>CM019150.1:214279439-214330220 GCA_009733165.1 Naja naja | reverse complement strand
AATCCATCTCCAACCCAATGTCAGCACCTAAATCAGGTAGTGATGTGCAATCTTCCATTTGTGAAAATGGTTGTTGGTATTGTGACAGGTTTTGGGATGGTTCCTGTCGTGTTAGCTTGTTACACATGGGGTTGATTCTTGCTTTGCTGATTACACTCATGATCCTCCCCTTCCCCTAGAAGAGGCAGTAGGGGAACCAGAGAGGAGCAAAAGTCATGCTCCTGAGGCAATCTGGATCTTAACTGATCAATGTGCCTGCTCCAGAGGACACCATCCTCCGTTTGTACCCTGTAAGACCTGGGGCCTGTGATTTGGGTTATCTCAGCAGGAATCCATAATGGTTCACCCATAAGATTCTTAGCATAAACAGAATCACCCACAGTGAATGTGCGAATTTTGCTAGTGGAATCAAGTGGTGCTTGGGTGTAAGGGATGGAGGTGGTCAAGGGGAGATCTGAGTTTCCTACCCATCAACAACTCGGCTGGGTTTTTTTTTTTAATTATTTATATGCCGCCCCTTCTCTGAAGACTCAGGGCAGCTTACTAATTTTGGGATACAACCCAATGTGCTCAGCAATAACCTTCATTCCATTGTATATGCCTGCTTATTAAGGCATTTTTACAAAGTCAGCTATTGCCCCCAATAATCTTGGGTCCTCAATTTACCTACCTCGAGAGGATGGAAGGCTGAGTCAACCTTAAGGGTTAAGTTAGTGAAGGGGTTGGGAGTGATATGCTGGACACTGAGTAGTTTTTCAACTTTCTCAGTGATGTCCCCTGGACCCAATTGCTGAAGTTTTTCCTTGGTAAATCATACCACATGATGAAAAATAGTTCCCCATCAGGATGGCTCATGGCCCTGTTCATCTTCCTCATGGCTGCTGCTGAGGACTTGGTAGCTTCTGCTGAAGAGGCTTCTTCTATTGCTTCTTTCAGCGTGATCTTAGGTTTCATTAATAACTTGCTCTGTAACACCTTGTCTTTAAGGCCCAGGACAAAATGATCGCACATGGCCTCTTCTAAACTGTTGAATTCGCATGCACCCCCAATGTCTCTTAAACTTGCCATGAAATCATTTATGCTTTCGTTATCCCCCTGATCACGATGGTAAAACTCGTGTCTCTTAATGAGGCACGATACTTGTGGCACGTAATGGGCTCTTAACAGCCTTTCCAGATCAGGCCAAGCCATTACCTCCACGTCCGCTGCTCCTGCGAGTGCCTTCGCCATCTTGAAGACTGCCAGACCACAGTACGTAAGAAAGACCGCACTCTTCCGCTGCTCAGAAATGGCAGCAAGATCGTTTCCCTCCAGATACATTTGGAAACGATCTGCATACGACTCCCAGTCTTCTGCCATTGGATCGAATGGGGCTGGGGGCGTGTTCAGCGCAGCCATCTCACTCTTCTTCTGTTCTGCGTTGCCTTCTCTTCAGGGGAATCCCATCCTCATCACCAGTGTTAAGTTTGCATAGAGAGGCAGACACGGAGTGCTTCATCTCTTAAGTTTATTGTGACTTCAACTCAGAACGGACCCAATTTGGCTTAGCCGAGGTAGCTATATATAGCTGGCTGCCTTGGCTGACAGCCAATCATAGTGCAGGGTTTTCCCGCACTTTTTAACCAATGATTTCAAACACTTTACAAGAATAACCAATCAATTCAAACTCTGCATACATAACACCTAAGGTATAGTATTGGTACTTGAGGGTTGTGAATGCTCACTCTGATCTCAATAGAGAGATCAAATGAGAGTGGGCTGGATACAAGCTAACTTGGAGATCACCTACAACAATTTCCCAAGAAAATACAACACAGCTGCATTGAATCCAGATTTGACAGATGAAGACAGAAAGAAAAGAAAAGCGTGATTAAGTAATTTTTTGGCGGTGTTGCTTCCTGTAGTTCCCCCACCACCAGCACCATACTTCTCTAATCTCACCTTCCAGGTGATCAAAGTTTCTATCAATGTATAATTTAGCAATGAAAGCTTGCTCTGGATAAATGGAGCTGTGTTAATGTAGGAGCTTAGCCTGCTGATCTTGTGAAAGCATTTCTTTTCACCGCAGATTGTTTCCCAACTCTGAGAAATTCCTGTTGTGCAAACGGGATGCTCTTCAGCTTAGTTTTGATTGGCACCAAGGTTTTCTTTTTCTTCCACCCTTGAGGTATTAATCGGCAGGGTGGAGCAGGATGCATAGCTTCATACCATTCACCACCCATGCTGGGAACTGGAGCATATAACAGAACTGGTGGAAATGTTGGGCTCTACAGGGGAAACAAATTCTATCGCGGCCCCGGACCTCTGGAACCAACTTCCCCTGGAGCTCTGTCTGGCCCCTGACCTCCGCACCTTCCACCATGATCTGAAGACCTGGTTGTTTAACCAATCCGGGTTGTGATTTTTTGGGGTGGGATGGTTTTATTTGTTGTATTTGTAATTGTATTGGGGCTTATTTAGTTTAATCTGTTTTTAATTATTTATTTTTGTTGTTGTTTTTATTTGTGAGCTGCCCCGAGTCTTCGAGATGGGGTGGCATAGAAGTCCCATAAATAAATAAATAAATAAATAAATAAATAAATAAATAAATAAATAAATAAATAAATATTTTCAAAAATTTGGGAGGCAAAATACGGTTTTCAATAGGAGGAAATGCCAGTCTTAGTGGAGAGTGGAGAGGTGGCCCAAGGGGCACCCTTTTATTAAATTTTATTTTGTTCTGACTTTTAAAATAAATCTCCATCCATCTTAACTTGACCAGGTAGTCATCTCCTCTGAACCCAGACATCAAACTGAATTAACTCGATTCTTAGGAATCAAGCCAAATGAAATGACTGCAGACTTCTACCTTGCTTATTTCCTTAAGGGCTTATTGGACTTCAATCATAGTCAACTCTGAGCAATCATTTAACCCCGCCGCTTCAAAGATGCAAACAAAATGTATGTGAATAAGAAAAGTATGTATTTAATATTACACATCTTAACAGCAGTGAGGATTACCTTTGGACAATATTGGAAAAAATGAAGAAACACCGCAAGGCAAAGAGATAATTAAGAATATATTAGATTGTGCAGAGATGGATAGACTTACATTGAAAACCAAACAGAAAGAAGACACAGAATATCATCAAACATGGAACTTATACTACCAATGGTTGGAAAAAGGGAGTGGAGAGTAAGAATAGAATTGGTATTGTTAAGTAATACCCAGACAACACAATGTTCATTAAGCACAAAGAAAAGTAATAAATAGAAAATTAATAAAATGTATTAAGAATGCAAACAAAATGCCGGAAATGCATAATCAAAATGCACCAGACATCATTAGCATGGCTAACAATTGACTTCATATAAATGTTTCTCTTATGGGAAGGATCAAAGCCATCTCTCAGATCTTGTGATGCGAAAGCTGGGTCTTAGTTCCTTTCTGAAAAGTCATGAGAACTGATCACTGGGACAGTAGAGAAGCATGGTGGCTTAATGACACTGGAAAAAGTCTGTACTCTGGGCAGTTCGAGCCCTAGCACTGCATGACAGAGTGAGCTCCCATCACTTGCCTCAGCTTCTGCCAACCTAGCAGTTCGAAAACATGTTACATGCAAGTAGATACATAGGTAGCACATCAATGGGAAAATAATGGTGTCTAGTTAGGCAAAGTGAATCCAGCTGGTACTGGACCTTCTCCAGTGTATGGGGAAATATATTTGGGGTTTTTATTTATTTGAGTGCTGTGTGGGTTAGAAGAACTGATTTTCCTCATGGAGCCTTGTTTATCAGCAATCTCACAGCTTTCTGAAACTAGAACTCATGGTCTCCAGTTTAATAGGCTGGTGCTTTAACCACTAGCCAAAATTGTCTGAAAAGCTTACTGAAGCCTCTTGAGATGTACTTTTAGTCAACCCTTGGAAGCCCCTTCCAACTGTTCAAGGTTGCGAAGTCACACAAAACAATTGACTGAGGCAAATTTTCTCCTCTCTTTTACCTCAGGGAAGAGAATCCTCTGTTGCTCCCTCAGAGTGCGTAGCCTCCTCCAGACAAACCATGGCCCTCACTGAGGCCCAGTCACTTTACCTCCAAATGGGCTCTTATCCATGAAAACGGATGCTATCAAAAACACGTTAGCCTTGCAAATATCAGGATTTTTCCCATTCTGCTTCCGCTCCAGCTTTTATTTTATTTATTTATTTATTTTATCAAGTGATTATAAGATAACAGGTATAAGTATAAACATAGCTATGAGTACATGAAATGGATACATATAAGAAAAATAAAAGAAAAAAATAAAAGAAACAATAGGACAGGGACGGTAGGCACATTGGTGCGCTTATGCATGCCCCCTACAGACCTCTTAGGAAAGGGGTGAAGTCAATAGTAGACAGTCTAAGGTTAAAGTTTTTGGGGTTTGAGGAAGAAAGCACAGAGTCAGGTAGATTATTCCAGATATTAACCACTCTGTAGCTGAAGTCGTATTTCCTGCAATCAAGTTTGGTGCGGTTTACCTTGAGTTTGTATCTATTGTGCGCTCTTGTATTGTTATGGTTGAAGCTGAAGTATTCATTGACAGGTAGGACATTGCAATATATAATTTTATGTATTATACTTAGATCGAACCGAAGGTGGCGTAGTTCTAGTTTTCTAGGTCTAGAATTTCAAGTCTGGTGGCATAAAATATTCTGCAATGAGTAGAGAAGTGGAGAATTCTTCTTGTGAAATATTTCTGGAGCTTCTCAACTGTATTAATATCAGATACGTAATGCAGGTTCCAGACTGATGAGCTGTATTCAAGTATTGGTCTAGGAATCTTTGGCTAGTAAAGACATTTTTAAAGAGTTTAATCTTTAGCAGGACTACCCAAGCTTTTCTCTAAAGTGTCTGAGGGTGAAAGGAAAGGTGATAGATTAAGAGACACTGATGTGTGAGGCAAAGGAGATTGGTAAATGGAAAGTGAAAAGAGGCATAAAGACTTCCTGCCATGGAATCAAGGGAGGAAATTAATCCCTGGTATTAAAGCAGCTGCTCATGTCAAACCAGGCATTTTTTTTTTAAAAAGAAGGAAACAATCCTTAATCTCACCTCTTGTAAATCAGAGATATTGTTAAATCCACCCTTATTTTTAAGCACTCTGAGTAGCTTTGTTAGGATGAAGCATATTTCTTAGAAAAAAAACTTCACTGCTGCTGTCATGGATACGTCCAAATGAGTGTGGATGGGCCCAAAGAGGAATAAGAGGTGATTTTGTGGCATCTCCTACATTAATGGTCACTTTTTTTGGGGGGGGGGGGTTGGACTAGATGACCTACAAGGTCCCTTCCAACTCTGTTAATCTGATCTAATCAGATCTAATATTGAACCAGATACTCATCTTCTGGCAGTATATACAGCTAGTCTTTGACTTACAACCATTCACTTAGTGACTGTTCGAAGTTACAACGGCACTGGAAAAAGTGACGCGTGACCGTGTTTCACTCTTGCAACCTTTGCAGCTTCCCCATGGTCATGTGATTAAAATTTGGCTGCTTGGCAACTGGCTTATATTTATGATGATTAATAACAGAATAACAGAGTTGGAAGGGACCTTGTAGGTCATCTAGTCCAACCCCCACCCAAGCAGGAGACCCTACGCCATTTCTGACAGATGGCAGTCCCATCTCTTCTTGAAAGCTTCCAGTGATGAAGCTCCCACAACTTCCGAAGGCAACTTCTGTTCCATTGGTAGATTATTCTCACTGTCAGAAAATTCCTTCTTATTTCCAGGTTGAATCTCTCCTTGATCAGCTTCCATCCATTATTCCTTGTCTGGCCTTTGGGTGCTTTGGAAAATAGCTTGACCCCTTCCTCCTCTCTGTGGAAGCCCCTCAGATATTGGAAGACTGCTATCATGTCTCCCCTGGTCCTTCTCTTCATTAAACTAAACATATCCAATCCCTGCGACCTTTCATCATATGTTTTATCCAGGGTTGCGATTCAAATTCAGTTTGAATTCAACCAGTTCGGTGAGCTCGTGCTTCACACTTTATGCAAAAGGTCCATAATCAGCTCCGCGTGGATCTCACTTGGCCCCTGACCTCCGCTCCTTCCGTCGGGACCTGAAGACTTGGTTGTTTCAACGGGCCGGCCTGGAATGACCCGGGGGGGGTTGGGTTTCATTTTAACTCCATTCGGCTTGTTTAGTTGTTTAATTCTGTTTTATTGTAAATTTTTCTCTGTTTTAATGTTCGCCGCCCTGAGTCCTTAGGGAATAGGCACATACAAGTCAATAAATAAATAAATAAATAAATAAATAAATAAATAAATAAATAAATAAATAAATAAATAAATAAGAGACTTCCAATCAGCGTACATGTAGATTATGTCTTTTCTCTAACCAAAGAAGTTTATTTTTCCATTTTATCAAAATCTCTTAGCTTCGCCAACCATTCATCCTAAATATATCAAGCCATGCTATTCGGGCATTCTAAAAAGAAAATAGAGATGACCTTGATAAGGGGGGGGGAGGAAATACTTGGAAAAGTAATTACTTGTTTCAGAGATTGAAGCAAGCTTGAGAAAAAAAAATAGTTGAAATAACCCTGCCTTGATATTATTAGTATAAAAGGAAATTTTAAAATAAAACAGTATTCCTTAAATCCCTGAGTTGTCCATCTCTTGACCTGGTCAACCATGAAGGGTTGATCCTGGACACAGCTTTCAGTTGCTAAAATCAAATAATCATCATCTTCAAAGTTCTTACAAAGCAGAACAATCTATCTCCCATCCTCCTGCCTTAACAGCTCTCCAAAAAACTAATAGTCATGACTGAAGCTTCTCATATCTTATTGAGAACTAGCTCAATATCCTGCTTCGCTATGAAACTATTTGGTCGGGCTTAGTTTTGTGGGAGGAAAATAAGGAAAAAACATTCTGCCTCTGCCTACCAGCATCCATTGGTATTCATCTGGCTAGTGACTTGTCAATGTGTGAGCAAGTTGAGGGTTGTTTGGAAATTGAAGCAGTATTTGCTGTGTGAGCAAGGAGGAGACAGCAAGGAGCTTGGATGTGGCTTAGCTCAACTGTTTTGTACTAAAGCTGCTTGGTGCTGTGAAACTAAAACTGAAACTGACACTCCTCTCCTCTGCTTGTGTTTTGCATTTGGAACATATTTCTTTTCAGGTGGGGAGGGGGAGTAGAACTCCTTAACACCAGAGTGTGTTAATAATAATATATGAAATATTAAAGCTCTGATGGTCATTTTGAAAAATCCTTTTTTAGTGAGCACCTAGAAGCTAAGAGGAACATATGTGCCAAATTTCAAGTTTTGTAGGCTTTATGGTTCTGGAGATTTTGTGATGATGGGTGAGTGGTATTTCACTTTTATATATAAAGATTATTTTTTAAAAAGCTATGATTTGATGATCAAATCGGTCAATCCTAAAGGAAATCAATTGTGACTGTTCTTTGGAAGGACAGATCCAAAACCTGAAGCTCAAATACTTTGTCCACCAAATGAGAAGAGAGGACCTCTTGGAGAAGACCCTGATGTTGGGAAAGATGGAAGGCAAGCAGAGAAATAGATGGCAAACGATGAGATGGTTAGATAGTATCATCGAAGCAATGAACATGAATTTGGGGAAACTCAGGAGACAGTGGGGCTGGTGTGCTATGGTCCATGGAGTAGCAAACAATTAGACATGACTTCATCACTGAACAACAAAATGATTTGATTAGATTTTGGCTATCAGCCAGTATTCTGCTCTAGGGTATTAAAGTAATAGAGATGTGTACTGATGTCAAGATTCAAAATGGAGTCGGTGATTCACAAACCCCACTCCCTTCTTGCACTGATGATGAACATCTGCAAGAAAGCAACCAAGCTCAGAGATCGCCAGGGACCCTACAGCTGATGATCTGGAAGACAACTTGTTTCAACTCAGGGCCAAATCTGATGGAACATGACATGCCAAGTTACATATTGACAGCGGCAAAGACATGAGTGTTGTGTTTTCTTTTAGAATTAGAATTTGCTACTTTCTTGCTGCCATCAAAGTTGATCATAGTTATGACTTCTCCATTTATCTACCTGCATTTGATGGGAAAGGATGTCTATTTATTTATTATTTAGAGTATGGCATAAATACATGGATAGCAGCAGTAAAGAACACATAATAATATGATACATAAGATGGAGATGCGTGGTTAATTTTGCAAGGTATAAGAGATTCAAGAAGTTACATATTAAGTCACAAATTATATTTTAAAATATGGTGGTTCATAGAAATGAAATAGGTATTCTATATATTAAGGCACAGATGTCCTAATTTAAACCCTACATCCGTCTGTCTCTTCTACATATCTGATGATGTGAACTGGATCTTGAGAAAGTTATGCCTTTTAATCCAAATTGTTAGCTGGAAAAAATTGTCACCAGACTCCTGATTTTATACAACCTTGTCATGTCCCTGTCAGAATCTGAATCGGAGGCTGAGTAGCTGACAGGGAGTGGGAGTGTGGCTCCATTGGCTGTGGAAGAAACTGGGGAAGGGTAAAGTCCGGCTGGGAAGAACAGGAGAGAGGTAGAGCAAGGGAGAGGGAATTCAGAAGAAGACCCAGACCCACCCCCTCTTCATCCTAGGGCACGCAGGGAGGAATGGAGAAGGGAGCAACTTGAGTTGCGTGGCTTACAGGGGAGGAAAGGGCCCTGATTCCCTTCATTAGTTGCAGCTGGAAACACAGTGTATAAAAGATGAAGCTGCGTACAGCAAGCTGTTGTGAGCAAACGTGACTTTAACTTGTATTGTCGTGGCTTATCTGTGTTCCTGGCATCTTCCCAACTGTGCGAGTTTTGCTGTGCTTTCAAGTCTGAAATTCCTTCTCCTCCCCTGTCAAGCTAATCACTTCAGCTTGGTTTGTTTGGATTTTTAGTTACAGTTTGTATGTACCTTGTTTTGGACTGAATTTCCTCAACTTAAAGGCTGTTCCTGGGACAGTTTTTCTCCAGCCGAAGGTAACCTGGACATTGGGGGCAAAGTTGGAGATAATAAAGGGACTACTATTGCTTATGTGTCTGTGTTGCCTTTGTGCTCTTTTGGGTCATCACAACCTTCTAGTTGCTTGGTGATCCATAGAGCAGAAAAGGCAGGGATCAAAGAAAAAGGAACTGGGCAATGAAAAGGAAAGATGTAATGATGGCTAGATTCCAAACCTGGTTATGCTGGGTGCTTGGGGAGTCAACATGAACTAAAACTAGAGTCAGAGATTGAATTGAGACAGGTCCTTTAGGTCAGAAACAAATACAACCCTAGACACAAAAATCAAATGTTGGATGGCGCGAGAGTTGATTAACCACCATGCAATTAACTGATAGGACTCACTGCCTTGAGGTGAAATAACAGCAACTAATTGCAATGACTCTGAGACGGGATTAAAGAATGCATAGAGTGTTCTACCAGAAGTAATTAGCTGGATAAATCTGTATATTCAGTCCCACTGAAAAGCAGGTCTGGGTGGCAATCTGTTAGAGAGCTTCCATTTCTGTGCCCTATTTTTGTCCTTCTGGAATCTTCTTGGCCGCTGCAAGAATCAACCGTATCCCCAAAGGTCTCGTTCTGTTAATAACATCCCTCCTGTTATTAAGCAGGACCTGAATCTGATCCTCTCCTGGGAAAAAAGACTCTTGAGGTCAACTTCCAATTATAATGCAAACGTCTGTGTGTCCATTAACGAATTAGAATCCAAGGGTTTTGTTTTATTTTTGAATGTATTGGATTTCTACAAGTAAGGGCCTGCTTTTTTGTAGGCTGGATGGGATGTCATTGCTGGGTGAGATTCCATCACAATGATGGGATTTATTGTGTCTGCCTGTGTGTGCATGTTTGTGTGTGTGGAGATAGATAGATGATAGATAGATAGATAGATAGATAGATAGATAGATAGATAGATAGATAGATAGATAATGGACGGGTGGATGAACAGACAGACAGAGATGACTGATTAATAGATAGATAGATGATAGATGGATGGATGATAGATGGAAGGATGGATGGATAACTAGGTAGATAGGTAGATAATAGAGAAGATGAGAGAGATGAGAGAATAGATAGATAGAATAGAAAGAGAAGATAGATAGATAGATAGATAGATAGATAGATAGATAGATAGATAGATAGATGATGGATGGATGGATGGAGGATGGATGGATGGATGGATGGATAGATAGATAGATAGATAGATAGATAAATAGATAGATAATGGAATGGATGAACAGACAGACAGATAGACAATAGATAGATTATTGATGAATAGATAGATGATGGATGGATGGATGGATGGATAGATAGATAGATAGATAGATCAGTAGATAGGTAGATGATAGATGATAGATGACAGAGAGATGTATAGAGATTAATAGAAATTGATATAGACATAGACATAGATATGATAGATAGATAGATAGATAGACAGATAGATATCAATAGATAATAGATAAAAATAGAGAGATAAAGAGAGACAGAGACAGAAAGAGGTCATATAAATGGAGATAAATAGATTATAATGGATGTAGAGATAGAGATACAGAAATAGATAAAGAGATAGATAAAGATAAAGACAGAGAAAGAAAGAGAGATGATAGAGAGATACTGGTTGAAATATAGGTACATATATAGATATGAAAGATTTGTTTTATTATTTTATTGTACTTTTACTTTTCATTGTAAGGTAAAGGTTTCCTTTGTCCAGCCATGTCTGACTCTAGGGGACATTGCTCATCTCTGTTTCTTAACTGAGGGAACCACCATTGTCTAAAGACATTTCTGTGGTCATGTGGTCAGCATGACTATAAGCCGAGGGGCACGAAATACTGTTACCTTCCCACCAAAGTGGTACCTATTCATCTATTTGCATTTGCATGCTTTCAAACTGTTAGGTGGGCAGGAGATGGGACAAGTTAATGGGAGCTCACCCCATTGTGCAGCGCTCAGGTCTCAAACCTTGGCTGTTAGCATTCCAAACTGAGAAGCTCACATCTTTAACCACTGAGCCATTGCATGGTTCGCACCTTCTACATTTCATTGTAGTTTTTATTTATTATTGTAAATCATTCCAAGTCAGTTAGGTGGGATGGGTGATATAGAAATGTGTTGGATGAATGAATGAATAAAGGAGGGAGGGAGGGAGGGAGGGAGAGGGAGGGAGGGAGGGAAGGAAGGAGGGAGGGAAGGAAGGAAGGAGGGAGGGAGGGAGGGAGGGAGGAAGGAAGGAAGGAAGGAAGGAAGGAAGGAAGGAAGGAAGGAAGGAAGGAAGGAAGGAAGGAAGGAAAAAGATAAAACAAGGCATTGACTTATTGAGAAGATTCCATTTATTGTTTCCACTGTCTGCATTTGAGGTTTCAGTGCATTGCAAGTTATTTTTAAAAGACAGTAATTGAAAAAAAATAGTATCTGTGAGTTTCCTTCTTTCTTCAAAATCAACCTCATTACAGGTATCATACATGTAATGGACCATACATTCTTAATGGGAGGCAATGAACACTTGAGCAATTGAGGAACGAGATAGAAATGTGACAAACATATTTCTAATTAGACAAGCCACATCCACCTGAAGGAGTGGCAATGATGTCCCTTTTAAAAATTCTGCTGTTGCAGAACAAAATGCCCTGTACTATTAATGAGGATACGCTGAGACTCAAAGGAGCGTAGGCTGCATCGTTTGGATTTCTTGAAGGATCAAAAAGTTAGAGGCTCCATTTTCCCACAGAAATCCATTAGTCTAAATAGATAAGCCCAATGATTGGTTCCATATTCTATGTGGTCCTCCGGAGAAGTCATTGTGACTAATTCAGCACCAGTTAAGACATCCCTTGTGGAAAACTCACTCCCCTCAGTCAGAAACTTCTGGAAATTAGTCTAAAATGTTGTCTTTAGAGGAAATAAAGGACTACACATCTTTTCATTTTTGGTCACCATTTTACCAAACAGATGTTGAGGCTTTGGAAAATGTGCAGAGAAGAGGAACTAGGATGATTAAAGGCCTGGAGACTGAAAGATATGGATAACAGTTGCAGGATTTGCGTTTGGCTAGTCTAGGGGGGACATGATAACAGTATTCTAGTATTTGAAGGGCTGCCACAAAGAAAAGTGGGTCAATTTTTTTCAGAAGAAGGGAAGGGAGGGAGGGAGGGAGGAAGAAAGGAAGGAAGGAAGGAAGGAAGGAAAGAAGGAAGGAAGGAAGAATGGAAGGAAGCAAGGAAGCAAGGAAAGAAAGAAGGAAGGAAGGAGGGAGGCAGGAAGAAAGGAAGGAATGAAGGAAAGAGGGAAAGGAGGAAAGGGAAAGACGGAAGGAAGGATGGAAGAAAGGAAAGAAAGAAGGAAGCAAGGAGGTGGGGAGTGAGAGAGGGAAGGAGGGAGGGAGGGGAGGATGAGGGAGGGAAACACATTATGTTCAGACTGCCAATATCATCATGAGAATAAATGCAAACTTCATTTATTGGTCCCTATTTTCACTTGCATTAGTTACAATATAATCTGACCCACTGCCCAAGGATAAACAAGATGCTTGTTTCCCCCAGTTTCACTAATTGGGAAAAGTAGGGCATTTCAATGCATCAGACTGGAAGCAATTGCCAAGACATTTTCAAAAATGTTCCAATTTTTTTTGCCTCCAGGTATAAGAAAGCAACCACTGCCAATTACAGGCAATTATCAACCAGCTGTTTCTCACGATGTTCAGAAGTCAAAGAGAATTTGCTCACAGAAACAGAGATAATGTGGTCCATGTGTGAACCTGAATTCCTGCCATGGAGGAAGAACAATCATGCAAATGTTGACTGTCACATGGGAGAAATGTCAGGTGCCTTAGGGAATTAATGCATAACTCATGTTGGTTTCCTTCTGCTTCTGATACACTTAGCAGTGGCAAGTGTTGTGTAGTCTTTCATTCTTCAACATTGGATGGACTTCATTTCACCAGGATTATTTTTCAGCAGCTGTTTCTTTGAATTCTTGTAAACCTCCTGTCATCCTTGATGGGATCTAAAGGCCAGAATGGGACAACTCGCTGTGTCCAGCTCATTGCAGCCAACTCATTTTGGCCCCTTGCATTTCATTTTGTCCTTCCTTTTGTGTCTTTTATTTTTATGATTCTATCCCACCGTTTCTTCAATATCAGTGTAATTCTTGTCCCACAACAAGTTGTCTCTCAGCTGCCTCTGAAGCCCTGATTGGTTGCTCACACAAAGCAGATAGTACTCACTTTCTGATGCAGCCATGTCTCAGCTTTATTTTGAGAAACCAGGATTAACAGCAGCAAGAATGGGAAACCCGCAAAAATCCAGCGCTTGAGAGCTAATGCCTCTTAGTGCTTCAAATACCCTCTTCCGTAATCTAGCCATGAGTAATCCAACATCCTCCTAGAGTAGTGAAATACTGTGCCCTTCTGACCTCTGCCCTTCTAACATCTGCCTCTCCTATCCTACCCCTCAATCCTATACCCCTGTGCTCCCATACACTATCCAAACTCTGCAAATCCCGCAGCCACAGCCACGTGCAGTCCCCATTCACTTCATTCAGGTTGTGTGCGCATCACCTTCTTCACACATGGGCTCCACAGCCACCCCGCCGTTTTGCAGCAGCCCTGCTGATGTGTCGGGCTCTGGAACCCTGCCATTTGGCTCCACACTGAAGTGGACGAATGCCAGTTCACCAGGTACTGTGGTTTCTAGTCCCAAGCTCCTGGGTGGCTACAATCTGTTGGCGGCATCCAGCTCGTAACCCTGCTGATGTGTGGGGCTCCGGAACGGTTAAAAAGCATCCGGAGCCCAACATTGTCCTGCAGTGATTTGGCCATGGAGAGTTGCCCTGTGGCGAATTGGCGAGTTGGCCATGGCGTTGGGTGTGGTGAATTGGCTGTGACCAGTTGGGTGTGGCGAGTTGACTGTGACCAGTTGTGTGAATTGGCTGCAGCAAGGTGGCCATGCTGAGTTGTCCTAGACCACGAGTGTCAAACTCGATTTCACTGAGGGCCACATCAGGGTTATGCTTGATCTCAGGGGGCCAGGGGGGCCGGGGTGGGCATGGTCAGCTCAATGCCACTTGTGGTGGCCTGAGTGCTCTGCCAGCAAAATGGCTCCCAAGCTCTGTTTTCAGCTGAGATGGCCTCCTGCTGGCAGAGAGGCACCACGGATCAGTCTTCTGCTGTTTCCAGGACAGCCCCACAGGCCAGATCTAAGCACCTCATGGGCCAGATTCAGCCCATGGGCCTTGAGTTTGATAGCCCTGTCCTAGACCGTATCAAGACATCTTGTGTTCTGCCATGCTTTTATTTTATTTTTTAAGATTACCATCAGTTTTTTAAGCATTGGCGTTTTATCTAGTTATTCTTACCTTTGCATCAAGATGCCCAAAATATTTAAACATTAGCTTCACTTCAAGTGAGCAACTTGCTTTTATTTCACCTCATATTGAATTATTTGTTCTTCTCACAGCCCAAACTCTTATAAAATAGAATTCTCTGACACCTTAGTTCAAAGGCATCCATTTCTCTTCATTCAAATCTTTAGATAGTCCAACTTTCATATCTGTGTCTTACAATTCCCTCGATGTTTTCATTGTCCATTAGGAGTTAGCAATGTAATTATGGGTCTCTTCTAAAACTAACTTGTACACCTGATCCTTTCGTGTATTGCTGAAATCTGGGTTACAAACTCTTGAGAATTATCTTACTATATATAAAATAAATGCAATTATTCATAAGTTGTATCCTTTAGTCCCAACCTGTTCTGATAGTGAATAGAAACCAATATTTTTCCAATCTCTTGATTGCTACTGTGTTTTCTATCATTTCTGTTCTTATAAAACTATGGAATTCACATTTCAGTAATCTTTTCCAGTGTCAATTTAACTCCATATTTCAAATTGTCTGGCCATTGTTCAATGATCAAACCTTCAAGGAAGGAAGGAAGGAAGGAAGGAAGGAAGGAAGGAAGGAAGGAAGGGCTAGTTTGGTCTAATGCTTAAGACACCAAGCTAGAAATGGGGAGACCATGAGTTCTAGTTCCACCTTAGCCATGAAAGCCAGCTGGGTGTCTTTGGGACAGACATTCTCTCAGCCGAAACCATTTCACAGTGTTGTTGCTGTGGAGAAAATAGGAGGAAGAAGGTGTGTTGAATGTGTTCGCTACCTTGAGTTATTTGTAGAAACATTAAAGGTGGGGTACAAGGGAGGAAGGGAGGGAAGGAAGGAAGGAAGGAAGGAAGGAAGGAAGGAAGGAAGGAAGGAAGGAAGGAAATTCAGTCCAGCCTTGAAAGTCTTTGATTCCAGTTCACCATTGGGGAGATAAATTCTTCAATCACTCCAAATAAATAAGTTGAACCTTTATTTGGAAAGGTTGAGGTGCACATACAACTTCCAAAGGCAGGCTGTTCCCTTGTTTGACAGCTGTCACTGGAAGAATTTGTTGTCTTTGGTTCATGTTACCCATTGGTTTTTGTTCTACCCACAGCCATTAAAGAAAATACATTCACACTTTCTTCCTTTCCCTTTCCCTTTATATCTATAAGATGCTGAACTGGGGTGTAGTTGGAGAGTGTGGATGATCAAGTTTATTTTATGAACAAATTCTGCTAATATGATTAAATATGTGTTGCAATTTAGTGTATTGCACTACAACTGTCAGTAATTTGTACTGACAGTTAGGTTGCCCCTTCTCAAGAACTATATGGAGTGAGTATAGATCTGATTGGATCATTTTAAAAACTTGTAGTAAATATTCCTATACTATAAATAGCACTCAAATTCTGATTTTGGCACGACGAAGCATTGCCTACAGGTATGTCACCAACAGTGGAGCATGCATTTTAAATTTTTGCTTAGAGAACCAAGACTGTAGTTGAATATTGGGCAATTTATGAAAATCTCATTTCTCAATCCTTGGGGTAAATATAGTTTCTTCTTAAGTGCAATTTAAGAAGCACAAAAGAGCTTGTTTTGCAGCCCACGTTGGATTATTTCTCAGGAGAAATTGTCTCTGATTAGTCTAATGTGAAAAAATAAATAACAGCACTCCAACACACTCACATTCATCAACAGAAAGGTCGTGTAAAATCTAGTGTGTGGGTAAATTGTTATCCTAAACATATTTTTAACAAAGCCATTTCATCTATTGCTTTAGATTCTGCCATTTCCTCCTCCTCCTCCTCCTCCTCCTCCTCCTTCTCCTCTTCCTTTTTCTTCAGGAAGAAAGAAAAAGAAAGAGAGCAGGGATGGACTCCGACAGGGTTAATTACTGGTTCGATGATTTACCAGGTTCGGTGATTTACGATGTGCTTCCCTGCACGCTGTGCATGCCTGTAAATCGTCATCAGCTTGGTGCCTGGACCATTGAGCAGCGATGCGTGCAGGGAAACAGCATTTGAAAAGCACTTTTTTCCTGCTTTTTCAACCGCAGTTGTGCCTCGCACGGCAGCTGTGGTTGAAAAAGCAAGAAATAAAGGTCAGGTAAGAGCCCGGGCAGGCGGGTGGGCCAAAATAGCAGCAGACATACAACCGGTTCTATGTCTGCAGCTCTTCAGAGCTACCGGTTTTACAGAACCAGACAGAACCGGTTAGCATCCCACCCCTGAAAGAGAGCCAAGGAAAGAGGGAAACAGGGAGAATAATTAGTACATAGAACATGGAATAACAAAGTTGGAAGGGACCTTGGAGGTCTTCTAGTCCAGGGGTCTCCAACCTTGGCAACTTGAAGACTTGTGGACTTCAACTCCCAGAATTGTGGAGTTGTGGACTTCAACTACCAAACCCCTGTTCTAGTCCAACCACCTGCCTAAGCAGGAGACCCTATACTATTTGAAGCCAAAAAGACTTTCCCACAACAATATCTGGAGACCGTATTGGACAATGTGATCTAAGTTAATTGGGGTGTGTGTGTATGGGGGTGTGTGTGTGAATTTTGAACTTTAACTATAGGGGTTGGCGCAGGAAAGCACTTGATCTGGTTTTTCCTTCAACTGTGCCAAAGTGATGTACTCAATCAAGTTTTGCATAAAGAGATTAGAGCATTTCTCATGCTTGCTTTGATTGGGTTCATCAGTCAGAACATTGACACAAAGCCAATGGGGAAGCCAAGGTTCACTTAAGAAACTGTTACTAACAACTCACTTAACAAGGAATAAGATAGAATAACAGAGTTGGAAGGGAGAATAGAGGTCTTCTAGCCCAACTCCCTGCTCAAGCAGGAGACTCTATGTCATTTCAGACAGATGGCGGTCCAGTCTCTTCTTAAAAGCCTCCAGTGATGAAGCACCCACAACTTCTGAAGGCAAGCTGTTCCACTGGTCGATTGTTCTCACTGAACTTAGCAACTGTCTTGTTTAAACAACATTATCTGATGGGACCCAGAAACTGTGGGTATTCTGTTGTTCATCTTGCAGAACCACATATAACCCCAAGATCAAGATAGTTCATAGAATAATAGAATTAAAAGAAAACTTGGAGTTCTTCTAGTTCAATCTCCTGTTTGAGCAGGAGACCTTATGCCATTTCAGATAAAGGGTTGTCCAGCCTCTTTTTGAAAGTCTCCCATGATGAAGCACCCACAACTTCTGAAAGCAAGCCATTCTACTGGTCAATTGTTCTCATTGAACTTAGCAACAATCTTGTTTAGCAATGGAAATGTTAATTTTTTTTAATTCATATTTATATGCCCCCCTTCTCCGGAGACTCAGGGCGGCTTACAAATTTTGGAGCACAACCCAATGCGCTCAGCAATAGCCTTCATTCCATTGTATATGCCTGCTTATTACTAGGGCTTTTTGGCCCCCCCAAGTGGCATTTTTACAAAGTCAGCTTATTGCCCCCAACAATCTTGGGTCCTCAATTTACCTACCCCAAGAGGATGGAAGGCTGAGTCAACCTTGAGCCTGGTGGGATTTGAGCCTGCACTAATTGCAGGCAGCTGGAACTAAGTGCTAGGCGCTTAACAGCCTGCACCACCAAGGCTCTTAATTGTGGTCAGATGTCGAAGACTACCTGTATGCTTCTTGAAATTCTTCATAAAATGCATGCTGTTTAGCTATAGGATCACCCTCTGGCCAGTAGATGGAGATCTTGATTCATTTAAACATCCCAATGGTCCAAAATAGAAGTAAATTGAGAAGTCAGAAGGTAGTCAAATACCAGCTTAGATTTCTTTCTTTAAAAAAAATGTGGAGGTTTAATTTTCTAGCATAATCAACTGTGGTTAAAGTATTGGAATAGGATGGGGAACACTCTCCTGAGGTTTGGAAAGTCATTGAGTGACCTTGGAGTGGTCATTTTGTCTCAGCTCAATGTATCCCAAAAGGATCCGATTGCAGGAAAAAAAAATAAGGCAGCCTTATGCATATCCCTTGAGTTTCTGGAAGAAAAGCAGAATGTAAATCTCACACAATGTCAGGCAATCCAAAATAGGAAATGGTAAAATGGAAACAAAAGTGATGAGAACATTTGCCCTGCAACCAACATTTTACACAGTCAGTATTCTCTCCCCTTTTCCACTTCTGGAAGATAAATAGGAACAGCAAATGTGGCCAGGGTGCAAATACAGGACTGAATGAATACAGTGTGAGAGAATTGTCTAAGGGGAATTGTTGAGGGGCTGCCATAGAGAGAGGGGGGTCAAGCTATTTTCCAAAGCACCTGAAGGCCAGACAAGGAATAATGGATGGAAGCTGATCAAGGAGAGATTCAACCTGGAAATAAGGAGAAATTTTCTGACAGTGAGAACCATCAACCAATGGTACAGCTTGCCTTCGGAGGTTGTGGGAGCTTCATCACGGGAAGCTTTCAAGAAGAGACTGGACTGCCATCTGTTCAGAAATAGTATAGAGTCTTCTGCTTGGGCAGGGGGTTGGACTAGATGACCTACAAGGTCCCTTCCAACTCTGTTAATCTGTTAAATCTGTTGAATATGAAAGATGTTTGATTAATTAGTGCTATGCAATATTTGGAATTAAAGCTTTGCTGAAATAGTCACTGAAATCTAGTCATTTGGTGGGGAGGATGGCTGATTTTAGGATAATTAGAAGCAACTCTTTCCATCTCTAGCATAAAAACCGATGAACCATCACAGCAGCTGCATCTGTTAGATGGATTGTTATGTCCCCTTAAAAAAAAGAAGAAACATGATCCATTTGTGTGTGTGGATGTGTGTGCATCACAAATGCTTTGTATGGTCAGCTATAGAATCCTACCCCAATGTTTGAGACTTTATTTGGCTAATAAATTTTACAAATAAACAATGTCAGCCCTGAAGCTGACCTGATCGAAGGCATCTTGAGAGCTTCAGTGTTACCACACTGGAGCTGAGGGAGAGGGAGGAGGGATTTTAGATAGCTGGGATCTTGTAGCCAAAACAAAATACTTTCTCTTGGGAACCAAGGACATTCTCACACCTGCTCAGAGGAAGGTGGAGTGATGTCACCTAGCAACCAGACAGCACTGTGATTGGACCATGTGACTGACTGTTTTGCGAAAGTGAAATTAGGTGAAAACCATGGGAACCTTTAGAGTCGGTTTTCACCAGATCTGTGCCAATATGATATATCCAATAAAGCTATTCTTTGAGGAATCTGCCTGCCTCAGAGTTTTGCTTGATATGGGTCTATTACTACTTGGAACCCTGACAAACAACTCAGCCAAAGTTTCCATCTAGAAGTACCAGAGCCTGGCTATAGTTATAGTTCACATCCTAAAGTAATTCTGGTTCACCCTTGAATTGATGAGAATAAACCTTTTCTCTTCTAATGTTCACTGTGACACTCTATAAAAGTGCAAGCTGGACTTTCTATAAAAGTGAATGTTGGATTTTCAAGAAGCAGAACGAGAAGAGTATTGCCACTTTTGAACGTGGGTGTTGAGAATACTGTAGGAAAAAGAAATCAACCGATGGGACCATTGAATGAAACAGTCCAGAGTCCTCACTCGAGGTACAAATGATGACACTCAGACTTCAGACATATTGTGCAGTTTCTCTGGAAACTGCTACAATCCAGGGAAGGTAGAAGAAAAGAGAAGACGAGAATGACCATCAGCAAGGTGGAAGGGCTCAGTTACAGCAGCAAGAAACGTGCCATTGGAAGGTCTCAAAGACCAGATTGCAATGGAGAAAAAAAAACTATTGATGAGATTGCTAAGTGTCCGTAACAATTTGATGCCACATAATCAATTATCCATCAATCGCCTTAACTTAGGAAAGTCTTGGGAATTTTTCTGAATTTGGGGAAGAGGCATTTTCTCCAGGATTTATATATTTCTCTTTATTTAACAGAAAAGAATAACAGAGTTGTGAGGGACCTTGGAGGTCTTCTAATCCAACCCTCTGCTCAAGAAGCAGATCCTGTGCCATTCTGTACAAATAGTTGTCCAATCTCTTCTTAGAAACCTCCAGTGTCGGAGCGCCCACAACTTCTGGAGGCAAGCCATTCCACTGATAAATTGTCCTTACTGTTAGAAAATTTCTCCTTAGTTCTAGGTTGATTCTCTCTTTGATTAGTTTCCATCCGTTGCTTCTGCTGCTGCCTGATTTGTTAATCGTTCATAAAGGAAAATCAGTTTGGTCTCTTTTCTCTGCCAAGTGCATTGCAGAGAGGAAAAGGGGCCATTTGATGCAATTAACATCCAAATTTTGCCCATGAAGTCCTCTGCTGCCTGAAAGGTTTCCTTCTCTTTGGCATAATCCAGCATGCATCTATTCCTCTGCTAATTTTGACCTTGATCACAGAGATGATGAGGCCTGACTGGAGAATCCTCAGTGGAGCCCACCAATTGTCCAGTATTTTCTCAGCAACCAGCTGATCTTTTCTGTTTGCCAGAGAAGGCCAGAGAAACCATCAGCGCTGTTATTCAAACATTATTACTTTGTAATCCGCAGGGAGACCTGTAGAGAAAAACCTGCTTGTTTGAAGCAGAAACAGAAATAACACTTAGCCGTATCTCATTTAGAAATAGAGAGTCCTGTCTTGCTCTTCTGAGCGTGCTAAGTTTTTAATCTGGATTTTAAAGACAAGAATAAAAATGATCCCCTTTTGACTCTCTCTCTCTCTCTCTCTCTCTCTCTCTCTCTCTCTCTCTCTCTCTCCATCTCTATATCTACATCTACATCTACTACCTCTAGCTCTGTCTGTCTGTCTGTCTGTCTGTCTGTCTGTCTGTCTGTCTAATTCTGTGGATAGTCTGTGTTTTCCTCAATCTCAGGTCCTCTACAGGGATCTGATAATTTGAGGTTTCTGGGTTAAGCCCAGATTGCACTCTTCTGGACAGAGAATTTATGTTGTTCCTGGAATCAGTCCTTAGAGTCAGTCTTCCAAGTTAGGATACACAACTCCAAGTTCTCTTACAACCACTGGGACCACTTTGGTCTTTACTTTCCAGATCCTTTTCGATCCTCTTTCAACCCTGGTACTTTCTTCTTCTCCTTTTCCTGATGTTGCTGTTGGTTGGAACCACTACATCTATCACCAATGCTGTCTTCTGATCCTTGCCTACCACCACAATGTATGATTGATTGGCTTGTACTTTGCTATTTGTCTGGATCTGGAAGTCCCATGGAATCTTAGCCCTCTTATTCGCCAATCCCTACTGTGGAATCTCCCATCTGGATTTGGTTGGGTGTAGCCCATACACTGTTCAGATCAACAGTGGGATCCTGCCTGTTCGACTACTGGTTCGGTGATCGTGCATGCATGCACATGCACTTAATGCACACATGCAGCTTTCCACACACCAGCTGAGGCCTGCAGCGCTGATCAGCTGAGAAGATAAATAAGAGAAAAGTGCAGGGGTGGATGGGAGAGCCAATCCTTTTCTCTTCTTTCTCCTCTCAGCTGATCATCGGAGGCCTTTTTTTACTACCAATTCAGCCAAACTGGTAGCAATTTTTGCTACTGGTTCAGACGAACAGTGCTGAACTGATAACAAACCACCACTGGTGCAGATGTTCCCTTACACAACTCCACCTATTCGTTCATGCCATTCAGTGTATGCTGTTTCTGTCTGTATCTAGGTGTTAAGCTGAGTCTGAGACTCAGTCTGAGTCTGAGATGTTCCCTTACACAACTCCACCTATTCGTTCATGCCATTCAGTGTATGCTGTTTCTGTCTGTATCTAGGTGTTAAGCTGAGTCTGAGACAACTTCTGCTTAGGTTACACCTACTGGGTCTAAATGTCTAATGTGGGAGACCCCTGTTTCCATGGATATGTATGTACAGTACATACAAACACACATACAAAGACATCTGTACACATGCACACATAAATTTGAAAAAAAAACCATACATAATACCTACTGTGTATTTCTATGTATGTGCACACACACACCTGCACACACACACACACACACACACACAAACTGTGTCCATTAGGTAAAAATGGTTAAAAAAATTCAGCTTCTTGAAGAACTATGCATAAAATGAACATTGAGGGTTTGGGTGAATATGCTTTTAAAAAGAGTACAGAAATATATAAAATATATAAAAAGAGAAAAGGCCATCTGATTAAACAATAGCAAAGGATAACAAACAAAATGAAAAAAGAAAGAAAGAAAATGATATGATATATCCCATATATGCCCAATTTTAAATATTTTATAGTTAAAAAAACAAGATGTAAGTGTTGTAAAATATCCTGAAATTCATGCCAAAGGAAGGTATATTGGATTGGTGGACAAAATTGACTTTCAAAAAAACATAACTTATACATGTGCTGAATCCAATCCTGAACATCTATAACAATGCTACTTTGCAACTTTCTCAAATTCACTTCTTACCTGACAGGGGAGATACCATAATCACAATGATGAATGTTTTTCAGAGTGACCAACCTTGACATATTCCCCAAAATGCAAAATGGAGAAAAGCTGAAATGTTCAGATTTATTCATCTTTATTTATGCCTTTCCTCATATGAACATTTTTTTAAAACTGTACATAGCGCCAATCTAGTGAGAATGAGGACAGTGTTAAGTTTGCATGAAGAGCCAGACGCGAAGAGCTTCAGTGAAGAGTTTATTAGTGACTACAGCTCGAATGGACCCAACTTGGCTGGGCTACGGCTGCTACTTATAGCCAGCAGCCGTAGTTGCCAGCCAATCAGAGTGCAGGGTTTTCCCGCACTTTTTAAACCAATCCTATTTGACATTTTACAAGAACAATTCAAACTAAACCAATGACATTCAAACCTACATACATAACAGACAGTATCAACAAAACATGGGAAAAAAGAGAGTTAAATATCTAAAAAGAAGAACAACAAAGAGGGGGCTGGAGGCTAAAACATATAACGAATGGTTGCAGGAACTAGAAGGACTAGGGTTGACATGATAGCAGTCTTCCAGTATTTGAAGGGCTGCCACAAAGAAGAGGGAGTCAAGCTATTCTCCAAAGCACCTGAAGGCAGGAAAAGAAGCAATGGATGGAAACTAAGGAAGAAGAAAACTAACCTAGAACTAATTTTATGACAATGAAATCCTATGGAATCAGCTGCCCCTGGAGCTTAGGTTTGCCCCTCACCTCCGGTCCTTCCGTCATGGCCTGAAAACATGGTTGTTCCAACTCGCCGACCTGGACTGATGGAGGGGGTGGGGTTTTAGTGAATTGTTTTTATTAATTTTAAATTTTATTTATTTATTTATTTATTTATTTATTTATTTATTTATTTTATTCATATTTATATGCCGCCTTTCTCTGGAGACTCAGGGCGGCTTAAATTTTTGGAGTGCAACTGAATGCGCTCAGCAATAGCCTTCATTCCATTGTATATGCCTGCTTATTACTAAGCGGCATATTTAATTCATTTTTAATTGTATAGTATTTGTATTGTTTTTATGATTGTACGCCGCCTCGAGTCCTTCGGGAGATGGGGTGGCATAGAAATCCAATAAATGAATGAATGAATGAATGAATGATTGAAAACAATTAACTAACTATTGGAATGGCTTACCTTCAGAAGTTGTGGGTACTTCATCACTAGAGATTTTAAAGAAGAGATTGGACAAACACTTATCTGAGATGGTATAGGTTGAACTAGAAGATATCCAAGTTCCCTTTCAACTCTAATTCTGTTTTTAAAAAATACCCCGTTAAGTTTTGCCCTCTGGAAGCATAAAGCATTTGGGATGATTACATTCTGAACATTCTTCCAATTGGGCCATAATCATTGAGAGGATTTTTCTACTGTTCATATGTCATGGACTTACAGCCACCTTGGAAAACATGTACTTGAACAGATGGTCTCACCATCTTTTCAAAAATCCATCTCACAAAAGAAGTTCTTCTTTCAGGGCAGAAGCTTACACATTGAATATATTTATAAGGCCATCTATCTACCAGCACATTCTGAAGTAATAAAAACAATCGCCACTTCTGATGTTTGTTTGTTTGTTTGTTTGTTTGTTTATTTATTTATTTATTTATTTATTTATTTATTTATTTATTATTGGGACTTGTATGCTGCCCCATCTCCGAAGACTCAGGGTGGCTCACAACTAAGAAACAACAGCAATAAATAATTAAAAAGAGATTAAACCCAATTACAAGCCCAAACAAATTTAAAATACATTAAAAATATGATGTTAAAAACGGCACACAAAAAAAGAAATACAGTTGTGGAGGAACACCCTTCCCCCCAAAAAAAAATATCACCACAGTAATATATCAAAATGCCTTAGCACTCAAGATACAGCACCTGGGGAAATTACTAGGTTTTTACTGCTGTGCAGAAGACCATCAGGACAATTTGAAGGGAATCTCTAGGCATCCTGAAAGTAAGGAATACAGAATGTACTTTTGCAGGTGAAGACAACTTCTTAGAAGGCCACCAGGATTAGGAGCCATACATATTTTGGGGACACTTCTGAAGACAGAGAAGAACTATTAAGGACCAAGTGACATTGCTTCACTGACAGGACTTGGCCTATACTCAGAGTTGGTGTTCAGCAGGTTCTGACCAGTTCTGGAGAACCGGTAGCGGAAATTTTGAGTAGTTCAGAGAACCGGCAAATACCATCTCTGACTGGCCCCGCCACCATCTATTCTCTACCTCCTGAGTCCCAGCTGATTGTCTGGGTCTTCTTTTGTTGCCCTGCACAGGAGAATGGAGCTGGAAAGCAGGTTTAGTGGGGTGGGGAGGGAATGGAAATTTTACAGTATCCTTCCCTTGCCACGCCCACCAAGCCATGCCCATCAAGCCACACCCACAGAACCGGTAGTAAAAAAAAATTGAATCCTACCACTGCCTATACCTGATCTGGTGGAACAGGCAGAAGAAATTATGGGAAGAGAAAGTTCCAGGCTATGTAGGACTTTGAAGATAACAATACCTTGAATCAACATGGACAATCCCTGAAGGAATAGTCTTTGTTTATTCCAACCTTAACCTTTTTATGAACATAACAGATGCTGAATGGAGTTGGAAAGTAGGACAACAGATGATTCTTCCTCTATTCCAGACCATGAAATAAACAATTTGGTGCATGGGGTCAATAGAGCAAATGCAACAGACCCTTATAAAATAAACGCTAGTCCCACTGGAAGGAAAAATAGATCCTTTTTGTGGGGCGCAGGACAATTTTTTTTTCATTATTATGGCTTATTATAAATGGATATAAAGCAGTTTCTTTTCTCATGACATGGAGGAGGAGGAGTAGGAGGATGGGGAAAAGGAGAAAGAGAAAGAGAAGGAGAAGGAGATACCGGATGGATGCCCTTGAAAGCTTCAAATGGTAGTCAAAATCTTTGTTGAAAACAGGAGCTGAGGAAACATCATCCTTTGAATGATTAGAGAATGCCTTTCAGAATGTGAATCAATGTAGCTTAACTGAATGTTTCCCAAGCATATTATTATCATGGTGGCTTGAAAAGACTCTGTTCAATTTGATGTCATAAGCAGTGGTACTCACTGGAAATAAAAAGAGTCTTTGGATGGTGTCCAGAGATTTCAGATCTGGAAATACCCATCCCAATAGTTTCCTTGGAAAGAAGAGATCATCCTGAAAAATTATTTTCCCTATTTTATAGTAGGAGAAGCTTTCTTGAACCAGGATAATTTTATCATGAGGAATGAATTAAATAGCAGTTGGACATGGGCCAGCAGGAGTTATTAATATTGAGTACTCAGCCCTGAGAAGAAAAGAGAACACACAGGCATGAAATCACCATGTGTGCTCATCTTGGTTTAAATTGTAAAGAAGAGGATTAATTGCTGAACACGACAGCTCTCTATTTAGAAGGTATCTGAAAACAGGAGGGTGTCAACCATCTAATTTGGAGGAGATGGATTTTGAATTTCAAATTCCAGTCTCATTGCTACCTAGTCTACCAAGGTTTCCCTCTGGTCCATCTGGAATCTTAACCGAACCCCTTGAAGAACACTAATTCACCAACAAGGAATGATAAAGGGAAAAGAAACAACAACAATAAGCCTACTCTGAAAAACAACATTGTGATTTCTGCAGCTAAATTATACAAACAATCAACAAATCTCCTTCCTTTTTCACCGTTTGCTTTATCGGAGCTATTAATGCAGTGCTTATCCTTCCTCTGCAGATGGGAAAATAATGTGCAGGTTTGCGGAGGACAAAACGAAACGTGCAGATATGGCACTTTTAATTGGCAGTTTGCAACAAAAGACAAGCAAAACAACACAATAGGCCCAGAAGCAACAAACTTTGTTGCTTAATGAAAGGAAGAGCCAGCAGATCTTTCCTCGGCTGCTGGTTTATCATAGGTTGAATGAAAAAGGAGACGATCAGATAATAACAAAAATAGAGTGCATATTAAGGAAGTGTACAATTAAGTACCTGTTTTCACACTGTCAAACAACCCATTGTTTGCACTGGGGGGAAAGAGAAAGGAAGTTTGCAGAGAAGAGCAACAAAGAGAATAAGAGATGTGGAGGCTAAATCACATTGTCATGCTCCAATATAAGATCTTTATATGCTGTTGTTGCTCTCTAGCCTCATCTAGTGGCCGGAGCGACAAATGCCAAGTATATTGTTAGAAGCTGACCCAACCCATTTTACCCATCAGCCCACACTCTCAAACCAAGTGTACACTGGGAAGTCAGACTCCATTTTCTTTAGCATTTGGAGAAGACAGAAGCACAAAGAAGAATCCATCTTAATCTGTGGTACATGGTCATCCAAGGACAAACCCACATCCCACACACAGAGCATCGCTGATGAGATTTAAATTGCTTGTATTTATTCATTGTTATGTTCAGCAGCAACTTAATACTATCTATCTTGTATTTGGTTCTTATTGTATGTATTCCTATTTTCCCCATAGTTTCACCATATCCTATTCTTTCAATAAAACATTCAGATCTATGCACATGGTCTGTTTTATTGGAGGATAGGTGGGTTTAGCTGCATGTTGAGCTGCACACAAACAAGTAGTGGGCACAGAACACATATGATGAATATCCCAAAGGTGCTTTTTCAAAAGGCAACTGGATTTTGTTTGGCTTTTGTTTGAATATGTTTCACTTGTCATCCAAGAAACTTCTTCAGTTCTGGTCAGCCTGAACTGAAGAGCCTTCTTGGAATGAGAAGCTGTAGGAAGTTAGCACCCAACCCTCTCCTAGAAAAATGAAATATCCTAGGAAATATTAAAAAGGCAGAATATTTCCCCTAAAAAGAGTAGAAACTCAGAAGCAGAAGCTCACCTCAGAAGTAGAAACTCACCTCCACTTTTGTTAATCGTGGACCATTAAGGCCTGGGCCAGAATACTTTACATAACAAAGATCTCCAGGTAAAGCTATAGCAATTGCCAAAAGCCCTTTTCATTACATCATCATCCAGCAAAGCTTAACCAAGCCTGGAACTCAGGACAGCCTACAGAGTTGCCCCTGCATGGCCCCATGGGAGTCTGACAACCAATCAGAATACAAGCTCAAATTCAAATCTCAACAGAGGATATAAAACCAGGCACTCTCAGCATCTCAGCCCTTCCTTCTCTTTTCCACCTTGGAGCATGTGATCATCCTTCTTTGGAGCTCCAAGCCATGTGGTCCTGTCCACCATTAAACCATCTTCCCAAATAGCCTCCATGTTTCCAGTATCTTTTTCCCCACTTGGAACTGAACCCAGAAGGATAATCCTTGCAACAAAGCAAAATATCTTCAAGCCAAAAATGAAGTCCAGTTGCCTTTTGAAAAAGCACCATTGCAACAACCATGACGTGGATGACTGAAAATCTTCATAGAATTTACATATGATGAATGGTTAAAAGAGCTAGCTGTGTCTAGCCTACGGGACAGAAGGATTAGGGGGTCCATGAGACCTATTCCAGCATGAGAGGCAGCTGTCATAGAGAAGAGGGGATTGACTTATTCTCCAAAGCACCAGAGGAAAGGACAAGAAGCAATGGGTAGAAGCTCATTAAAGAGAGATCCAAGCAAGGAGACATTTTCTGACAGTGAGAACAATTAATCAACAGAATAGCCTGCCTCCCAGAGTTGTGGGTGCTTCATCACTGGAGGTTTTCAAAAACAGACTGGTAACCATCTGACAAGTAAAAAAAAAAAGTTTCAAATCCAGGAGAAGCTTTAATGATCTGCAGCACAATCCATCAGAAATCTGGGTGTTTCCTCTTTACAGAATCTGTGGGATACAACGAAAGCCTTTCTAAGAGGAATAACAATTGCTTATAATGCTAGAAAGAAAAAAGAAAGAGAAAAAGAAAGCAACGAGTTACAGAATGATATTAGAAAATTGGAAAGACAAGCCCAATTAGCACCAGAAAATGAGCAAATTATAAATAAATGGAAATTAGCTAAACATAAATTGAATATATTAGAACAGGAAAGAAATTTAAGAGCATTGAAAGCAGTAAAGCAAAATTATCTCAAAAATGCAAATAAGCCGGGAAGATGGCTTGAATATAGGTTAAGAAAGGAAAAGGAGAAGAGATGGATACAGCAATTGCAAGATAAGGAGGGAAAGATACAAAATAATATGCAAAGAAAAAAGAAATAGTATTGGAATATTTTCGTGAACTCTATAAACAAGAAAATATGAGTAAAGAGAGAATTAAACAGAATTTAGAGGAAGAAAATATTCCAATACTATCAGAAGAAGAAAGGGAAAGATTAAATAAAGAGATTACTATAGAGGAAATAAAAGAAGCAATTAGTAAACAAAAAAATAACAAAACTCTCAGAACAGATGGTTTACCTGTAGAGTTATATAAAAACATAGGCAAAATTCTTGACCCAATTCTTTTAGAAATCTATAATGAAATACTTAAAGGAGCAGAGCTACCAAGGTCGTGGAGAGAAGCGTACATCATATTAATCCGAAGGAGGGCGCAGATACCACCCACATAAACAACTATAGACCAATTTCTTTGTTGAATGCTGACTACAAAATATTTATGAATTTAATGGCTGAGAGACTAAAAAAAATACTAAGTAGATATATACGTACTGATCAAAACAGTTTTCTTCCAACAAGACAACTTAAAAACAATACAAGAACAATACTAGATATTCTGGAATACTATGAGGCTCATCCAGAAAAACAGGCTACACTTGTTTTCCTGGATGCTCAAAAAGCTTTTGACAAAGTAAATTGGGAATTTATGAGACAACAAGTAAAGGAAATGAAATTTGGGGATAACTTTGAAAAAAATGTTAGAATCAATATATTCAAGCCAAGAAGCCCGGGTTATAATTAATGGAGAAATGACTATTCCATTTGAAATAGAAAAGGGAGTCAGGCAGGGATGCCCACTTTCACCTCTGCTCTTTATCACGACTTTGGAAACTTCGTTGAGAAAAATTAGAAAGAATATGGAGATAAAAGGATTAAGAATTAAAAATGAAGAATACAAGGCCCAAGCATTGGCAGATGACCTTGTGTTCAATTCATAGAAAACAATAAAATCTAACAGAGAAACAAAAAAAGGAATTAGAAGAGGTAATGGGCTTACAAATTGTAAAAATAATTAAATATTTAGGAATTTGGCTCACGGCAAGATGTTCAACAATAAAAGAAGATAATTATGTAAAACTGGTACGAGAAATAAAAAAAGATCTAGAAAAGTGGGGGAATTTACAATTATCAATGTGACTATTAAGATGAACATCTTGTCAAGAATATTATTCCTCTTTCAAAATATTCCAATTAAATTAGATAATTTTTTTTAATGAATTGAATAAAATTACTATGAAATTTATTTGGTCAGGGAAAAAACCCAGAATAAAATTAAGCTCCTTACAAGATAATAGATGCAGAGGTGGATTTGGGCTCCCTGCCTGGGAACTATATTATAAAGCAGCCACTTTAACATGGATTAAGGATTGGTCCAATTTGAGAAATAAAAGAGTCTTAATTCTAGAAGGGCATGATTTGGAAGCAGGGTGGCAAATCATGCCTTCATGTGGAACCCGGGAAATAAAAACTACACACACTTTAATAGGCATATAATTAGATGTTCGCTATTAAAGGTGTGGAAAGAAGTTCAACACAAACATTATATGAAGATCCCAGGATGAGTTTCCATCATGGAGGCATTGATCCACCCTAACGCACTAGAAACTGGAAGAAAAATTGCGTGTTATGATGTATTAAATCCCCAAGGAAGATTAGATGAATCAAGAAATCAGAGAGCAAGGGTGAAATTAGAGTGGTGGCCATATTTACAACTCAAGGCAAGATATAAAAAAGACATGGAAGAGTTTGGAATTGAGATAAAACAGAATCAATTAGATAAAATATTGGAGGGAACAGATGAAAAATTAATCTCAAAAATGTATAACTACCTGTTAGAATATGAAATGGTGGAAGAAATAGTTAAAGGCCCAATGATCGCATGGGAAAGGAATGTAGGGCACAATATTCATCTGGAAGATGGGGAAAAAATTTGGAATCAAAATTACAAAATAACAAAATTGGTGATCTATAAAGAAAATCAATACAAAATGTGTTACCGGTGGTATCTGTCACCCTCAATGTTAGCTAACATTTATCCAAACATGAGCCCTATGTGTTGGAAATGTAAGCAAATGAGGGGCACTTTCTTCCACACTTGATGGCTCTGCCCAAAAAGTAAAAAAATATTGGAAAAAAATTAGATTGTGGATAAAGGAAATTACAAGTATTCAGTTAGAATTCAAACCTGCAACTTTTTTGTTGGGAATGTTAAAAGGGGACTATGCAAATGAAATTAAATATTTAATTCTCCATATAATCACAGCGACAAGAATTGCGTTGGCACAATGTTGGAACGGCGAACAAATGCCAACAAATAATTTGAAAATCAGAGAGCCTGGCACCTCTCCAAGAAAATCAGAAAATACTTGACTGCACTGAAATGGACCTACTTACACAAAAACTTAGGAATAAGGAAGACTCAAGATATATTACAGCTTGGGATAAATGGTATAAGTGGATTAAAGAGAAAAAACCAGGAATTTAAAAGAAATGTATCTGATGAATGGAGTAGTTAAATTAAGAATGTTTACCAAATAAGAAATGAATATTAGTAAAATCAGTACCAAGAAAAAAAACACTGTCTTAGTTGATTAGAAGCATATGTCTTATATGGTTTATATGTTTATTTATATTGTATTTGTATATATTGATTATGTCTACAACGTTAAGTTGTATTCTATGTATTGTATATAGTGTTTTGTTCTTTTTAATTGCTAATAAAGTTTTTTTTCTACTTAAAAAGAAAGAAAAGTGGGTGTTGATGGTCTTGTTAGCATACATCAGGTAGTCTCAGAATAGGAAGGAAGAATGGGAAAAAACTCAGTAAATTGGGATTTCTTGGAATCCCAATCTTTAAAAAATCTCAGGGTCTTCAGACTGGGGAAATTGGAGAAAGAAAAAGAAATGATGGAGACAGGAAAGGGGAAAGAAGTTCAGAAGTATATTTAATCTGGTGAGATAAAACGTAATGTTGATTTGTTTTTGCAAGGCAGCATGGAATTTTTTTATCATTAGACTCTTTATAACTGTAGAGGAAGGGTCCATATATCATGGCTAGAAGTATCTCAGCAAAGATAGTAGCTTCAGAGAATCTTTTTTTTCTTTTTATGACCCTTTAATCACTTTATTTGGGTGGAGTTGGGGCAACTTAATGGAGCTGAGCTTTTACTGGCCGGATGCCTTTCCTGATGCCTGTGTGGAGTTCACAGCTGTTGTGTCCTGCCAATGGCCAGTGAAACTGGCAGCAGACTCAGACAGTGGGGAGTTTGGGGAGGAACATAGGCCAGTCCTGGAGTCTGGGGAAGGCCCTGATGAGTGCTCTGCATCAGAAGCAGAGATGGGGGCAGGGCCATCTGACAGTTATCAGCTGCCTTTGGAGTTGGACATCAGTGAGGCAGAAGAACAGTTAGAGCCTGTTCCCAGTGTGCACATGTGCAGAGCTGCCAGAAGAAGGGAACAGCTGAGGAACAAGGGTCAACTTGGCAGTAAAGCTACAGGTGGATGGTGAATGGTCCCTCTCACAGGGAATAAAAAGGAGGCGAAAGGGGAGTGGGCTTTTGCAGGAGACAATTCATTCTTTTGAAGATATGTTCCTGCCTAGTGTTGTCTTTAATACAGTGTGGTCTCTGAAAGATATCAGCCTGGCACCTCTCCAAGCCTGAAAACGATCTGTAATTGTAAAATATCTTGAAAGACGGTTGGCCGGGACTTTGCTGCAGAGGAATTAACTGTAAACTAAATAAAAAGGGTTTATCAGGGCGAGGAGTCAGCTTCGTGTTGTTGGGGAAGCCTAGGTCAGAAGAACAGCAAATATTTTCTCCTTGCATCCTGATAGAGAAACATTTGCTACTGCCTAGGATTGATCTCTCAACCTTCCTAGTGGGAGGCGAGCATCTTCACTTTTAGGCACCATGCCACTCTTGGCAAAATGCTATTCTTGACCAAATAAAGTTGTTATGTATGCAGAGTTTGAATTGATTAGTTGTTCTTGTAAAGTGTTTGAAATCATTGGTTAAAAAGTGTGGGAAAACCCTGCACTTTGATTGGCTGTCAGCCGAGGCAGCCAGCTATATATAGCTGCCTCGGCTAAGCCAAATTGGGTCCGTTCTGAGCTGAAGTCACAATAAAACTTAAGAGCTGAAGCACTCCATGTCTGCCTCTTCATGCAAACTTAACAAAAGTAATACATGTTAAATGTGATCTCCTTTGGCTCTGATTTTGGGCCTCCTGATGTCCCACAAGCATCATCTTCCTGAAATTCACTAACTTGGGGTTTTTACCATAAATTATGTTAAAATGGATCTAATGAGCATCCACTGGATTCCACATACCCAACCAACCAACCAACCAACCAACCAACCAACCAACCAACCAGAGAAGCAAACCAATTTTACATCCTCATCTGGTTCCCAGGTATAGAAACTTGTTTTCCATTCTTTAGAAAAATCAGTAGATTCCAGTCCAACTCTCTGGAGCATCTTCTTTCATTTCATAAAGTTTTCATTTTTTTTAATTTGCAAATGATGTGTTAAGAAAGATCTTTTTTTTCCTCCAATTTCCATCAATTAGAACTTCTGGATTGCCCCTGAAGCATTTGAACAATAGCTTCAAGCTCAAAAAGAAAGATCAACAAAGAACATTTTATGTTGCAGTACTGGTGGTACTACTTTTTTTTCCCCTTCCCTCCTTTTAATATCTCTGAAAAGGAATTCAAAAAAAAAGATAATGGAAGAAACAACTATTAGTCATGGGAAAACAGTAGATCCATTACTTGCACTTGCAACTAGATTTTTTTTTCAGGCTATTTCACTTGCTTTCCATGATTTCCTATATATCTCAAAATATATTTTATTTCTGGTCAAGAACATAGCCTCCATCATCTCTTTTATGTTTGAATGTCAAAGTAGGAGATAGTTCTTCCACATACTTGCATTTTTATTCCTTGTTAACAGTTGAGAGAATTGAGTATGTCTAGGCTAACAAAGAGAAGAACAAGGAGGGACATGACATATTTTTAAAGCATTTGAAGGCAGGACAAGAAGTAACAGGTAGAAGAGCATTACAAAGAGATCTAAACTAGAACCCAGAAATTTCTTGACAGTGAGAACAATTAATCAGAGCTTGGCCCTGAATGTTGGATGTTCCATTGCTATGGATTTTTAAGAATAGACTGGACAGCCACTTGTCCAGAATGGTATAGGGCCATGATGGCGAACCTATGTCACATGTGCCACAGGTGGCATGCAGACCCATTTGTGCCGGCATGTGAGCTGCAGGCAAACTTACCTCACTGCGCATGTGTGTGCCTCACAGCTGATTTTCAGCTGGTTTGAGGCCTTTTTCGGCCTCCCAGAGGCTTGAGGAAGGCTTCTGCAGGCTTTGCAGGCCGAAAACTAGGCCCGTTTCATCACCACAACTTCTAGTAGCAAGCTGTTCCACAGGTTAATTCTCCTCACTGTTAGGAAGTTTCTCTTTAATTCCAGATTGCTTCTCTCTTTTATTAGTTTCTAACCATTGTTTCTTATCCTGCCCTCTGGTGCTTTGAGGAATAATTTGACCCCCTCTTCTTTGTGGCAGCCCCTCAAATACTGGAATTCTGCTGTCATGTCACCAGGGGTGGAATTCTACCAGTTCGCACCTATTCACTAGAACCGGTTGTTAACATTCTAAGCAGTTCGGAGAACCGATTGTTAGAAGAAATTACTGGCCTAATCCTGTAAGGAAGGCAGGAAGGAAACATTCTGGTGTTGCTTACAGAAACTGCCTTTCTGTTAACCCTTATTACATTCTTGGCAGGACTAGACTTCCTGTCTCAGGAACTTCTCTGGAGTTTTCCCCCTCCTTTGCTGGTACTTTGCTTGTGTGGAGTGACCATTCAAAGTTACAATGGCACTGAAAAAAATGACCATTTTTCACACTTACGACTGTTGCAGTATCCCCATAGTCATGAGAGGCCAGGTGAGGTGATGCGTGCCTCAGTGTGAGTGATATTGAGTTGGCCACACCCAGACAATTTATTTATTTATTTATTTATTTATTTATTTATTTATTTATTTATTATTTGAACTTGTATGCCGCCCCATCTCCGAAGACTCGGGGCGGCTCACAGCTAAAAACAAAGACAATAAATACTTAAAAAACAATTAATCAATTTACAAGTCCAAATACTATACTATACAATACTATACAATAACATGACCACCAAGCCATGCACACCAACTAAGCCATGCCCACAAAACCGGTTGTTAAAAAAATTGAATCCCACACTTGCATGTCACCTCTCATTCTTCTTTTCCTTAAACTAGTCAAACCTAAAACCTGCAACCATTCTTCATATGGTTTAGTCTCCAGGCCCTTGATCATCTTTGTTCTTTGAACTTTTCCCAAAATCTCAACACTTCTTTTTCGTATGGTAATCAAAATTGTTTGTACTATCCCAGGTGTGGCCCTACTAGGGTTTTGTAAAGTGGCACTGATATTTCATGTGATTTTGATTCTATGCCTAGTTTGCACAGTCTGAATCTTAACAAGTTTATGAGAAATTCTTGATTGCCATCGATTAATCATGGTTTCCTTCTGTCCCATTTCTTTAAAAATCAAAAGAATACTTAGGAAGAAAAATAAGACGCTCTACCTATGAAATAGCCCCCAGATTTAGAGCAGAGTGATAAGAGGCATTCATACTTATATTCTTATTTTGTCGCTGTTGTTCAGTATTGTTCACCAGGTAATAATAACTGGCTAGAATTATTCAAAAATGTTGCAGTCAACAGGTGGTGCTGTGGACCTTATTACATTTTGGGATTCAGACAGTCCTGTTTACATTTGACCAAGAGTTGGGTCAAGAAAGCTGATTCTGGTTTCATGATTTTCACTGAACAAGTACTCTTCTTGACTTGTGCTTAAGGTGTGCTTCTAAAGTCATTGGTAGATCTAAGTCACAGGAATCCTGAGTAGGATTTTCAATAGATGTGTGTCCCTTCTTTCCAACACCATTCTTTCCTGCTTGGTTTTCAGGCTTGATTTTATTTCTTTGTGTGTTCTGTCAACCTGTCTGTCTGTCTCTGTGTGTCTGTTTGAGGGGCTGTCACAGAGAAGAGGGGATTGTCTCGAAAGCATCAGCAGGTAGGATAAGAAGTAATGGCTGGAAGCTTGTTAAAGAGAGATCCAACTTAGAAGTAGGGAGAAATTTCCTTTTAGTGAGAATAATTAATCAGTGGAACAGCTTGTCTCCTGGAGTTCTGAATGGGACAATTTGCCATGGCCAACTCTCATGGTCAACTCTTACACTTAGGCAAGAAAAACCAAAAGTACATATATAGACTGGGTGAAGCCAGGCTTAATAGCAGTAACTGTGAGAGAGATCTTGGAATCTTAGTGGGCAACCAATTTAATATGAGTCAACAGTGTGCCGGCAGCCAAAAAAGCCAATGCAATCCTATGTTGCGTTAATGGGGGGATACAATCAAGATCAAGTGAGGCACTAATACCATTTTATAAAGCCTTAGTAAGACCACACCTAGAGTACTGCATCCAGTTTTGGTCACCACATTATAAAAAAGATCTTGAGACTCTAGAAAGAGTGCAGAGAAGAGCAACCAGGATGATTAGGGGACTGGAGGCTAAAACATACAATGAACGGTTGCAGGAACTGGGCATGGCTAGTCTAGTGAAGAGAAGGACCAGAGGAGACATGATAGCAATCTTCTGATATTTGAGGGGCTGCCACGGAGACAAAGGGGGCTATACCTATTTTCCAAGGCACCCAAACATCAGATAAGGAATGATGGATGGAAACTGAAGAAGGAGAGATTCAACCTCAAAATAAGGAGAAATTTTCTGACAGTGGGAACAATCAACCAATGGAACAGAAGTTGCCTTCAGAAGTTGTGGAAGCTTCATCACTGGAGGCTTTCAAGAAAAGACTGGACTGCCATCTGTCAGAAATGCCCTACACCACCCTCTTGCTTGGGTGGTGGTGACTAGATGACTTACAAGGTCACTTCCAACTCTGTAGATGATCTGTAGTAATATATAGATAGTCTCTGCAGGCCTAGATTGGGGGACTGAAGTCAAGACAATGAAAGTAGCATTGTGTGATTGTGTCAGATTCCCCAACCCCTTTTCTATTTGTATTGTGATGTCACATGCTCCAAAGAAATGGAGCTTGTGGCCAAATACCACTTTTATCATTCTGCTGGAAGCAGTGTCATCTTGCAATATGATGGTGTAGTATGAATTAAGAAAGCCACATTAGATCACTATATTGCACTGTATTAAGAAGTAATAGATTTCCAAATAAAATTGAGCCCTTCCAGGCACTGCTTAGATTTTTGCTGGCCTGGCAAATATTTTTTTGTTCCTAATTATCTTTTCTTTTTTTACCACAACAGCAATTGTGATGTTGGGTTCCTTAAATTGTTTTTTTCTCCCTCTTGTTTTCTAGTACTTGTACTGTTAAAAAAGAATCAATGCGGTACTTACAGAAATTGTTCCGCAGATATTAATTCCTCCACACAGGGCTCCATAAATTCTTACAATTGCAAATTGAAATCCAGTATCAAAGTGTTAGGCTGTAATCACAGCTAAGTCTACTAAACTTGTAAGAAACAGCAGCGGTATTAAACTAGCGTATGCACAAAGACGTTGAATGGCAATTTTCAAAACAGATTGCTGACATCTATTGTTTTCTGAAATTTGCTTTGTGCAAATTTGTGCTATGGAAGAAAGAAATACAAAGAATATTTGTTCCACTTTTTCCAATGCTATTTGTAATGGCCTACATAAAAATTCTGAGATTAATTTAAAGGGTTTCACTTTAGAGGTGCAGTGGCTCAATGGCTTATTGGTGCTGGAGATGGTCTCTGCTCCAGCAGTTTGAGTCCTAGCATTGTGTGGTGGGGTGAGCTCCCATCAATTGCCTCAGCTTCAGTCCAACTTGTAGTTCGAAAGCACATTCTATGCGAGTAGATAAATAGGTACCACTTTGGTGAAGAGACAAGTTGGTGCTCTGTGCAGCCAGTCAGATTCCTGCTGGCTCTGAACCTTCCTGATTGTGACACCCTGTCAGGTAGTGCTGCATTCAAAATCCAAGAAAGAAATACTTAGACTCCATGAATTAGAGAAAATATATCTTTTGCTGGAATTCAAGTGGTAGCAACAAAAGAATTCTGAATCTGAGAGAATGAGCGCGAAAATCACATATACAAAGTGATGGTACGTTCCCACCCACAATAGTTCAAGTAGGCTACCTAATTAAAAGTTGTGGATAACATCATGTGGGCATCTCCAGGTGGTGATGAGGCCTCTGTCCATTGACCTTGGCATATTTTGATAAAGAGCTGCGCATAGCATAAGACAGAAATCAAAGCAAGAACCCCCCCCAACTGATATACTTCTTAACAAAACCTCCAGCTCACTTCCCATAATCAAGTCCCCCTCCTCCCCCGTTACTTATGACAGCCAAAAGATGCAAAGCAAAAGAAGGAAATCTTGAAGGCTGACATTCGCCCTCCTGCAAAAGAGACGTTAGTCCTATAAAAGAGAAAATAAAAGGTAAAGGAGAAAGATACATATAACACCACAATAATATAGTCTAGGGTTTATCAGGATATTTAGTACAAATGCCTTGATTGCCCTAGGGCTCTAACATCTTTTCATTCATCCATTCAGACTGGGAAGGAGGGAAGTGCTTCCAAGCAACTAAATATTGGAGTCGACCCCTATGTTTTCTAGAGTCTAGAATTTCCTTAACTTCGAAATGCTGTTCACCTTCAATTAGTAATGGCACGGCGGGATCGGGCTGAGCCAGTCTCAAGTTGGACATGTGTTCCGGTTTTAAGAGACTAACATGGAAAACAGGGTGGATCCATCGGAGGGTTTTTGGTAATTGCAGTTGGACCACCACAGGATTCACAATCCTTTCAATCGGGAAAGGTCCAACATATTTAAGACCAAGTTTCTTTGATTTTTGTGTAGTCTTCAAATATCTAGTGGACAGAAACACTTTATCCCCTACTTGATAGGATTTTTGAGGAGATATTTTTTTATCTGCAAATTTTTTATGAGCTTGATGAGCATCATCTAAGACATCCCTCCTCCGTGAGCTCATGGAGGAGGAGGCCGCAGGCCTGGCATGCATTACAGAAACCTGGTTGGGTCTGGAGGGGGGTGTCCCTCTGTGTGATCTATGCCCCCCAGGTTTCTGTGTGCTATACCAGTCTTGAGCCCAGGGAAGGGGTGGGGGGGTAGCCATAATTGTCAGAGAGACCCTGTTTCCAAGGGAGGTCACTGTCCTGCAGATAGGCAGGTGTGAGGCCCTCCATGTGAGATTGGGCCCAGGAGGTCGGTTGGGTTTGCTGCTAACGTACCTGTCCCCCAGCTGCATGGTGGCGGCCCTTCCTGAGCTTCTTGACGTCCTCTCGGGGGTGGCGGTGGAGTTCCCCAGGCTTATAGTTCTGGGGGACTTTAACCTGCCATCTCTGGGGGGGGGCGTCGGGTTTAGCTCAGGTGTTCATGGCATCCATGGCAGCAATGAACCTGACCCAGGTGATTCATGGGCCCACTCATGAGGGGGGGAACACGCTCGACCTTGTTTTTGTCTCGGGGCAGTGGTGTAGTGATCTGGGGGGGTTCTCCATCTACCCTACCCCTATCATGGATGGATCACTATCTCCTGTGGCTGGTCTTTCAATTGGCTGTCCCTCGCTGCTGGGATGAGGAGCCAATTCGATGGTTCCGCCCCAGGTGCCTGATGGACCCTGAGAGGTTTCAGACGGCGCTGGGGTTCTTGGCCGCCTCCCTCGACCACAGCCCGGCTGAGTTGCTGGAGGCTGCCTGGCAACAGGCAGCTGCGGTGGCGCTCGACCAGGTTGTCCCCTTGCGGCCTCTTCCCCACTGTAGACCCCGGTTGGCTCCCTGGTTTTCTGATGATCCCCAGGGGATGAAACGACTAAGAAGACACCTGGAGAGCAGGTGGAGGACTAGCCGCTCCAAATCCGACCGTGTCCAGTTACGAGCCTATATTAGGACCTACCTGGAAGTGATTAGGGTGGCGAGGCGTGCCTACTTCTCCGCTCTAATTGCGTCCGCTGATGATCGCCCTGCGGCCCTGTTTCAGGTGACCTGCTCCCTTCTTCAATTGAGGGAGGGGGATGACCCTTTGCAGGGCAGAGCAGAGGAATTTAGTTCACATCTGGCAGATAAGGTCGCTCAAATTTGTGCCAGCTTGGACTCTGGTTGGCAGGGGTCTGATGATGGGGTGGCAACGGGTCTGGTTGATTCTATCTGGGTTGAGTTTGACCCAGTCTCCCTTGATGAGGTGGACAGGATCATGCGGAAGCTGTCCACCACGTGTTTATTGGACCCGTGTCCTTCCTGGTTGGGAGGTTATACACGGCTGGCTCCAGGCAGTTGTCAATGCCTCCTTGAGTGAGGGAGTCTTTCCCGCCACCTTGAAAGAGGCGGTGGTGAGTCCCCTCCTCAAGAAGCCTGCCTTGGACCCGGCTGTTTTGAATAACTATCGTCCAGTCTCCAACCTTGCTTTTAGCCAAGGTTGTTGAGAGGTGGTGCAGCAGCTTCCCTTGTTCCTGGAGGAAGCTGATTATCTAGACCCATATCAATTGGGCTTCAGGGATTCACAGCACGGAGACAGCATTGGTCGCACTGATGGATGATCTCTGGAGGGCTCGGGACAGGGGTTTTTCCTCTGTCCTAGGCCTGTTAGATCTCTCAGCAGCTTTTGATACCATCAACCATGGTATCCTTCTGCAGCGGCTCCGAGGATTGGGGTGGGGGCACTGTTTTGGTGGTTCTCCTCCTTCCTCTCGGCCGTTCGCAGTCAGTGTTGGCAGGGGGGCAGAGGTAGGCCCCGAGGCCCCTCACTTGTGGGGTGCCCCAGGGGTCCATTTTCTCACCTCTCCTGTTTCATGAAACTGCTGAGTGAGATCATCCGAGGTTTTGGGGTGAGGTATCATCAATATGCTGATGATACCCAGCTTTATATCTCCACCCCAGACCAGATCAGTGATGTTCTCTGCGTGATGTCCCGGTGCCTGGAGGCGGTACGGGTCTGGATGGGGAGTAATAGGCTCCAGCTCAACCTGACCAAGACTGAGTGGCTGTTCCTACCGGCATCTTGGTTTTAATTGGATGTACCATCTTTGGTCATGGGGGGAGAGGTGTTGCTCCCCGTGGATAGGGCAAGGAATCTGGGCGTCCTCCTGGATTCACAGCTCAGTTTGGAGGGGTATGTGGAAGCTGTGGCAAGGGGGGCTTTTGCTCAGGTTCGGCTGGTTCGCCAGCTCCGCCCTTATTTGAACCGAGATGCCCTTCGAACAGTCACTCATGCGCTCGTCACCTCTAGAATCGACTACTGCAATGTTTTACATGGGGCTGTGATGACCCAGAGGTTACAGCTGGTGCGGCGTCACGGGTTGTGATGGGAGTGTCCCGATACTCCCATGTTACACCCCTCCTGCACGACTTGCATTGGTTGCCAGTTGTCTCTCGGGTTACCTTCAAGGTGTTAGTAACAACTTACAAAGCCCTAAATGGCTTGGGTCCAGGGTACTTGTGGGAACGCCTCCTGCCAGCATCACTTTCCGATCACCCTGTTCGCTCCCATAGGAGGGGCCTCCTTGGGATTCCATCGGTCAGGCATTGTCGGCTGGCGGTTCCCAGGGCTAGGGCCATTTTTGTGGGAGCGCCCGCCCTTTGGAATCAGCTCCCCGTGGATCTCTGTTTGGCCCCTGACCTCCCTCCTTCCGCCGAGACCTGAAGACCTGGTTGTTTCAGCAGGCCAGCCTGGAATGACCCGGGTGGGGTTTTTTAGGGTTATTTAATCTTTTTTAATGTTTTAATGTATTTGACTTGTCTTACTTAATTGTTTTTTATTGTAAATTTGTTCTGTTTTAATGTTCGCCTCCCTGAGTCCTTAGGGAGTAGGGCCGCATACAAGTCGAATAAATAATAATAATAATAATAATAATAATAATAATAATAATTTAGATTGACAATCTGAGAATCTATATAAACTGTGAGTGATGACTACAAAAGGATAGCACAAAAGATTTGTAACCAACTAACACACTGTATGTATATAAAATGGAAGATGGTTTTATGTTTTTTATGTTTTGTCTGTACTTGTTTGTCTTAAAAAATAAAAATCTTTAATAAGAAAAGGAAAGGAAAGGAAAGGAAAGGAAAGGAAAGGAAAGGAAAGGAAAGGAAAGGAAAGGAAAGGAAAGGAAAGGAAAGGAAAGGAAAGAGAGAGAACATCAAGGACCTCATAATTTGCTATTGGTCAAATTGCAGTAGAAGTATTTACTTTGTTCTCTGGTTTACTGGACTAGAGCTACAGTCGAAGTTAAGTCTAACATCGTACAATGATTGATTGATGGTTCGATAATTATGTACCACCAGGTCACTGTTAATTCTTAATATTATAGGGTTTTTTGTCTAAGCAGAGGGTTGGACGCCAAGGTTCCTTCCAATTCTGTTATTCCCTTCTCTTTGTCAACCCTGAAGTTGGCCGAACGGTGGACATTTTCTTTTGTAGCTTTTCTCAAGGGAATTTTCTTCTCATGGATTCGGGGCTGACACTGCCTGGAGCTAAGGGGCCAGGGAGCGGGGTGTAGAGATAGCTGGGATATTGTAGCCAAAATAAAATTCTTTCCCCTGGGAATCAAGGACGTTGGTGCAGGTGCGTGAAAGGAGGTGATTGGGATCCATCTAACAGCTAGACTATGTGCTGATTGGACCATATGATGGGTGACTCTGTGGGGAAGTGACAAAGTTTAACTTTTAATTGGGTGTAAAACTGGTGGGATTCAGATTTTTTTACTACTGGTTCTGTGGGCATGGCGTGGTGGGCATGGCAGGGGAAGGATACTGTAAAATCTCCAGTCAGAGGTGGTATTCTCTGGTTCTCCAAACTACTCAAAATTTCCACTACTGGTTCTCCAGAACTGGTCAGAACCTGCTGAATACCACCTCTGGTGTGAAACCAGCAGGAACCTAGTGTGGATTTTTACCAAGAAATTGCCAATTTGATATGTTCCAATAACATGTTCTTTGAGGAATATGCTCTTCTCTTCCCTTCTCTTCTCTTCTCTTCCCTTCTCTTCTCTTCTCTTCTCTACTCTACTCTACTCTACTCTACTCTACTCTATTCTATTCTATTCTATTCCATTCCTAGTGACTAGATAAATAGATCTTCAGTAGAATCTGTCCACAGTGTGGTCCTTTGCGTCTTCCAATGGTTCATCCATTCTTGTTAAAATTGAAACTACCAACCTTGCTATTTTTGTCCTCATTCCCTTTTTCCATTTCCCCCAGCATTATGGATTTTTCAAGGGAGCTCAGCCTTCGCATAATATGCCCAAGATATAATAATTTGCATTTCGTCGTTGGTGCCTTACGTGAGAACTCTGAGACGGCTCAGATTAGAGAAAGCTATTGTGATTTACAGGACTCCTTTTCTTTTTCCTTAAAGGAAAAATGGATAAGAGAAATCGCCAAGCTGCAGGCAAAACTAATATAATTAAGACAGAATTGGCTTTCTTTGATCTTTTGGTAGGGAGAGTTGATTTCAAGGGAAACATGAATCAACACAAGTGGCATTTCTCAATGGACTTTCTGACTATGTATTCAGTTATTTCTCTTTCAACTCCCCCCCCCCGATTCATATCCAACAAAAGATATGACAGTGTCTGCGGTAATTAATGCATGTGTCAGTCAACAAGCCTCACAAAATTTGAGCTGGAATGATAGCAAATTCTGATGGGTTTTAAGAACAGAAGTATTCAGAAATAATGTTCACATTGCAGCTGTCAAAAAAGCCAAAGTAATCCTAAGATGCATTAACAGAGGTACAGAATCAAGATCACATGAAGTGTTAATATCACTTTATAATGCTTAGGAAGACTGCACTTGGAATATTGCATCCAGTTTTGGTCACCTCAACATTAAAAAAAAATCTTGAGACCTTGGAAAAAGTGCAGAGAAGAGCAACAAAGATGATTAGGGGACTGGAGACTAAGACATAAAGAATGGTTGCTGGAACTGGGTATGTCTAGTCTGATGAAAAGAAGGACTAGGGGTGATATGATAGCAGTGTTCCAATATCTAAGGGTCTGCCACAAGGAAGAGGGAGTCAAGCTATTCTCCAAAGCAGCTGAAGGCAGAACAAGAAATGATGGATGGAAACTCATCAAACAGAGTTCCAACTTAGAACTATGGAGAAATTTCCTGATAATGAGGACAATTAACCAGTGGAATGACTCACCTCCAGAAGTTGTAGATGCTTCATCACTGGAGGCTTTTAAGAAGAGATTGGCCAGCCATTTTCTCTGAAATGGCATAGGGTGTCCTGCCTGAGCAGGGGGTTGGACTAGAAGACCTCCAAGGTCCCTTCCAACTGTCCTCTCCTCTCGAGACTCTAGAAAGAGTGCAGAGAAGAGCAACCAAGAAGATTAGGGGACTGGAGGCTAAAACATACAATGAACGGCTGCAGGAATTGGGCATGGCTAGTCCAGTGAAAAGAAGGGCCAGGGGAGACATGATAGCAGTCTTCCAATATTTGAGGGCCTGCCACAGAGAGGAGGGGGTCAAGCTATTTTCCAAGGCACCTGAAGGCCAGACAAGGAATAATGGATGGATACTGAACAGGGAGAGATTCAACCTGGAAATGATGTGAAATTGTCTGACAGTGAGAGCAATCAACCAATGAAATAGCTTGCCTTCAGAAGTTGTGGGAGCTTCATCAGTGGAAGTTTTCAAGAAGAGACTGGACTACCATCTGTCAAAAATGGTGTAGGATCTGCTTGGGTGGGGGTTGGACTAGATGACCTACAAGGTCCCTTCCAACTCTATTGATCTGTATCTGTACCCTCTCCTGTTATTGGACTGGCATTAGGGAGTCCCTCACATTTACACTCAGTTATGGAAGCTCATTAGACAATGTGGGGCCTTTGTAAACCCAACCTACCTCACATGGTTGTTGTGGCAATAATTGGAACTTAACTGTCTATTTTGCACAATGCATCAACCCAGAAATTCTAACTGAAATAAAAATACACGGATCTTACTGTGTTGGAAAAATGTTGCTGTAGGGTTTCAACTGACCTGATTAAGCCTTTGTGCAGCTACAGCTGGTTTTAGAGATCACAGAGATTCTTAGTGCATTTGAAGTACCTTATATCTTGTTCATGTGGTCTTAAAAGTGGCCTCTGGCTTATGTGCCTGACATTTTGAGATGCGTGATGATTTCAAAGGTAATGTGAGGTAGACTGCCTTTTCAAGGCATGGAAATAGTTTTGATTCTTTCAGACAGTTCCAGCATGTTGAAACTAGAGGGGGGGAGGGGGAAAGGGAGAGGGGGGGGAGAGGGGGAGAGGGGGGAGGGAGAGGGAGAGGGAGAGAGAGAGAGAGTGAGAGGAGAATTGGGAAGGAAAGAAGGAAAACCTGAAACTTTTTTTCTCTATGGTTTATCATTCTTATGATTTTTTTTCTGTCTTAATATTAACAATTTACTACTGATTGAAGCACAATTCCTGCTGATATTTTAATTGTCTTCCATGCTGCTGAAAAAAGGAGAACACCAACAAGGTCACTTCTGAAAATTTGGTCTCTATCATCCATCCGTCTAGTTGTCTGTCTGTCTTTCCATCTGTCCATCCGTCCATCCAGCCATCCATGCATCCAGCCATCTGTCTGAAGTTATTCAAAACTTAGGGATTGGTTCAAGAAATACACGTTTGTGACATTCCCATTATTTCTAGTATATTTGGGTATTTTCATAACCAAGGAAGGGTTTTCTGAAATATATTTGCCCTTGGGCACTATGGACTGGCTCATTCATCACAATTAAGCCAAAGTTTTACATGTGAGGAAAATTCAGCAATCTTTATTTCCATGGAAACAGAATCTTCCTATAAAAATTAACATCTTCAGGCAAGTGTAGTGACCCAAGTCAAAAACAGCCTTCCAAATTTCATCACCCAGTTTTCATGGATGCGAAATTTCTCTTATTTTCTCCCAGAGGAAAAAAAAAAACATATTTCAACCATTTCTCAAGGACAGGATTTTCCCTTGTTTCATTTGGAGGTTTATCTGTGTCCTATATGTTTCCACTATGCAGGCGACCCTGAAGACACAGATAAACCTCCAAGTGCCCTCAACGATTCTCAGAAAGAGGGCTAAGGACCAGATGACTGCAAGGAATATAAATCCTTCCAACTATTCCATCAGAACTGAAGAAGCTTCTTGGATGAGAAGTGAAACATCTTCAAGCAAAAACAAAGTCCAGTTGCCTTTTGAAAAAGCACCTTTGGGACTTTACTCAAAGAGTTCCCACTAAATCCTGGACTGAGTGGAAGTAGAGAAAGCCCAAATATTCAAAGATTTGAGAGAGGTCCTAGTACGACTGGAAGCAAACCATTTCTGCGGTGGTTTCCAATTCCCTCACTGCAAGGACATGACTTTCCATCCATGAGATTGTCTCTGTAATCCTCTTCTCTTCTGAAAGAATATCAAAAGCAATTTTCTTTTCATCAGATTGAATTGAGAAATGGCAGGAGGGGAAAAAAAATGCAGAATCGCTCTGCCCAATACTTTGTGAAATTCTATTTCCTGTTTTGGCAAAGCTTAGCGGGTCTTCAACTTTGTAGAGTATCTTCAAGTCATACCTGCACTCCCTGCTTTCTTATTTTTCACCAGACTGCATTCAAAGAATGTCAATCTAATTCCTTTCTGCTCTGGAGCTGAACAAGAACTCATCTACAATCTTACCTTTAGTGTAACAAGCTCAGGGAAGAGAGGAGATACTCCTTAACTAGTAAATGGCAGCAAACAAAGGAGGAGCTGTGTGTGTGTAATGCTTGGGTAGATAGAAATAAGATTCAGGTTCATCTTTACAAAATGTGGAACTGGGCCAGAGTTAATAAACAGTTAGAAAATAACATCATACATACAGTTTTGGGCTTTTGCTAAACCAAACGAGCAAAATAGTACAGATTAGGTAAAGGTAAATATAAAGGTTCCCCTCACACATACGCTAGTCATTTCTGGCTCTAGGGGTGGTGTTCATCTCTGTTACAAAGCTGAAGAACAGCACTGTCCAAAGACGTCTCCGTGGTCATATTGCTGGCATGACTAAACAGCGAAGGCGCACAGAACACTGTTACCTTCCCACCAAAGCGGTCCCTATTTTTCCACTTGCATTTTTACATGCTTTCGAACTGTTAGATTGGCAGAAGCTGGGACAAGTAATGGGAGCTCACTCCATTATGCAGGGTTAGGGATTTGAACCACCGAACTGCTGACCTTTCTGATCGATAAGCTCAGCGTCTTAGCCACGGAGCCACCGCGTCCCTCAGTACAATTAGTTTCCATCAAATATTCTGGATTTTTTAGTTTATATTCCTGAAAAAGACTTTTTTATGTATTTCACTGAGCAGAAGCCTAATTTGGAGGTGCACAAGATCAGTTTCCCCCCAAAAACATCTTTGCATTGATTCCCACAATGCCCTTTAAGTTGTTTTTGAAGTGCAATACTGGTAGTTCTTGACCATAACTGAGTACAAAATTTCTGCTGTTAAGCAAAACATTTGTTCAATGAATTTTACCTCATGTTATGACCTTTTTTGCCCCAGTTGTTAAGTGAATTACTGCAGTTGTTAAGGTTAATAACATGATCTTTAAGGGAATCTGGCTTCCCCATTAACTTACTTGTCAAAAGGTAACAAAAGATAATCACACAACCCTGAGACACTGCAACTGTCATAAATACGAGTCAATTGCCAAGTGTCTGAATTTGGATCACATGACGGTGGGGATGCTACAATGGTCGCAAGTGTGAAAAATGGTCATAAGTCACTTTTTTCTTATTGTAACTCCAAACAGTCACTAAATTAACTGTTGTAAATTGAGGACTATCTGTACTTAAAGCAAGGGAATTGAGAAATTAAGAAATGCATGGATTGGACAGCCTCACATTTAGTCAACAGAAGAACAGAATAAATGATTAACAGAATAATAGAATAATGGAGTTGGAAGGGACCTTTGAGGTCTTCTAGTCCAGGGGTCTCCAACCTTTTGGACCTCAGGGACCACCAAATTCATAATTTTAAATCCCGTGGACCAGAGACCCTGGGAAAATCCCCCCAAAAAAAGTCTGCAGGAAAATTCCCCACCCCGTTTTCCCTATCGATTGATCATTCTTTATTTGCGATTGCAGGATACCGTCTCCAGCTCCGTTCTCAGGGGCAGAGAGAGAGAGAGACTTTTGGCTTCATGCAAGGAAAGCAGCAGAAGCAGCAGAAGTCTTTCTTTTTCTCCCACAAACTCCACCAGAAATGAGTCTTTGTGAGACTTGTTGTGCCAGTGAAGCCTCTTGGAGCAGGATGCCTTGTAGGGTCCCAAAGACTCATTTCTGGCGGAAGAGAAAGAAAGGGGGAAGAGAAAGAAAGGGGGAAGAGAAAGAAAGACTTTTGCTGCTTTCCTTGCATGTAGCCAAAAGCAGAAGAAGAAAGAAGCAGAAAAAAGCAGCCCAGTGGCCAGGCGAGGGGCATGGGGTGAGTGGGGCAAGTTTCCCCCTCCGCCATTTCCCCCTTTCCCTCACTACCTCATGCTGTTTGCAATTTCCCATAGGCCATGTGGGCGGCACAGCCTTATGTTCCTACGCAGCCTGGATTAATTGCTTTGGGGGGGTGCTTTTCTCTGCAGACCACCTAAATTTTCTAGCAGACCACCAGTGGTCCTGAGCCCACTGGTTGGTGGCCACTGTTCTAGTCCAACTCTAACCCTATACTATTTTAAACAAATTGTCCAATCTCTTCCTAAAAACCTCCAGTGTCGGAGCAAACACAACTGCTGGAGGCAAGCTGTTGCTTTGATTTAATTCTTCTAGCCATCACGGCATTTCTCCTTAGTTCTAGATTGCTATTCTCCTTGATTAGTTTCCATCCATTGCTTCTTGTTCTTCGTCAACATGGACCATCTTAAATTGAATCAATTCAATATATTCCCTTTTTTGTCCTGGCCCTAACTAGACTTTTGCCCTGGCCTCCTGCCATTTTGGGTTTATCCCCTATCATCCCACTCAAAGTGATTGTGGAACTTGTCCATAGCATGTGACACTTGAAGAACATTGTGCATAGACTGGTGGACACATACTTTTCATGAAGAGGTTCATGTTCGTGTAGACTACTGCAATGCTCTCTACATGGGGCTGCCCTTGAGGGCCACTCAGAGGCTTCAACTGGTGCAGAATGCAGCCACGCGGATTGTGATGGGAACATCCCGATACTCCCATATTACACCCCTCCTGCCTGAACTGCATTGGTTGCCAGTTGCCCGCTGGGTGAGATTCAAGGTTTTGGTAATCATCTATAAAGCCCTTCATGGCTTAGGTCCGTATTTGCGGGAGCACCTGCTGCCAGCAACGGTTTCCATCGCCAGGGGCGCCTCCCACAGACAGGGTCTCCTCAGGCTGCCATTGGCCAGACAATGTTGGCTGGTGACTCCCAGGGAGAGGGCCTTTTCTGTGGGAGTGCCTGCCCTTTGGAACCAACTACCCATGGTAACAACTACAGGTGGCTCCTGATTGCTCCTTCGTCGCACTAAAGACTTGGCTTTTTTGATCAGCCAACCTGGACTGAAGGGGTTTAAATTGTTTTTAGATTTGTTGGTGATTTTAATTTTTAATGGAATTGGGGTTTCTTGTTTAATTGCTTTTTATTTTGTATTTCTTTTTTTTTTTTAACCAAATTTTATTCAATTTTTAACAATTTTTAAAACAGCTCTTTTCAGTAGACAGCATGTTCCCGAAGTCATCACTTACATGCAAATGTGACAGTAGATCTATATTCCTTTTAAACATTTGACTTCACTTTATTCCATTTTAGCGGACAAAGGGTCAAAAAAATTAATCTTAATCTTAATTCTCATTCTGTATAGCCCCCCAGTTCATTTCGAAGTTAATTGCAAATATATATATATATTTTAAAAACTCTCATAAATCTTACAAATAACAATATATGCCCATCATATTAAAGATGTTCATCCATGTCTAACCTTAATTATCTTCACATTGTTAATACTCTTTTATCATTTACAGAATTCTTTTGTCCGTCAGATTTGCCCTTTCATCACATATTCTCACCATTCTAAATCCATACCCATGTTAACACTAAAAGAATGAAAAAAAAGAACTTGCACCCCTTTTACTACTTTGAAAGTGACACCTCAGTGGTTAATATAGTAACATAATCATAGTCATTCCTTCAAAACGCAGAAATAGAGAAAAGAAAAAGAAAATGGAAAGCTCCCTTACAATATATCTCTAATCGGTTGGGTTCTGCAACACATATCCCCTAAAATTAATTTATGGTTCCAAAATAATAATAAAAATAACTAATCTTGGTTATTGACAAATCCCATTTAAGCACTTTCTAAAATCATTTCAATTAATTCAATTCATCTAATCATCATTTAGTTTCTTTTTGTGGATAAGAAATGAAAAAATGACTTTTACCAGTGAAAATTGTCAGTAACCCCTATTGTTTTACACTTTTATAATTACAATATTCTTATTACCATTTCTTCATGCAGAACCCCCTTTAAATACGCCAGCCATTGTCTCTATGTAAAACAAGTTTCTCTTGTTATGTAATCTCCAGATCTCTATCTTTTGTTCTTGTTTCTTGTTCCTTCTCCTCTCTTTTTATCCCGCTATCCCCTTCTCTATCCAGTTTGAATCCCTCTCTCTCTTTACCTTTCTGTTCTCTATCCTTCTGGACCTTTCTAACATGCCTAGTTTCATAAATGTTCCTTTTTACATTTT
>CM019150.1:214164521-214278439 GCA_009733165.1 Naja naja | reverse complement strand
GTCTTTGTGTATTCAAGCTTTCACTTTTCTATAAGTCTCCATGCCTCTTTAAAATGTAGCAACTCCAATCCACAAAGGAACAAGATAGTTTCTTACTTTAGCTTCCAATTTTTCTCCACAAAGTGGCACTTTCTGCACAGAGTCTTAACCCTTTCCTTTTTATTTTGATAATCAAAGTTTTCCGAGCCCCAAACTTAAGTTCCACGCTGGCTTCTTCCTTTCCCCGTTCGAAGCCCCTTATAGCTGTCAGAAATATTTATTTATTTTTCTTCACTTGAACTGCGCCGCTTCTGTTTTCTCTTTTCAAAAACTCATCTTTATCTTAATCCCGGGTGCCTTGATCTTACCATCCGATACTCCCGGTTCCTCTGCTGTCAACTCTCTCTTTCCTCCTGCACCAACGTCTCCGTTGAGACCTTCTCTTCGAGGTGGCCATTTTTGACCACCGCTTCTTGACGCGCCGGAGGGAAGAGACCAGACCAAAAGGGGGGAGATGCGGCTCCTCACTCTGGCTGGCAGATTTCCTTTTTCTCCGCCGCCCTCACGGAGGCAGCTTCAGCCCCGAACCTTGCAGGATCGGGCTCTCCGACGAAGAGCCAGGCTGCGTGTCGTGGGACGATCACAAACCGCCGCCTGTTCTCGAGAAGGCTCAACCCGGAAGTCCTAAATTTTGTATTTCTGTTTTTTATTTTTTGCTGCCCTGAGTCCTTCGGGAGATAGGGAAGCATAGAAATCCCATCTATCTATCTATCTATCTATCTATCTATCTATCTATCTATCTGTAAAAATAATATTAATGGACACAATCGAGTGACAACTTGCCTCCAGATGTTGTGAATGCTCCAACATTGGATGTTTTTAAGAGGAGATTGGACAACCATTTGTCTGAAATGGTATAGGTCCATGATATAACCTATACTGCCACAGGTGGCACGCAGAGCCATTTGTGCGGACACGGGAGCCCCAGCCAAATTTACCTGCACTGTGTTTTTGGCTTATTTGAGGCTGTTTCCCCCCTCCCGGAAGCTCGAGGGAAGCCTCTGCAGTCTTGGAAGGCTGAAAAACAGGCCTTCTGGAAATACTGGAAGTGGTGAAACGGGCCCATTTTTCAGCCTCCCAAGGCTGCAGAGGCTTCCCTCAAGCCTCCGGGAGGGCCAACGGCCAAAAAGCAGGCAATACCCCTGCCTTGCCCCCTCACCTGCACTGCACATGCGCGATTATTATTATTATTATTATTATTATTATTATTATTATTATTATTACATATTATATGCCACTCTCTCAAGGACTCAGGGGCTCACAACTATAAAAAATATAGAATACAAAAATTAAAAGTATTAAAAAGTATTAAATCCCAAAAAAATTTAAAACCCACAATAAAACCCTGCTGGAAGAGCCATGTCTTCAGGTCACGACGGAAGGATCGAAGGACAGGGGCCAACTGCAACTCCAAGGGCAGCTGGTTCCACAGGGTGGGCACTCCCACAGAGAAGGCTCTCCCCCTGGGGGCCGCCAGCCGACACTGTCTGGCTGATGGCACCCCAAGGAGGCCCTGTCTGTGGGAGCGCACCGGGCACTGGGAAATCGTTGCCGGCAGTAGATGGTCCCACAAATACCCCAGCCCTAAGCCATGTAGAGTTTAATAGGCAATTACCAGCACCTTGAATCTCACGCAGGGGGCAACCAGTAACCAATGCAGTTCACGCAGGAGGGGTGTAATATGGGAGTATCGGGATACTCCCATCACAACCCGTGCGGCCGCATTCTGCACCAGCTGAAGCCTCCGAGCGGTCCTCAAGGGCAGCCCCATGTAGAGAGCATTGCAGTATGCACAAGGGGAAGGCACATTGCATTGTGGGAGTGCGCTTTTGGCACACCACAACAAAAAGGTTCACCATCACTGGTATAGGTTCTCCTGCTTAAACAGGGGGTTGGACTAGAAGACCTCCAAGGTGCCTTCCAGCTCTCCTGTTCTGTTCTGTTCCACTCCATTTTATTGCTCTGCCTGACTGGTTCAGGGCACAACCATATCCGTGGCAAAATTCCCGATAGACATTCCTAATAGGTTTATTGCAAACTTAGTGAACCAAATCCAGTTTTCCTTTGTTTTGTCCTTTCCATCTTCATGTGTCATGCTTCTGAGATCATTTCACGCCTCTCCTATCTCAACTGAAGATCTTCTCATGCATCATCCTTCTCATTTCTGAATTATAGATGGAGCTGCAACGGCTACCCCATCCTCTCCACTTGGTAGAGGGTGATGTCACTTTTCATCACATCTTTGTGCAGTTAGTAACATCACTCCCCGAAAGGGGAAAAGTGTCTCCTATCTCTTCTTTTGAAGGGGTCAGATCTTCAAATGCTTTGATGCGCAGAGATATTTCTCTCTTCAAAGTTCACCACTCATTAAAATATAGTTGAGGCAAAGGAAGGCAGGAAAGAAGGGGAAAGGCAGAGGGGTTATTCAGCAGGTTCTGACCAGTTCTGGAGAACCACTAGTGGACATTTTGAGTAGTTCGGGGAACTGGCAAATACCACCTCTGATTGGCCCCGCCCCTATTGATTCTCCGCCTTCTGAGTCTCAGCTGATCGGTTGGGTTTTCTTTGGTTGCCCTGCACAGGAGAACAAAGCTGGAAAGAAGGTTAGTGGGGTGGGGAGGGAATGGAAATTTTGCGGTATCCTTCCCCTTCCATGCCACCAAGCCATGCCCAACAAGCCGCACCACATCCACCAAGCCACGCCAACAGAACCGATAGTAAAAATTTTTGAATCCCACCACTGGGGAAAGGGGAGGGAAGGGAAGGGACATTAAGGGAAAGGAGGAGCGGAAGGGGAGGGGAGGGGAAGAGAAGGGATGGGAGAAGAGGAGAGAAGAGTGGAGGAAGAAAGAGAGGGAATGAGAGGGGAGGGGAAGGAAAGAGAAGGGGAGGAGAGGAAAGGAGAGAAGAGGAGGAAGTGGAGGAAGAAAGGGAAGGGAGGGGAGAGGAGGAGAGGAAAGGAGAGGAGAGGAAAGGAAACCTGAAAGATTGAGAAATGAGATTTTCATAAATTGCCCAATATTGAACTACAGTCTTGGTTCTGCAAGCAAAAATTTAAAATGCATGCTTCACTGTTCGTGATATACCTGTAGGCAAAGCTTCGTCATGCCAAAATCAGAATCTGAGTGCTATTTATAGCATAGGAATATTTGCTACAAGTTTTTAAAATGATCCAATCAGATCTATACTCACTCCATATAGTTCTTGAGAACGGGCAACCCAACTATCAGTACAAAAACACTAAATTGCAATACATATTTAATCTTATTAGCCGAATTTGTTCATAAAATACGCTAGATCACCCACACTCTCCAACCCCACCCCAGTTCAGCATCTTATAGATACAATGGGAAAGGGAAGGGGGAAGGGAACGGAAGGGAAGAAGGAAAGGAAAGGAAAGGAAAGGATAGGAAAGAAGGGAAGGGAAGGAAGGGAAGGAAGGGAAAGGAAAGGAAAGGAAAGGAAAGGAAAGGAAAGGAAAGGAAAGGAAAGGAAAGGAAAGAAAGGAAAGGAAAGGAAAGGAAAGGAAAGGAAAGGAAAGGAAAGGAAAAAGTGAAGAAGGAAGGGAAATGTGGTACAAGAGGGAAGGTTGGGGAAAACGGGAAAGGAAGAGAAAAATGAAAGAGAATGACAGGCAGGCAGGCAGGAAATCTTACACCTCAATCTTATTAGGAATGCTCCCTGCATTTTTGTTTGTTTTGTTTTGCTTTGTGTACAACAGCAAATGCCAAAAAGAAAACAATGGAACAAAGCTTGTGCAAGGCACACACTTCGTGTCCCTATTTAGCAATCCGAGCATGTTCTCCAGACTGACAGGAGTGGGCATTTGTTGCATGTTCAGCCATCCATTCCAACCAAAGCAGCCAGTGTCTTCTAACTTGAGAAAGCTTCCTGACAGCCCTCACTCCCTATTGATCTCTGAACTGCACACACAAAGACACACACAAAGACACAGAGAGAGAGAGAGAGAGAGAGAGAGAGAGAGAGAGAGAGAGAGAGAGAGAGAGAGAGAGAGAGAGAGAAGGGATACAAGAGGGAAATGGAGGGAGAGAAAGAGAGACACACAGAGAGCATGGCAAGCATGGGACTTTATTTTTCTACTTTTCTTAGTATTGAACTAAGTTCCACCGCTTCTTTTACTCCTCATTCGAGGACACCGATTTTTCTGCACGACCAAGATGACTGCAGTTAATCTAATGCAGGGGTGTCAGACTTAAGGCCCATAGGCCGGATCCAGCCTGCAGGGTGCTTAGATCTGGCCCATGGGGCTGACCTGGAAACAGCGAAAGAATGGCCCACGGTGCCTCTGTTTGTGAAAACAGAGCTCAGTTTTCGCTGGCAGAGGGTTGCAGGAAGCCGTCGCAGCCTAAAATGGAGCTTGGGAGCCCGTTTTCACAGGCAGAGTGCTCGGGCCATCAAAGGCGCCCCCGACATGAGTGATGTCAAGCTGCCCACCCTCATCCTGGCCATGCCCCCTCCCTCCCGAGGTCAAATACAACCCTGATGTTTCCCTCAATGAAATCGAGTCTGACACCCCTTATCTGATGCAATGTCCCAAAACAAAACGACACAAAACAAGGAGTCAACCTATTTTCTAAAGCACCTGAAGGCCAGAGAAGGAATAATGGATGGAAACTGAAGAAGGAGGGATTCAAACTGGAAATAAGGAGAAATTTTCTGACGGTGAGAACAATCAACCCATGGAACAGAAGTTGCCTTCAGAAGTTGTGGGAGCTTCATCAGTGGAGACTTTCAAGAAGAGACCGGACTGCCATCTGTCAGAAATGGTGTAGGGTCTCCTGCTTGGGTGTGGGGTTGGACGATGACCTGCAAGGTCCCTTCCAACTCTGTTAATCTAATCTAATCTAAACATTTCCACATTGCTTTTAAATTTCATTTTAAAAATAAAATAAAATAAAAGAATCATATTTAGAGGCATTCTCCCTGGGCAGGTTCCAGCAACTTTGGATTCCCTGGCTGACCAATTTAGCATCCTGATTTTCATCCTACTCTCTGCCTCCTCCAGTTGAAAGCATCTGCCGGTAATGTCACAGGTTATATTTTCTTTTCCCCATGCATTTGTTTTGGGAGGCTTCTCTCCACTCCAATCAGCAAAGTTCATCAGCAGATGATGAACTTCGAATACAATTTCTTGAGCATCCTTGAAATCAGGGACAAAAGGGAAAGCAAGAAACAGAAGCAAACTGAAACCTAGTCTTGGCTGCATGGGAAGCAAATTTGAGAAGAGATTTTATAAGGGGATATAAATTCTTACATTCACATCCCCTTATGTTTATTTACATTTGTATCATGCCTTTAATACTTTCACAGATAACACAAAGGGGCAAACATATCCAACACACTATCCTCCCCACAACTATTTCCCCCACAACTCTGTGAGATGAATTGGGCTGAGAGAGCGTGACAGGCCAAAAGTCAGCCAGCTGGATTTCATGGCTAAGGTGGGACTAGAACTCACTGCCACCTGATGATTGGTCCAGAATTATCCAGCTGCCTGTCAAGTTTAAGACAGGACTAGAACTCACTGTCTCCTGGTGATTGGCCCAAGTCACCCAACTGGTTTTTGTACCTAAGGCAGTACTAGAATTCATTATCTCTTGATGATTGGTCCAAAATCATCCAATTGGCTTTCATACCTAAGGCGGTACTAGAATTCATTATCTCTTGATGATTGGTCCAAAATCATCCTATTGGCTTTCGTACCTAAGGCAGTACTAGAATTCATTATCTCTTGATGATTGGTCCAAAATAATCCAATTGGCTTTCATACCTAAGGCGGTACTAGAATTCATTATTTCTTGATGATTGGTCCAAAATCATCCTATTGGTTTTCGCATCTAAGGCGGTACTAGAATTCACCATCTCCTGGTGATTGGCCCAAGATCACTGAACCGGCTTTCATGGTTAAGGAGGGATTTGAACTCACAGTCATCTGTTTTCTAGCCTGGTGCCTTAATCACTAGACCAAACTGGCTCTCTGACTCGTATATCTCTCTATATCCTGATATTCTTCCAGGCCTAAATAGGTATTTAATTTTTGTCATTGATTTAATGTTTATAACAGCTTTGAAAGGTACCTAGAGCAAAACTTAATTTTATGAGATGGCTGGTAGGAAAGCTCTTTAAAAAAAACATTTGAAAGTCAAGCCACTTTGAGAAATAAACCATCCTTGTGTTAGAATATTTTTTATAATACAGTATGAGGATATTTTATTGGAGCATTTATACTTTTATTAAGGCACGGAAACCATGTGTCTTTTTGTTTTACTTTAAGGTTAGTTGGCTGTCTCACATTTCATTGTTCACAGACATTCGAAGTAGTTTATCCAGGGAAGTGAAATAGGGCTTTTCCATCCCAAGGGTTTTCCTTAGAAATTATTCTCAAAAGACATAAAAGCCATGGCAAGGAAGGAAGTTCCTTATATGCGGATGAAACTGGGTGATATCAGGTGCAAAGAATCAGGAGCATATGTTAAGTTCAAATTCTAAGTTTCTAAACTCTACTGATCAAATTGGCACTAGATAAGAACTAACAGAATTCAAGGGGAGCTGGAGTTGGATTGCTTGTGGGAATGTAACAACTCCAGGCTAATTTCTCTCTTGACTCCACCCACATCCTCTGCCTCTTTTTCTCCTATAAAAGCAGTGGTATTGTAAAGGAGGAGTTGATTGTAAGATATTTAAACTGTATTGATGGAAAGGGCCATGCAGTCCACCAATCTAACAGCTTGCTGTCCTCAGTCTTAGGTGAAGAATAAATAACTTAATTCATACACCTGTCTGTTTTCTTGAACCAGGCTTAAGAACAAAATTGGTAAGGAGAAAAATATCCCAACAAGATGAAATATTTTGCACAAATATAAAACAACATCATTAGCAACTACATCTCTCTCTCACACGCACATTTCAATCTCTCTCTCCCTCTCTCTCTCTCTCCCTCCCTCCCTCCCTCCTCTGTCTCTCTCTCTCTCTCTCTCTGTGTAAGAGAAGCATACAGGTAGTCCTCGACTTACAACAGTTCATTTAGTGATCATTCAAAGTTACAATGGTACTGAAAAATGCCATTTTTCACAGACTTCAACGGATAATTAGAACTGCAGAAAAAACAATGTCTACCAACCTGCCTTCAGTCGAGGACCTGTATACTGCATGAGTCAAAAAGAGGGCTCTGAAAGTATCTACAGACCCCTCACATCCCGGATATAAACTGTTTCAATTCCTACCCTCAAAATGACACTATAGAGGATTGCACACCAGAATAACCCAGACACAAGGACAGATTATTTTCTCGAACGCCATCACTCTGCTAAACAAATAATTCCCTCAACACTGACAACGTATTTACTAGGACTGTACTAGATTATAATAATACTTCCTAGTACCTATCTCTTCCCACTTATGTCTATAACGTGTTGCTTGTACATTTACAATTTATATTGTTTTACTTGTTTCCTAGTATGATTTGATTGCTTATTAGTAACCTATGACTATCACTAAATGTTGTATCTTATGATTCTTGATGAATGTATTTTTTTCTTTTTATGTACACTGAGAGCAAATGTACATTTGTACCAAAGACAAATTCCTTGTGTGTCCAATCACACTTGGCCAATAAAGAATTATATTCTGTTCTGTTCTATTTTTCACAGTTACAATCTTTGCAGTATTCCCATGGTCATGTGATCAAAATTCAGATGCTTGGCAACTGATTCATATTTATGACCATTGCTGTGTCCCAATGTCATGTTATCTCCTTTCCGACAAGCAAACTCAATAGGGAAGCCAGATTCACTTAACAACCAGGTTACTAACTTATCAACTGCAATGATTCAATTCATAACTGTGGCAAGAAAGGTCATAAAATGGGGCAAAACTAACTTAACAAATGTCTCCTTTAACAACAGAAATGTTGGGCTCAGTTGTGGTCATAAATCGAAGACTAGCTGTATGATTTCCTCCATTTGTTATTTATGTGTCTACTCTTTCAATGTTGTCCTTTTCCATCCTGCTTCAGTTGAGACTCCAGGAAGAATGCAGAGAAGAGCAACCAAGGGGCCTTGGTGGCTCAGGCTGTTAATTGCCTGCACTTAAGTTCCAGCTGCCTACAACTGCTGTAGGCTCGAATCCCACCAGGCTCAAGGTTGACTCAGCCTTCCATCCTCTCGGGGTAGGTAAATTGAGGACCCAAGATTGTTGGGGGCAATTAGCTGACCTTGTAAAAATGCCACTTAGTAATAAGCAGGCATATACAATGGAATGAAGGCTATTGCTGAGCACACTGGGTTGCATCCCAAAAATTGTAAGCTGCCCTGAGTCTCCAGAGAAGGGTAGCATATAAATGTAATTTAAAAAAAGATGATTAGGAAACTGGAGGCTAAAACATACGAAGAACAGTTACATGGGCATGGCTAGTCTAGTGAAGAGAAGGACCAGGGGAGACATGATAGCAGTGTTTCAATATTTGAGGGGCTGCCACAGAGAGGAGAGGGAGTCAAGCTATTTTCCAAAGCACTCAAAGGCCAGACAAGGAATAATGGATGGAAACTGATCAAGGAGAGATTCAACCTAGAAACAAGGAGAAATTTTCTGACAGTGAGAACAATCAACCAATGGAACAGAAGTTTCCTTCAAAAGTTGTGGGAGCTTCATCACTGGAAGCTTTCAAGAAGAGACTGGACTGCCATTTGTCAGAAATGGTGTAGGGTGCCCTGCTTGGATGTGGGTGGGACTAGATGACCAACAAGGTCTCTTTCAACTCTGTTATTCTTTAACAGCTCCTGCACTTCATCTTCCACAGAAATCACAACATTCTGGAAGCTTGGTTGCAATTCTGGATGATAATGTTGTGTAACGGGGTCTAATGAAGCAGCTGAGTTTCCAGCAATGGTGTAAGCAGGGTTTTGGTTTTTTTTAAATTTGCTTTTTAGTACCTGTCACTCAGAGAATATTAGACCTTGCTGTCTGGATTACAACCAGAGACCCATGGAAAAAATGCAAATGGTCTTGATAAAAGGATGATTTTGATACCTAGCTTTCCTTTGGCTTCGGAGTTGGCTACAAATGGAAACTCTGGCTGATTAACATGCAAACACATTACTCTAAATAACACCTTTAGCCACTCTTGTGATGATACTGACAACATTATTACAGGCTGACACCCGGGAGCACCCACCTGACACACCGTTGTGTTTGTCTACAAAACAAAGGTGATCAGAAGAGTGGGGGTGAGGAAGGGAGTGTTGGTTTAGTGAATGTCACGGGCTTCTATTTATACACATTTCATATTGTTCCTGCCAGGAACCATCCCATTAAGTGCCTCCAGATGATTTGCATGATAAAAGTGTGCCTAGAGTTGATGACTGTAAAAAGAACCAAGTCCGGTTTTTTGAAAGAAAGACTGTTTTGCTATCTTCTTTCTTTGCTCCTTAGAAAACATGGCCAAGAAAACTGGATTCATGGGGAAGCATGTATAACTAAGCAGTTTCATTAGGCTCAAGATGCAAATGCTCAAGGCTGCTCAGATGTTCCTTCAAAAAGGCCACCAGCCACTTCTCAGAGTTTAAAGTAAGTAAGTAAGAATTCCAAGTAAGAATTTATTAGAGTTGTCATATTGGGACATCTGGGAAAACCTGAATCTGAGAGTTCCAAGTTTTCCCTTCTCAAAAGAGAAATCAAAGATCCATCCCCTGCACCCATCAGTCCATCACATGGTCCAATTGAATCTTCGTCCCAACTGGAGACATCCCTCCAGTCACTCCCCTCCAGGTGCAGGGCAACATGTCCTTGACTCTCTGAGAAAAGAATGTTGTTATGTCTAATCTTCTATCCCACTCTGAAATCCCCCCTCCCAAATTCCCAGGCACTGAATGTGGCAGCCTCAAAGCTTCCAAGGTGAAAAATGGGTTCCTAAGCTGACAAATAGCTGGCATAAATTATCAGAGCATCAATGTTCCTAGAAAACTTCAAAGCAATAAACCTGCATGTGGTATGGAGCCTTTCCTTCTTAGTTTTTTAAACAGAACAGAGTTGGAGGGGACCTTTAGAGATCTTCTAGTCCAACCCCCCGCTCAAGCAGGAGACCCTAGACAAGGGGTGTCAAACACAAGACCTGTGGGCCAGATTTTGCTTGTGATGTGGTCTGATCCGGCCCAGGGGGCCATCCTGGAAAATGTAAGGAGCCGTCCTGTGTTACTTCAGCCCAGTCTACCCAATGCAAAGAGAAAACATTGGGCCAACGTGGCTTCGACCCAGTCTGCCCAGTGTCAAGAGGAAACATGCCAGCAGTTTGGGGAGTGGCGTCAAGCTGACCACACCCACCCAATCAGCCACATGCATCCAGTCAGTTATGCCCAGTGAATGACATCAAGCTGGCCATGCCCATCCAGTTGGCCACATCCACCCAGTTGGCCACACCCGCCCAGCCTACCAAGATCAACCACAGCCCTGATGCAGCCCTCAATGAAATTGAGTTTGACACCCTTGCCCTAAACCATTCCAAACAATGGTTATCAGAGCTCTTCTTAAAAAAAACCTGCATTGGAGCACCCACAATTTCTGGAGTCAATTCCACTGATTAATTGTTCTATCAGGAAATTTCTCCTTAGTTCTAGGTTGCTTGTCTCCTTGATTAGTTTCACTTCGAACTTCATTCACACTGCTAGTAGCTCATTGTTTAATCCAATTTCAGCTACTTTTAGGACAATTGTTTTTATTTCTATCAACACTACCCTGACTTGCCTCTGTTTTTTTTTCCTAAAGTCCCTCTTTGAATTCTCAGTAGCTCCCTCAGATCCTGCTTGCTGCAACAGACCTTCTTCTTACCATTCTAAGAAGGATGGGACATATAACTGGAGTTTAACATCCAAAATTGGCAGAAGAAGCTCTCTGAATATTGTCACAGCTTCAATCCTGCCCACGTGTAATGAGGTTCCATGACCTAAGCTCCCAAGGCTGTCCTCCACCTACCTCAGCTATAGATAGACAATTAGATTTAGGCCAAGGGTCTTCAAACTTGGCAAGTTTAAGACTTGTATACTTCAACTCCTAGAATTCCTGAGCTAACATGACTGGAGGAGGAATTCTGGGAGTTGAAGTCCGCAAGCCTTAAAGCTGTCAAATTTGAAGACCCCTGATATAGGCAGTGACCCAGTAGAGTGTCTTCTGGAAATGGTTATTAGCAGAGGTGGTATTCAGCAGGTTCTGACCAGTTCTGGAGAACCAGTAGTGGAAATTTTGAGTAGTTTGGAGAACCGGCAAGTACCACCTATAACTGGCCCTGCACCCCTCTATTTTCTGACTCCTGAGTCCCAGCTGATCGGCTGGGACTCCTTTTGTTTCCCTGCACAGGAGAACGGAGCTGGAAAGCAGGTTAGTGAGGTCGGGAGAGAATGGGATTTTGCAGTAATCTTTCCCCAGGGGAGGGAATGGAGATTTTACAGTATCCTTCCTCTGCCATGCCCACCAAGCCATGCCAACCAAGCCATGCCAACCAAGCCACACCATGCTCACCAAGCCATGCCCACAGAACCGGTAGTAAAAAAAAATTGAATCCCACTATTGGTTATTAGGCGGTCTTTCCACTGGATCAAAGAGGCTGTATGAATTTGTCAATGTTAGGGCTACCATTTCCGGCTTGCAAAATTCAATATGACATGTCAGTAAAGTTTTCTGCCTTTCTTTGCTCCTATTGAGTCATCCTCTGGGTTTTCTTTTTGCAGCCCAGATATAGTTGCCCTATATGGTAGCTTAAGCAGCGGTGTCATAACAGAACAGATTTGAGGCATAGCTAGATGGATTGCCTTACTTGCAAATTCCTACAAACGGCATTCGGCCCAAAGCTTTCCCCTGATGTACTAAGATAGCAACAAAAATCAAAGAAGGAGATTAGGTTAATCTGGCACAATGTGTTTGTGATGAACTCCTGCTGGAGCCTATCAATTGTAGCATGTCTATTCAAGGGCTGCTTGATAATCTATTTAAGCACCTTGCACAGGATAGATGTTAAGCTGACAGGTCTGTAGTTTCCCGAATATTCCTTTTTTCCTCCTTTTGGGTGATAGGGATAGCTTTTGCTCTCATCCAGTCTTCTGGGACCTCACCAGTCCTCCAGAAGTTCTCAAAGATTACCCAAAGTTCTTCTAGCAATCATGTCTGCTAGCTCCTTCAGTTCTGCAGAGCATAATCTGTGCGGCTTGAATTGATTTAAATTAGACAAGTTTTCTCTCACCAATCTTAGTCAAATTTATCCCTCTTCCTTGTCAATCCTTAAGTTTCAATTCCTGCTCCCCCAATGGCGTCATAATAATCAAGAATAACTCTGTTCCTGTTTTTGATGCAAAATAGGAGTGCAGATGTGCTTTCTCCTCCATGATGGTGCAAGTAGTTAGAATGCACTATTGCAGGCTGACTCTGCTCATAGATAGGAGTTCAATCCTGACCGGTTCGAGGTTGACTCAGCCTTCCATCCTTCTGAGGTTGGTAAAATGAGGGCCCAGATTGTTAGGGGCAATTGGCTGATTCTGTAAACAGATAATCAAAGTTGGAAGCGACCTTGTAGGTCACCTAGTCCAACCTCCTGTCCAAGCAGGAGACCCCACATCATTTCTGACAGATGGCAGTCCAATCTCTTCTGGAAAGTCTCAAGTGATGACACTACGACAACTTCTGAGGGCAAGGTGTTCCATTGGTTGATTGTTCTCACTTGTTCTCACTCATTGTTCTCCTTATTTCCAAGTTAAAGCTCCCCTTGTTCAGTTTCCATCCATTGTTCCTTGTCTGGCCTTCAGGTGCTTTAGAAAATAGCTTGACCCCTTCATCTCTGTGGCAGCCCCTCAAATACTGGAACACTGCTATCATGTCTCCCCTGGTCCTGGTCCCTCTTCACTAGACTAGTCATGTCCAGTTCCTGCAACCGTTCATTGTATGTTTTAGTCTCCAGTCCCCTAATCATCCTGTTGCTCTTCTCTGTACTTTTTCTAGAGTCTCAACATCTTTTTTATAGTGTGGTGACCAAAACTGGATGCAGTACTCTAGGTGTGGTCTTACTAAGGCTTTATAGAGTAGTTACTTGATCTTGATTGTATCCCTCTGTTAATGCAACTTAGGATTGCATTAGCTTTTTTGGTTGCTGCTGCAGACTGCTGGCTCATATTTAGCTGGTTGTCCACTAAGGCTCCAAGATCCCTCTCACAGTTACTGCTGTTGAGCCTGGTTTCACCCAGTCTATATGTGTACTTTTGGTTTTTCTTGCCTAAGTGTAGGACTTTACTTTTCTCTACATTGAATTTCATTTTGTTAGATAGGGCCCAGTGTTCTAGTTTAGCTTAGAGGGGGCGGTAAAACATTATGAAGCAGTATATAATTTTAAGTGCTATTTCTATTCTCACCCTTACTTCCTCACTGTTTTCTCCTTGCAATGGATCTACACCAGGGTTGTCAAACTCAAGGCCCGCAGGCCAGATCCTGCCTATGAGGTGGTTAGATCTGGCCCATGGGGCCACCCAAGAAACAGAGAAGGACTGGCTTGCAGGGCCTTGGCCCAGCCCAGGCTAACCAGGGGCTGCTCTGCAACTTGGTGGAGGCTCTCCTGGCTGGATCATGGCCAGCCTTAGATCTGCACTGCAGAGCACAGGGCCTGGCATTCCTGGAGACTGTATTCTGAGCTCTTCCCTTTTACCCAGGATGCCAGCCCTCACACGCTCGCCAATGGCAGCTGCCCCACCCCATGCCTCCCCTCCCCTCATCCTATGGGATGAGCCTCCCACCCATCGCCCCACCCTCCAGAGATTCCTGGATTCCCTCCCCCATCCTGCCCATCCCCCACAGGTGCCTCTCATGTGAGCAATGTCAAGCTGGCTGTTAAGAGTCAGACGCGAAGAGCTTCAGTGAAGAGTTTATTCAGTGACTACAGCTCGAATGGACCCAAGTTGGCTGGGCTACGGCTGCCTCTTACAGCCCGCAGCCGTAGTTGCCAGCCAATGGGAGTGCAGGGTTTCTTCCCGCACTATTTAAACCAATACCATTTAACATTTTACAAGAACAGTTCAAATAAACCAATAACATTCAAACCTACATACATAACACTGGCCATGCCCCCTGAGCCATGTCCAGTCAGCCGCGCTACCCTGAACACGCCCTCCCTGCCCCCCGTGGACAACCACAATGCTTATCCAGCCCTCAATGAAACAAGAGTTTGACACCTCTGATCTATACTCTTCTCACTTTTCTTTTTATTTATAATTTACCCAAGAAAAGTTTTTCTAGCAAGCTCAGCTCATTCTGAGTGTTATCCTCCCTGACACAATTTCTGAAAGCTGACTTGTATTCTTGTTTGGGTATGTTCTTCTTTTTCCACTTTCTGCGGATATCCTTTTTCCTCCTCTCTCTCTTCAGCATTTTAGAAAGCTCTGCACAGCATCTTTACTTCCCCTCCCGCCATTTTCCCTTGGGATTGTTTGTGGTTGTGTTTTTTGTACAATTTTCAGATTCACCTTCAGGTTTCAAGCCTTTGGAATCCAGCTTAACTTCCTTTCGAAGAAATCAAAATTCACTCTTCTGAAGCTCAATGTGTCAGCCTGACTTTCCTATCTTTTAGATACCCCGACTTTCAAGAATAATAGGATGTCTCTCGCTTTAGGTCCCGGTTTCCTTCCACCAATTCCTGCCGTTGCTAAGGATAAGATCTAGGATAGCAGACTTACTTATTCTTCCTTTTGCCTTCTGACACATTATCAGTAAGAGATTTCCAGTAGATGTGAGGATAATTGAAGATCAACATCTAAAGGTGTGAAAGGTATTTCACATGGTGCTGTGCTCTTTCCAACGGCTCAGGTTTGGGAGATTCAAATGAGCCAATCACAGCACAGCTGTGGTTTGAATTCCCCCAGGCTTTCCTTAGCCCCACCTCACCTATCCCAGGTGTATATAAGGAGCTGCCTCATGGGTAGCTAGCCAGTTCTTAATCTGCAAGCAAGCCACAATTTCACAGCTGGAAGTACCTTGCTTCACCTTCCGAGGAAGGGACATTAGAACTCCGGTCACACAGCTGATCGTTAACAAAGGACTTAGACTTTTAAGGACACTTTTTTTTTTAATTACATTTATATGCCGCCCTTCTCCGAAGACTCAGGGCGGCTTACAATTTCTGGGATACAACCCAGTGTGCTCAGCAATAGCCTTCATTCCATTGCATATGCCTGCTTATTACTAAGCGGCATTTTTACAAAGTCAGCTTATTGCCCCCAACAATCTTGGGTCCTCAATTTACCGACCCCAAGAGGATGGAAGGCTGAGTCAACCTTGAGCCTGGTGGGATTCGAGCCTTCCTACTTGAAGGAAAATAAACTACCTGGTATGCCTTTTTTGAAACTGTTTATTGCTTTTTGCTTTTCTACTCAATAAAGAAGTTTTGGATTAAACCTTCTTGGGTTCAACTTATTTCGGATAGCTTCATGCTAGCATAAGGTCACGAACCGTCGATTTCTTCCCCTCATTTCCTCACAAAGGGGCACCCAATTGTGAAAAGCTAGACACAAAAGGGATCTCTAAATTATACAAAACTGGGGGGGGGAATGGACGTTAATGCCATTCTTATAATCTATATTGCAGCTGGAATTAAGTTTTAGACATAAGCTCAAGCCGATAAGCAGATCTGTGTTTTTTTGACAGCCCAACTTTCTCTCAACACAGGAAACTAGATCTAAGAGGATGGGACAACCTAGGAATGTCAACTGTTACATCAAGGAGTACATCAAGTCTGACAGGTGATGTTATGTTTTTTTTTTTTAACATTTCTGGATATTTTTTTTAAGCTGAAAACAGAGGACAAGCCAAAAGCAAGTGCAAGAAAGGAAGCAGAAGAGAAGTGAGGAGGGGAAAGGAAGGGAAAATCAGTGGAGATTACTGTCCAGCGAGGTTCTGCTTGACTTTGATATAGACTGGCTGCTCTTGACCATCACAAAGATGTTTATCCTTGTGGAAAATTGGCAGCGTGGGGGTGAATTGCTCTCAGCTCACTGCACAAAAGATGTGACAGTGACTGAGCTAATGGAAAGCCCTGTACTGCATGAAAAAAAAACCCAGCAAGCTGAAGCTTTTGAAAAGCAAAAGTTTCGACTTGTTTGAACTTTAGTTTATCTGATGGAAACATTTGCTGTCAGCTCAGCTCGGCTTCTCTTTCTTCTTTACCGAGACTGCTAGATGGCCCTGACTGAGATAAGCTTCAGAAAGAGAGAGAGAGAGAAAAGAGAGAGAGAGGAAGAAAGAGAGAGAGAGGAAAGGGCAGAAGTAGGCTGCGAAGACAGGTGAGGGAATGAGAGTTGATGAAGAGGACTTTGATCGAAGTGAACGAGTAAGTAACTCCGGGAGAAGAGGATTATTAAGGAACTGTTAGTCCATTATACTTTCGGCCTCGACTGTGGGAGTCATGTTTCCATGCTCCTCTTTTGAACAACTGGGCACCACAGGCCGGACGATGCCAATGCTGTTTCAGAGCCTGGTTATTGAACGATACATGGTCAGTGTTTGATTGTCAAAATAAATTACATTTCAAAATTGCATGAAAGAGCTAGATCCCCGCAGTGCAGCACTGAACTATTCTGGAACAAACACACAATGAATCAAGAGTTTGTTCTTCTTTGCAGGTGATGGATGATGAGAAGGGGAGTGCAACGGCTCAGCAATTAAAAGGCTGAGGTTGTTAGCTGGAGAACTGACAGCCTGGTTTTGACATCCGAGCTGTGTGTGACTTGCCCCATCTCTTGTCCATCTAGCAGTTCAAAAACATGCAAATGCAAGTAGATTAATAGGTACCATTGGTGGGAATGTAACAGCGTTCCATGTCCCTTTGGTGATCAGCCATGCTAGCCGCCTGACCACGAAAATCAAGCTAGAACTAATTTCCTGACAGTGAGAACAATTAATCAGTGGAACAACTTGCCTCCAGTAGTTGTGAATGCTCTAACACTGGAAGTTTTTAAGAAGAGACTGGACAACCATTTGTCTGAAATGGTATAGGGTTTCCTGCCTGAGCAGGGGGTTAGACTAGAAGACCTCCAAAGTCCCGTCCAACTCTGTTATTCTATTCTATTCTATTCTATTCTATTCTATTCTATTCTATTCTATTCTATTCTATTCTATTCTATTCCATTCCATTCCATTCCATTCCATTCCATTCCATTCCATTCCATTCTATTTCTATTTCTATTTCTATTTCTATTTCTATTTCTATTCTACTATACCCTACTATATTCTATTCTTCTACACCAGAGGTGTCAAACTGGCGGCCTGCGGGCCACACCCACCCAGCTCCACAAAGGGGAAAAACATTGTGATACATCACATGATGGCAACGTGACACCACGAGTTTGACTTCCCTGCCCTACACATTCCTCACTTTCCAACATAACTCTAAAGTAAAATGAGACCTGTGAAATTTCTAGCAGGGATTGCACATTGTGAGGAAGAGACAGAAATTTAAGTGTACAGTTCATTGAAAAAAAGGTTCCAGTCCTAGAAAACACAAAACATTTGGGTTACTCTGGGTAGGTTTCACATCTGTATAGCAGTGGTGAGATTCAAAATATTTTACTACCGGTTCTGTGGCCATGACTTGGTGGGTGTGACGTGGCTTGGTGGGCATGGCATTGGAAGGATACTGCAAAATCCCATTCCATCCCCACCCCATTAACCTGCTTTCCAGCTCCGTTCTCCTGTGCAGGGCAGCAAAAGAAGACCCAGCCGATCAACTGGGACTCAGGAGGCAGAGAATAGATGTGGGTGGGGCCAGTCAGAGGTGGCATTTGCTGGTTCTCCGAACTACTCAAAGTTTCTGCTACTGGTTCTCCAGAACTGGTCAGAACCTGCTGAATACCACCTCTGCTATGTAGGCCTTGCTTGTTTTCCTCAGACACTCCTGCTGCTTTTTGTTGTATGAAAAAAATGCATTAAAAAAGAGAATGAATTACAAAATCAGGAGAAGAGGGGAACATTATCCCAGAGGGTTGAGGTCATTCCAAATTACCATTCCACAGGGTGCCTCATATCTGTTAATCCAGTAGTGGCTGCAACAACTTCCAAAGCTCCCCCATTGTGTTTTTCAAGATAATCTTTCTCTCATTCACTGCACCCCATGCTAAAAGAACATTGTTGTCGTTTCTCTCTTGGCAGCCTGCAGAACATTGTTTACCACACAGCTGAGCAATTGAGGAATGCAAAGAATTAGCTATTAACTTCTGGAGATGAAGCTGATATTGTGAGGCAGAATACTGGGATTGTTATAAAGATTAAAAATTCCAGTGTTCAGAATGAAGGACTGGACAAAGCATGTGCGATTTCCAACTGCTGCCAGTTGGAAATATGGCCCCAAAACAGTTGTCCAGAAATTACAACAATATTGGTGGAAACTTTGCAGCAGCAAGTAATGTTTCAGGGAGGGCAGTTTGTGTTATCTGTCTCTTTTCAGTGTGCTTTGTGTGCATATGTGTGCATATCAAATACTTTCAAATTAAGTTTGATTCCTGATGTTTACATGTAAGTAGCAGTCCCCAAGAAGTGTGTGTAACAATGCAACTAAGATAGTGGTTGAAGTGTTGTTGTTGTGGCCCATTGGCCACTGGTTCCTCCAGCAACCGAATCAGAGGAGGAGTGGGAGTCAGAGTCAGCATCAAGGCAATCTGAGAGCTCCAAGGGGGAAGAAGGAATGGAGTTGTCAGAGAGAGAGAGATACAGAGGCGAAGCCTGGGCCATCAGTCAGCCCTCAGAGGGAGAGTCAACAGCCCCCAGGTCTGGAGGTGGCTAATGAGGAAGAGGAGGAACAGCTGGGTCCAGTGCCTGATGCACTGATATGCAGAAGGCAGAGGAGAGGAGAGCAGTGGAAATCTATGGGCCAATCCTTGGGAAGGAAGAGCCACCACAGCTAGCAAAGCCTCTCCCTAGCTCTGGGGATAAAAGGCAGGGGGCGGAGATGAATAGATGTGGCAGACAGCTATTCATCTCCCCGCCGGACAGGCTTGTTAGTCTCCGTTGAGAGATAAATGTTTTGCCAAGGCTGCTGGCACTCCTAATTAAAGGAATCTTTGAGTTCACTTCAGAGGATTTGTCATGTTTCAGGACCTGGGTCAGAATAGTTGTAATCAAAGTCGTGTGGGTGTGGTGCACACGTGTACGCATCCATGTGTGCACTTGTATGTGCTTTCAAGTCACTGGGGACCCCTGGCAACAAATCTCTGCAGTTTCCAAGACAAGATTTTTTTTTAGAAGTAGCTTGCCACTGCATCCTTCCTAGGGCGGAGGGAGAAGGACTGGCTCAAGGTCAGCTAGTTGGCTTTGTACCTAAGGTGGGACTATAACTCACACTCTCCCAGCTTGCGACCCCAATGCCTTAACCATTATACTCAACTGATTTGGAACACTGCACAACCTTAAAAAAAAACTTGGAATACTGCATCCAATTTTGGTCACCACAACAGAAAAAAAGATGTTAAGACTCTGGAAAGAGTGCAGAGAAGCGTGACAAAGATAATTAGGGGGGTGGAGGCTAAAACATACGAAGAACAGTTGCAGGAACTGGGAATGTCTAGTCTAGTAAAAAGAAGGACTAGAGGTCACATGATAGCAGTGTTCCAATACTTAAGGGTCTGCTGCCACAGAGAAGAGGGGACAACCTATCTTCTAAAGCACCTGAAGGCAGGACAAGAAGCAACGGATAGAAACAGAACAAAGAGAGAAGCATCCTAGAACTAAGGAGAAATTTTCCTGACAATGGGAACAATCAACCTGTGGAATAACTTGCCTTTAGAAGTTGTGGGTTCTCTGACACCGTAGCTTTTTAAGAAGAGTCTGGACAGCCATTCGTCTAAAATGGTATCGAGTCTCCTGCTTGAGCCGTGCAATGGACTAGAACAACTCCAAGGTTCCTTCCAACTCTGATATTTCTGACTTTTAATGTTCTTTTGTAAATCCACCTTTTTGTCAGGCATGAAAGACAAGGGGAGAAAGGGTTTCAAAGAATTTCCACATGATTTAGCCTCACAATATCTAAGGTTGGGAATTGGTTCTTACAATTTTCAAGTTTTTTATCTACCCAGGTTAACAAGGAAGAGGCCTCTCCAAACTTCCATCGTCCTTGCTTCAATAATCTGTGGGGCTTACTGCAGCCTCAACATCATTTACAGACATGCCACCTAATTGGTCCAGATGCTACATTCCTTCCTTCCCTCCTCCTTCTCTTTCTTCTTCTGCTTCTCTTTTCTCTTCTTCCTCCTCCTTCCTTCCTTCCTCCTCCTCCTCCTCCTCCTCCTGCTGCTGCTCCTGCTCCTCCTCTAGTTTGAAATGCAACTTCAGGGTCACTTTCAATCCTGCTGATGTCGACAAAGCACCTACAAAAAAGTTGATCAATTGAAGTGGAGCACCCAAAGCCAAGACAATCAGATGTTAGAAAAGAGTGACATGAAGGACAGGGCTGTCTCCTATACACCCCCTCGTCTTTCAGATCTGGGATAAGGAAAACAACAAAAGAGGAGACAAGGAAGGAGAGCCCTCAGCTCAGCTCTTCTCTTCTCCTAGTATCTTGCCAACCAGGGCTAAGTGGCAAATTAAGCTACTACAGCACTTCTTTTTCAAACCTTGCTTAATGGCATCTCCCGCAATTACATTTCTTGCTGAATGGGAAAGATAAGCTGACACAGCTTCGACTGGGCTCCTCTGAAATTTTGTTCTGCTTTTCTATTGGCAAGGCCCAGCTGTTTGTCTCAGCCACTTGTAAGAAGAGATGATACGATATGCAAATAGACACAGCAATATTGAACCTGGGAAGCCACTGAGATTTCTGCATCACATTAAGAAACCCATCGCATTTAAGAAATAGATTATTTACACAGCATGGCTTCCCTTCGCCTGCTGAAATTTTATTTTAATAGTGGTGGGGTGTGTGCATATGTCTGTGTATGCCTGTGCATATATGGCCTTTTGTGTGTGTGTGTGTGTGTGTGTGTAATGTCATTAATGATTGACTTTCCCTCCACTTGAAGTGTGTGTCAGTTTTTAAACTTTGCTTGGAGAAATTGCTAATGGTAATAATAAAAAAACCTCCCTTCCCCCAGAAAGTCATATGTGCTGTGAAATTGTTGTTTTAAATAAGATTGGCTAGAGTTTATGAAGGAGGCGCCTTGTGGTTAGGAAATGTCAGGGGCTTTAAAGCATATTATTTTCTTGAAAGCTATTTTCTAAAATAAAGAAAGGAGCCTCTCTTCAGTGAATAATGTTTAGATCCAGCAAATGAATTTCCAAATCAGGCATTGAGAAGAAAGAAAATAAATTCGGTGAAATAATAGTCATTTGAAGGAGGCAGCTCTATGCCATTGTAAGTGGTATGGGTTTCGGAATTATTCCATATGTATTTATTTCATATGATTTATTTAAGAAGTCTCACCTGGCTTTTTTTATTTAAATGACATCAATGCAGAGTTTGCAGGATAAATTTAGTCTCTTTTAAGGCAGTTGAATAGTTTTAAAATAGAGAAGCCGATAAACAAATAAACAAACAAACCTTCAATAAGATCTATGTATAGAAATGCACAATGTAGTTATGCTAAAAATGCAATAAAAAACCATATGATGGGGTCACAAGTCCTAGATCTACATAAATCTAGTTCATTGGTGTTTATGACTTAAAGTTTCTCCCCTCAAAAGTTTTTTTTTAGGTAAAACTGTTAAATAAAGTCTTCTGCCTATTTTATATCTTCTTATACAATCAACAATTCACTGGAGAACTCTTTCAGAGAAGAGAATTTAAGAGCAACTCCTATAGGGATGTGGTATGTTCTCATCATTATATTATTATGGGGTAGCCAAGAGGTGTGCAACAGTGTCTTTTACATTGCACAATCATACCTACCTCCCCTCCATTTTGCAGCCTACTGGAATTTCCACATTCCCACTAAGACTCAATCATTAAGACCCAAGGGTAGATACTGAAAGGAGTTTGGTTTAGTAGTTAAGGAGCTGGGCTAAAATGCAGGAGACTGAGTTCTAGTCTCACTTTAGATATGAAAGTCAACTGGGTGACTTTGACCCAATCACCAAGACACATTGAGTCCTAAGTACCACCTTAGAAATAAAAGCCAACTGTGTTGCTTTGAGCCAATCATCAAGGGATGATGAGTTCTAGTCCCATTTTAGGAATAAAAGCCTGTTAGGTGACTTTGGGCCAATCACCAGGAGACTATAAGTTCTAGTTTCAACTTAGGTATGGAGGTTGGCTGGTTGACTTTGGACCAGTGATTTTCTTTCAGCCCAACCACTTTCACTGGGTTGCATTGTAAGGAAAATAGGAGGAGGAAGGAATATTAGGTACGTTAACTGCTTTGAGTTATTTAATAAGTAAGTTAGAAAATAAGTAATGAACTCTTGACAGGAATTATTTCCCCCAGAGTTGAGGGAATCAACATCATCACTAAAGGGCACACCTTCCTTTGAGCTGAGGGAAGATAATTTGTCCTTCTCCTGAAATTAATGAATTGGATTTTGAATTTAAACAAAGTTCTTTGTGCACACCTCCAGTTGTAAGAATGTCTTTTAGGCATGTATGTAACAGTAAAGTAACAGTAACAGAGTTGAAAGGGATCTTGGGGGTCATCTAGTCCAGGGGTCTCCAACCTTGTCAACTTTAAGAGTTGTGGACTTCAACTCCCAGAGTTCCTCAGCCAGTAAAGCTAGGTGAGGAACTCTGGGATTTGAAGTCCACAACGCTTAAAGTTGACAAGGTTGGAGACCCCTTATCTAGTCCAACTCCCTGCTCTCACAGAAGACCTATACCATTTCTAATAAATGGCTGTCCAGTCTTTTCTTAAAAGCCTGCAGTGATGGGTCACCCACAACTTCTGAAGGTAATTTGTTCCACTGGTTAATTGTTCTCACAGTTAGGAATTTTCTCCTGAGTTCTAAGTTGCTTCTCTCCTTGGTTAGCTTCCATTCATTGCTTCTTGTCCTCCCTACAGGTGCTTTGAAGACTAAAACATAGGAAGAATGGTTGCAGAAACTGGGAATGGCTATTCTAGAGAAAAGAAGGTGTAGGAAGGACATGATCCAGTAGCAGTATTTCAGTACTTGAGAGACTGCCATAAAGAGGAGGGGGTCAATTTATTTTCTAAAGCACCAGAGAGCAGGATGAGAAACAAAGGATGGAAATTAATCAAGGAGAGAAGCAATCTGGGATTAATTGCTAACAGTGAGCAGTGGAATAGCTTGCCTTCAGAAGTTGTGGGTGCTCCATCACTGGAGGCTTTTAACAAGACACTGGACAGCCATTGGCCTGAAATGGTATAAGGTCTCCTGTTTGAGCAAGGAGTTGGACTCCAAGGTACCTTCCAGTTCTATTTTGATTGATAAGTTCTCAAGTGTAGACTGCAAGTTCTCTGTATTTGAGGTCTCATCTAAGAGTGGTCTAGTGTTGAATTGTGTCTCCAAAAGAAGTTGTCATATTCTGTTTTTATTTGGAACATGAACATTGCCTCTGAAATGTGGCTATTGGGAGAAATAACACTCCTTTGTATCCTTTTGCCTGCTGGATTTACAACCCTGTAAATTGATATTTACCTGATCTCAGCCTGAAGAAACTTGGGACACTCAACATCTAGGTTTTTGCATGGATTCTGTGAAAGATTTACAAGATGTTCTTTTTTCCCCAAAAGATACCTGTACTATACGGGAAAGGACACAAAAGGATAAAACATTTGAAAAAAAATCAATGTTGTACTATGATGCAATTTGATTATTTCCAAGTATAGGATCAATCCACTCAAGATGTCCACAGAGCAGGACAAGAGAGAGATCCAATTTAGAAGGAAATTTTTCTGACAGTGAGAACAGTTAATCAATGGAATAGCTTGCCCCTGATGTCGTGAGTGCTCCATCACTGGAGGTTTTCAAAAATAGGCTGAACAATCAGTTGACCAGGATGTCAGTTCTCCTGCCTTGAGCAAAGGGATGGACTAGAAGATCTCCAAGGTCCCTTCCAGCCCTAGGAGTCTATGTTCTGTGTTTACTATAAATCAGGGGTTGACTTTAAGCTGAGGACTTCAACTTCCAGAGTTCCCCAACCAACTGGCTGGGAAATTCTGGGAGTTGAAGTCCTCCAGGCTTAAAGTTACCAAGGTTGGAGACCCCTGATATAAATGAAAGGAAGGACCTGTTTGAACATTTCCACTGACATGTAATGAAGGTCATCTGCAATGGAAAAACACCTAACATTGGTTAATTGGTTTACTGTCAAAATGCTGTTATCATTCAAAAGGTAGCCCCAACCAATGTTCAATCAAAGTTGGCCTTCCTTCCTTCCTTCCTTCCTTCCTTCCTTCCTTCCTTCCATCCATCCATCCATCAGAATAGAGTTGGAAGGGACCTTGGAGGTGTTTGGACTAGAACAATGATCTTCAAACTTGTCAGGTTTAAGACTTGTGGACTTCAACTCCCAGAATTCCTGAGTAACATGACTGGAGGAGGAATTCTCGGAGTTGAAGTCCACAAATTTTAAAGCTGTCAGGTTTGAAAACCCCTGGCCTAGAAGATCTCTAAGGTCCCTTCCAATTCTATTCTGATTGATTGATTAAAGGAGACCCTGTATCTTTCCAGACAAATGACTGTCTTAAAAGCCTCCAGGGATGGAGCCCCCACAACATCTGAAGACAAGCCATTCCACTGGTTAATTGTTCTCATTGTTAGGAAATTTCTTCTTAATTCCAGGTTGCTTCTCTCCTTGATTGGTTTCCCTACATTGTTTCTTGTCTTGCTTTCTGGAGCTTTGGGAAATAAGTTGATCCTCTCTTCTTTTTGGCAGCTTCCTGGAATGAAGGCTATTGCTGAGCACACTGGGTTGTATCCCAGAAATTGTAAGCCGCCCTGAGTCTTCGGAGAAGGGTGGCATATAAATGTAATTTAAAAAAAATACTGGAATACTGCTATCATGTCACCCCTAGTGCTTCTTTTCTCTAAACTAGCCATATCCAGTTCCTGCAACTGTTATTTGTATGTTTTAGCCCATAAATAAAATACATTCTTCTATGGTCTATGTATGTCCTGTGACTTGGATTTATGGGCTGACAGATTTTGGATTGTGTGTGCATTCATTCAGCTATTTGAAGAGGCTAATCATATCCCAATTCTGAGTAGCGTGGTGGCCTAGCAGTGGAACTCTTGACTTAGAATCAGGAGTCTGTGGGTTCAATCCTAGGTAGGAGCAGATATTTCTCTCTCTGGATGCAAAAGAAAATGTCTGCTGTGAACTCCACATAGGCATCAGGAAGGGTAAACACTCTAGTCGTAAACACTCAGCTCCATTCAGTTGTCCCAACTGTGGTTGTGCATAACTTCAAGTCATGGTAAATCTCCAAGAAATTAATTTCCTCCAAATGAAATTACAGTTCATAGAATTGATTCTGCATTTCTTACCGCAGGGCAGAAAATACATTCAAACAACACTTTTGCAGTCTTACTTTTGAATTTGGAATGCCCAGGTCTTTATCAATATTGAGAAGAGATAACCTTGACCCTAGGTGAAGAACTTAATGTGTCAAAAAATAGGGATGAAAATGTGGTATGTCGGATATCTGCCATAAGTGTTAGAACCTCACTTCAGGCCCATATTTTAGTATTTTGCTCATAAACCCCTATCAGGAAAGGTTCTGCCTTTGAAATGCCCTGTCAGACTACAGAATGCCTGTAGATGGTTAATTTATCATAACATTAAAAAAATAGCAACATATCATAAGATTTGATCACTGTAGTTCAGGTAATGTTTTCTGTTCAGCTCTTCTTTTATTTCAAGTTGCTAAAACTTGACCCGATTTTACTCTTTGCCTCTGGCTGTTGCTGGTGGTACAGGCAAAAGTAGGTCAGTGATAAATATGTTTATTCTGCCTGACATTTTTACGGATACCGAGCAATTAAATAAAATCCACCCACCCCGATTTCTCAGACCCTGCCATCTTCTCCACCAAACTCTTACTTCTGCAGGTGAGGCCCTTCTTAAATATCATTTCATTGTTTCCCATTCTAAACATTTTATCGCGGAGCTGCAGAGTGGCATGCAATAAAACTGAAGCACTTTTCAAACCCCCGAAGAAGGACAGTAGGAACACAATGGGTCATATAATTAGGACTGAAAGCTGAAGGGAAATTTCTTGTCTGATTATTATGACTGCCACTGAGTGTTACTTGAAAGAGCTTCCAATTCTACCCTTTAAAGGCGAGATTAGGTGTACTTATTACTGGAAAGATGAAATTATCATCACCCAGGGAGAAAAAAAGATTAGGGTTGAGAAATAGTCATAATTATATGCGTATACACAGCAATAGGTTCCTGTTGAAACTTCCACTGGCCTCAGATTCAGTCGCTTTCTAGAATCAACTGAAAATGGCATTTTTCAATCTGGGCACTAGATGCTGTTTGGGCTGTAAGAAATTATATTTTTGAAATTTTGTTATTACACATTGTTCTATTATAGGCTAAAAGTTGTGAAGAGTCTCTGCATGATTGTGGTAGAATGTAAATGTGTGAGAGAGAAAGAGAGAGAGGAGAGAGAAGGAGAGATGATAGTTGGATAGATAGATAGATAGATAGATAGATAGATAGATAGATAGATAAATAGAAGATGGGTAGGTAGGTAGGTAAGGGTATTAAGATAGATAAAAGAGGATATCAAAAAGAATAGATAGATAGATAGATAGATAGATAGATAGATAGATAATAGATAGATGATAAGACAGATAGATAGATATATAACATTGCAGGACAACGTTTAACAGGAACTCACATAGTTTCAGCAATTATATGAGCTGAAGATGGATCTGACCATGAGTTCTAATATCACATTAAGCATGTAGCCAGCTTTATGACCTTGGTCCAGCCACTCTCTCTCTCAGCCCTAAGAAGGAGGCAATGGCAAACCCAGGGGTGGGATTCTACCGGTTCGGTCCTGTTCTATAAACCGGTTGTTACCATTCCCGGTAGTTTGGAGAACCGGTAAATTGGGCCTCTGGCTGACCCCGCACTTCTCCGCCCACTTCTCCGCTGCCTGCCCATCAGTCCTTATCACGTATGCACAACATTGCACACATGTGCTACACTGCTGCCTGCTCTTGCGCGCCCGCCAGGCCAGCCATTGCTGCCTGCCTTCCTCTGCGGCCCTGCCTTTATTGATCTCCCTGGGTGAGTGAGGGTCTGCAAGACCTGGTCACCTTCCTCCCCCCCACTTGCCTTTTGTTGCCACTGCCGCTCACCTTCTGTCCCCCACTTGCCTTTTGCTGCCACTGCCGGTTGCCTTCCCCCCACACACTTGCCTTTTGCTGCCACTGCAGCTCACCTTTCCCTCACCATTTGCCTTCCGCCGAGGAACTTGTGGAGAGGCTTGTATAGGATCCAGCCAGGTCAGCGGCTGCTTCTCTCACCTGCTGCTGCAATGTGGAAAGCTTCCAAGTCCCTCCTCTCCCATTAGAAACGGCTGCTGGGCAAGCACAGAAGCAAGCCAGGTTGAATCCTGCTTTTCTCTGCTTGCCCGGCAGCTGTTTCCCATTAGAAACCCTGCCCAGCCCCTCCCAGGAGTCCCCACGAGGCCCGTCTGGCTACCAGGTAAGTATAGGGTAGCCTCCTGGGAGCAAAAATGGGGAATGGGGGGGGGTCCGGCACCACCACCCCACCCTGTTTTTGCTCGCAAGAGGCTCCAGGGAGGCTTGCTAGGCCAAAAACGCCACCCACCCCCATTTTTGCTCTCAAGAGGCTCCAGGGAGGCTTGCTAGGCCCTGTTTTGGGCCTAGGAGGCCTTCCTGCTGCCTCCTGGGAGCATCCAGCCATCCACTATGCCTGGATTCAGTGTATAGCAAAAAGAACATTTGGAGCTAATATAGTATTGATTACAGCCTTGGGAATGTTCTGGGTAAACAAAACTATGCAGTCTCCTAAAACTGTTGGAGCCAATCTTCTTTCTTTCTTCCATATCCTCCTCTTCAAAACTAGTAAGTTGCTCTGCTTTTTCATGCCAGGCTTAGTGTGGTAAGTTCAGAGTGGATTTTGTAGAGAACAGCTTACCTATAGGTCTCATTCATTTGCTCAATTTCAGAGTATACATTGCACAATTTCCAAAGCATAATTCAGACTATTCAGCAGTTTGCCTAGCTGCTGCTTCATTACTTCTATTGATGTTGCAACCTTTATGGAGTGTCCAATGGCCTTTTAAATTTGATAAGCAAAAAACACAGTAAATATTTCTCACAAATATTTTCCCTCTTCCACTTTGTGTTTTAATGTTTAACATACAAAAGATTCAGGCCGTTTGCAAACTTGTGATTTTTGTTATTGGAAGGCAACTCTTTAATTTGAAGATGGTGGTAAATTGTTGGTAATAAAATGGCAAGTAGAAAGGCTCACTTCTACTTGCCATTTAGAAAGGGTTCGAAAGAATGAGAAGGTTAATCTTTGCTTTGTTTCCAATCCCCTTTTCTTGACTTGGTTTTCATAAAAAGTAGCTTTAGAATGGAAGCCATATGTGTTAAAATAAAATTCTTTCTGTTTAAGTACAAGTATGCAAAAAGTTTCAAGATTAATCCAAGATGTTTAATAGCTTTAAATATCTGGGTGCTGTACTAAGGTTTAAGTCAGAGGTCTTCAAACTTGGCGACTTTAAGACTTGTGGACTTCAACTCCCAGAATTCTTCAGCCAGCATAGCATAGCTGGCTGTAGACTTCTCTGAGATCATTCAAAGCTGGAATTTAAATCTAAATGTGTAGGTGGGGTTGGTCATAATCCTCATCTTATACAAGTTCATTTAGTGGCCATTCAAAGCTACAATGGCACTTGAAAAAAAAAGACTTATGAAAAGGGACATGTGCGACCTTCCATGCATAGTCCAAAGGGAAGCCAGATTCACTTAACAACCATGTTGCTAACTGAACAACTGTGGAGATTCACTTAACCATTGTGGCAAGACAGGTCATAAAATGGAGCAAAACTCACTTAACAACTGTCTCGCTTAGCAACAGAAATTTTGGGCTCAGTTGTGGTTGTAAGTTGAGGACAGCCTGTATAGATAACTGCCTGGTTGAAAGCTGAACTGAGATCATCCATTCAGCCCTCTTTTCCACAAATGGTACCGCTTCACATTCAATCAATCAGAATAGAGCTGGAAGGGACCCTGGTGGTCTTCTAGTCCAATCCCCTTCACAAGCAGAAGGCCTATACTATTTTGGATAAATTGCGGTCCAATCTTTGCTTAAAAGCCTCCAAATGATGAAGCACCCACAACTTCTGAAGGCAAGCTAGTTCCACTGGTTGATTGATTGGAGCCACGGTGGCGCCGTGGTTAGACTGCAGGACTGCAGGTTACTTCTGCTGACTGCTGGCTGCCTGCAATTTGGCAGTTTGAGTCTCAGCAGGCTCAAGGTTGACTCAGCCTTCCAGCCTTTTGAGGTTGGTAAAATGAGAACCCAGATTCTTAGGAGCAAGAGGCTGTCTCTGTAAACCACTTAGAGATGGCTGTAAAGCACCGTGAAGCGATATATAAGTCTAAGTGCTATTGCTACCATGTTTCCCCAAAAATAAGACACTGTCTTATATTTTTTTTTGCTCCCAAAAACACACTAGGTCTTATTTTCGGGGTAGGTCTTATATATTTATGGTGCCAAATAGTGGGTGTGAGTGTGTAGGGGTGTGTGTTTCACGGGTGCACGGTTGCTCCCTGAAAAGTCTTCCTGGAACTGGAGATTTACACTAGGTCTTATTTTCGGGGTAGGTCTTATATTAGGGCAGGTTTAGAAAATAGTGCTAGGTCTTACTTTCGGGGTAGGTCTTATTTTCGGGGAAACACAGTATTGCTATTTTTCTCGCTGTTAGGATGTTTCTCTTTAATTCAAAGAGAGAAGAAGAGAGATCATTCAGAATCAGAATCAGAATAGAGCTGGAAGGGACCTTGGTGGTCTTCTAGCCCAACCCCCTCTGCTCCAGCAGGAGAACCTTTGTACAATTTCAGACAAGTGACTTTCCAATCTCTTCTTGAAAACCTCCAGTGATGAAGCACCTACAACTTCTGAAGGCAAAGCTGTTCCACTGGTTAATTGTCCTCACTGTTACGAAGTTTCTCCTTAATTCAGATTGCTTCTCTCCTTGATTAGTTTCCATCCATTGTTTCTTGTCCTGCCCTTCAGTGCTTTGGAGAATAACTTGACCCCCTCTTATTTGGGGCAGCTCCTCAAGTACTAGAATACTGCAGTCCGTCCGTCCGTCCGTCCATCCACCCACCCACCCATCCATCCATCCATCCATCCATCCATCCTGTCTGTCTGTCTGTCTATCTATCTATCTATATCTCTATCTCTATCTATCTCTATATCTATATCTCTATCATCTATCTATCTATCTATCTATCTATCTATCTATCTATCTCTATATCTTTCTATATATCTCTATATCTATCTCTATATCTATCATCTATCTATATCTATAGCTCTATACCTATCTATATGTCACCCATACTCCTTCTTTTCTTTAGACTAGCCAAACCCAGATCCTGCAGCCGTTCTTCACGTGCTTTAGTCTCCAGGCCTTTAATCCTCTTAGTTGCTCTTTGCACTTTTTCCAAAGTCTCAACACCATTTTTTTGTAACAGGGTGACCAAAACTGGGTGCAGTATTCCAGGTGTGGCCTGACTAAGGTTTTATAAAGCGGTACTAATACTTCATGTGATTTTGATTCTATGGCTGTTCACGCAACCAAGCATTGTATTACCTTTTTGGACTGCTGCCACACACTACTGGCTCATATTTAAGTGATTGTCCACTAGGACTCCAAGGTCCCTCTTGCAGTTACTGTTTGCAATTGTGACATAGTTACTTGGCGGTGGGGAGGTTATTTTAATTCTCTTTCAAAGCATGTGGAAGACATGTAGGATATGTAGGTGTAGGGTTCCCGCTTGGGCGGGGGGGTTGGACTAGATGACCTACAAGGTCCCTTCCAACTCTGATTATCTGTTATCTGTTAAATGCATAAGTGTCCACTGACCTCCAGTCTTACCATGGGAAGCTAATGAAGTCCTTTTTCTTCCTCCCAGTCATCATCTGCCTGCATTCAAATGATGGTCCCTGTTCTAGACATGGTTATTGCAGACGAGCAGCTGTGAAGCCCCGTTGTGATTCAGAATATCAAAGTGTTTAGGAAGATTGTCCAATTTGCATGTTTATGAAGTCTACAGAAAAGAATATAATTTAATTGATGATGTTCGCTTTGCAGGAGTCTGGTTTCTGTGGTGCTCCATATAGCAAATAAATTGCCTGAGAGAGACACTGAATCTTATTAGGATCATGATCAAGTACTCAAGAAACAGGCGAGATGAAAGTCTTCTAGCCATATGGCTGATAAATGTCAAAGGAGAGTTGTTTAAAACTAAAACTAAACTAAAACTAAACTAAACACTAAGGCAAGAATCATAGAATAACAGAGTTGGAAGGGACCTTGGAGGTCTTCTAGCCCACCCACCCCTGCTCAGGCTGGAAGCCCTACTTCACTTCAGACAAATGGTTGTCTAAACTCTTCTTAAAAACTCCTAGTGTTGGAGCATTCTGGAGACAAGTTGTTCAACTGATTAATTGTTCTCACTGTCAGGAAATTTCTCCTTAGATCTAGGTTGCTTCTCTCCTTGATTAGTTTCCACCCATTGTTTTTGTCCTACCTTCAGGTGCTTGATTCCCTCTTCTTTGTGGCAGCCCCTGAGATATTGGAACACCACTGTCATGCCACTCCTAGTCCTTCTTTTCATCAGACAAGCCACACCCAGATCCAGCAACCATTTTTAATATAATGGGGAAAAAAACTTCTAGAAAGAGTTTTCATTGGCAGAACCAGAAGGAGTGGATAGAAACTAATCAAGGAGAGATCCAACCTATAAATAAGGAGAAATTTCCTGACAGTGAGAACAATTAATCAGTGGAATGACTTGCCTCCAGAAGTTGTGGGTGCTCCAACATTGAAGGGTTTTTTTTGGAAGAGATTGGACAGTCATTTGTCTGTAGTAGTATAGGGTTTCCTGTTTGAGTGGGGGGTTGGACTAGAAGACCTCCAAGGACCCTTCCAACTCTGTCATCCTTTTATTCTATGGTTTGGCTTGAAGATATGAGATAATTAATTTAAACAAAGGATGAATATTCCTTTCTCTTGTCACATTCCAAGAAGTAATAAGTAAATGCAACCCATCAATTAAAAAACACAGACTTCTCCCCATATCAAAAACCTTTTCCCTGGATACAGAAGAAATATATCTTAAAAATCTAGTTGACCTACATGTCAGGGAAATCAGGAGATTCAGGCAGTTCAAATGAGTATAATGATTTATTGCAAGCTTAAGCTCTCTACAAGAATCTGACCAACTAACGATCAAGGGAAATGAGCAGGAGATAAAAAAAGATATTCAAGGTGGGGCTGGGCTTAGATCTCTCATGGGTGCATGAGACTCATGACTTATAATGCATTTGACACCCCCCCCTCAGATTCAGCCTGGTCATCTCCTACATTACATATGTGATATAGGCAGGGGTGGGTGGCTGCTGGGGGTTCGCAGGGGTTCAGGAAAGCCTCTAGCTAAGATTCTGTGTAGTTCAGAGAAACCCCAAATCCCACTCCTGGCTGGCCCTGCCCCACCCCATCACGCCCCTCCCAGGAGTCTCCATGCGGCCTGTTTTGGATGCAGGTAAGTGCAGGGCACATACGGAGGCTCGGGGAGGATGAAAAACAGGCCTCCCAGAAGTTTGGGAAGGCCAGAAATGGGCCTGTTTCTGGATTCCAGACAGCCTCCAGATCCCGGGAAGGCCATTTTGCCCACCCGGAGGCTTGAGAAAAGCCTCTGGAGCCAGGGGAGGGCAAAAATGCCGCCCACTGTGATGCAGGAGGCTGACTAGGCCATGCCCACCATGGCCACGCCCACCCAGCAATCGAACAGATAACCCTTTGCTAATTTTTTTGAAGCGCATCCCTGGATATAGGACCATTCATTTTGTCTCATTTCCATATTCACTTTTCTTCTGCCCATATGTTCAGTGTGGCTATCCAGCCATCCAAAAGATAAACTGTTCATTTGAATATCAGATTGAATTAAATGCCTCCAAGTGAGGGCATAATTTGACTTTTTTGCAGAGTGTGAAAAGGTGTCATGCTCCTGGTGGAGACTGACTCAGAGAAAGAGGAGGAACAGCCAACAGGGAGTGGGAGTGTGGTTCCAGAGGTGGTGGAGGACACTGGGGAAGGGCAGAGGGCAGCTGAGCAATCAGAGGAGGATCCAGGCCCATCTCCTATCCATCCCAAGGCATGCAGGGAGGAGAGGATCTGGGAAAAGCGTGGTCTCCTTGGGAGGAGAGGGCCATGATCCTCCTCAGGGCTTACAGCTGGGAGCTATGTATATAACTTTGTAACTGCATATTCAGAATTGCTGGAGTCAAAGTTAGTGTTTCCTTTGAATGAGGTTTATATTTGTTGGCATGCTTCCCAAGGACTTTCCCTGATTATCTGTTTGGAACGTATAATTACCTACCTTGGTTTGCTTCGGAACTTTCACCGAGATGTTTTGTTCTTGTTTTCCTTTTGCCTCCTTTTTTACTTTTGGGACTTTAAACTGTGACTAATAAAACAGTTAAGTTGAAGGCATTGCCGGACTTTAATTCATGTTTTGGGTTTTGGGTTATTTTGAGAGACTACAGATCATCACAAAAGGCCTTGTTTGTGAATTGAATCCATCTTCTAAATCAGACTGTCTCTGATTCTCAATTTTTGCCATCTAATTCAAACATTCAAGGACTGACCCTGTCAATTCCAGGTCCACCAAGGAAGCGTTGGATTAAATTGTTCATCACTACATTGTTCTTTCATAAATAGTTGGAGTAATATTTTCATTTTGTGGCATGCTAGCAGGTAGTTAGCAGGTTAATAAAGACCATTAAAAATATTGAGGGTAGACTCCAGACACCTTCATAATATTACTGGGTTTCATATTAACGGATCTAATCCAGTTTATGCTACATTGAGGTTAAGCTGAGTTCTAACTAAAATGTCCAAAGTTGTATTATGTGCATTTGCACAAAAATTGGTCATGATGTATTTTGTCTTGCTTAGAGGAGAGAATATATATATATTCATAAATGCAGCACTAATATTTCATTTTGCTTCAGGTTGAATATATTGTAGATATAATGTACCTCCATAGGGAAATGTCGGCTTTAGCTTCTAGCACAGTTAAAACAAATTGAATGAAAGATCCTGTTTGTGTGTGTTTCCCCAGAATGACTGACCTGCCCCATGGCCTGGCCACAGTGGGCCAATAAGGATGGATTATCCATAACCTCTTTCGAGTAGTGGCAAATTCCACCCAATGCAGAGAATGAGGATAGAATTTGATCATGAAAAGTCCTTATCAGTCTTGGAAGCCATTTTTTTTCTTGGAAGCTTCAAGGCTGCCACATTCAGTGCCTGGGAATTTGGGAGGGGGGATTTCATAGTGGGGGTAGAAGATTAGATATAACAACATTTGTTAGATTTTGCAGCAGAAATTCAAATCCAGAAAGCACACACAGATGACTGATTCAGCAGGATTCATTAAGTTCTTTATACACATAATAATATGAGTAAAATGTACAATACCAATAGTAGATTCTTCCAACTAACACAAGCAAAACACAAGCAGCAGCTTCAGAGTTCAGAGCAGAGAGTTTCAATTTAGAGCAGAGACTAGAGCCACACCAGGCTACTTCTAGTTTCACTTTCCAATTCAGCTCCCATTGGCTGGTCTGTTGCCATGCCTATTCATTGGCTGACTTCTTTACTAAGCTCTATTCCAGTTCATGAATACACTCTGACAACATTCTTTCTCAGAGAGTCAAGGACATGTTGCCCTGCACCTGAAGAGGAGTGACTGGGGGAATGTCTCCAGTTGGGATGAAGATTTGATTGGGCCATATGATGGACTGATGGGTGAAGGGGATGGATCTTTGAATTCTCTTTTGGGAAGGGAAAACCCAGAACTCTCAGATTTGGGTTTTCCCAGATGTGCCAGTATGACAGCTCTAATAAAATGGAACTTTGAGGAACTGATTATCTTGGAGTTTATTGGTATGGAGTTGGTTAGTTGGAATGCTGACAGTCCTTTCATCTCAGCATGGTTAAGGAACAGAAGGAAGGAAGAGATGTGAAGTGGAATTCTGGCTAATGAAATGCACAAGAAATAAGCTCAGTTTTGGCAAAATAATGCAGCTATTTTTCAACTCCCAAACATCTGTTTCCCTTGACATTTGTTAGGTGAATTTTGCTCTGTTTTACAACCTTTCTTGCTGCAGTCATTAAGAGAATCATTGCAGTTCTATTATACCTAATAAAAAAGTTTCCTGATTAAGTTCAGTTTTCTGATTCGTGATTTCTTCTATCCAATTGTCTAATTGTATTCCAATATTTTTTCACTTCCTGGCATGTCCACCAGGTATGAAAATAAGTGCCTTTTTCTTTTCCACATTTCCAACAATTTGGGTCTCAGTTAAACTTTTTTGCCAGTCTAGCAGGGGAAAGTGCCATCTGTAGAACATTTTGTATTGATTTTCCCTGTATGCTATGGATATAATTAGTTCATAATATAATCCCCACATTCTCTCCCAATTTTCCAGGTTTATATTATGGCCAACATTTTTTGTCCATACCACCATCGTCTCTTTGACCACCTCCTCTTCCATTTTAAAATCTAGTAAAAAATTATATATTCTTGAGATTATTTTCTTTCCATTTCTTGTAGAATTTTATCTAATTGATGCTTTTCCATGCAAAAACCAAATTGTTCTTTGTCCTTCTGGTATCTCGCCTGAATATTTTTTTTAATTCATATTTATATGCCGCCCTTCTCCGGAGACTCAGGGCGGCTTACAATTTTTGGGATGCAACCCAGTGTGCTCAGCAATAGCCTTCCTTCCATTGTATATGCCTGCTTATTACTAAGCGGCATTTTTACAAAGTCAGCTTATTGCCCCCAACAATCTTGGGTCCTCAATTTACCTACCCCGAGAGGATGGAAGGCTGAGTCAACCTTGAGCCTGGTGGGAATTTCCATGTATGGCCACCAATCTGTCTTTAAATTTTGTTGCTTTAATTCTTGTCTCATTTTTAATCTTCCTTGTGTGTCTAATAGGTCTTTATAATTCCTCTTTTTTCCCAGATCCATTGTGTTTGGGTAGATTTGTGCTTCCATAGTTGACAACCAGTTCAGTATTTTAGTATAATGATTCTTTTTAATCTTTTTCCATGTCCGAATTAATGTATCTCTAATCATGTGTCTCTGAAAATATGCATGCTGTTTACATTTCCCAGCCCATAGGAAACTATGCCACCCTCTCTGCAAGTCGTGACACTCTATCAACAAAATGCAATAAAACAGATAGATATATCATGTTACACATATTAACAGCTGCAAGGATCTCATACGCACAACTCTGGAAGGAAAAAAGGATTCCACCGGAAGGCATGGTAATAAAAAAAATAATAGATTGTATAGAGATGGACAGGCTAACGATGAAAATAAAAGACAGAGAAGATTCAATTTATTACAGGGCCTGGTATGCCTGGTATGAGTGGTTTAGAAATAAAAATAAAATAAAATGGCAATTAGGAAAAGAATGAGGGAATATGTAAATATGTAAATATATTATAGAGAAGATTGATGTGTAAGGATAAAAGATATTGATTTATAGCAAGAGCAAGATGTAATGGTAAAGGAATAAGTAAATACATATACTGAAAAATGTGAGGAGATGCAAAAGATGTCTTGATGTTGTTGTTATTATTATTATTATTATTATTATTATTATTATTATTATTATTTATTGGACTTGTATGCCGCCCCCTCTCCACGAGTTAAAAATACATTAACCCCCCCCACAGGAGGTCAGTCCAGCCCAGCCTGTTCAAACAGCCAGGTCTTCAGACCGCGGCGGAAGGAGGAAAGATCAGGGGCCAAACGGAGCTCCAAAGGGAGTTGATTCCACAAGGCGGGGGCCGCAACAGAGTAGGCCCTCCCCTGAGGCACCGCCAGCCGACATTGTCTAGCCGATGGTACCCCGAGGAGTCCCCGTCTTCTGGTTGATAACAATGTATAAAGTTTTATGTGTTTAAAATTTGAAAACTTAATAAAATTTATTTAAAAAAAAAGAATCATTGCAGTTCTTTAGTTAATAACGTGGTTGTTAAATGAATCCGGTTTTCCCATTGCCTTTGTTTGTCAGAAGGTTGCAAAAGGGACCTCCCATCCAAGACTCTGCAGCCATCATAAATATGAGTCAGTTGCCAGCTGTCTGAATTTTGATTATGTGATCATGGGAATTCTGCAATGGTCTTAAATATGAAAGATAGTCATAAGTCCCTTTTTTACAGGGACGTTGTAACTTTGAACAGTCACTAAATGAACTGTTGCAAGTCAAGGATTACTTGTATTGGGCATATTAGGAAAAACATTAAAAAATTCTTTCAGTTGAGCCTGACTCCTGATAATGCCATCGCTAGGTATAATTTTGGTTTTCTTGGCTGTAATTTAGGGTAGAATGGATTTGTTTTTTTCCAGGATATTTTTTCCCCTTTTCTTTTGCTTCTCAGTCTAGGGTACATGACCTGGTATTTACATCTAAGCAATAACCAGACCTGACCCTACTCAGCTTCCAAACCCCGACAAGATTTGCCAAGCTCTGCCACCTGCTAAGACAAAGTTGAAAAAATAAAACTGCCAGTATTGAAATATATGGTGCAATCACACTTAAATTATTATGCACGATGCGGATTGTCATATCCACAGAGCTGGAAAAAATACCGAAAATGACAATTGAAATTATCAGGAGGGCTGGCTAACCCCATTATGGGGAACATTTACAACTTGTGGGCTATTAACAGGAACATGACAAAGGTATATAAAATTATGTTCAGCAGAGAGAAAATGAACTAGGAATACAATTTTCTACCACCCTCATATTTTTAGAACCTGTGTTTATCCAATTTACTTGATAAATTTAGAAGATTCAGGAGAAATAAAAAGAAATATTTATTCCCATAGTACCCAGTTAAGCTATACAATTCACTACCATCAGATGCAGGGATGACAAACAATTTTAATGGTTATGTAGAAATTCACAGTGGAAGAAGCTATCAACGTTATTATGTTAGCCATGATAGTTATATATTACCTCTTGTAATGGAGGTTGTATACTTCTTAATACTAGGTGCTGGGGAATATGTGTAGGAGAGAGTTATCTCTTTCATTTTCTCCTTTGGACTTTAGTTTCAAATTCATCATGGTGGGAAACAGGATCTGAAATACAGCAGCTTGTGGCCTGATCCACAAGGGATCCTTATTATTCATTTCAAGTTTTATGTATTTGAGTTATCTCCCACATTCTCTCCAAGAGGGATGCCCCTTTATTCTACCCTCACAACAAGAGAGCTGTGAGGTATATAGAGATGAGAAAGAGGAGGTGGGTCCAAATCAGCTGTCAATTTTGGGCTGTGTCAGGCTTTCACTTGGAAACCTGATGCTGCGAGTTTCTTAGTCCATGAGCATGTTTCCTACTGAACATTCCCAGGCCTCACCCAACACTTACATCAATATTAGGGTACAGCCTAATTCTTCAGACTCAAAATGTCTCTCCAAATGGTTCTTTGGATATGTTTATGTGTCTTAATCATTTATTTACAATATTGTATTATCAATTTCAGAGGTGGTGTTCAGCAGGTTCTGACCAGTTCCGGAGAACCGGTAGCAGAAATTCTGAGTAGTTTGGAGAACTGGCAATACCACCTCTGACTGGCCCTGCCCCCATCTATTCTCTGCCCATTGAGTCCCAGTTGATCGGCTGGGTCTTCTTTTGTTGCCCTGCACAGGAGAACGGAGCTGGAAAGCAGGTTAATGGGGTTCCAGCTCCGTTCTCCTGTGCAGGGCAACAAAAGAAGACCCAACCGATCAACTGGGACTCAATGGGCAGAGAATAGATGGGGGCAGGGCCAGTCAGAGGTGGTATTGCCGGTTAGTGGGGTGGGGAGGGAATGTGGATTTTGCAGTATCCTTCCCCTGCCATGCCCACCAAGCCACGCCACGCCCACCAAGCCATGCCCACAGAACCAGTAGTAATTTTTTTTGAATCCTACCACTGATTATCATCTATTAATAGCAAGCTCTGGAAAGAAAGAAAGAAAGAAAGAAAGAAAGAAAGAAAGAAAGAAAGAAAGAAAGAAAGAAAGAAAGAAAGAAAGAAAGAAAGAAAGAAAGAAAGAAAGAAAGAAAGAAAGAGGGAGGAGGGAGATGAGGAGGAAAGGAAGGAAGGAGTAAATATTTTTTCTTCTCTTTTAAAACCCTTTCTTAAAAAAGAAAGAAAAGTGGGGAAAGGAGGGAGGGAGGGAGGAAGTAAATATTTTTCTCTTTTTTGAAATATTTTCTAAAAATTATTCCTGTTAATTTAAACAAAAATTGAAAGGCAGAAAGTTCAGAGAAACCATTAAATTATCCCTAAATACATTTTAGTAAAAGTGTTAAGATAACAGCATCATAAAGACCAACAGGAAAAAAAAAACTCAGTAGTCTCAAGATCTCTAGAGAAATATTTTTGAAATGTAAATGATGGGGAGGAAAATGATTTCTCTGAACTCTTGTCTGTTGGAAAGTGGAATAGCTCACCCTAAAAAAGAAAGACAGACCATTTTTTAAAAACACCTTTCCTTGTGGCTAATTTCCTCGGCCTTGCTAAGTCAGATAGACCTGTCTTTCACTGCCAAGCATCTAATCTCTACCCTTGGCTGTAAAGCACTGAAAGTCATCCAAGAAAATTAGATTGGTTAAAGCGACTTAGGTTTAGACATTTACACACTGGGCTGGAACAACAGTTCAAAACAATGCAAGATTCCAGATGATGTCTAAAATGGATTCTAAAGTGGTTCTCAACAGTGGTGGGATTCAAATTTTTCTTTTACTACTGGTTCTGTGAGCCTGGCTTGGTGGGCATGGCATGGCTTGGTGGGCATGGCTTGGTGGGCATGGCAGGGGAAAGCTCTCTGCTAAATCCCCTGTAAAATTCTCATTACTAGGAATGTGTATGCAGAAAAATGTTTGTCTGATGGTTTCATTCCCTTCCCTGAGGCATTAACCAGCATTATCCAGCTATATCTTCTGTGCATGAATGCACAAATGTGTTATAAGTCATCTCCCAAGTATAGCAGGCTGCCATCCTGAGGCTTGGGAAACACAGATTTGGCTCTCCCTCTTCATATTAATTAACAGATTGGTAGAGTTGGAAGGGACCTTGTAGGTCATCTAGTCCAACCACCTGCCCAAGCAGGAGACCCTATACCAGAGGTGTCAAACTCAATTTCAATGAGGACTGCATCAGGGTTGTGTTTGACCTTGGGGGGCAGGGGTTGGGTGTGGCCAGTTTGATGTTATACATATTGGTGGCCCAAGTGGTGGCCCGAGTGCTTTGCCAGCAAAAATGGGCTCCTGAGCTCCATTTTTGGCTGTGATGCCCTCCTGCAGCCCTCTCCCAGCAAAAACGGAGGTCAGGTGAGCCAAATGTGCCCTCCCCCAGGCCCTGTTTTTGGCTGCAACAGCCTCCTGCAGCCCTCTGAGCTCCATTTTCATTGGTAGAGGCACTGCAGGCCAGTCCTTTGCTGTTTCCAGGGTGGCCCCATGGACCAGATCTAAGCACCCCATGGGCCTTGAGTTTGACACCCCTACACCATTTCTGACAGATGACAGTCCAGTATCTTCTTGAAAACTTCTAGTGATGAAGCTCCCACAACTTCTGAAGGCAACTTCTGTTCCATTGGTTGATTGCTCTCACTGTCAAGAAATTTCTCCTTATTTCCAGGTTGAATCTCTCGTTCAGTTTCCATCCATTATTCCTTGTTTGGCCTTTGGGTGCCTTAGAACAGTGGTTGCCAACCAGTGGGCCAGGGACCACTGGTGGTCCATGAGAAAATGTTGGTGGTCTGCAGAGAAATGTCACCCCCAAAGCACCTCCCAAAGCAATTAATCCAGGCTGCGCGGGAACACAAGGCTGTACCGCCCACATGGCCCACCTAAACACAAGGCTTGCATTGCATTGTGAACAACACGAGGTAGTGAGGGGAGGAGGGAAAGGACAGAGGTGGGGAACTTGTCCCACTCACCCCACATGCCTGGCCTGGCTACTGGTCTACTTCTTTCTGCTTCTTTCTTCTGCTTTTGGCTGCATGCAAGAAAAGCAACAAAAGTCTTTCTCTCCCCAAACTCCTCCAGAAATGAGTCTTTGGGACCCTGCAAGGCATCCTGCTCCAAGAGGTTGCGCCGGCAAAGACTCATTTCTTTCATGAAGCCAAAAGTCTCTCTCTCCCTCTCCAGGAACGGAGCTGGAGACAGTATCCTGCAATCCCAAATAAAGAATGGTCGATCGGTAGGAAAACGGGATGGGGAATTTTCCTGCAGACTTTTTTGGGGATTTTCCCAGGGTCCCTGGTCCACAGGATTTAAAATTATGAGTTTGGTGGTCCCTGAGGTCGAAAAGGTTGGCATCCCCCGCCTTAGAAAATAGCTTGACCCCCTCCTTTCTGTAGCAGCTCCTCAAATATTGGAACTGTTCTGTATGCAGGTTTGAAATCATTGGTTTAGTTTGAATTGTTCTTGTAAAGTGTTGGAAATGATTGGTTTAGAAAGTGCGGGAAAACCCTGCACTCTGACTGGCTGTCAGCTGCGGCTGCTGGCTATAAGTAGCAGCCGCAGCAAAGCCAGTTGGGTCCGTTCTGAGCTGTAGTCACTAATAAACAAAAGAGCTTGAAGCACTCCGCGTCTGTCTCTTCTTGCAAACGTAACAGGAACACTGCTATCAGGTCTCCTAACTTCTTCTTACTGCTTCTAACTTATTGAGTTGAACAAAAGAAGGAGACATGACACTGAGATCCACAAAGATTGTGCATTTCCACAGCTCCACCATGTATGAAATGAAATAACCAACTACAGGTAGTTCTCCACTTATGACCTCAATTGAGCCCAACATTTCTGTTGCTAAGTGAGATAGTCCTTAAGTGAGTTTTGCCCCATTTTATAACCTTTCTTACCACATGTGTTAAGTGAATCCTTTCAATATTAAGTAAAAAAAAATCAAGAAGAAGAGGGCATAATATCAAACTGACAGGAGGGAAGTTCAAAAGTAATATCTTACTTCACATAAAGAATAGTGGAAGTTAGGAGCCAATTTCCAGCAGAGATAGTGGGTCAATCATCATTAACTGAGTTTAAACACATTTGGGATAAACACATGTCCATCATCTGATAATTTCAAAAAAATAGAAAAAAACCCTCAAGAGGCAGACTCAGTGGACTACTAGATATTTTCTGTCATCAGTTTCCTGTCTCTCTCTATAAAAAAGGATGTCAAGACTCAGAAAGAGTGCAGAGAAGAGCAAAAAAGACTGGAGGCTAAAACATATGAAGAACAGTTGCAGGAATTGGGTATGTCTAGTCTAGTGAAAAGAAGGATTAGGGGTGACATATTTGAAAGGCCACTACAAAGAAGAGGGAGTCAAGCTATTCTCCAAAGCACCTGATAAAAGGACAAGAAGCAATGGATGGAAACTAATCAAGGAAAGAACCAACCGGTAAATAAGGTGAAATTTCCTGACAGTGAGCAGAATTAGTCAGTGCAATGGATTGCCTCTAGAACTTGTGAGTGCTCCAACACTGAAGGTTTTTAAAGAAGAGATTGGACCACTATTTATCTGAAATGGTACAGAGTTTCCTGCTTGAGCAGGGGGGTGGACTAGAAGACCTTTAAGATCCCTTCCATCTCTGTCATTCTGTTATTCTGGATACTTGTGCAGACATGCCTTGAACAGGAGAATTGTACACACAAGTGAGACAGTCGTTTATTTATTTTTGTCAAATTGCATGGAGCAAATCAGGAAGAGAACACCCTGATGAGAGAAGGATGCAAACAGAATATTGACACACTCGTGTTTTCCTGGTCCTCTGGAAAAGGTTGAGACACTCTCTGATTTCTCTCCCACTTTCCTTTTGACCCATCTCGCACATCGTCTGGGGGCACCCAAGAGGCTATTAACACAAAGAAGAATATTTCCAATCTGTCTGCAGGGAGCAAAAAAGAAAAAAAAAAAGAACACGGTATGAGTAATTAGATGAAATGTAAATTCAGATGGTTTCTCATCATCTTTGAAGCTTGGGCTGACATCTCCTTTTTGGAGTGATGTTCTATTTATAAGAGATTGGACCTCGAGCAAAAATGAATGGGCAATGATAGATTTTGTTCTGAATACGTTTTCCTTGTGCTTTTCAAGGGGGGTGGTGGAAATCTATCACAGTTTAAATAGACGTTTTCCATATGTCTTGTGCACCAGTGTGCTACTTGTAGATGTGGGTGGAAGAGAAGCTGTTGCATAAAACATAGGAGGCACGGTTGTTTTTTAATGGGCTCTTTAATCTGTGGAGTTTAGGCATTATTTGGGATGAAGGGATTCTAAGAAATGAACATCTGGTATTAATAACTTCTGTACATGAAAAACTATAATGAAAGCTGAACCCATTGTCATTGGCAGATGTGTTGCCGCTAAATAAGAAAGCAAGGAAGAGAGATTTCACAATAATGCCAGCCCGATTAATCCCCAGCAAAACAGAACTTGATTTTCATTCAGCTTGCATAATGCATTGATTTGTAACAATGGGTTGCTTTGTGCGAAGTCTTTTCATATTTAGCTGCATTTTGGTAATGAATAGCCATATACAAACAGGCTCCCCATTTCTCCCTTTTCCTGCCTTGGCTTTCAAATTAATTGCCACTTTATTTTGACTGCCAGAGCAGCTCTCCTTTCAATGGCCAATATCATTCTGGCACTTAATGATTTACTGACAAAAGACAGTAGGAGCTGCAAAAATATTTGTAGTTTGTTTTCGTGGTTCTGTTGTTCCAAGGCAGGAATCCTAAGGCATTCGTGCCAAGTTGCCTCTGTGGAATTTGCTGAACTACAAATCCCAGAAGCAGTAGCAGTAACAGAGTTGGAAGGAACCTTGGAGGTCATCTAGTCCAACCCGCTGCTCATGCAGGAGACTATGTTATTTCAGACAAGTGACTGTCCAGTCTCTTCTTAAAGGTTTCCAGTGATGGGGCACTTGCCTCTTGGAGGCAAGTCATTCCATTGTTCTAACTGTCAGGAAATTTCTCCTTAGTTCTAGGTTGCATCTCTCCTTGGTTAATTTCCATCCATTGCTTCTTGTCCTGCCTTCAGGTGTTTTGGAAAATAAGTTGACCACCTCTTCTTAGTGGCAGCGCCTTAGATATTGGAACACTGCTATCATGTCTCCCCTAGTCCTTCTTTTCTCTAGATCAGCCAAGCCAAAATCCTGCAACCATTCTTCATATGTTTTAGTCTACAGGCCTTTAAGCATCCTAGTTGCTCTTCTCTAAACTCTTTCTAAAATCTCAATGTCTTTTTTGTATTGGGGTGACCAATACTAGATGCAGTAATGTTAGATATATTAATCAATCCTATGACTAATTAATATTTGTGGACCTTAAAACTCTGTCTATATATTTAAATTATGTAAAGAAAGTTGAGCCCAGGTGGTTTCAAATCTATATTTATTGTAACAAGCAGATCAAACAAAATAAGCACTCAGAAAGAATATTACCAGTGCCCTCTCTTCCTTTTGATTTCCCCTCAGGTCTTCTTAGTTTTACAACTACCTATGTAGTTAGAGTTTCTCTGTCCCTTTACCCTCAGAAATATTATTATGCAGTTTCTTCAGCCTAGGAATGTCCTTTTCCTTTCAGCTTGATGCTTCTGAGGCTTCTTAATACTGTCTGCCTATGCAGCACAGTTTTCCTTGAGAGAACAGAGAGAACTGATTGCCTATGCTGAACAGTCTCTTTAAGGGACAGATAAGACAGAGACAACGAGAACCTGACAGCTGGTATCTATGGAGACCTCTGAGGTAAATGGCAGTTAGGCAGCCCCTTTTACAGTGCAGGGGGCATGGCCTCAAAACCAGTACTTGGTATGACATGTCACACTGCCATTGGTAGATTTGACTTTTCAAATCTAAACATTGTAAAGTGCACAGCACATTAGAAAATCTATTTTCTGACAAGTAATCTAAGTCTGGGCTTTCTAGGGCCTTATAAAGTGGCTTTACTAAATAAAGCAAAGCCTTTGCCACAAGTTATGTCGGTTGGATGTCTTGGGGAGTACCATGTTTCATACATCCACTAACAGGCTAGAAATGTTGGGAAATATCTAAAGCAGCATTTTTCAATCTTGGTAACTCTAAGAGGTATGGGTTTCAGCTCCCAAAATTCCCAAAATGCTTCAGCAAGGGTAATCAGCAAGCCAACAGGGCTTATCCAAGAAGCTTCTTCAGCTCTGACTGGATGGTGGGGAATGGAAGGATTTATACTCCTTGCAGACAGCTGGTCATTTGCATTCTTTTAGCAAGCCGTTGAGGCTACTTGGAGGATTATCTGTGTCCTCAGGGTTACCTGAGTAGTGCTCCATTTTTGTAGAGGACATAGATAAACCTCCAAGTGCTTCAATGATCCTCAAAAAGGTTTCAAATGACCAGCTGTCTGCAAGGAGTATAAATCCTTCCATTCCTCACCATCCAGTCAGAGCTAAAGAAGTTTCTTGGATGAGAAGCGAAATGTCTTCAAAAGAAAAAAAAACAAGAAAGTCCCATTGCCTCCTGAAAAAGCACCTTTGGGATATCCATCTTAGAGTTGCTGAGGTTGAGAAACAAGGATCTAGATATTATGTACTTGCAATTAATTCATTAACCAAGGGCTCATCTTTCTCCACTGGAAAAGACCCTGATGTTGGGAAAGATAGAAGGCAAAAGGAGAAGGGGACAACAGAGGATGAGATAGTTAGATAGTGTCTTAGATGCAATGAACATGAATTTGGGCAAATTCTGGGAACCAGTGGAGGATATGGGGACCTGGCATGACTCAATGACTAAAGAATAACATCTTTCCACAGTTAAAACTATTTCTATGAGGGAAGCATTCTCTAGTAAAGTTGTTAGAATCCAAACATATACGGACTCTACAGTGAAAGCCAGAGCCCCATCAAAAGAGGATTAGCAAGACTATTGTTTACATATTACAGTACATTGCCATCAAACAAATGGATCCAAAATGGCTAACTAGAAAGAGAACAAGTAGAGTAAATGAAAAAAGTGAATAAATGAATCTTCCATAATTCATCACATAGCCTGCAGCCTTCTTGGCTTCCCAACATCTTTTCTTTTTCTTTTAATGATCCTGTTATCCCTTGCATCAGGATGGAGGTGGGGTGGCTGAATACAGCTGAGCAGTGGTGGGATTCAAATTATTTTTACTACCAGTACTGTGGGCATGGCTTAGTGGGTGTGGCTTGGTGGGCGTGGCAGGGGAAGGATACTGCAAAATCCCATTCCCTCCCCACCCCATTAACCTGCTCTCCAGCTCTGTTCTTCTGTGCAGGGCAACAAAAGAAGAGTCAGCTGATCAGCTGGGATTTGGGAGGCAAAGAATAGATGGGGGTGGAGCCAGTCAGAGGTGGTATTGCTGGTTCTCCAAACTACTCAAATTTTCCACTACCGGTTCTCCAGAACTAGTCAGAACCTGCTGAATACCACGTCTGGAGCTGAGCATTTACTGGGCAGATGCCATTCCTGATGTGGAGTTTGCAGCAGACATTTCCTCTTTGCTTCCAGAGACATATCTGCCACTACCTAGGATGGTTGTTGCTGCTGTGGCTTCCCAACACTTGATGTTCAGAAAATTCTAAGGGCCTGTTTTGGGAACATCAGCATGGTTAAAGGTGGCCTAACAGTGATTACCAAGAAGAAACAGAGACAGAGAAAGACTCAACCCTGCAGTGTTCTAGAAGCTTCCTCTGCAGCTATGCCTTCACTGATAGATTTGTCATACTTAAAACACACTTGCAAAAAAGGCCCAAGCTATGATTGCCTAATTAACATATGCAAATGGCTACCACTTGCATAAACAGCATTCCTAAGGGAATTTCTATTAGAAGGATGAACTACATTGAGGGTGACAGTCTTTTTAGTGTCATTAGGGTAAATGAGGTGGTAATGGGCTGTGCAGAAGATGGCAAAGTCAATAATTTATTTCTCCCTTCTCACTGGGGTAGCTTTTGCAAACAGCCAGGAATCTTAATTGAAATGTAAATGCATGATAAATGAGAAAGGATGGCTGGTGAAAAGTGAAATGAAGAAACAGGAGTCTTGAGGAAGGGTTTTCAGGAAGGAGGAGATAAGAGCGGCCACATTTTTAAAAAGAAAAGAAAAGAAAAACAGGCTCAACTGAGAATAGGATCAAACTTTAGAACAGCTTAGCCTGATCTTGCAGATGTGTGGTGATAACTGAAGAAGGCTCGAGTCAGAAAGCAAGATCAAAAGCCTTCAGCGGTGACATTCGGGAATGAGATATCACAACTCCCTCTTGACTGAGAAGTAGGCATCGGCAAGCATTGATTGAGGAAATGAATATGAAAGGGGAGACATGACAATTCAAAGCAAGTGTGTCGAGGTGTTTACTTATTTAAATTTTAGCGTATGGTGATGTTACACTAGGCAGGTATTCTGACCCAAACCTTGTTCCAAGGAAACAAACACAAGACAGGTAGCAGCAAAACCTTTTAATGATTCTTTATGAATTGCCTTCCTTCATGGTTAAAAGGCTGTTTCAAACTAATTGTCTCTGATAAGAACGAGCCTTGCCAAGGTTGTGCAAGGCTGCCAAGAATAGAATAGAATAGAATAGAATAGAATAGAATAGAATAGAATAGAATAGAATAGAATAGAATAGAATAGAACAGAACAGAAAGTATGGAATGGAATGGAATGGAATGGAATAGAATAGAATAGAATAGAATAGAATAGAATAGAATAGAATAGAATAGAAAGTATGGAATGGAATGGAATGGAATGGAATAGAATAGAATAGAATAGAATAGAATAGAATAGAATAGAATGGAATACTTTATTGGCCAAGTGTGATTGGACACACAAGGAATTTGTCTTGGTGTAAATACTCTCAGTATACATAAAAGAAAAGATACGTTCGTATCTAAGGTATGACACTTAATGATAGTCATAGGGTACAATAAGCAATCAATCATACTAGGAAACAGTCAATATAAACCGTAAGTATACAAGCGACAAAGTTAATCATACAGTCACAAGTGGGAGGGGATGGGTGATAAGGAATGATGACAAGATTTAACAGTTATAGTAGTGCAGACTTTGTAATAGTTGAACAGGGTTGAGGGAATTATTTGTTTAGCAGAGTGATGGCTTTCGGGGAAAAACTGTCCTTGTGTCTAGTTGTTCTGGTGTGCAGTGCTCTATAGCGTCGTTTTGAGGGAAGGAGTTGAAACAGTTTATGTCTGGGATGTGAGGGGGCCTGTAAAGAACACAAGATAAAGTTACTAAGAAATATTTCAAACACAAAGAGTCTCCAAACACCAAGCAAGATATTCCGAACATCCACAAGGCTTGAGTACAAAAACGACTTTGCTTCCTGCAAAGAAGTCCAGTTTCTTAGCTGGCTTTTATCTCTTAGGGGAGGGTCCATTACCTTGCAGCCTTACTCCCAAGGCACCCATTCTGCTGCAGCTGTTCTTTCCTTCGAGCAGCCCTGCGTGCATGTGCACCAGGCACAGGCTCATCAGGGACCTCTTCATCACTGCTGCCAGCCTCCACAATCTCTGAAGGCAGCATTCCACTTCCTAATGGTCCTGGCCCCATCCCTGCATCTGAGTCCTCGCTCTCTGAGACCTCATCCGTCCACACCTGCTGCTGGCGAACCACAACAGCAGGAGACCACAATGCTAATACAGGGTAGTATTTGGGCAGCCTAAGATTGCTGGCCCTGTGTTGTTCATAGAATATAAAACATAGAATAGAGTTGGAAGAATCCCCGGAGGTCTTCAAGTTCAACCTCCTGATCAAGCAGGAGACCCCATACCATGTCACACAAGTGGTTGTCCAGTCCAGTTGCTTCTCTCCTTGGTTAGTTTCCAACCATTGTTTCTTGTCTTGCCTTTCGGTGCTTTGGAAAATAGTTTGACCCCCCTCTCATCTTTGTAGGAGCCCCTCAAATATTAGAACAGTGCTATCATGTCAACCCCAAGGAAATGGATGTCATTCACATTTCATTTTTTTTTTTAATTACATTTATATGCCACCCTTCTCCGAAGACTCAGGACAATTTTGGGATACAACCCAGTGTGCTCAGCAATAGCCTTCATTCCATTGTATATGCCTGCTTATTACTTGCATTTTAGTCAGCTAATTGCCCCAACAATCTTGGGTCCTCAATTTACCTACCCCGAGAGGATGGAAGGCTGAGTCAACCTTTTATCCTTCCTCTTGCAGCCGTCCTTTAATTATTCTCTTCCACTTCCATTTCTTCAATGTTAATGCAACTCTTATCCCATGGCAAGTTGGCCATGGCGAGTTGGCCATAGTGAGTTGGCTACAATGAATTGTCCTAGACCTGACCACAGGATATTGCAACTGTCATAAACGACTGCCCAGCATCCCGTGTGCTCCCACAGACAGGGCCTCCTCGGGGTGCCGTTGGCCAGACAGTGTTGGCTGGCGACCCCCAGGGGGAGAGCATTGTCTGTGGGAGCACCCACCCTGTGGAATCAGCTGCCCTTGAAGCTGCAGATGGCCCCTGACCTTCGATCCTTCTGTCGCGACCTGAAGACATGGCTCTTTCAACAGGCCGACCTGGACTGAGGGTGGGTTTTTATTGGTTTTTATTAGTGTATATTGGATGTTGTCAGTTTTAATTAGTATTTTGGGGATTTCTATTTAATATTTTTTTAAAATTTTAATTTTTTTGTATTATATATTTTTACTGTTGTGAGCCGCCCTGAGTCCTTTGGGAGATGGGGCAGCATATAAATCCCAATATAAATAAATAAATAAATAAATAAATAAATAAATAAATAAATATGTCATAAATATGAACCGATTGCCCAGTATCTCAATTTTGCTCGTATGACCATGGGGATGCTGCAATGGTCATAAGTGTGAAAAACAGCCATTAATTACTTTTTTTTTCAGTGCTCTTATAATTTTAAAAGTCACTAAACAAATGGTTGTAAGTTGAGGACTACCTGTACTAGGATGAGAAATTTTCTGGGAATACAAAGTCAAACAGAGCTGTGGTGGTGCAGTAGTCAAAATGCTGTATTGTAGGCGAACTTTGCCCATTTGGCAGCAGTTTGATCCTGACTGGCTCAAGGTTAACTCAGCCTTCCATCCTTCCGAGGTTGGTAAAATGAGGACCCAGATTGTTGGGGGCAAGAGGCTGACTCTGTGAACTGCTTAGAGAGGGCTGTAAAAGCACTGTGAAGTGGTATATAAGTTTAAATGGTATTCCTAAAGTCAGAAGAAACACACTACAACCAGGAAAGGACCTATCCAGCTCAGCTCCCAAGAAACTTTACTTTTTAAGCAAACAAACTACTGAGCTAAAAAAAATTATACAGGTAATGAACATTTCAATCACAAAACCTTTCTTCTTTTTCTTCTTTTCCATTCTATCCATGATTGCACAACAGCTTCATAACATCCGAAGTATTCATTACAAATGTCAATATAAAAGCACATTAACTAGATAAAGTGGATAAAAGAAAGAAAGTAAATAATGAACCTTTTAGAGGAATTGAAAAATCCTGGCTGCGTTTATACAACCTGTTTAATCTGAGTTAACAGAACACATAATATGTTTTTACATAATACGCTTTGTTTCTCTCTTCTGGTTTTATTTTTGGAGACTGCATGTAATTCAAGAACTACATTTTTAGAAGTGTTAAGTTTGCATGAAGAGTCAAACGCGAAGAGCTTCAGTAAAGAGTTTATTCAATGACTACAGCTCGAATGGACCCGAGTTGGCTGGGCTACAGCTGCTTCTTATAGCCTGCAGCTGTAGTTGCCAGCCAATGGGAGTGCAGGGTTTCTTCCCGCACTATTTAAACCAATACCATTTAACATTTTACAAGAATCGTTCAAATAAACCAATAACATTCAAACCTACATACATAACAAGAAGCATTTCTCATCTGAATTTCCAGTTCCAAGTGAAGAGCAAACTGTCAAAAAACCCTAGGAACCAACCTGGGTTCTCTACACCTCAGCAGGTTTATTCATGGATGAAGAAGTGAAGGAAATGCTTATCAAATTTGCAGATGACACAAAATTGGATGGGATAGCTAACATCCTAGAAGACAGACAGAATTTTTCAGATGACTTGATAAATGGACAGGTAAAGAGAATAGAGCACAGGTATAGAATGAGGGATAATGATCTGATAATGGAAAAGATCTTGAAATAGTAGTTGGCTACAAATTAAATAGGCCAGTAGCATGAGATGGCTGCAGAGAAGTAACAAATGCAATTTTAGGCCTGGCCACCATAAATATAATTTCCAGATCATGAAAAGCATGCTCTATTTGTTTCTTCTTTGGTCAGACTCCATCTTGAGTACTATGTTCCATTCCAGAAATCACTTTTTCAGAGGGATCCAGATAAACTGCAAAAACTTCAGGCCACAACAGCTAGGATGGTCAAGAAATTAGAAGATAAGGCCTATGGAAAGAGCTTGAGGGAACTGGTCAAATTTTGCCTGGAGATTTTTTTTCCAGAAATTTGAAGAACGCTCTCAGAAGTCTTGAGACAGTGGAAGACTTGTTTTGTAACATACTCCAAAATATTGGAACCTGACCTTGGAGAAAAGAAGTGATGTCCAATAGTAGAGTGTGAACTAAACCCAGGAAAGCAGGAGAGTGAAACTCAAAATTTGTCCTACCTTGACACACTTTGGTATAGGAGGGAAGGGTGAGGAAACCCTGTAGTGCTTTCAATAATGTGTTATTATAACCACCATCAGTAAGTTAGTTAGTTGGTTAGTTAGTTTACTTTATTGTCATTGCACCTCGTACAATGAAATCAAACACCATTTTCAGTGCACATCATGACCATGAAAATAAACACAAACACACATCTAGTAGAATTCTAGCATTGCTTGTGGTATCTGTTTTCTGACTTATACTGACCTTGAAGTCCTGACAGATGAGTTCTGGACATGTTCTAACACAGGATGGAGAATCATCTTTGGGGATCCTTTTATTTGAATTTCCCCACCAACCCAGTCCTTTGGGCTAGATGGCCTCAATAGCCATCTTTTGTTTTTATGCCAATAAACTCTGGCATTGCAGACTCCTTGGTGTTTGGTTGTTTGCTTACAGATATTTCATAACCCAATTCAGTAACATGACTCATATTGAGGATGTTACCTAGTTGGATAACGGAACTTCTGAAAACAAGAAACCCAGCTCAGAGAGCATCAAGCACTCCACAGCTCGATCCTGAGAGACATATATGCTTTTCTATTGAAACTCTTGACATGATTTTCCCATATGGAAAAAAAAATCCAAATGGTGATATGCTTAGGAATCATAATCCTGGGTACCATCACTGGGACAACTTTGACATTTCCTTTCAATACCCTGTCTAGAACTTCATGTCCTGGCACTTCTCAAGCTTCTCATACTTCTTTCTGATGTTGCTGTCACTTAGCGTGACTACATCTATCTGTCTTCCTGTCCATCCGTCCATCCGTCCACCCATCTCTCATCTGTCTGTCTGTCCATCTATCTTTCATCTGAAACTTCATTGCTACTTATTCAAAAAGTCATTGAGGGAATCTTTGGTGCTCTCTGAAGTTGGTTGTTTTATTATGCAAACTAGACAACATTATCAGTCATCTTCTTTTAATGACCCCATAATCCCTTGTGGGGTGGGATCAGGGCAACTGGATGGAGCTAGCAGAGTGTTTTAATGGCCAGATGCCTTTCCTGTTGCCAATGTGGAGTTTTGTTCAGCAGACATATACTCACTGGGCCCAGATAGAGAAATATCTGCCTCTACCTGGGAGTGAACTCACAGCCTCCTGATTGTGAGATGAGAGCTCCACCTCTCGGCCAGTGCACCACTCCAGTGGTCTAGAACTGATGATGTTACCTAGTCTGAGTAATGAAACACCTGCAAAAAAAAACAACAACTAAGTTCAGAGAGCTCCAAAGACCTCTCATTTCAACTGAGCTACAAATATTCTCCTTAATTGGTATCATTTGTCATTGTTGTCTTGCTTCAATCCATGGAGTAAAAATACTGTATTGTACATTTACATGCCACATTCAAAGATAATTGAAGGTTTTGTTTGTTTGTTTATTTATTTATTTATTTATTTATTTATTTATTTGGTGGGATTTCTATGCCGCCCTATCTCCCGAAGGACTCAGGGCGGCTTACAATGATAAAAACAGAAAATACAAACTTTAAAAAACTATTAAATCTAAGAACCCCAACACTAGACCTAAAACCAATTAAAACCCACAAACAAATTAGAACAAATTAAAACTATAAAATCCCCTTCAGTCCAGGTTGCCTGATTGAAAAAGCCAAGTCTTCAGGTCATGACGGAAGGAGCGGAGGTCAGGCGCCACCTGAAGCTCCACGGGCAGTTGGTTCCAGAGGGTGGGCACTTCCACAGAAAAGCCCCTCCCCCTGGGGGTCACCAGCCAACATTGTCTGGCTGACAGCACCCTGAGGAGGCCCCACCTGTGTGAGTGCACCGGGCGATCGGATGTTGTTGCTGGCAGCAGCTGCTCCCGCAAGTACCCTGGACCTAAGTTATGAAGGGCTTTATAAATGATGACTAGCACCTTGAACCCCACCCATAGGGCAACCGGCAGCCAATGCAGCTCACGCAGGAGGGGTGTAACATGGGAGTATCAGGACACCCCCATCACAACCTGCGCGGCTGCATTTTGCACCAGCTGAAGCCTCCGGGTGGTCCTTAGGGCAGCCCCATGTAGAGAGCATTGCAGTAGTCTACATGGGAGGTAACAAGTGCATGAGTAACTATACGCATGGCATCTCGGTTCAGATAGGGGCGCCACTGGCGCACAAGACAAACTTGTGCAAATGCCCCTGGCCACAGCTCCAACATGGTCTTATTGAATGAAAGATGCCATATGAAATAAAAATGGCATTATAAACATAAAAACTCCTTAAAAAATACACATATAGAATACCAATTCCAATTCTTTGAGTCAATCGCCAAAGCTACCCAAAGAATATTTTTCCTTTTTTTGGCAGTTCTTCCTAAATGATTATTATTAAAGAGGCCCTACAGAATTGCTGATGGTTTGTTTGGAATTTTGCCTGAGAAACCATCTCTCTTCAGTGTCGGGAAGTGCTTTATCTTTCAGGAGCAAATTACTATTAGAAAAGAGGTTGGAAAACAAAGAGAAATTCTGTTGTCAATGTACTGGGTATGCAAGATAGATTTATTGGCATGCCTCACTTCACCAGTTGCTTTGGAGAGAATGGTTTGTCTTCAACATAGCATTATAATCCTTTCATTTAGAGGAAGAACAGTTCAGGATATGGAACAGTGAAATTTCCACTCCAGAATTTAAAAAAAGGAGAAAAGAGATGTTTGTAGAAGAGACTAGAACATGAAGGAAGCACCAGTGAGATACAAATATGTGAATATAAATAATCATAATTGGGGGATGGAGGCTAAAACTTATGAAGAACAATTGTAGGAATTGGGTATGTCTAGCATAGTGAATGGACGGTCTAGGCAGTGATGGGATTCAAATAATTTAACAACCGGTTCCCTGCCCTAATGATTTCTTTCAACAACCAGTTCACCAAACTGCTCATAAAGTTAACAACCGGTTCTCCCGAAGTGGTGCGAACTGGCTGAATCCCACCACTGGGTCTAGGGGTAACATGGCAGCACTGTCTCAATTTTTGAGGGGCTGCAACAAAGAAGGAGAGGGTCATGTTGTTGGTTTGAGCTCTGAACTCGACAATTTGGTTGCAAATATGTCATCCCCATTTGAGAAGATGTCTTCAAATTCGCTTTGGATTGTGCTTGTCTGGGGGTTGAAATGTCTTTGAATATTAGTAGCTTGGGTTGGTAGTTATGTTGTTGGTTTGAGTTCCGAGCTTGGCAATTTGGTTGCAGAGGATCAACCTCCTCTCCAAAGCACCTGAAGGCAGGACAAGAAGCAATGGATGGAAACTAATCAAGGACAGAACCAACCTAGAACTATAGAGAAATTTCCGGACAGTGAGAGCAATTAACCAGTGGAACAAATCGCCTCCAGAAATTGTGGGTGCTCCATCATTGGAGGTGTCTATGGAGATTCTCAATCATCCAGGTCATAGTTGTCCAAAGGTGCTTTTTCAAAAGGCAACTGGGCTTTCTTGATTTTCCACTGGAGATTTTAAAGAGATTGGACAGCTTGCCGTGATGGTGAACCTATGGCACGTGTACCAGAGGTGGCACGCAGAGCCCTCTCCCTGGGTACATGAGATATCACCCCAGCTCAGCTATGCTGTGCATGCCTGCATGCCTCCCACTAGCCAGCTGGTCTTCAGGTCTCTGCTGTGCATGCTGAAAGGCAGGGTAAATGCAGGGGGCTGGACACATGCATGGGGGACTCACATGGGGGTGCATGCACAGGGGATGTGTACACATATGCGGGGAACAGGACGCATGCGAGGGGGGTGGGGCACATATACGGGGGCGCACGTGAATGCATGGGGATGTGCACGCATCACATTTTTGCAATGCGTGCGCTCACACTTTGGGCACTTGGTGCCGAAAAGGTTAGCCATCATCCTGAGCAGGGGGTTGGACTATTCATTGTAAAGAAGAGGGTGAACCTACTACTGGGTACAAATGACCTTTTGAAATTCTTCATCAAAATTGGCCCCAGAGGAACTAAGCAGACTAATTTTCTTCCAGGGAAAAGAGAAATATTCCAGCTTTTTCCCTTTCCTTCTTGAAATAAGAGAGACAGCCATACTAAAAGATACAACAGTAGCACACAAAGTCCACGGCAGGAATTTTTCTCTTGGTGTTTCTTGCAGTCCAGTTGGGAAGCCAGGAACATTTGTCAATGAAAGACTCACGGACTCCTGACTGCCCAAAATTGTAACAGTGGCATCAGCAACACATGTTGCCCATGAGAAAGTCTCTGAAATTCTTTTTCCTCTGAAAGAAATGTGAAAAACCAATTCCATTTCACCAAACCAAATGAGAACCGAAAGAAGGAAAAAAAAATATTTGGGAGAATTTTCCTACCTGAATTTCCTTAAGTGAAATTAATTATAAAAAGGGATTTACCTATCTGCTGTGAAATAGGCTTGGAATCACTTTTTAAAATAGGATAGTTCTTTTTTTTGTCTCCAGAAAAGAAAGTGCTAATTAAATTGGTGTTTTGTGTTGACATAATTTCAGTAACAGAATAACAGAGTTGAGAGGGACCTTGGAGGTCTTCTAGACTAACCCCCAGCTCAAGCAGGAAACCCTATAATATTTCAGACAAATAGCTGTCCAGTCTCTTCTTAAAAACCTCTGGTGTTGAAGCACCCAAAACGTCTGGAGGCAAAATGTTCCACTGATTAATTGTTTAACTGTTGGGAAATTTCTCCTTAGTTCTAGGTTGTGTGTTTTAGGATACTAAAGATGAAAAGATGTTGGTCCCACTGATGGAAAATGATGGATAAATTTTCCCCTAAATAGGCTGAAGGATTTTGAACATCATTTTCCAGCATCATAGTGGATGGAATGTAAGAGCAGTGACATAAATGTAGAACATGGGGATAGGACCAAGTCACCGTTAGTGACAGTTGGGGAAAAAAAAACAGCAGAAGAGAAGAAGGAACAAGAGATCGGAGGGATAAAAACAACAGGAAGAGGTTAAGAGAGAAAACTCAAAGCAACACAACAGAACTGGTAGGATGGGTGGAAAACTCTGAAATACAGACTCACATTCACACAGAGGATGAGTAGTGATATTGTTAAACCTATTTCATTCGTGTTGTATCTTTCTGTGGCTATGGCTATGACCCTGGTGGACTCATGAGAACAAGGGCTGTCTTGATTATCTTTCCTAAAGTATAGCTGGGTGTGGGTGTGTTTCACAATCTTTCTATTTTTATGGCACAATAAAACTCAGGCACCTGAGCTGACATGGAACTGGAAAGAACAGGTCCTATTTTCTTGTTTCGAATTTGTAATTTTGGCTTGATGAATAAAATAAATAAATAGCCCCTGAGTTTGAGGGAGCAATGCCCAATAGCTTTGCAAAGAGGCTTTGTCGCTCTCAGATGATAATAACAGAGTTGGAAGGGACCTTGGAGGTCTTCTAATCCAACCCCCTATTCAGGCAGGAAACCTTATACCATTTCAGAAAAAATGGTTGTCCAATCTCTTCTTAAAAACCTCCAGTGTTGAAGCATTCACAATTTCTGGAGACAAATCATTCCACTGATTAGTTTTTCTGTCAGGAAATTTCTGATTCAGCCTTCCATCCTCGCAAAGTTGGTAAAATGAGGACCCAGATTGTTGGGGAAAATATTCTGTAAACCACTTAGAGAGGGCTGTAAAGCACTGTGAAGTGGTATATAAATTTAAATGCTATTACTATTGCTATACTGTGTGATGATAATTAGTTCCACAATATAGTATATGAATGAAGCTACTGTGGTTTATAAATCACAGCTTATTCTTTATCTTATAACAGATAACAGATAATCAGAGTTGGAAGGGACCTTGTAGGTCATCTAGTCCAACTCCCTGCTCAAGCAGGAGACCCTACACCATTTCTGACAAATGGCAGTCCAATCTCTTCTTGAAAGTCTCAAGTGATGGCACTCCCACAACTTGCGAGGGCAACTTCTGTTCCATTAGTTGATTGTTCTCACTATCAGAAAGTTTCTCCTTATTTCCAGGTTAAATCTCTCCTTGTTCAGTTTCCATCCATTAATCCTTGTCTGGCCTACAGGCGCTTTAGAAAATAGCTTGACCCCTTCTTCTCTGTGGCACCCCCTCAAATATTGGAAGACTACTATCATGTCTCCCCTGGTCCTTCTCTTTACTAGACTAGCCAAGCCCAGTTTCTGCAACTGTTCATCATATGTTTTATCCTCCAGTCCCCTCATCATCCTGGTTGCTCTTCTCTGTACTTTTTCAAGAGTCTCAACATCTTTTTATAGTGTGGTGACCAAAACTGGATGCAGTACTCTAGGTATGGTCTTACTAAGGCTTTATAGAGTGGTATTAGTACCTCCCTTGATCTTGATTGTATCCCTCTGTTAATACAATTTAGGATTGCATTAGCTTTTTTGGCTGTTGCTGCATATAAATATAAATTATAAAGGTAGTTTGTGTAAAAATATTGTGGAAGCATAACCACAATAAACCACCACAGTAAAACAAACATTACTCAACTAACCATGACTTGATGTGATGTCAACAAATGGCATGACAGATATTCAAAGGCACTTCAAAGTTCAAGGGCAGAAGAAGAAAAGGAGATTTATAGATTTTCTATTTGGGACTCATGGGAAAGAATGGCCCATCTATTAAAAAACTTGACAGAATACAGAATAATAGAATTGGAAGGGACCTTGGAAGTCTTCTTGGTTGCCAAGCAGTGGGCCTGGGACCAATGGGGGTCCGCAAGAAAATTTTGGTGGTCCACAGAGAAATGTCACCCCCCCAAAGCAATTAATCCAGGCTGTGAGGGAACACAAGGCTGCACCACCCACATGGCCCACGGGAACACAAGGCTTGCGTCACTTGCATTGTGAACAACATGAGGTAGTGAGGGGAGAGGGGAAAGGGCGGAGGGGGGGAACGTGCCCCACTCGCCCCACAAGCCTCGTCTGGCCACCAGGCTGCTTCTTTCCACTTCTTTCTTCTTCTGCTTTTGGCTGCATGCAAGGAAAGTAGTAAAAAGTCTTTCTTTCTCTCCCCCAAACCAGAAATGAGTCTTTGGGCCCCTCAAGGCATCCTGCTCCAAGAGGCTGCACCAGCATGACAAGTTTCACAAAGGTTCATTTTTAGCGGAGTTTGGGGGAGAGAAAGAAAGACTTCTGCTGATTATGCTGCTTTCCTTGCATGAAGCCAAAAGTCTCTCTCTCTCACTCTCTCTCTCTCTCTCTCTTTCCCCCTGAGAACAGAGCTGGAGATGGTATCCTGCAGTCCCAAATAAAGAATGATTGATTGGTAGGAAAACAGAGTGGGGAATTTCCCTACAGACTTTTTTTGGGGATTTTCCAGGGTCTCTGGTCCGCAGGATTTAAAATTATGAGTTTGATGGTCCCTGAGGTCCAAAAGGTTGGCAATCCCTGTTCTAATCCAACCCTTTGCTTGAGCAGGAGATCCTATATCATTCTGGACAAATGACTGTCCAATCTATTCTTAAAATATCCAGTGACGGAGCACCCACAGTCGTTCCACTGATTAATTGCTCTCACTATCAGAAACTTTCTCCTTGATTCTAGCTTGGATCTCTCCTTGACAAGTTTCCATCTGCTACTTCTTGTCCTGCCCTCAGGTGTTTTGGAGAATAGGTCAATGCCATCTTGTCTGTGATAGCTCCTGAGATGTTGAAAAACCTGGTCCTTCTCATTGTAACCCTCAAAACTGATATGTCCCATGCACAGTTGATCTTTTCTCTTTCTTTAGGAAGAAGGAAAGTGCAAGTGATGTCATTCCTCTTCTGGCTCAGCCTTTGGTGCATTGTGAGAGAAGCCACTGTCACATCTTCTGTTTTGCTGAACTGTTCAGTTGAGAAGGTGAGTGGCAGGATGAGGAAGATGTTGATTTTGCCAGATGAATTGGCCTGCTGCTTAACTGAAGATAAGAATAGGGAGAAAGCATATTTCTCCTCTCATCCTTGTCTAGATGCCTTTTTACTGAGTCTACTGGATGACAAACACTCAACTGTTTGCTTCCTTTCAGGGAAGACCAGTTTCATGATTCCAATATTATATCGGTAGGATCTGATTTTTGAATTGTATTTGGTAGAAAACTATCAACCTAGTGTATGAGGTGTTCAGAAATGACCAGGAGTGGGCTGTTACCAGTTCGCACTGGTTCGGGTAAACCAGATGTTAATTTTATATATGGTTCGTCAAACTGGTAGTTGCAATGACTGGCTGGCCCCACCCAGAAGTCTCCACATGGCCTGTTTTGGATCCCAGGTAAGTGTGGGGCTGTGCGGAGGCTCAGGGAGGGTGAAAAACAGGCCTCCTGGAGGCTCCAGAAGGCCGGAAATGGGCCTTTCTACAGCCCCCAAGACCCTCTGGAGCCCAGGGAAGGGGAAAACAGGCCTCCCAGAGGCTCCAGAAAGTCAGAAATGGGCCCATTTCCAGCCTCAAAAGAGCCTCCAGAGCCCGGGGAGGCCATTTTTGCTCCCTCAGAGCCTGGGAAGGGCAAATACCCCCCACTGCTGTGTTGCAGGAGGCTGAGTAGGTCACGCCCACCCAGCAACTGGGCAGAGAACCAGTTGCTGAATGTTTTTAAACCCATCCCTGGAAATGACAATTCCCTGAAAAGGTTCATTAGCATTTTCCCCAGAAAATATAAAACGCTACAAAACAAGACATTAATTCAATCCGCCTGATTCTGGATCTTTATCAATAGAAATTTGCTTCATTCTTTGGATCAGTACTGCTTTAAAATATGGGAATGAATGTCTGTTTTATCCACATTTGGTTTCTATTGTCTCATTAGACAATTAAAAAATATAATAGAAATAATAGATTATCTATGCAAATGACTTTTGGGATAGTAATACTGAATATTGGTTCTTAACTAACCAGAGTTCTGATAATTTTTAATGCTTGTACTTTGGTAATGTTGCTTGACAAAGAGATAAGTGGCATATAAAATTAATAAATACATAAAATATAATATTAAAAAAATGAATGTTTAAAACTGCATGCCTCTCCTTAAGTTTCTGAATGAAATCTGTGCAGTTTTGTATTATTAACAGCTTCCTTGTTTTGTTTTCTTGAGCATTATATTTTAAAAAAAATACAAACTAAATGTTTTTTTTTAAAACAGGCATACTATAAGTTGAATAGTTGCAGAGAGCTGCTAAAAGTTTGAGGGGGGGAATAACAATGGGTTAATTAATTAAGAATGGTTGCAGGAGTTGGGTATGTCTAGTCTAAAGAAAAGAAGGCATAGGAGGGACATGATAGCAGTGTTACAATATTGAAGGGGCTCCTACAAAGAAGAGAGGAGTCAAACTATTTTCCAAAGCACTGGAAGAAGAAAAAATGATGGATGGAAACTAATCAAGAAGAGAAACAACCTTGAAGTAAGGAGAAACTTCCTAACGGTGAGAGCAATCAAGCAATGGAACAGTTTGGAAGTTGTGGGTGCTCCATCACTGAAGGCTTTCAAAAACAGGCTTGACAACCAACTGTCTCAAATAGTATAGGGTCTCCTGATCAAGGAGGGGGTTGGACTAGAAGACCTCCAAGGTCCCTTCCAGCCCTATTATTCTATGTCCATGATGGCAAACCTATGGCACGCCATTTGTGCGGGCCCGCGAGCCCCAGCCAAACTTAACCTTCACTGCGTATGCGTGTACCTCCCAGCTGATTTTCAACCCATTCGAGGCCATTTTCACCCTCTTGGAGGCCCGAGGGAAGCCTCTACAGCCTCGGGAGCCTGAAAAACAGGCCTTCCGGAAATACCGGAAGTGCTGAAATGGGCCCTTTTTCAGCCTCCCGAAGCTGCAGAGGCTTCCCTCAAAACTCCAGGAGGGCGAAAATGGCTTCAAACAGGCCAAAAATCAGCTGGGAGGCGCATGCATGTGCAGTTGCAGGTAAGGGGCCAGGGCCAGGGTGTTGCATGTGCATGCACAGGGGGGGTGGGGCACATTGCATTGTGGGTGCCGGCACACACATGCGCGTGCTATTGCATGCGCACATGCTTTTGGCACCACAGCAAAAAGGTTCGACATCACTGTTCTATGTTATAATTCTCTCATTCAGCCATTCTTCATTGCCAACCAAATTTGATCTCTCTCTCCCCCTCCCTCCCCTCCCCCCTCCCTCTGTCTCTCTGTTTCTCTCTCCTTCCCTCTTTCTCTCTCTCTCTCTCTCTCTCCATCCTTCCCTCTATCTCCCTCTCTTTTTTCTGCCTTTTCTTTTTTCTTCTCCCTCTCCCTCCCTCCCTCCCTGTCTCCCTCTCATCTCTCCCTCTCTCTCTCCCTCCCTCCTTCCCTCTCCCTCCCTCTCCCTCTCTTTCTCTGTCTCCTTTCCTTTTTCTCCCTCTCTCTCCCTTCCTCTCTCTTTCTCCTTCCCTCCCTTTAGGAAGGAGAGGACATACACCTTCCTGTAGATGACAAGACTGATTTTGGGAAAAAGCAACGTTTCAGAAGTGGCCTTTTCAATAAGAGCAAGCTGAACGCAACCTTCTCCCCAACTTTTACCTGGAATGGTTCCCATTCTCTCGGCGGTGAATGGGACTGCATCATGGACCTGTTAGCCTGTTTGTTAAGAGATCGCATTCTTGCCGGGTTCGTAGTCTTCATCTTCACCGTGGGCCTGCTGGGAAACCTGATCCTCTTCTTTTTTCTCCTCTTCCACTTCAAGAGGAATTTGTGGACCACCTGTATTTGGAATTTAGCCATTGGTAGCTTCGGGGTCCTTATCTTTCTGTGTAGCATTTGTCTATTAGCGTTCAGTAACTATATTTGGGAGAACTCCAGCGATGCCCTGGTGAAGTTGCTCCTGCCCCTGGCTTACCTCTTTTTCGTCATGCAGGGTTATAATGCTCACTTTTTCATATCCATTGGGGTGGATTGGTGTTTCGCCCTTCTTTCTCCCAGTTGGTACCAGTGCCACCAATCAACCTACCTATCTTCCGCTACACCTGCCATGTTGTCTGTCTTTTTCTGGCCTCTAACTTGCCAGCTCTTATTCTTCTTCAACTTGAGGATCGGCACTCATGCGGTGGTTGTTATCTCCCTCATGATTTTCATTCCAGTTATGGTCATCTCCTCTCAAACCCTGATTATGAGGATTTGGTGCAATCTGCACCAGCGAGGGAAAATCTCTCTGGAAATTGTCCTGGGAATCTTGTTTTCTCTGGTCACTTGGGGACCCATATACTTATTCCTCAGTCCAAGTAACCATTTTGCTCTCGTCTCAGTATTAGCATTTGTGCTCACGTCTGTCAGCAGCACCATCAACCCTGTATTTTATATTCTTATTGGTAAAGTACTTCTTCCTGAGGCCAGAAGCAAAAGATTTCATTTCAGGAAGGACAAATCCGGTAAGCCACTGAGACTTTTATCATATTGGGCCACAAAAGAAGAAATGTAAGGAACGGAATCCGATACTTGATGTGAGACAGCGTTTGTTTGCTCGGTTTTCTTTTGTGAACAAACATAAGCAAGTCTATGCCAGATAATAAAATCTTAAGTGTTGAATCAATGCCCAATTGAATAAACCTTATGCCTTTAAACTGCTTCCTTTCATATCAGCATCTCACTTATTTTAAAATGTTCCTGAAAGGTAAGAGGATTGGTTTTGTAAATGGGCAAACTTCTAAAAATTGATCTCAGAGAGAGAGAGAGAGAAAGAGAGAAATCCCTTTCTCACCTAACAAAGATAAAGTGTGAAAAACATCAGAAATTACTTAGGGGAAAACCAAAAAAGAATGAGAAAGTTCCAGAGTGTGAAAGTGGAAAAGAAAATATGTGCATTTGTCAATGTGGGGTAGGAGGGAACAGTTCAAATTACCAGCAGTTGTACTCATGAATTAAAGTTAGGAAAACTCATAGCAGAATGTCAAATCAGTTTAAACCAAAGCTTTGCTACCTCCATGAAGTCTCATGGCGATCTGTGAGTAATCAATCCCCTTTAACTTCTCAATGGCTTTGAATATTGAATGTGGAGGTCAGCATGAAGTTCTGTGGACTGAGTTGCCTGTTGCGTGATAGTTGTCTACTCTGAAGTTCTTCCTCCTGGCTCCCAAGATCATCTCCACCTGCTGTTTCTGATGATGCCAAGGGAATGCAGAAAGTGGTTCGCAACTAACAGCACCCCTAATTATTCTACATCTAAAATTGTGCCCTTGTATTAAAAAACAAACAAACAAACAATGGAAACAGTGGAACAGACTGCCACATGAAACATGTAGTCAGGAGACAAATCTGAAGTCTGTTATATGCTCATTTCACTGTGAAGTCACAAAATAATGGCATCAGGTCTCTGTTTATTTTTTCAGATTAAATCAAGCAGAGCACCAATAGCATCTTTCTAAAGACATCTACCATTAGACTCAGTTTTTTTTAAAAATAAAAGGTTATTATATCCCATCACAGAAGCCAATTACCTAGTTTTGCTTGCATCCCAAACCACACTGTCTTAGAGCAGCGTTTCTCCCCCGTGTCGACTTTAAGATGTGTGTGAACTTCACTCCCAGAATTCTGAGAGTTCAATACCACACACCTTAAAGTTGCCAAAGTTGAGATACATTGATCTATACTCATTCATCTCCACAATTTGACAGCACCTTCATCAGGACATTGTAGGTTGTTTGCATGGCTAGTTTTTTTTGTTGGAAAAAATGATAAAACACTCCTTGAAAAGCAGACTAACTAGATATCACTTTAGGCTGCCTCCAAGGTACTGTAGAGCAGCGGTCTCCAACCTTGGCAACTTTAAGACTTGTGGACTTCAACACCCAGAATTCCTCAGCCAACTTTGCTTTGCTGGCTGAGGAATTCTGGGAGTTGATGTCTACAAGTCTTAAAGTTGCCAAGGTTGGAAACCCCTTGGAGATAGTGATGATGCCATGAGGATTTATCTCTCAAAAATAGTTGGTAAGGCATTGTCGTATCGTAGAAAGCAATGAGGATGATCCATGTATATCCCAGGTTGGGTGCCTGCCTTAAGATGTTGCCTAGTTAATCGATCCAAATAATTTATGAGTTTTCATAACTTTATTCTTTAGGGACAGGATTCCAAGAGGCTTTATTCTTCCTCCCTCCCTCCCTCTCTCTCTCTTTCTGTCCTAGAAATATTTGCCTCTGGAGACTGAGAATGTTCAGCTTCCATCATGTCATATTTCTTCAAACACAATAGTTCCTCTTCGGATAACTCTTCAGGTGTCATCCTGAATTAAAAACAAGAAAAGAGAAACACGTAGCCAAAGCTTTCAGAACCTGTTTTTTAGCCTGTAAATCTTGTATACATCTTGTCTACCAGATCTTTTTTTGTTTTGGCATTTCTATTATTTCACTATCTCCTTTCAGGAAAAAAAAAGAAGGAAAAAATGGTCAAACAAATGGCAACTTCAAATCTCAACAAATAAATGCTCTGTCTTACATATTGGCAAAAAAAATCAGAAAATAAAATACAGGCTGAATAGTCAAGACCTTGTTGATGATCCAAACTCTGTCAAGGACCTTGGAGTACTCATCTCTAATGACCTAAGTGCTAGAGCCCACTGTAACTACATAGCCAAAAAAGCATTAAGAGTTGTTAACCTAATCCTACGAAGCTTTTTCTCTGGTAATATTACACTACTAACTAGAGCATACAAAACATTTGCTAGACCAATTCTCGAATACAGCTCATCAGTCTGGAACCCACATTATGTATCTGATATTAACACAGTTGAGAAAGTCCAGAAATATTTCACAAGAAGAGTTCTCCACTCCTCTACTTGTTGCAGATAAATCTTATGCCACCAGACTTGAAATTCTAGACCTAGAAAACCTAGAACTACGCTGCCTTCGGTCCGATCTAAGTATAGTATATAAAATCATACATTGCAATGTCCTACCTGTCAATGAATACTTCAGCTTCAACCATAACAATACAAGAGCACACAATAGATACAAACTCAAGGTTAACTGCACCAAACTTGATTGCAGGAAATACGACTTCAACAACAGAGTGGTCAATGTCTGGAATACACTACCTGACTCTGTGGTTTCTTCCCCAAACCCCAAAAACTTTAACCTTAGACTATCTACTATTGACCTCACCCCTTTCCTAAGAGGTCTGTAGGGGGCATGCATAAGCGCACCAACGTGCCTACCATCCCTGTCCTTATTGATTTTTATTTTTATTTTTCTTATATGTATCCATTCCATGTATTCATAACTATGTTTATACTTATATCTATTATCTTGTAAGCGATTGACAAATCAAATAAATAAATAAATAAAATAAACAATTGGATCTGAGGATACCCAAGTCCAATAAAATTGACTTTTCTGGTATCCCCATCAAAGTGGCTACCTAACTGACTTTTCATGGTGTAACAAAACTAGTAGACTCGACCTTAATGTTTGGTTCTGCAACTCTCCAGAAAGACTGGAATACAAAATAACAGAGTTGGAAGGTGTCTTGGAGGTCTTCTCGTCCACTTTTCTAGTCAACCAGGAAACCCTATAGCATTCTATCAAAATGGCTGTCCAACCTCATCTTAAAAATCTCCAGTGATGGAGCACCCACAGCTTCTGGAGGCAAACCATTCCACTGATTAATTGTTCTCATTGTCTGGAAATTCCTCCTTATCTCTAGGTTGGATCTCTCCTTGATAAGTTTCCATCCATTGCTTCTCATCCTCCCTTCAAGTGCTTTGGAGATTAGATCGATCCCCTCTTTTCTGTGACAGCCCCTCAAATGTTGGCAGACTCCTATCATGTCACCCCAGTCTTTCTCTTAAGTCTATCACCTCTGTCAGCCCAAATTAGCCGAACCCCAAAATTAAAATTCATCTTAAGTAGAATAGACTTATCCAGTTCCCACACCTGTTCATCATATGTTTTAGCCTCTAGTCCATTAAGGGCCTTGGTGGTGCAGGCTGTTAATAGCCTAGCACTTAGTTCCAGCTGCCTGTAATTATTGCAGGCTCGAATCCCACCAGGCTCAAGGTTGACTAAGGCTTCCATCCTCTTGGGGTAGGTAAACTGAGGACCCAAGATTGTTGGGGGCAATAAGCTGACTTTGTAAAAATGCTGCTTAGTAATAAGCAGGCATATACAATGGAAGGAAGGCTATTGCTGAGCGCGTTGGGTTGTATCCCAAAATTGTAAGCCGCCCCGAGTCTCCAGAGAAGGGAGGGATATAAATATGAATTAAAAAAAATTTCCTTTGTTGCTTTTCTCTGCACTCTTTTCAGAATCTCAGCATCATTCTTGTATGGTGGACCTGGCTTGTATCACTGAGACCTGGTTGGGGCCGGAGGGTGGAGTCCCTCTGGTTGACATCTGCCCCCCAGGTTTTCGGGTGCTGCACCAGTCATGACCCCAGGGAAAGGGGGGTGGGGTGGCTATTGTCATTCAGGGAGACCCTGTTTCCAAGGGAGGTCCCTGCCCTGGAGATAGGCAGTTGTGAATCCCTCCTCCTGAGGTGTGGGCCTGCAGGTCGGATGGGCGTGCTGCTTACATACCTGTCCCCCAGCTATGTCTCAGCTGCCCTGCCTGGGCTTCTTGATGCCGTCTTGGGGGTGGCGGTGGAGTTTCCAGAGCTTATAGTTCTGGATGACTTCAACCTGCCTTCCTTGGGACTGGCTGGGTTTGGCCCAGGAGTTCATGGCCTCCATGGAGGCCATGGGCCTGACCCAGATAATTGATGGCCCGACTCATGAGGGGGTAACATGCTCGACCTGGTTTTGTCTCGGAGCAGTGGCGGAGTGGTCTGGGGGTGGTGACATAGTTACCCACCCCGTTTCATGGTCAGACCACTATCTCCTGTGGCTGGTCTTCCATCAAGCTGCCCCACACCGCTGGGATGAGGAGCCACTTAGATGGTTCCCCCAGGCCTGATGGACCCTGAGAGGTTCCAGGCAGAGCTGGGTTTTTTTCCTGCATCCCTTACCCACAGCCCTGCTGAGGTCCTTGTGGCTACCTGGCAACAGTCGGCTGCGGGGGCTCTCGACAGGGTTGTCCCCATGCGTCCCCTTACTCGGCGCAGATCCCGGTCAGCCCCCTGGTATACCGAGGGGCTCCGGGAGATGAAGCATCGCAGGAGGGGACTAGAGAGCAGGTGGAGGGCAACCCGTTCTGGATCTGACCGAGCCCAGCTAAGAGCCCATATTAGGACTTACCTGGTGGCGGTGAGGGTGGCGAGAAGATCTTATTTCTCCACCCTCATAGCATCCGCAGATAACAGCCCGGCCGCCCTGTTTGGGGTCGCTAGCTCCCTCCTCCAGCTGGGGGGGTGGCGACCCTTGCGGGCAGAGCTGAGGAATTTGGTCAGTATCTGCAGGATAAAATCGCTCAGATCCGGGAAGGGTTGCGCTCGGACTTGCAGTGGCCTGAGGATGGGGATGCGAGTGGTTTGGCCAATGTTATCTGGACTGAGTTCGATCCTGTTTCTGAGGATGAAGTGGACAGGATTATGCGGCAGCTGAGCTCCACCACATGTTTATTGGACCCGTGCCCTTCCTGGTTGGTTTATGCCTCCAGGGAGGTCACGCGGCTGGCTCCGGGCAGTGGTCAATGCTTCGTTAAGGGAGGGGTTGTTCCCTGCCACTTTGAAAGAGGCAGTGGTGAGGCCCCTTCTGAAGAAGCCTGCCCTTGACCCAGCCGCATTGAACAACTTTCATCCAGTCTCCAACCTTCACTTTTTAGCGAAGGTTGTTGAGAGTGTGGTGGCCCAGCAATTGCCACTTTTCCTGGAGGAAGCGGACTACCTGGATCCATACCAATTGGGCTTCTGGCCCGGGTACAGCATGGAGACAGCATTGGTCGCGCTGATTGATGATCTCTCTAGGGCTCGGGACAGGGGATTTTCCTCTGTCCTGGTCCTGTTAGATCTCTCAGCGGCTTTCGATACCATCCACCATGGTATCCTGTTGCAGTGTCTCGGGGGGTTGGGAGTGGGAGGCACTGTTTTACAGTGGTTCTCCTCCTTCCTCTCGGGACATTTGCAAACAGTGTTGGCAGGGGGGCAGAGGTCAACTCCAAGGTATCTCACTTGTGGGGTGCCCCAGGACTCTGTCCTCTCGCCCCTCCTGTTCAACATTTATATGAAGCCACTGGGTGAGATCATCCGTGGCTTTGGGGTGAGTTATCATCAGTATGCTGATGATAATGCAGTTATACATCTCCACCCCAGGCCACATCAGTGATGCTCTCTCCATGATGTCCCGCTGTCTGGAAGCTGTACACGGATCTGGATGGACAGGAACATGCTTCGACTCAATCCAGCCAAGACAGAGTGGCTGTGCATACCGACATCTCGGTCCAGTTTGGATGTTCCATCTTTGGTCATGGGGAGGAGGTGTTGCCCCGTGGACAGGGCACGGAGCCTGGGGGTCCTCCTGGACTTACGCTCAAATTGGAGGAGCAGGTGGGGCCATGGCCAAGGGGCCTTTGCCCAGATCCGCTGGTTCGCCAGTTATGCCCATTCCTGGACCGAGATGCCCCTGCGCACAGTCACTCAGGCTGTTATTTCCCGACTCGACTACTGTAACGCTCTCTACCTAGGACTGCCCTTGCGTACCACTTGGAGGCTTCAGTTGGTGCAGAATGCGGCCACGCGGTAGTGATGGGAGCTTCCCGATACTCCCATGTTACACCCCTCCTGCGTGACCTGCATTGGCTTCCGTTGCCCTCCGGTGAGATTCAAGGTTCTGGTATTAACATTCAAAGTCCAGCATGGCATGGGTCCAGGTTATTTACGAGAACGGCTCCTCTCAACATCAAATACTAACCGCCTGTACGGGCTCACAGACGGGTCTCCTCGGGTGCCTCTGGACTCAATGTCGCTTGGCGGCAACCCGGGGAGGACCTACTCTGTGGTGGCTCCCACTCTGTGGAATCTTCTTCCGCTGGAGCTCCGCCTGGCCCCGATCTTTGCACCTTCCGCCACGATTTGAAGACTTGGCTCTTTTTACAATCTGGGCTGTGCTGATTCTCTGGGGTTGGTCCTATTTTAACTATGGGTTTTAATTTTCAATTCGCTTAACTTGTTTAATATATTTTAATTAATTTATTTATCATTGTATTTTTAGCTGTGAGCCGCCCCGAGTCCTTTTTGGAGAGGGGCATATAAGTCGCAATTAATAAATAAATAATAAATAAATAAATAAATAAATAAATAAATAAATAAATATGGTGGTGACCAAAACTGGATGCTGTATTCCAAGACAACCCAATTCTATGGTTAGGTTAGGTTAAGTTCAGGGTCACTCGCTCCCTCCTACATTTGGGAGAGACGGGGGACCCTTTGCAGGGCAGAGCAGAGGAATTTAGTCTACATCTGGCGGATAAGATCGCTCAGATTCGGGCCGGCGTGGACTCTGACTGGCAGGGTTCAGATGATGAAGTGGCGATGAGTCTTGTGGATTCCATCTGGGTTGAGTTTGACCCTGTCTCCCTGGATGAAGTGGACAGGATCATGTGGAGGCTGTCTTCCACTACGTGTTTATTGGACCCGTGTCCTTCCTGGTTGGTTTATGCCTCCAGGGAGGTTACACGCGGTTGGCTCCAGGCAGTTGTCAATGCCTTTTTGAGTGAGGGTTTTTTTCCCACCACCTTGAAAGAGGCGGTGGTGAGACCCCTCCTCAAGAAGCCTGCTCTGGACCCAACTGTTTTGAACAACTATCGTCCAGTCTCCAACCTTCGTTTTTTAGCGAAGGTTGTCGAGAGCATGGTGGTTCAGCAGTTTCTGCTGTTCCTGGAGGAAACTGATTATCTTGACCTGTACCAATCGGGTTTCAGGCCCGGACACAGCACCAAGACAGCATTGGTCGCACTGGTGGATGATCTCTGGAGGGCTCGGGACAGGGGTTTTTCCTCTGTCCTGGTCCTTTTAGATCTCTCAGCGGCTTTCGATACCATCGGCCATGGTATCCTTCTGTGGCGGCTCCGGGGGTTGGGAGTGGGGGGCACTGTTTTATGGTGGTTCTCCTCTTATCTTTCGGACTGCTCACAGTCGGTGTTGGCAGGAGAGCAGAGATTGTCCCCGAGGCCCCTCACTTGTGGGGTGCCCCAGGGGTTGGTTCTCTCACCTCTCCTGTTTAATATCTACGTGAAACCACTGGGTGAGATCATCCGTGGTTTTGGGGTGAGGTATCATCAATATGCAGATGATACCCAGCTTTATATCTCCACCCCAGACCAGATCAGTGATGCTCTCTCGGTGATGTCCCGGTGCCTGGAGGCGGTGCAGGCCTGGATGGGGAGTAACAGGCTCCAGCTCAATCCAGCCAAGACTGAGTGGCTGTTCTTACCGGCATCTTGGTGTTCAGTGGATGTGCCATCTTTGGTCATGGGAGGGAGGTGTTACCCCCCGTGGATAGGGCGAGGAATCTGGGTGTCCTCCTGGATGCACAGCTCAATCTGGAGGAGCAAGTGGGAGCTGTGGCCAGGGGGGCTTTTGCCCAGGTTCGGCTGGTTTGCCAGCTCCGCCCTTACCTGAACCAAGATGTCCTTCAAACGGTCACTCATGCGCTCATCACTTCTAGAATCGACTACTGTAACGCTCTCTACATGGGGCTACCCTTGCAGATTACTCGGAGGTTGCACCTGGTGCAGAATGTGGCCGCGCGGGCTGTGATGGGGGTATCCTGATACTCCCATGTTACACCCCTCCTGCACGACTTGCATTGGTTGACGGTTGCCTTCTGGGTTTCCTTCAAGGTGTTAGTAACAACTTATAAAGCCCTAAATGGCTTGGGTCCAGGGTATTTGCGGGACCGCCTCCTGCCAGCATCACACTCCGATCGCCCTGTGCGCTCCCACAGGAGGGGCCTCCTGGGAATACCATCAGTTAGGCATTGTCAGCTGGTGGTCCCCAGGGCCAGGGCCTTTTCTGTAGGCGCGCCTGCCCTATGGAATCAGCTCCCTGTGGATCTTCGTTTGGCCCCTGATCTCCGCTCCTTTCGTCGAGACCTGAAGACTTGGCTGTTTCAGCAGGCCAGCCTGGATTGACCTGGGGGTGGGTTGTTTTAATTGTATTCTTACTATTGTAATTTAAATTGTTTTTAATGTTTTTTAGTAATTTATAGACTTGTATTTGTTTAATATTTTTTATTGTAAATGTATTCTTTTTATATGTTCACCCTGAGTCCTTAGGGAGAAGGGCGGCATACAAGTCTAAATAAATAAATAAGTGCTAAGTTGGTTGGCTAATCTAAAATTTGCAAAAAAGAAAAAAAAACCAAATCAAACAAACAAACAAAAAACATTCCTGGGGAAAAAATAAAGACAACACAACCCATTCTGCATGACTGTATCCATGTAATTCCCTAGAAGAGTTCAACTTGAAGCAATCTTAGTTTTAAGGGATTTGCGATGGTGGAAGATTATTTTTGGAAGGTTTGAAGGTTTTGACCTTCAATGTGTCTTACTCATGCAATTATCCTTTCAAATGAGATTGATGGAAAGATAAGGAGATGATGATAATGCTTAAAAGTTGGATTTTTCTGTCCTGGACTGAGGGCAAAAAAAGCAGAGTTGAGTAAAAATAAAATCAATTATCCTTTTTAAGCTCTGGTAAATAAATGTTTCTACCGATATAGTTAAGTAATAAAGACATTAATGATAAATTCACCTGAAATAAAGATGGGTCCAAATTTACATTTAAAAAAAATCTTTTTAAATGCTCCCAAGAAAGAATATGCCATCATCATGATATTTCCATTATTGTACTCTATATAAATCCACTTTTTTTTCAATTTTAAAGGAAAATGATTGGAGAGTGGAGAGGTTTTTTTTCTTTTGTATAAATATAACATTGCTTATAAATTGCACCAGCTATGATTAGTCTGAAAAATTTGTATGACAGGAAACAGTGATTTATAATTACAATTATAGTTTAGAGTTAAGTCCAATTAAAGTCACAGGATTTTCCTTCTCAGTTTTTCCAAGCCTAATTATCTTAAACAACATCAGCAAAGATTGGCTGTGTGTTGGATCCTGAATTCACTGTAATGTTTTTCTAGAATCCTAACTTCTAAGTTCCTTCTCATTCAAGAAGCTTCTTCAGTTCTGGAGTCAGACAAGAGACAGATACATCTGGGCCAACAAGAACAACAACAACAATTTGCAGCATTGGCAATCAAAGCAGGCAGGGTCATATAAGACGATGAATAGAACTTGAAAATGAAGAAATGATAAAGGCAACGAAACCAGAAGAAGGCTACAAGTACTTAGGGATTTCAGAAGCCTCTGATTTAATGCATAATAAAGTCAAGGAATCAACTTCAGCCAAGTACATTCAAAGAGCTCACAAGATTTTAAAGTCCAAATTGAGTGCTGGAAAGATTAAAAAAAGCAATAAATACCTGGGCTACACCTGTGATTCGATACTCTGCAGGAATAATTGACTGGACCCAGATGGAGCTGGACACTTTGGATAGAAAAACAAGGAAGCTTATGACTATGAGCCATGCTTTGCACCCTAAAAGTGATGTTGACTGTAGAAGAAGAAAGACACAGCTTGAATGACTACATCCAGAAAAGTGAACAGCCAAGAAGAAGAAAGACACAGCTTGAATGACTACATCCAGAAAAGTGGACAGCCAATGATTAAGGAACTTCATAAAGGAGGCTTTTTGAAGACAACCAAGTCAAAAGCTGAATACAAAAAGGAAGTAATTGAGAAGCGAATTGAAAATTGGAAAAGTAAAGCTATGCATGGCCAATACCTGAAAAGCACTGAAGGCAAAGCTGACCAAAAGCTTACTTGGAATTGGCTAAAATCAGGAATACTGAAAAAAGGAACTGAAGGCTTTATTTTGGCTGCTCAAGAACAAGCCTTAGCCGCAAATTGCATGATTCAGCATGTCACCACGAACAGCAAATGCCACCTCTGTAATGAGAAAGATGAAACAATTGACCATTTAATCAGTGGGTGCAGCAATGTTTCACAGACTGACTATCTAGAATGCCATAACCGAGTTGCTAAAATCATTCATTGGAAACTGTGCCAAAAGTTTGGATTTGACAACGACTGGAAACATCAGGTTGAGAAGGTTCTGGAGAATGAAAAGGTCAAGATCTTGTGGGACTTCGGAATTCAGACTGACAGGCACTTGGCACACAACACACCTGACATAACAATAGTTGAAAAGAAAAAGTGGTTGGATGCACGGATTGAAGACAAGCAGCAAGAAAAAACCACACAGTACCGGGACTTACAAATTGAAATTGAGCAACTTTAGAAAAAGAAATTGTGTGTTATCCCAATTGTGATTGGAGCCCTTGGAGAAATACCTAAAGGGCTACCTCGCTATTTGGAAATTCTGAATTTATCAGACTTGAATATCCTGATTCTACAAAAACCCACTCTACTTGGAACAGCTTATATCCTCTGATGCTAGCTTAACAGTTCCTAGGTCCTTGGTTAGGACTCGAGCTGTTGAGCTACCAACCAGCCCCAAAGACTGTGAATCTCACTAAATATTTAATAATAATAATAATAATAATAATAATAATAACAACAACAACAATAACAACAACAACAACTTTTATTGTCATTGCACATATGTACAACAAAATGGATTTTGCTTCTGCTGGTGCTATCCATAACAAAAATACAATAAGGTAAAGGTTCCCCTCACACATATGTGCTAGTCGTTTCAGCTCTAGGGGGCGGTGCTCATCTCTGTTACAAAGCCAAATAGCCAGTGCTGTCCACAGACATCTCCGTGGTCATGTGGCTGGCATGACTAAATGCCAAAGGTGCACAGAACACTGTTACCTTCCCACCAAAGTGGTCCCTATTTTTCTACTTGCATTTTTACATGCTTTTGAACTGCTAGGTTGGCAGAAGCTGGGACAAGTAACAGGAGCTCTCTCCGTTAGGTGGCACTAGGGATTCGAACCGCCGAACTGCTGACCTTTCTGATCAACAAGCTCAGTGTCTTAGCCACTGAACCACTGTGTCCAATACAATACAACATGAATAATATAGAAAATGGTCCTTATACAAGTAATTAGGGAGAAACCAGTCATATGTTTCCATGTATGCATGGAGTGATATCTCTCTCGGAGAGAAACGTAGTCAAATGCTTTATTAGGGAGCATCTGCTCACCACCTATTATTTCTAAAAGCCATGTCTCTCTATGTATTTATTACTTAACATATTTTTCGATACTGAAATTCATGTTTACCAGCTCTTTTTTGATATGGTTTTGACCTGGGAAAACTGTATTGGAGAATCTGTAAATGGTAGTAAGTTCTTGTCTGCAGAATCACCTGGAAAATCTGGACCAATCCAGTTCATATCATATCAAAATTTACAAAGTTCCCAACTCCCAAACCTGTTAAATCTATCCATTCACTTATCGTTTTTATATTTGTTGACTAAATACATAAACCTCTCTTCTAATGTCCATTGATTAGCATGCCCTATGTACTGAACCAAAGTTGCTAAACAGATTTCAGAAAGCTCCCGAACAAAGAGGAAAAATAAGGAAATAAATATTTTTAAAATGACAAAACTCCTTTGCAAGGCTCCATAAGCCCTTCCCTATTCATCAGCTGTATGTCACTTCACCCTTTCAAATAGGACTGAATGTTGACTTGCTCTGTGGAGGACAGATGTTTCACAAATCTCCATCTGTTGAAGACAGATGTTTGAGAAATTTAAAACTTATCACCAGAATGGCAGTAATGGTAAATCTTCACTTGGTGAATTCCTGTTTTGCCATCATATATATCAAAAATGGGCTTCAGAGGAGGGAAGGGGGAATTGTAGAATCCTGAAATGAGGGAATAAGTAAAGGTGGACACCAATTTTTCAAGGAAGTTTTATGCTTTGTAAAGTATTTCTAGGCAACGTGTGCCCTGTTGGCTTATCTTTTCAAAGGTATTTCCTTACCTAAACAGAGAAACAGAGTGACCAAGTGTGGACAAAAGAACATCTGACTTCTTATTGGTTTCCCCAATGAGTTTCCTTGTGGTGAATCTGGCAGGGAGCACCAGAAATTTCCCCTTCCCTTGGGGGGTCCTTGCCTCCTTTCCTTTCCTTTCCTTTGACTTTCCCTTTCCTTCCTTTCCTTTCCTTTCCTTTCCTTTCCTTTCCTTTCCTTTCCCCTTTCCTTCCTTTCCTTTCCTTTCCTTTCCCTTCTTTCCTCTCTTGATCTCCCTCCCGCTCCCGCCCGGATCCCTCCCGTTTTCCGGACGGAACGTTGACAATGAGGATGACATGACCACAGCAGCATCCTAACAGTGCACCAGCAGCCTATGGCTGTTAAGACACTCACTCATTCCCAAAATTTCATTCCCTCAAAAATCATGATGAAGTGGATCAAAGTTATGCTTTAAAGTTTAAAGTTGCTAACTTTTAAGATGACACAAAACTTCCTTACCGGGGATATATATTCCTTTTCACACGGCTGTCCTGTGAAAAATTCCAGTCTTTCCTAATTCCAAGAATACTGAAATCTCAGGTGGTGTATGTAATATTGATTAAATTGGTAAGAAGGTATTGAAGCTGAAAAGATCGTGATACAGCATTCAGGTTCAGCAAATAAAAGTCAGGAACTGATATTTAAAACATTATAAAAATAGTAATGTGAATTCTTTTTTGTTTCTGAAGATATTTTCCTAAGAGGAATGGAGTAATTACATATTTAAGAGTCTAAGGTCATGGAAAGTATAAGAGAAGGGGAACAGAGTGCAAGCTAAGTTCAAAGAAAACAAGGATATAATCTGATAAGGCAAACAGATGAGTTTATATAAAAGAAATATGTTATCAAATTTATTTGGCACAGTTTTGCCTTCATTTAAATTGCATTCAATTCCCAAGATTTGAAACGGCTTCAAATACCAACTCAGTCATAATTTTGAAGATGGTAATTGTGGTATCTATAGTATCTCTGTCATCTATCTCTCTATTATTTCTCATTTATCTCTATGTCTGTCTGTCTGTCTGTCTGTCTGTCTGTCTGTCTGTCTGTCTGTCTCTCTCTCTCTCTCTTATCTCCCATTGTGAACACACAGTAAATTCACTGACCAACAAGTTTTAGAAAAGAGAAACAGGATATTATCTTAACCAGGTCTGAATTTGCTGGATTTGCTCCAAACTGAGAGTCAATCAAATTGTCTCAAGGTCAGAGCCAAAAAGAGATTTAGAAAATCAGGGCTTTTCTTGCCCTACAAAGACTACTCAGAAATGGCTCTATTTATTTTTCCTTGCTTTTCTCTAACAGAACAAGATTAAATTTCCAGAGATAGTAGTTTCTGCTAAAGGGATAAGCTTCTCATCTTCGGAAAAATAGATGAAACTAATATCTTTAAATTCAGATTTGTTTCTTTAAAAAAGAGACCATCTCTTTGGTTTGTGTTTGATTGGATTAGTTGACATTTGCATTCAAAACACCATCTTAAAATTAGAATTCCGAATACTGTGATTGGGAAGTGAAATAGAGCCTTAATTTGTGATTAGAAGGTCGTCCTGCTCGCATGTTACTCTTTTGCTTTCCTGTTCTCTCACCATTCTGATATTTGACAGAAAATACACTCATATAGACACACATAAACAAATACACTTAAGCAGAAAGTGTGCTTGTGTTGCAGATACCACATGTGGATTACTGTGGCACTCTGAAACACTATTCAGCATGTCAGGCCTCATGCTGGTACTTATTCAATAGGAGGTTGTTTACAAAAATCCCATTTTCCCCTTCATTGCTAGGGGGACACAATGGAAGACCCTCATTCAGCTCAAGGTTTGGAATTCATCTGAATGGGACAATTATCCCCATGCAGAGGTGGTATTCAGCAGGTTCTGACCAATTCTGGAGAACCGGTAGTGGAAATTTTGAGTAGTTCGAGAAAATGCCACCTCTGACTGGGCCTGCCCCTCATCTATTCTCTGCCTGAGTCCCAGCTGATTGGCTGGTTCTTCTTTTGTTGCCCTGCTGGAAAGCAGGTTAGTTGGGTGGGGAGGGAATGAGATTTTGCAGTAACCTTCCCCCAGGAGTGGGGTAGGAATGGAGATTTTACAGTACCCTTCCCCTGCCATGCCCACCAAGCCATGCCCACCAAGCCACACCCACCAAGCCACACCATGCCCACCAAGCCACACCCACAGAACCGATAGTAAATTTTTGAATCCCACCACTGTCCCCATGGATAAATTCATCAATGAACAAGGTAACTGTGATTTCACATAAGCTCTCACCTGAGCAAGAATGAGGAGCAAAAATGTGGAGCACAGGTAGCCTAGATGCCACTTCTTCAAATCAGAAGTTACAAAGTGGGGTTTTTTCCGTTTCCAAAAGCCGTTTTGTCAAACTCTTTTGTTCCCTTTATTTCAGATAACGATATTTATAACACTGAGGCTCTTTCCTTCCTCCCCCTTTTTTTGAAGGCTGTACATTGCCAATTAAAGTTGATCCTTTGAAGTAATCCCTGCTTTCCTTCTCTTTGTGATTGATTCCCATTTCAAAACCAGCATTAAGAAGGAAATGAGCGCCATGGTTAATTTTGTTAGCTGGTTGCTTATTCTGCAACCGCGCTCCAAACTGCGCAGATGAAGGAACAATTAGACATCCTGCTTTTCAATTACGACCTGAATTTTATGTAAGCAAGCATATTAAATCTAAGAAGGCTAATCCTGCTTGAGTTGAAATGAGCAAATAACAACAGAAAATGGAAGAATTTGATGAAGGGGGTAAGGGAAGAGAAAGGAGAAGAGAGAGGAACAGTTATACTGCTATGCTCATAAAACCTACTTATATTCCAGACCCTTTTATAGACCTTTTATAGCTCAAGGTTATGTTGCTTATAGCCTTTTCAGGAATAAGCTAAAAAATCAAGAATATTTGAAGGAAACTAATATGTACTGAGGGATGTGGTGGTTCAGTGGCTAAGACGCTGAGCTTGTCAGTCAGAAAAGTCAGCAGTTCAGTGGTTCAATTCCCTAGCACCACATAACGGAGTGAGCTCCCATTACTTGTCCCAGCTTCTGCCAACCTAGCAGTTCGAAAGCATGTAAAAATGCAAGTAGAAAAATAGGGACCACTTTGGTGGGAAGGTAACAGCATTCCCTGCACCTTCAGTGTTTAGTCATGCTGTCCACATGACCACGGAGACGTCTTCGGACAGTGCTGGCTCTTCGGCTTTGTAATGGAGATGAGCACCACCCCTAGAGCTTGAAACAACTAGCACATATGTGCGAGGGGAACTTTTACCTATGTTGTTTACAAGATAATCTGGAAAAGAATCTTCCTCTTCTATCATCGTGTCAAGGATTGAAAAGAATTAAGAGGGAAGGAGAGAGAGGGGCTGTCTTCCCAATTGTGAGTTGGAGCATCTTCACAGTATCACTGAACCATCTTTGAAATGTCTTTAATATGCTTACTCAGAATAGAATAGAGCTGGAAGGGACCTTGGAGGTCTTCTAGTCCAGTCCCCTGCTCAAGCAGGATAAGTTATACAATCTCAGACAAGTGACTCTACAGTCTCTTCTTAAAAACCTCCAGTGATGGAGCGCCCATGATTTCTGGAGGCAAAGCTGTTCCACAGGTCTTCACTGTTAGGAAATTTCTCCTTAATTCCAGGCTGCTTCTCTCTTTGATCAGTTTCCAACCATTGTTTCTTGTCCTGACCTCTGTTGCTTTGGATAATAATCTGACCCCCTCTTCTTTGTGGAAGCCCCTCAAATACTGAAATACTGATATCGTGTCACTCCTAATTCTTCTTTTCTTTAGATTAGCCAGACCCAAAATTTTTCATTTGGTACAGTGGTGGTTGAAGGCTCCCCAGGGTCAAGTGATGGCTATTTTCAACCTTCCTAGCTGACTTTTGACAAGCAAAGGCAAGGAGGGGAGTCTGCTTTGCTTAATTGTTGTATGATTCTCTTAACAACTACAGTGATTTCCTGTGGCAAAACGCCTCCCAAAAATCGGATGCAATCCACCTAACAACCGATTTTCTTAGAAACAGAATGTTGTGGCCCACCAGCGGCCAGCGGAGCTGGCAGCAGACTCAGACAGTGAGAGGTTGGGGAGGAACATGGGCCAGTCCTGGAGTCTGGGGAAGGCTGTGATGAGTGCTCTACGTCGGAGGCAGAGGTGGGGCCAGGACTGTCCGACAGTTATCAGCTGCCTTCAGAGTCAGAGATCAGTGGAGCAGAAGAACAGCTGGAGTCTGTTCCCAATGTGCGCATCTGCAGAGCTGTCAGGAGAAGGGAACAGTTAAGGAACAAGCATCAACTCAGGAGTAAAGGCACAGGTGGACCGTGATTGGCCCCTCCCATAGGGAATAAGGAGGAGCAAAAGGGGAATGGTGTTTGCAGGAGACAATCAGTTCATTTAATTAGGATGAAGATTTGTTTGTGACTCCTTGCCAAATATTTCCTTGTACAACGTTGCACTTGAAAGCTACTGTATCAGCCTGCTCTGTGATAAGGCTGACAAGGTCTGTGTTGTAAATCACTCCTGAAAGACTGTTTGCCAGGACTTTGCTGGGTGTGAATGAGAGGAATTCACATTAGCCGAAATAAAAGGGGTTTTGTCAGGACGAGGAGTCTGCTTCGTGATTTTGTGAAGCCTAGGTCAGAACACAGAACTTCTGGTCCCAATTGTGGCCATAACTCAAGGACTCTGTGTGTGTGTGTGTGATTGTGAGCATGTGTCTGCACACACATATCCCATTGTTCTCCCAAGCTACGTGGAACATCTGATCATATGGGACAACAGGCCTAAGTTTTCATTTGCAATGCATTCTTATAAAGTGGCATACAAAACTTCAAAGGAGCAGCATAGACCGACATCTCAAACAGAGAGTTACGTTGGTTTTGTGGCTTACGATGGTTAGTTTTTGTACCTTGATTGTGTTTACATCCTTAGATGTTTACATAGTTGTTTTTTTCCTTTTAGTAATAAACTGATTAGGGGCCACACAATTTATGGATTGTGATTCTAGTACAGTTAGACCATGTATCATTGACAGACTGGATTTTATCATAGATTTAATCTGTTATTTATTATTTTATTCTAGAATATTTAATTGTATATTTATTGAGTGTTTTTAGTTGTTCTGGTCTCTGGTCTATGACTATAATAAATAAAAAAGCGAAATTCTAAATTCTACGTTGTTTTGAAATATCTTTTGTTGTTGGTTTTATATTATGGTTTAATTGTTTTTATTCACCCAGAGTCACCAGTTGGAGATGGGAGGACCACATAAAATCAGATAAATAAATGAAAGGAAAAAAAAAAACTGATGAGGTCTATTCATTTTCTTTATTGTTCTCTGATTTGGCCTGTTTATAAACTCTATTTATTTGTTTTTATTTGTACACCTCTTTTGGATTTGGCAGCATTAAGCAATTGTGGGGCTTTAATGCCAGACAGCATCAAAATACTGAACATTTACATATATATATATATATATATATATATATATATATATATATATATGTAGGTCTTGGTGTATTCAGGTCTTGTCCCGTGTAAGATTGAGAATACCATGGCAACGTTTCGACGAAATCTCATCCGTCATCTTCAGGCTGGTGTCTTCAGCTTCGTTCTCCTTTACCCGTGAAAATCTATGAAAATAAATATATATATTTGTTTTCTTATGTTTTCCGGTATTATATAATGTATGGTATTTAGGTTTCTTTGGGTATTTTCCCACGTAATAGTTGTGCTTTTATAGTGACATTTCGGCAGAATCCCATCTGCCATCTTCAGGCTTGTGTATTGGGTTCTTTATTAATCATGTGTTTCAGGCTTGGCAGCCTTTGACTTTGACTTTGACTTTGAAAAGAATCTCTATACCACAATACAAACAAACACCTGGACACAAACAAACCCCCCCAATACCTCCAACCCAAACACATCCCCAATACACAAAACACAATGTTGCCAGCCAATCAAGAACACAGCAACTCAAGCACCAATGAACACAGATCTAGACTCACAGCCAATAGGGATGAAAAGAGGACCATTCAAATAAAACACAGGCCAGAACTAAATTCAAACTATCAAAGGCTGCCAAGCCTGAAACACACGATTAATAAAGAACCCAATACACAAGCCTGAAGATGGCAGATGGGAGTCTGCCGAAATGTTGCTATAAAAGCACAACTATTACGTGGGCAAATACCTGAAGAAACCTAAATACATGTGTGTGTGTGTGTGTGTATACACACATTTGTAGTTCTGAGCCTGTAATTACCTCTCGCAAGTGAGGCAGAAGTCTCACAAATCTCACCAGCTGCTTTGCCATTCTTTTTAAACCAAATACAATTATAGACAACTCCCTCTATTTTTTCCCATCTTTTTTATTCCTCTTTTTCCCCCTTTTGGCAGCACTTGCATTAGCAGCAACAAGTTGTTACAAAGGGACATGGTTCACATGATACAAAATTAATTAGAAAAGTCTGTTTTAATTACAAATATGCAATTACAGCTAAACCAATGAAGAGCTGGTTGTTTTTTCCTTTGGCAATGTTCCCGGTAGGCTGTGAGTCACTTGCTTGGGGTAGATTGGGGGGGAAAGTTTGCTTACCTAGCAAAACTATAAAAAGGGACAATCTATCCCTCTCTGATGGGAACTGGCAACCTGTTAAAACATATTTCAGTTGTTTATTCCAATGAAGTTATTTCAGAATGAAAGAGGCAGAATTTACTTGCAGCATACTTTCTCTGGTTTATTTGTTAAGGCAAAATATAGAAAGATATTCCGTTGAACAAGTCCAGGTGTCAGATTCTTTTGGGTTGGTTCATTTCTATACCACTGCTGCATATAGCATCCAAGGGAATAATTGGAACTTAGTAATATTTCCCATGCTTTGTTTAGATGTGGAAGGCCATCGGTTCTATTATGCTTTAAAATGCTTTGCACCCCTCGCATGTATAACACTCATAGTTGAACCAGATTTGTCAGTACCTGGGTGAAAATCTCAAAGATCCTTTTCCTGTCAGAAAAAGAGAGAAAGAGAGAGGAAGAGAAAAAGAAGAAAGAAGGAGGGAGGAGAGAAGAAAGAAAGACAGAGAAAGAGACAGAGAAAAAGAGAGAAAGTGAGAAGAAGAGAAAGAAAAAGAGAGAGAGAAAGAGAAAGAGAAGAGAGAGAGAGAAAGAAAGAAAGAAAGAAAGAAAGAAAGAAAGAAAGAAAGAAAGAAAGAAAGAAAGAAAGAAACTAGAACAGACTGGAGTGATTGTCTCATTTGGTTTACTGGTATGGCTAACTTAGATTTTCAGGAAACAACAACAACAACAACAACAACAACAACAACAATAAAATAGAACATGTCTACTTTTTCAGGAAACAACAACAACAACAACAACAACAACAACAATAAAATAGAACATGTCTACTTTCTTCATGAAGTCATGCATGAATGTATATTCCTCAGTTGTGTTTTAATTCTTTGGAGTTTTCCTAAAGCCAAGGTATCCCAAATATTTTCTTGCATAAATAGTATCCAATCACTTTATTGCCGCCTTCTGCATTTTTTCTAACACTGTTATTAGTCTCTATATAACACTCCAGAAATAAAAAAAAGCCAAGGTATCCCAAATATTTTCTTGCATAAATAGTATCCAATCACTTTATTGCCTTCTTCTGCATTTTTTCTAACACTGGTATTAGTCTCTATATAACACTCCAGAAATAAAAAAAACTCCTGAAGATCAGCTAATCTGACTGCGCACTTTCCTCATCATGATGGATTATGATAAATTATAGCACAATTCTGTACCTCTGTGGCTTATTAATATATTAATGCAAGGGAATTAATGTACCTATTTATGTCTCACAGATTTATGCAGGCCCAAAACAAATGATGAACATTTTACATGTCCAGGTTCTGTGCTCTACAGAGATGGATTTCAAGAGGGCTATTCAGCCCCCCCCAAAAGAGCCTGAAGCAATTTGCAAGCCTGCCGAAATATGAGAACTGTTTCCATATTTCTTATTCAATGAATACAAAATATATAAATGTTTTAAGTGGATGTGGTTCCTGATGGATTGAGTGAATTAGAGAAAAATAAGGGGGAAAAAATCAGAATTAATTTTAAATATTTGTGACACGGCTAGTGAAAACCAAGTCTGAAGTTTCCCACATTACTAGCATAATTGAAAGACCAACTGTTTCCCTCTTCAAGTGTCTCAAATCACATTGTCCAATTAAAACAGTTGGCAGGCTCCCAGTCACTCCTCTCCTCCTTCAACTGCCATCTGTTGGGAAGACCTTGGTTCCCATGGGAAGGTTTGTCGTTTTGTCTGGAAGATAGTCTACTTACCCCTCCTCCTACAGTACATGGCAACTATGAAGCAGCAAAAGATGGCTTCAGCCAGGTTTGATTCAGAGTTGACAGTCTTGTGATGGATCAGGTGCAGTGAGAGTATCAAGGGATGGTCTTATAATGGGTCTTGTGATGACCACACAAAGCCCTTATAAACAGAAGAACACTAACACACACTAAACCCTGTTGAAGATGTTACCTAGCCTGGTAATGAAACATCTGGAAACTAACCCACAAGCTTGGAGAATGAACCTTCATCCTATACCTGAGCTACAGGTATTTGACCGTATTGCAAATTTGTTCCTGAGTTTGAGCAAGCTGAGGATTTAAGAAATATTTTGTAGATATCTAGTGGAAATATCTAGCACTGTCTTAAATTCAAGTTCTTGTTAATTCTGGACAATCTAGAACTGTGCCGCCTGTCATCTGATCTAAGCATAGTACACAAAATTGTCTGTTGCAATGTCTTAGCTGTCAATGACTTCTTCAGCCTCAATCACTACAATACACGGGCAAACAACTGATACAAACTCAAGGTAAACCAATACAAACTCGATTGCAGAATATATAACTTCAGCAACAGAGTGGTCAACGCCTGGAATGCCCTACTCAACTCCGTTGTTACAGCCTCCACCCCTCACAGCTTCAATCTCAAACTGTCTACCATGGATCTCACTCCATTTCTATGACATCATTAAAGGGGGCGGGCCTAAGTGCAGTGTGCATAGGTGCAGTGTGCCCACCATTCCTGTCTTACTGTCCCCATTTATCTGCATTTACTCCCTTTGTTCTTGTTTATGTTCATACTTATACTTGTTATCTTGTACACATTTGATTAATTGATTAATTAATTAATTAATTTCTGGCACACAGGACTGAAACTGTAGATTTTACATAGATCGGTGAGCTCAGCCATTTGCTTTTCAGCGCCAACTTTTTCTATATTAGGAGGAAAGGCCTCCTAATATAGAAGGTGGCAAGTAGAAACCATCATTAGGGGTCCTGATGACTATGGGTTCTTAAATTTTCCTCATGTTAAGTTTATAGAATAGAAGCTTCTGTCAAATTTTCCCACTCATGAATTTTAGGGACTAAGGGAATAAAGATATTGGACTTGAGTTCACATCCTGTCCTCTATTTGCCTTCAGGAATGTAGTTTGAATATGCATTTAAGCCTACATGGATTATTGATTCAGATTCTACCCAGGAGATGGTAAAGTAACCAGTTCATTAAACAAGAATGTGCTTGGTCCATAGATCAGCTGTAAATAAGTTCTGCAGAAGATCTTAACAGCTCTGCAGAGGCAGACTATTCTGGATCCTGTCAAAGAACTCCAACTCTAAGGATCCTGAAGAAGAGCTTTCTCTATTACAATGCTTGCCCTTTGGTATATCTTACTCTCTAAGGTCAGATCTACCCACATTTGGAAAGAGTTAATGGTAAAAGGAGACCAGGTTGCCAAAGAACACAGTGGCTGGACACCATAAAGTCGAATTAATAAATAATAATAATAAATAATAAAAAATAAAAGCTGACACCAGCCAAAGCATAGAAGAACTTAAAGAAGCAGTGCAAGATCAGAAGACATGGCCCATAGAATTGCCAAGAGTTGAACACAACTGAATTGTTAACATCATTATTACTGTAAGCTGCCTAGAGTAGCCCCCATGGTGAGATAGGTAGCAAATATATTTAACAAACATAGAATAATAGAGTTTGAAGGGACTTTGGTCTTCTAGTCCAATCCCTTGCTTGAGCAAGAGACCCTATACCAGGGGTGTCAAACTCAAGGCCCACAGGCTGGATCTGGCACACAGGGTGCTTAGATCTGGCCCATGGGGCCACCCTGGAAACAATGAAGGACCAGCCCGTGGTGCCTCTGCCAGTGAAAACAGAGCTCAGGAGGGCTGCAGCAGAGGGTTGCAAGAGACTGTTGCAACCAAAAACAGAGCTTGGGAGCATGTTCTTGCTGGCAGAGTGCTTGTTCCACCACAGGTGCTCCTGACATGAGTGACATTGAGCTGACCATGCCCACCCTGACCACACCCACCCCGGCCCCCCGAGGTCAAATACAGCCCTGATGCTGCCCTCCATGAAATCAAGTTTGACATCCCTGCCCTATACCATTTCAAATAAATGGTTGTCAAGTCTTATTTTGAAAGTCTCCAATGATGACCCACCCACAACTTCTGAAGGCAGGCTTGATCATTTGATTGCTCTCACTGTTATGAAATTTCTCTTTAGTTCGGGTTCCTTATCTCCTTGGTCAGTTTTCATCCATTGTTTCTTGTCTTGCCTTTTGGTGCTTTGGAAATAGTTTGACCCTCTCATCTTTGTAGGAACCTCTCAAATATTGGAACGGTACTATATTCCTCTCCCCAGTCCTTTTCATTAGACTAGTTATACCCAATTCCTGTAACCGTTCTTTGTATGTTTTAGTCTCCAGCCCTCTAATCATTCTTGTTGCACTTCTCTGCACTCTTTCTAGAAGTATCTTTTTTTTATATTGTGGCAACCAGAACTGGATGCAGTATTCTAATTGTAGTTTTACTAAGGCTTTGTAAGCGTATTAGAACTTCATGTGATCTTGATTCTACTTTTTTATTAATGCAGCCTAGGATTGCTTTGGGCTTTTTTGGGCTGTTGCTGCAAATAAAATTTTCTGATCTCCAAAATCGTAGTGTGGATACTCCTGCACTGATAAAGTGAGAAGCTATAGTTTCATGTACCTAATTTGATTGATTTCCGATTCATCAAAACTGCAGAGGAGATTTCTAAAAGTGTTATAAAAAAGGGGAAGCAGGAGAATGTTTAGGCATTCGTGGCAGACGTGCCGCATCTTAGATATTTAGGAAAGAAAAAACCTTGACTCCATTTGGTTGAAGTGATAGGCTCTTTTACTAAAGTTAAGTGGTTACAGTGAAAGTAAAGCTAGATCTGAATATTCCCATGCAAAGATTACACATTTTCCCCTTTCCCTGGCCCTCCTCCCTTGACCAATCCATCAGTGTCCAATAAGATGCCTTTATGATGTTTTGGGAACAGCTTGGAGCTTGGTGCCTCTTGATGAGTTTCACATTTGATTCCCAGGCCAGGCATCCTTGAAGGCTGATTTATTCCAATTTAACACCTCTGGTTCTTTAAAAATAATATTTTATTGAACAAAACAATTAAAAGCATTGAACACAGTGAAGTCGGTTTGACATAACTTTTGGTCTGTATTGCATAAATTTTGCTATATACAATTATTCAAATATATACATAAATACATTTGTTCACTCGTAAATTATATTTCCAACATCATTGGTCCTCTTTTCATCTCACACATTCATTTACCCTCTCAGCAACTCCTTTCCCAATTTAAGACCTTCCTTTCTGCTCCCACCAGTGATAGAATCTATCCCAAATTGCGTAATATGCCGACTTATCTTTATTTTTTATTTCTAAAGTTAGCTTGTCCATTTCAGCGCATATCAAGATTTTGTTTATTACTTTGTCTTCACTCGGTATGTCTGTCTCTTTCCAATTCTGGGCAAATGCTATCCTTGCTGCAGTAATAATATGTACAATCAAATATAGCTCATCCTTATTGTATTTTTTTGACATGATTCCTAATAGAAAGCATTCTGGTACATGAACTAATTTCCCAACATTTCCTCCAGCCACTTCCTCGTCCTGACACCTCTGGTTCTTGTCGATGTGTCTCCCCTCCCACTGTTCTTACTCCCAGGCCCACATGTTACTACCCCAAATTCCTCCCCCCCTCCCTTGCAATTTATGGCAGGATCAGTGGTAGGATTCAAATAATTTAACAACCGGTTCTCTGCCCTAATGATTTCTTCCAACAACCAGTTCACCAAACTTCTCAGAAAGCTAAGAACCGGTTCTCCCAAAGTGGTGCAAACTGGCTGAATCCAACCGCTGGGCAGCATGCTAGCAAAGCACATAAGCTGGAGATGGCAGAGCTGATATTTCATTTGAACTGGAGACCAGCACAGAATTCCACTGAAACTGCAATTGATTTATTTCAGAACTAGAGGTGAGAGATCTACCTACCGTGCGTGGGGATACAATTCCATAATGGAGACCTATGCCAATTGCAATTTACATTTAATGAACATAGCAAACAGTTTGATTGGGTTATGGCCAATGTGTGTTAATGAGGTTAGGAGGGTGAGATAATGGAGCAAATATAGTGCTTTTTATTGAGTTGAATAAAGGAGCTTAAGAACGTGTCTTGTAACTAAGTGCTACCGAATGTCCTTGCATCTCCCCTCTCTGAAACATTCTTTGTGTCTAATGTTTTATGACAGAGCGAAGAACTTATTTTTTTTTTCCTTGGTAAAGTGCCTATAGAGAGAAGGGGTGATTTACTTGCTTGTCCTAAAGTCATATTTTTCTCCTTCGGGGGGTAGGTACTTAATAGCACACACGGGAGAAGTATCATTTGCAAAATTAGGGTTAAAAGGTCTACCTCAGAGAAATGCTGAGAACAAAGACCGAGACTGGGGAAATTTGAATTTTAAAAGGCTTTCTTGAAAATGCATTAAAATTAAAATTGAAAAGAGCCCATGTGGTACCAGCTCATTAGGTAATTTGGGGCCAGCTACTCTCTTGCTGCCAACCTATTTTGCAGATTTATTCCAAAGGGGAAATGGGGAAAGGAACATTACGCATTGATCTTGGGCTCCTGAAGGGAAGAATATATATGGGATATAACTATAACAAACAAACAAAGCACAGTTGATGGAATTTTGTACATCTTCTTCAATGGAAAGAAGGACTATGGGTGATACGATAGCAGTGTTCCAAGATCTAAGGGGCTGCTACAAAGAAAGGGGGGGCAACCTATTTTCCAAAGGACTGAAAGCAGGAAAAGGAGCAACAGATGGATAATAATCAAGGAGAGAACCAATCGAGAACAAGGAGAAATAAACCACTGGAACAGCTTCCCTCCAGAAATTGTGAATGCTCCAACACTGGAGGTTTTTAAGAAGAGATTGGACAACCATTTGTCTGAAATGGTATAAGGTTTCCTGCCTGAGCAGGGGGCTGGACTAGAAGACCTCCAAGGTCCCTTCCAACTCTGTTTTTTTTTTAATTTTAAATACCATTTACATTCATCAGAATGGCATGCCAAAACTCCATAGGCTTAGGAAAGCCATTTTTTTTACCCTGATTTAAAAAAAAAAACAATTGGGGTTTGGGGTAGGAATTATAAAAGGAGAACAGATTAGATTTATACCAATCACCTCTAATCTAGAGTTTGCTCGATGTGAAATATAGGAACTGAGACATGCAATGGAGATTGTGTGTTTATTTATTTATTTTAATTTATGTATTTCTTTTATATTTTTCTTTTCTAAAATGTATTTACTTTACACATTATCATGTATCCCACCTGTTATGTATGTAGGTTTGAATGTTATTGGTTTATTTGAACTGTTCTTGTAAAATGTCAAATGGTATTGGTTTAAATAGTGTGGGAAGAAACCCTGCACTCCCATTGGCTGGCAACCATGGCTGCAGGCTATAAGAGGCAGCCGTAGCCAAGCCAACTCGGGTCCATTCGAGCTGTAGTCACTGAATAAACTCTTTGCTGGAACTCCTCGCGTCTGACTCTTCATGCAGACTTAACACCACCTTTATTGCTTTTACAAATAGCTCAAGACAGCAAACATATCCAACACACCTCCTTCCTTCTATTTTCCCTACAACAACTCTATGAGGTGAGTTGGGATGAGAGAGAGTGACTGGCCCAAAGTCACCCAGTCAGCTTTCACACCTAAGGCAGGACTAGAACTCACTGTCCCCTGGTGATTGGTCTGCAATGATCCAGCCAGTTTTCATGCCTAAAGTGGGACTAGAATTCACCATCTCCTGGAGATTGGCCCAAAGTCACCCAGCTGGTTTTCATGGCTAAGGCAGGACTTGAACTCATGATCTCCTGGTTTCTAGCCTGATGCCTTAAACATTACATCAGATGGGCTCTATTCCACAAAAATGGTCCATAATGTTTCTTGAAAGCTAATTTAGCATAAACACTGACCTTTTTTTGACTCACTTCTGAGGTTCTGCATCCTGTTGCATTTTTACTAATTGTACTAATGAATAAGATTCTATTCCTGCCAAATTTTGCTCTGTCTCCCAGTGCTAATCAGTGGGGCTGCTTTCAAAACCTTGGTTGTGCTTGTCTCTTAAGGAAGGGAGGGACACACCTACAGCTTTATTCCAGTGCCCACAACTTTGTTTCCTGCATAATCATCACCTTTGAACCCACTCGCCGTTCCTGTTGCAGGCCATTCGTTCAAATTACTCCATCCGTCCCCTTGTTTGCGTTCTGTATTCTTGTTTGTTTTAGTCATGGGCTATAATTTGGCACCACTAATTTGACCAATTAGAATCACAGTATTTTCATATTCTTAGCCTTACTAATCACCACTGTTTTCAAGTACTTTCTTCCCTACTAAGGTCTGTTAATGGAAAAACTGGAACAAGTTGGGTTTCCAACTCTCTTGTAGCATGTGGGTTAGTTTGTGTTTATTTTCTGCTGGTGGTGCTGGTCTCTGTCCAGCATGAGAAATGAAGAATTGGTTTTTTAAACACAAGGTTCAGAAATGCAGATTTCTCAAGCTTACAAGGTTTGGATCTCTTCCTAGTTGAACTTTGCTTCTCCCCATATTGTCCACCCTGAATATAAAACAAGATTCTTCATATGTATAGTCAATATTAACCCAGAAGTTCAGTAACCATATACACAGATCTTTAATTCTAGCTATTCACTAAAATTATATCCAATGTTTTCTCAGAAGTTCAAGGTAGTATGCATCATAACCTTCCTCCATTTTAAACTCCACAATAACCTTGTGAAATTCATTGGGTTTTCTATAGAGCAGGGGTGTCAAACTCAAGTCGTCACATCATCATCAATTTTTTCCCCTTCATTAAACTGGAGGTGGGCATGGTCAGCATGTGATGCATCCAGCCTGCGGGCCATGAGTTTGACACCCCTGATATAGAGAATAACTAGTCTAAAGAAAAACTTCTTAATTTCACAGCACATAGACAGACTTAACCATAGTTTCATTTAGGAAACTGCAAGTATCCTAGACCAAACTGAATTCCAAAAACAACAAAAATTTCCTGGAAGGCTGATATTCAGACAAAGCAACCATCAATAGGCACATAGAGATAAACTACATTTAGACACCATTTAAGAGAGACAGTAAAAAAGACAAAAACAAACAAACAGAACACTCCCTATCAGCAATCAACACCCAGATAAGCAGAGATTAACACCAAGATCAGTACTAGATCAACAATCAAGCAGTAAACAATACGCCAATCAAGGAACTACCAACTCAAACAAATATGTTCTGTTCTGTCCTCACTACACATTAGTCTGTGTGTAGCTAAACCCACCTATCTTCCAATAAAACAGCCCATGTGGATAGATCTGAATGCTTTATTGGAAGAACAGGATATGGGGAAACTGGGGAAAATAGGAATGCATACAATGAGAACCCAATACAAGATAGGAAGTATTAATTTACTGCTGACCATAACCATTAATAATTACAAGTAATTTAAATCTCACCAGTGATGCTCTATGTGTGGGATGTGGGTTTGTCCTTGGATTACCATCTGCCACCAATTAAGATGGATTCTTCTTTGTGCTTCTGCCTTCTCCAAATGCTAAAGAAAATGGAGCCTGGCTTCCCAACATGCACTTGTTTTGAGAGTGCAGGCTGATGGGTAATGGGGTGGGGACAGCTTCAAACAATATAATTGGTATTTGTCTTCATAGTCATTAAGTGAACAAGCTAACAGTAAAACAAGCCAGCCCAATCAAGGAACCACCAAGAACACTTCAGTCAACACAGACAAGGCAAGCCACTAGGATATAACATGAGCATAAACCCCACCCTCTTCTAGAATTGAAGTGGTCACCTATTTGGTAATGAAATATCTGCAAGAAAACAGCCAAGCTCAAAGGCCACCAAGGACTCCAGGTCAAAAGGTGGATTGGAACCCAAGTCTCTCTAAATATAGTCAAACATTTTACCCACTATACCACACAGGCTCTCAAAGTGGGCCCCTTCCTTTGATGAAAGTACTCTTATGGGTTGTTTTGACTTTGTGTTGATTCCCTCACAATTATAATTAGGCCTTTGTGAAGAAAGCATGTTATATCTTAGTCTTTCAGCTCAAATGTCAGGGGTCATGTGATCAACCTTTGCACTCCAAGGGAAGAGAATATCTTTGTGTGTTACACGTGAGCAAGAAACATGAATAGGCTACCCTGTCAGATTGTTCCATTCACTAAGGAAAAACTATTTTGTTCTATCAGCAGAATAAAAATTGTGTCATTTTACATCAAATCCTTTTAAAAGGCTAAAAAAAAAGATTTCTATTCTGTGCAAACCACAACCTAGGCCATTCTTCTTTTCCCTTAGTTGCTTTCTGTAATTGTACCTTATTAAAATAATAGTAGTAACCTGTTCTCAGTCAGAGAAATATTAGCACCAAGATATTGAATAATTTAGATTTCCATTCTTGCTATCAGGTCTGAGCCAACCTGGGTCTAGGACAACTCGCTACAGCCAATTCCCATGGCCATCTTGCCATAGCCAACTCACCATGGGATTACTTGCCGTGGACTGTTCCATGCAGAATAACTCAATTAAATAAATGTTATCCATTGCTTCATTGACATTGTTTCCATTGTCAAAAATGGAAATAATGTTGAAGAAACAGTGGTAGATAACATTGATTTTGCTGAGTTATCTACACGGAATGGTCCATGGAAAGTTGTTCCATGATGAGATGGCCGTGATGAATTTGCTGCAGTGAATTGTCCCATTCCCTCCCTCCCTCTCTCTTTCCCTCCCTTCTTCCTCTTTTTTTCCTTTTCTCATTTTGTTTCTGTCCAGAAATGTGTGACAGTTCACAAAATGTGCCCTATGCTAAATCATATTCAAACTAACACACATTGTATAGTGTTGTGTTAATATCTTCAAGTCTTCAAAAAGATGTCAGATTGTATCTATACCCCACTCAGTATTTACTAGTCCCATTATCCTGACCATGGATCACAAGTAATTCTCTGAAATGGATGTCAACCATCTACTAACATCAGCAAAAGCTAGTTTTCTATTGATCCTAAATGGATCTTCTTTCTTTCCGGCCAAGAAAATCCATGGATCTCGGACATTATCTGCCAAATCCAGAAATTCCCTGTGGGTCATTTGCAGGTCATTTGCAGGTCTCTCTTCTTTCTTAAGCATGGGTGTGGATTCCATCTTCACAAATGCTGCCACCATTGTGTTAAATGCATAGGCAATAATAATCTGGTTCTGCTGAAAAATTTCAGCTAACAGATTTTGTTTCTTTCCCTCTTTTTTTAAACTGGGATCATGTCTTTGTAAAAACTATTCTATAATCCTGTCTTACACAAAGAAATAAACAATATTTATGCTAATCTATTTGTACAAAAATCATGCAAGATACCTACCTTGGACATAAAAAAACTTCTGAAACTGTTGGAACACTGCTAAGACATTATATGGCCTCTTTGGAAAAGGCTTTTAAGATATCTCTTTCTGTGTAAATATGACCTTGTTAATTTCTGTTCAGCTCAAATGTTGGGTTCTTGGATGTCTTCATCAACATCTGATTTCTCTGATCCTGTTTTCTTTCTTTCTTTCTTTCTTTCTTTCTTTCTTTCTTTCTTTTTCTCTTTCTCTTTCTTTTTCTTTCTTTTTCTCTTTTTCTTCCTTTCTTCCTTTCTCTTTCTCTCTTTCTCTTTCTCTCTTTCTTTTTATTTCTTTTTCTCTTTCTTTCTTTCTTTCTTTCTTTCTTTCTTTCTTTCTTTCTTTCTTCTTGAAGAAGAAGGAGAGAAAAAGATGCAGATACTGCTCCTATTAATGGTTACTTAGCCTGATATCAGTTTATCTTTTTGGAAGTTCACTTTCTTCACAAACTCCAACCCCACTCAACTCCCCCGCACCCAGAATTTGCCCTTTACCAGTCAAAATTCAGATTTTTAAGTATTCTCTGTTTAATAAGCCCTTTTCTTCTCCTCCAATAAAGTGAGTACCTCACTGTTATTTTGCGCACAGCATCCAGCCCAGACATGTGAGATGAAAGGATACTGAGCCAGTGTTACCTTAGCAACGGGGAGAAGATGAAACACTTTTTAGCCTCTTTTACCTTTTTGAGATCTTCCTTTCCATTTTAAGGCCAACTGCCTTGAAAGAGGCACCTAAATATTACTGTCTGAAATATCTAAAATGGCTATTCAAAAAGTACATTCTCCAGAAGTGTTAGACACAATGGGCACACAGAATAAATTAATATAGTCAAAATAAGCATGTAATTTCTCTCCTGCCCACTTATTTATATTACGTTTTTACTACGTTGCTAGATAAATTGTTCTGGAAGAGATATCTAGAGGCTGGAGTTTGAAAGGTGGCTTCTCATGATTGAGATTGCCTTCAAAAACTTAGGTAGAAACATCAAAGTGCTGGGATCAGATCACAAAACTAAATTCCCCTTCAAATAAATGCAATTCAATGTAATAGATTAGATAGATTTAGCACAAACTGTATAATTAATTCTCCTGTAGTGATATCGGTTTTTCCTTCTTGTAATGCATACACCCACACAAATGTGTGTGTGGGGGTGTACAGGGGTGACTTTTTGAGAAGATCAAGAAATCAAATCTAAAAGTTTCTTTTTTTAAAAAAATGTTTTTATTATGCTTTTTCACATTTTACAAATCTTATTCTCATTTTTAACAATACTGTGACATCATTATTACTTATACAAATCACCATACATTTATATTCATTTATATACATTTATCTATGATTTTCTTATCTTATTTCTTATTTCTGTTGTTCAACCATTTGTACCAATTGTCCCAGATTGCAAAGTACTCTGACTCTTCTTTATCATTTAGCTCTAGAGTGAGTTTTTCCATTTCAGCACATTTTAAAACCTTTTGGATTACTAATTCCTCCGGTGGCATACTGTCTCACTTCCAACATTGTGCAAATACAGTCCTCGCTGCTGTTATTATGTGTAACATCATTTATTTATTTATTTATTTATTTATTTATTTATTTATTTTATATCCCGCCTCTCTTCCCCCATCGGGGAACTCGAGGTGGCGTACAACAAGATAAAAAACAGTAGCCTATACAATATAAAATCAAAACTCATTCATACCACCCAAACATACAAGAGGGAAGAACAAAGGTCTCAATTCCATGCCCTCCGACAAAGCCAGGTCTTAACAGCTTTGTGGAAAGCAAGTAGATTGGGGATGGTTCTAATCTCCGCAGGGAGCGTATTCCAAAGGGATGGTGCGCCACAGAGAAGGCCCTGGCCCGGGCCTGCCAGCTGACATTGTCTGGCCGACGGTATCCGGAGCAAGCCCTCCCTGTGGGATCTAACCGGGGCTGGGAGGCATACGGTAGCAGTAGGCGGTCTCAAAGGTATCCCACTCCTAAGCCATGAAGGGCTTTAAAAGTTGTCACTAGCACCTTGAATTGCACCCGGAAGACCACCGGCAGCCAATGCTATTTCTTGCAACCAACTCTGTATTTTGACCCAGTATTTTTGGGCTTCCAGGCATAGCCACCACATATGGTACAAGGTAAAAATCTAAAAGTTTCAAAGGTAGCACAAGATGACGACTTTGTATGTTTGTAAACCTTTGCTTTAAAAAGGATCCAACTTGAATAGACTCGAAATACCTATAGTAGCACCATGATAACAACTGAATGTTGGAATCTATGGCTGAATTGAGGGGAAGTGTGAAACAGCTCAGTAGCCTTGAGTCCCTTGTGGAAAAAAAGAGGCTGAAGGGAGACATTTCCTGAAACTTTACAGTATTTATATAGTAGTTATGCAGTGTGTGCTTTAGCCTGGCAAGATACCTGTCTGTAGGCAAACAAAAATAAATGTAACCCCCTGATCATCTCATTGGCCATTTCTAGTTCCTTGCACCTTACAAGTAGATACATTCTGTCAACCAGAAGAATTCTACACATCGACTAAATTGGACTTGCCCATGGTGGAATAAATAAATCCCTTCCAATTCTATGAATCTTTGTATTATGCATTGCTTCAGTACAAAAGTATGCATTGCTTCAGTACAAAAGAAAACATCTATTCCAAAGTAGATCTGTTCAGAATTTGTTTTTTAACTGAGCTCAAATGGAATCAACTGGCTGGCTTGCAAACATTTTCTTTTTTTTCCACAAAAAGCCACACATAATTATGCTGTGTAGATAATGGACTTGTACTTAAATTTGTTAAGTGCTTCAGAAGCAAGAAAACTTTATATGTAGCTGCTATGAAAACTCAACAACAGATCATTCAACATGATGCTTTGGCAGGGACTCACTCTTGTTAAACAGTATTTTAAAGATTTGCATTTCACCTTTGATTGTATAATAAAGTTTATGTAGAATTTTAAATTAAATTGTATTTTTTTGATAAATAATTCTGTTTGTTAGTCTTCTGAGCACCTGCAACAGAGGAAATAGGGCAATGTTTCTGAAACTCTGTAGTACTGAGATCCTGTAAAAGAATAAATATGTGCAAAAGTTCCCTGACCACAAGAATGAAGATAATTATTTTGTGGGTGGTTTATTTTGGTATTTATTTTATTTTATTATTTTATTTAGAAAATTTATTTGCTGCACATGTCCTATCCAACAACTCTGGGTGGGCAAATAAGAGTGTTAAGATAGAGCAGGAAATAAATACATTGGTTACTTTATAATTATATTATTATAATTAGAATCCATATGTCATAGGAGTTCTTAAATACTTTAGCTACACAAAGTAGTCTTGCACAGATGCAACCAGAAGAAAGGTAAAGTTGAGCTCTGATGATATTCCTGCTTTGTGTGTGCAAGCCTGATTGGCACCAGATAAATTATCAGAATTCAAGGGGGTGGGGTGGACTTGGAGCATTTTTGGACACATAACGATTCTAGGCTACGTCCTCTCTTATCTCCTCCCACAGGCTCTGTCTGTTCTTCTCTTACAAGGATGCCACAAACACTCTGTGAATTGATCCCTCTGTCTAGATCAGAACAAGCAGCTTAGCTAGCAAAAATAGAATAGAATAGAATAGAATAGAATATAGAATAGAATAGAATGAGAATGGAATTCTTTATTGGCCAAGTGTGATTGAACACACAAGGAATTTGTCTTGGTACAAATGCTCTCAGTATACATAAAAGAAAAGATACATTTGTCAAGAGTCAAGAATCATGAGGTACAACACTTAATGACTGTAGGGCGCAATAAGCAATCAAATCATATTTATATGTATGTGGCAAAATTGGACAAAAAGCAGAGAGAAAGGGAGAGAGGGAGAGAGAGGGAGGGAGAGAGAGATGCATACACTCATGAACAAGAAATAATTTACATTTTTGGTATCTTTCAAAAGAAAAAAATATTGTGGGGACTTAGCAAATAACAGCACAGGTTAAAAGAAAGGAGTGATTGTGAGCTTGGGGCAGGAGTGGGATTCTACCTGGTCGGACAAGTTCTATAGAACCAGTTGTTATAATTCTGCCCAGTTCAGAGAACTGGCAAATGGTGCAATGGCTCACTCCTCCTCCTCCTCGCTCACTCACACCTTTCCTGGTATGCGTGCCATCAAACTTGCCTGCTAAGTTGCTATTTTTCCTTTTCCTCTCCAGTTGAGAACTGGAAATTGTTGGATTTCTTGCTTTCTAGCTAATCTAAAAGCAGAGCCATCAAACTTGCCTGCTAAGTTGCTATTTTTCCTTTTCCCCACCAACCATCAGATGTTCTGCTGTGCCGGGAGATTTAGACTAGCTAGAAAGCAGCCTGAAATTGTTGGATTTCTTTTAGCTAATCTAAAAGCAGATGAACTTTCCTTAAAGCTTCTATTTTCAGTTCAGACTCAGTAGCGATGACAGAAAGTAGACTCATGTTAATAAATTTGCCATCCCAGCCTGGCTTAGGGTGCTGTTTTCATACTGGACACATCTGAAAATGACCAGTTAAACATTGAAAATGTCGTTGACCAACATATCTAATAAAGTTATTTTTTTCCCTTCTTAATCACAGGTTTGTGTATGTTTGTTCTCTTTCCTCTTGCTGAGCTATATGGATGATTTTTTTTATAAAAAGCTTTTCTCCTTGAAACAGAGATCTAATAGTTCTGAAGAGGATGTAAATGATACTAATACTGCATTGAATGAATGAAACTTTGGAAACTATTTTTTAACTAGGCTTATGTTTATTCTAAGGGGGTGCAATGGCTCAGCAGTTAAAGATGCTGAGCTTGTCAGCTGGAGAGCTGACAATTCTGATTCAAGACCCAAGCTCTGCACAATGGGGTGAACTCCTGTTCTTTCCTCCCGGCTCCTGTCTATTTAGCAGTTCAAAAGCATGCAAATGTGAGTAGATTAATAGGTATCACCGGTGGGAAGGTAACAGCATTCCATGCGCTTTCAGCATATAGCCCAAGCTGGACATGTGACCATTCAGACAATGATGGCTGCCTCAACCAAGAAGTGGAGGTGAGCACCATGCCCTAGAGTTGGACAACTGAGCAGGGAAATCTTTACCTTTACATTTCTGCTATCTAATGCTTGCCCATCTCTGCCTTTGTTAACCTACAAATGCTAAAAACCAAATTTTCCTTCTTTCCTGCAAGGTGTCCTGAATAGTTTTATCCTTGACTCTAATTTGGAATCTGCTTTAATAAATCCCTTTATGAATAATATTTCTGCCTTTGCTGAGATACATTTGGTTAGAATAGATGTATCTGCAATTCACAAATTAATAAAAGATTAATTTGTTGTTGTTGCTGTTGTTGTTTTTTTCACTTGTGAAAAAAGCCTGAAAAATGTTTCAAAAGCACTGAAGATCAGAATAATGATTTGTTGTCTGTGATTTTATACACTCTTATGACAACTGCCTTGCTTTGTGTTATTTCATTGCTATGAGTTTGCTTGTGTAATAGAGGTAACCGAAGCATTTGAAGTGAAAACCAAATGGTTACTATTTCTTTTCTTCTTCTTGTTGTTTTTCCCTCTGTAAATGATATGCCTTGACAATACAGTGTATTCAAAATGTTTATGAATAAAAATATATTTTTAAAAAAGGAAGATAGCTTTTTTGGGAGGGGGTGAACTAAATGAAGACAAATCCCTGTCCCCTGAGGTAAAAGGCACTGGAATCAGCATCTTTTCATTGTCAAATAATATTGAACTCTTGTTGGTCCTAGGTTGTACTAACAGGTATATAAACAAGATTATACAAAGTGTTAATATCAGTTTATAATGCCTTGGTAAAACCACACTTGGAATATTGCATCCAATTTTGTTCACCATGATTTAAAGAAAGATACTGAGACTCTAGAAAGAGTATAGAGTACAGAGCAGAGCAACAAAGATGATTAGGGGACTGGATACTTAAACATACAAAGAATGGTTGCAGGAATTGTGTATGTCTAGTCTGATGAAAAGAAGGGTTAAGGGCAGGGGTGGGATTCTACCAGTTTGCACCTATTCTCTAGAACTGGTTGTTAACATTCTAAACAGTTCGGAGAACCGGTTGTTAGAAGAAATTACTGGCCTAATCCTGTAAGGAAACATTCTGGTGTTGCTTACAGAAACTGCCTCTCCATTAACCCTCTTGGCAGGACTAGACTTCCTGTCTCAGGAACGTCTCTGGAGCTTTTTTCTCCTCCTTTGCTGGTACTTTGCTTGTGTGGAGTGACCATTCAAAGTTACAATGGCACTGAAAAAAGTGACTTATGACCCTTTTTCACACTTACGACTGTTGCAGCATCCCCACAGTCATGAGAGGCCAGGCGAGGAGATGCGTGCCTCGATGTGAGTGATATTGAGTTGGCCACACCCAGCCAATAACATGACCACCAAGCCACATCCACCCAGTCACATGACCACCAAGCCACACCCACCACCTAAGCCACACCCACAGAACTGTTTTTTTTTAATTTGAATACCACCCCTGATTAAGGGTGACATGATAGCAGTGTTGCAATATCTGAGGGGCTGCCACAAAGAAGAGGGAGTTAAGCTATTCTCCAAAGCACCTGAAGGCAGGACAAGAAGCAATGGGTGGAAACTGAACAAAAAGAGAAGCAACCTAGAACTAAGGAGAAATTTCCTGACAGTGAGAACAATTAACCAGTGGAACAACTTGACTCCAGAAGTTGTGAATGCTCCAACATTGGAAGTTTTTAAGAAGAGATTGGATATCTCAACATCAGGCAGACAGAATGTTCAGTTTTCCAGGAAAGATAGATCTGCTTTTGAAACCAGTTTCTGACTCATTTCACGGCAGTCTGTTTCCAATTCCTGAACCCCACAAAGAAATCTGAGTACCACAAGGTATTTCCCCCTCCTCCCGTTTTAGATCATTCATCTACCTGGTAATTCTTGAGGATTCACTGAATTTGCAAGAAGACTACTCACTTGAATGAAAGATTAAGCATACGGCTATGATATTATTAGCCTGGACTCCAGACTGAATTAATGTCATGACCGTTGGTTACAGAGATAAAACAGTTAGCACAAAGGTGTTTTTTCCAAAGGCAACTGGACTTCCTTATTTTTTTCCCCTTAGAGATGTTTGTTTGTTTGTTTATTTATTTATTTATTTATTTATTTATTTATTTGGATTTCTAGGCCGCCCCATCTCCGAAGACTCGGGGCGGCGTACAACCATATAAAAACAATACAACACAAATATCACAACAGTTAAAAACTAACTAGAAACCCAATCAAAATTAAAATCATAAGACAAATAGTTAAAACTCCCACCCACCCCCTCAGTCCAGGTTGACAAGTTGGAATAACCATGTCTTCAAGCCACGATGGAAGGAGCAGAGGTCAGGGGCCGTCCGAGCTCAGGGGCAGTTGGTTCCATAGGGTGGGTGCTCCCACAGAGAAGGCCCCACCCCTGGGGGTCGCCAGCTGACATTGTCTGGCTGATGGTACCCCAAGGAGGCCCCGTCTGTGAGAGCGCACGGGACGTTGGGAGGCCATTGCTGGCAACAGGGTCTCCCACAAGTACCCCGGTCCTAAGCCATGAAGGGCTTTGTAGGTTAATACCAACACCTTGAATCTCATCATCCATTGCTCATCATCCATTTTAAATTCTGACTGAATGGTGGAAAATGGAAGGATTTGTACTCCTTCTAGTCATTTTGTCATTAACACTTTCTCCAACAGTCATTGAGTTCACTGAAAGGTTTATCTGTGTCTTCAGGGTCACCTGAATAGTGCAAATGGGTGTGGAGTCTTCTGGGAAATGGTGAAAGGACTGTGTTATAAATAAGAGATAGGTGATGACTTAGTTGCAGGAGCTTCATCATTGGAAGCTTTCAAGAAGAGATTGGCCTGCCATTTGTCAGAAATGGTGTAGGTTCTCTTGCTTGGTCTCTCCCAACTCTGTTAATCTGTAGATATCATATCCCCATGCTCTGTTGAATCCTTCCATTCTTCACCATTCAGTCACAACTGAAGAAGCTTCTTGCAAGAGAAGCAAAACGTCTTCAAGGGAAAAAACAAACAAGAAAGTCCAGTTGCCTTTTGAAAACCATGACTTGAATGACTAAGAATCTCCACAGAGAGACAACCATGATGGTCTCATCATCATGACCTGGATCTATCATCATCTATGATCATCATCTCTGACCTGGATGACTGAGAGTCTCCTTAGACAAACTGTTAGCATTATTACAGATTTACAGCAAGCTGCATTTCATTGAATCAGATTTAATAGATCAGCTAAAACTGAGTGGTTTTTACAGACCTCTGTAAAATATATGTCTTGTTTTACAAGATGTATGTGCTGGACTCATGCAAGCCTAATAAGCCAATATCAAAGAAACTGCATTTGAGTAATGGGTAAATCAGAAAGGTGAGCAATTTTCTTTGCTTTCCTAGATTATCAGATCCTTCAGACTGCCAAATCCTACACCTTCAAAGAAGGGTTTGAAAAAAAAAGGAAATTAAAATTTAACCAGGGTGTTCAAAAGACCAGTCTACAAGAGAACCAATCAGCTGCTCAGAATGTAAATATAGCTCCGAATGAACAACCAATCACACAACAAACTGACCACACTGGGACACAAGACATTTATAAGCTAAAGAGAATAGAATAAGAACATCCTGCTGATCAGTGGTGGTATGCAATTTTACTGGTTCTGTGGGCATGGCTTGGTGGGTGTGGCTTGGTGGCATTACAGGGGAGAGATACTGTAAAATCTCCATTTGCTCCCCACCCCACTAACCTGCTTTCAAGCTCCATTCTTCTGTGCAGGGCAACCAAAGAAGACCCAGACAATCAGCTGGGACATGGGAGGCAGAGAATAAATGGGGGCGGGGCCAGTCAGAGGTGGCATTTACCAGTTCTCTGAACTACTCAGAATTTCTGCTACCAGTTCTCTGGAACCAGTCAGAACTGGCTGAATACCACCTCTGCTGCTGCTGATGTTACCTAGTCTGGTAATAAAATGTTCAGCAACTAAATTGAAACCTGCTTTGAGAGCAAATCACTGCCAAAATTTAAATTCTAAGTTTTGAAAGCCAAAGTGTGCGAGGAGATGCAATCTAGGTGATACACTTAAATCTTTAGGTTGCACAGGACAACAAACAGATGCAGGTAGTCCTTGACTTATGACCACAACGGAGCCCAATATTTCTGTCACAAAGTAAGACAGTTGTTAAATGAGTTTGCCCCATTTTACAACCTTTCTGGCCCCCGTGAAGTGAATCACTGCAGTTGTTAAGTTAGGAACACGGTCATTAACTGAATCTGGCTTCCCTTTTGACTTTGCTTGTCAGAAGGTCACAAAAGGGAATCACGTGATCCTGGGACTCTGGGACCATCATAAATATGAACCAGTTGCCAAGCATCCAAATTTTGATCATGTGACCACAAGGATGCTGCAACAATCGTACGTGTGAAAAACAGCCATAAGTCACATTTTCCCCATAACATTGTAACTTTGAACAGTCACTAAATGAATGCTTGTAAGTCGAGGAATACCTGCATTGGAAGCAGTTGGTTAAGATATTGGAAATCAGAGAAATTTAGATGCAGGCATCAATTAATTATGGACCTCCTTCAATGACTTTGAGCCAGCCCCTACCTCTCAGCCCAAATTAAATAACACTTTGGTTGTGGGGAGATCTCCTGAGAATGCTACCTTAATTTCCTAAAATAAATTTAGTAAGAAATGGATATTCTGAGAAACAATCCAATTGGTTTACTTTGGACACAGAAACTAAATAAGCGTAGGCCTATTTGCCCTTGCGTTGGAAGGTTGCCAGCCAATGTCAGAATGGTTAACTAGGTTGGAGAGTTAAAATGAAATCCTGAAGGAGAAGGAAAAAAATCACTTTTTGTCAAGAAAGCTTCCTTAATACGCCGTAGTCAAGTCTGACTCAAGGACATCTTTATCTTTTCATCCCCCCCCCCAAAAAAACAGGACTAAACAACTGTTGTGTCCCATCAGTGGCCAGCAGAGCTCGCAGCAGTTTTGGACAATGAGGAAGTTGGGGAGGAACATGGGCCAGTCCTGGAGTTTGGGGAAGGCTCTGACAAGTGCTCTGCATTGGAGGCAGAGATGAGGCCAGGGCTGTTTGACAGTCATCAGCTGCCTTCGGAGACAGACATTAGTGAGGCAGAAGAACAGCTGGAGCCTGAGAGCACATGCACAGAGTTGCCAGAAGAAGGGGACAGCTAAGGAACAAGTGTCGACTTGGGAGTTAAGCCACAGATGGACAGTGAATGGCCCCTCCCCTAGGGAATAAAAGAGGAGCAAAAGGGGAGTGGGGCTTTGCAGGAAACAATTAGTTGACTCCAGCATTCTTGCCAAGTATTGTGGCATCTGAAAGTTATTGACCTGGCCACTTTCCAAGCCTGGTAAAGGTCAGTAATTGTGAACTATCTTGAAAGACTGCTGGCTGGGACTTTGCTGGAGAGGAATTCACTGTAAATTAAATAAAAGGGGTTTATTGGGATGAGGACTCGACTTTGTGCTGTTGGGGAAACCTAGGTCAGAACAACAACTTCCTTCTTGTGCTACTTTGGGAAAGTTAAAGCCTAGAAAGCAGCCCATAATAATCATCTCACTTTCCTCTGACCTGTACGAGTAACTCCAAAGGAAACAAACAGGCAACACAGTTGCAAACACTGAAAGATGTGGCAGTTTGTCAATGCTGATGCCACATAGCATCTGATACAATCACTTTTATTGCCTGCCTAAAGGGACACTGGCCTTCCCTTTCTCCCTTTTAGTCCTTGACATGTAGAGCGAAGCGTGACCGTGTTTGGGGCAGGAGCTTAAAACGCAGAGCCTTTCTTTGTGTACTCAAAGCAGAAGAGCAATTGATGTACTCAGCTAAATGCTTGCTAGAATTCATTACCCAGAATCAATGCTCCAGAAAGTTAAACATGCAGTCTCTCCATCGGCATAAAACCTTCCTGGAGGAGATGACTTTGTAGATGTGCATCACTTCTTCCTCCTTACCTGTGAAGGGACCACAGATAAAGACAACCATTTGAGGATAATAATACTTGAACCTTAGCAAATCCAAAGGGTTTAAGGCATAGCATTCCAGATATCCCAGCAACACAACACAAAATCCATAAAGAAAACAAAACAAGTAACCTTAGATTGTAAAACTAAAATGTGAGTTAAATATAGTAAAGGAAAGAAATGGCTGCATTCAATGAATTCTTTCTCACATTCATCTTTATTTCCTCATGGTTTTATCCCTTGGAGCAATGGGCATTATGCCACCTTCAGTAAGCAATAACAAGGTGCTGAAGCAGGGGCGGGCTTCAAAAATTTTAGCAATGGGTTCTCTGCCCAGTTGCTAGGTGGACGTGGCCATGGTGGGTGTGACCTAGTTGGCCTCCTGCACTTACACAAAGAAGAACAAAAAGCACTCAGCAACTTGAGGAAAGACAACAACATAATCATTCTCCCAGCAGAAAAAGGCAATGCCACAGTCGTGATGAACACATCTGACTACCAATCCAAACTATCCAACCTACTCCAAGACCCTCCTTACAAACCTCTAAACACAGACCCCACCACCTACCTGGAGAAAACCACCAAATCCAAAATAAAAGCCTCGCCCATCAGTGAAGAGATCCAACAAAGAATCATCCCCAGAGAAAAAATCACCTAGATGCCCTAAGCTCTATGGCCTCCCCAAGATACACAAAGAAGGAACACCACTCAGACCCATAGTCAGCTCCATAGGCTCACCTCTACAGAACCTTGCCAAATTTCTCGCCAAACAACTCCAGCCCTACACAGAATCCATCACCTCAAATGTACAAAACTCTTTCCACTTCATAGAAACAATAAAGAAACAAAACCTACAACCCAGCGACCTACTTGTGAGCTTGATGTCATATCCTCTTCACCCAAGTACCTATTAAAGAAGCCTTGACAGCTATCCAAAACAAATACAACCCCCTAAGCACATCCTAGATCTGACCAACCATTGCCTTTCCAATGCATACTTCATCCACAATGGACAAAGATATAAACAGATAGAAGGAGCACCTATGGGATCACCCCTCTCACCCGTCATCGCTAACCTATACATGGAACATTTTGAAACCAATGCTCTGGACAAATCCAAATCCAAACCCAAAATCTGGCTTAGATATGTAGATGACACTTTTGTAATTTGGCCACACGGGAAAGAAAAACTGGACAACTTCCTCACACATCTCAACAGCCTATACCCCAAAATACAATTTACCATGGAAACAGAAACCAACAACCAACTTCCATTCCTGGACGTCCTAATTTACAAAAAGCCCAATGGCTCCCTAGGACACACCATCTACCAGAAGAAGACACACACCAACCGCTACTTAAATGCACAATCCCATCACCACCCTGCACAGATCAACTCTGTAGCCAAGACCCTCATCTCCAGAACCAAACGCCTAGCTGACAAAGACCACTTGAGAACAGAATTACACACCCTCACTAACGTATTAATGTCCAATGGATTCCAAAGAAGCACAATCACCAACCTAATCCTAAGGGAGACTCCCCAAAACCAAGACACAGAACAGGACAATGGCATCGCCCTCCTCCCTTACATCAAAGGCACCATAGATAAAATCAGCAAAATTCTCCACAAACACAATATCAGGACAGCCTTTGGCACTGACCAAAAATAGCCAACATCTTAAAAACCCCAAAGACAAGATCCAGCTAGAAAACCAAGGAGTTTATGAAATACCATGCAAAATTTGCCCAGCCACATACATTGGACAAACCAACAGGAGAATAAATGCTTGCATCGCAGAACACAAGAACGCAGTCAGAAAAGAAGAAAAACTTCCTCCCTTTTCCAGCACCTTAAAGCCACAGGACATGAAATTGATTTTGAGGGATCCAAACTTATCTCCAACACTGAACACTTCAACAAGAGAATAATTAGGGAAGCCATCAAAATAGAAAACCCCCATAACATGAATAAATGGGATGATACTTCCCACCTACCAGACATCTGGAAACTAGCCCTAATCAACAAATGAGTCCCAGCCACGAAAACCAATACTGGACCCAAAATAACACATGATGCCACCACCAATCTCCCTCACCAGACTCAAACCCAAGCCCACCCCACAGACAAAAGGCAACCACCGTCCAGAAACCAGACCATAGCTGCAACTCCAGCTGCTACACCCCCCTCTGACCCCCAAACTAAGCAAGCTGACACATGCTATAAACACATAGCCAGACCTCAAACTCGGAGCCAAACCAAGGCCGAATGTCACATCACAGCCTTCCATCCAGGATACTACATCATGGAACTCAGGAGATTACAACACAAAACCTCAGGAGGTTGCAACACAGACAACAACCCAGGAGATTACAGCACAAGACCCAGGATGTCACAACAATAAAACTCAGAAGGTCATCACACAGCCCACTACCCAGGTAGCTACAACACAAAAGGCTGAAGGACACACAGCCACTACCTCAGCCACACAGGCTCTTACGAAAAAGCCAACCAATCAGCAAACATCAATTCCATCAACCAATCAAGAAGCAACAACACAGCCAACAACACAGCCAACCAATCAGCAAACACCAATTCCATCAACTAATCAAGAAGTGACAACACAGCCAACAACACAGCCAACCAACCCGCTTTCATCAGAGCCAGAACACCACACCTCCCCTCCAGTATTTATAGAGAGAAGGCAGCTCAGATCACGCTTTGCTGGCACAAGCACAAAGCCGAAGACACCAGCCTGAAGATGGCGAGTGGGATCTCGTCGAAACGTCACCAAAGTATTCTCAATCTTACACGGGACAAGACCCGAAGACACCAAGACCTACATACTTTTACCCGTGAAAATCTACGAAAACACACACACACACACATATATATATATATGAATGATTTTGCCAAAGTGCAAAATCTTATATTTCTCACAACTGAATAAGTTTTGTTGGATACAGCCCAATGTCCAACTTTAATTAAGATTATTTTGAATCTTGGGTTTTTGCTGTGTTAACAATCCCCATAAGCTTTACGTCATCTGCAAATTTGATGAGTATCCCTTCCATTCCTCTATGCAAATCACTTATGAAAATATATGACAGCATTAGATCCAGAATAACGCACTGGATACTTCACTATGGACCACATATTGAGTATGGTAGTTCAACTAACAATAAATCCACCTCTATGTCTATGGAGATTCTCAGTCATCCAGGTCATGCTTGTGCCAAAGATGCTTTTTCAGAAGGCACCTGGACTTTCTTTGTTTTTCCTAGAAGATGTTTCACTTCTCATCCAAAAAAGCTTCTTCAGTTCTGAAGCTTCTCGGATGAGAAGCAAAACATCTTCAAGCAAAAACAAGAAAGTCAAGTTGCCTTCTGAAAAAGCACCTTTAGGACAATCCACCTGATAATTAAATCATCCATTCCACATTGCTCCATTTTATTCAGAAGAAGGCAATGATTAACTTAAATTAGTAGACCAGCATAATACTGTGAACATAATATAATTAGATTTCAGCAAGGCATTCAACAAAGTGGACCACAACCTACTTCTTAGTAAGCTAGAAAAATGTGGAATAGATAGCACCACCACTAGATGGACTCGCAACTGGCTGGCAAACCGTACTCAACGAGTAGTCCTTAATGGGTCTAAGTCTACGTGAAGGGAAGTAAGCAGTGGGGTGCCACAAGGTTCCATCTTAGGCCCAGGACACTTCAATATCTTCATTAACGACTTAGATGAAGGAATAGAAGGGGAACTTACCAAATTTGCAGATGATACTAAGCTGGCAGGAATAGCTAACACCCAAGAAGATAAGCTCAAGATCCAGATGGATCTTGACAGACTAGAACACTGGGCCTCTAACAAAATGAAATTCAATGTAGAGAAAAGTAAAGTCCTACACTTAGGCAAGAAAAAGTACACATATAGACTGGGTGAAACCAGGCTCAATAGCAGTAACTGTGAGAGGGATCTTGGAGTCTTAGTGGACAACCAGCTAAATATGAGCCAGCAGTGTGCAGCATCCGCCAAAAAAGCAAATGCAATCCTAAATTGTATTAACAGAGGGATACAATCAAGATCAAGGGAAGTACTAGTACCACTCTATAAAGCCTTAGTAAGACCATACCTAGAGTACTGCATCCAGTTTTGTTCACCACATTATAAAAAGATGTTGAGACTCTAGAAAAAGTACAGAGAAGGATGATTAGGGGACTGGAGACTAAAACATATGAAGAATGGTTACAGGAACTGTTGGCTAGTCTAGTAAAGAGAAGAACCAGGGGAGACATGATAGCAGTCTTCCAATATTTGAGGGGCTGCCACAGGGAGGAAGGGGTCAAGCTATTTTCTAAAGCATCTGAAGGCCATACAAGGAATAATGGATGGAAACTGAACAAGGAGAGATTTAACCTGGAAATAAGAAGAAACTTTTTGACAGTGAGAACAATCAACCAATGGAACAGCTTGCCCTCGGAAGTTGTGGGAGTGCCATCACTTGAGACTTTCAAGAAGAGATTGGACTGTCATTTGTCAGAAATGGCGTAGAGTCTCCCGCTTGGGCGGGGGGTTGGAGTAGATGACCTACAAGCTGGCTTCCAACTCTGATTATCTGTTATCTGTTATCTGTTAACTTTATTATCTAAATATGCTGCATTGAGAGCATTTTTCCTTGCTCTACTAACATGGTCACTTTTTCATACAAAAATTGGTAGTCATCTTAATGGTATCAGTTAGGATTAAAAGTTCACCTGGAAGTCATTTTAAATTCTAGTAATAAGAGGGGGAAATGTCTATGTCTGAAATAAACAATATCTCCAGAAATCAGTAAATAATTAGGCTTACCTAGTTAAGTACAGAAAACTTTGGACAATTAAATAATGTCCTGGTTACTTTATCATTCTTTTTTTTAATGGAGACACATGATCAACCAAACTCAGAAAAGTCTACTGTGTCAAAACTTTGGGGAAGAGGAAGGGGGCACCCATTTAAGTAAATAATACCCTCATTGATTTTAATTGAGTCCTACTGATTTATACCAAGGCTAATTATTTTGAATTGGCTTCTATTGATTTCTGTCTAATTAGATTCAAGTAAAAGCTCTGCAATTTGTATTGAGCAGATTAAATTGAGCTGGCTAATTGCATTGTACTAAAACTCACCAACATGAGAAGTGCTCAATGAATGACTAAAAACAAAAGATGTGTAAATGAAAGGAAGAAAAAGAAAAAAGAGTATGCATTTTTTTTTACTCCTACAATACCCAGGGCTTCCCGGAGAAATATCTGATCCAGAAGAGTATGATAATTGGAACATATTATCATGAAAGCAGCAATGGCTACATTTCGAATAGGTGTAGCAAAAGCAATAGCAATAACACTTATACTTATATACAGGTGAAATTCTACTGGTTCAGACCGGTTCGGGTGAACCAGTAGTTCTGGTGATCACTTGGCCCCACCCACCTGCCCCTGCCCTATTCTGTCCTTTATTTCTGTATTTTGCACCTCAGCTGATTTGCACAGCACAGCGAATTGCCATGCCTCAGCTATTTTACTCACTGGGACAGCAGTAGAAGGTAAGTATTAGAACTGAAAACAGGCGGTTTTCAAATGTTGCATGCGTGAAGTACGTACTCACTGAACCGGTTGTTACACCAGTTGAATCCCACCCCTGAACTTATATACTGCTTCAGAGTGCTTTGCAGCTCTGTCTATGTGGTTTACAGAGTCAGCATATTGCCCCCAACAATGTGGATCCTCATTTTGCAAATCTTGGAAAGATGGAATATTCAGAGTTTTTGCAGCATTAATTCAGCGCCAGGAAAAAAAAACACAGATGGCTGATGCTTCATTTAACATCTTTATAAACATACTAAGTAGATTTTTACAAACCAGTTGTAGATTTCTCCAACATGGAGCAAACTCAAGCAGAGGAGAGAAGCAGTTTCATTTCAATAGACAGACTCAGAGCTTAACATAGCTTCAGAGCTGCAGAGCTTAATATAGAGCCATGCCTAAGCTACTTCTGGTTTCAGTTTCCACCCTAGGCTACTTCGTTTCAGTTTCCAGCCTAGGCTACTTCCAGTTTCAGTTTCCAAATAGTCCCCATTGGCTGACTTAGTTGCTATGCCTATTCATTGGCTGATCTTGTTACCATGCTCTATTCCAGTTCATGAATATACTCTGACATGGAAGGCTGAGTCAGCCAAGGAGAGAAACAACCTAGAACTACGGAGAAATGTCCTGACAGTGAGAACAATTTACCAGTGGAACAGCTTGCCTTCAGAAGTTGTGGGTGCTCCAACACTGGAGGTTTTCCAAAAGAGACTGGACAACCGAATCCCACCAGGCTCAAGGTTGACTCAGCCTTCCATCCTCCCAGGGTAGGTAAACTGAGGACCCAAGATTGTTGGGGGGCAGTAAGCTGACTTTGTAAAAATGCCTCTTAGTAATAAGCAGGCATATTCAATGGAATGAAGGCTATTGCTGAGCACATTGGGTTGTATCCCAAAAATTGTAAGCTGCCCTGAGTCTCCGGAGAAGGGCGGCATATAAATATGAATTAAAACAAAAACAGAAACCTTTATCTGACTTGGTAAAAGGGTCTCTTGCTTGAGCAGGGGATTGGACTAGAAGAACCTTCCACCTGTATTATTCTATGTTCTGAGGCAGTTGTATGGGAAGAGTTTGCTAACATGTCTTAGCAGGGATATAAGCCTATCAGAAAGTCATTACACAGTCCATTTGTTTAATCAGCTGATATGCATGTGGAGTGAGCACACGTAGAACCATTTTTTTAAAGGTTAAGATGTTGTGTGAATTATTTTCATCTCCTTTGGAAAAACAGTCATGCAAACAAACATATATTTCAGTCCTGGATTAGAATTAGAATAACAGAGTTGGAAGGGACCTTGGAGGTCTTCTAGTCCAACCCACTGCTTAGGCAGGAAATCCTATACCATTTCAGACAAATGGTTGTCCAATCTCTTTTTAAAAACTTCCAGTGTTGCAGCATTCACAACTTCTGGAGGCAAGTTGTTCCACTGGTTAATTGCTCTAACTGTCAGGACATTTCTCCTTATTTCCAGGTTGTTTCTCTCCTTGATTAGTTTCCATCCATTTCTTCTTGCCCTGCCTTCTGGTGCTTTGGAGAATAGCTTGACTCCCTCTTCTTTGGGGCAGCCCCTGAGATATTGGAACAGTGCAATCATGTCACCCCTAGTCCTTCTTTTCATTAAACTAGACATACCCAATTCCAGCAACCGTTCTTTATGTATTTTAGCCTCCAGTCCCCTAATCATCTTCGTTGCTCTTCTCTGCAATATGTGTATATTTAAAAACAACAAAATTGAAATTACCAAAAGGGGAATACAAAGACAAATCAAGATAAACCAACAACAAACAAACATATTGGTACAAACAAACTCAAACAACAGACTTGACGGGCCAACAGGTTTTCTTTTTTTCTGCCATCATTTTTTTATTTTTATTATTTTTATTTTATTGGACTTATATGTTTCTAGGAAAAGGATCTGAACGTGGAAACAACTGCGACAAGAAATCCTGGACAAAGCCCCTTTATGGGATTTACAAAGCAGACTGATGAAAACCCCGAAGACTCCTTTTAAATGCCAAAGAATGATCAAAGGTCAAATCCTATGTTTCCTTACAAATGATTGAAAGGTCAAGATTGTGCGAAGCAAAAAGAAGGAATATAAAATTGGACTATTTGACCAGGGATAAACTAAGTTTGATATTTCTGGTAATTCCTAATGGAATTTTTTACAGAATTACCATAGGTTTGAAAAGATTTGATTTCTGGATTATATATAGATAAAGGTTAGGCTATAGGGAGAAAAGTATTTAACTACTGTTTTTATTTTTAGAGGTTGAAAACTGAGTGTATTAGCTTTATCTAACCACGCAGTGAAAGTTGAAACAATTTCATTATGATAGTCTCTGTTGCTTTTTATTTTTCCTTTTCTCTTACACTTCTTTTTCTTCTCTTTTTTTGCATTTTCTGAATTTTTCTCTTTTCTCTTCTAGTTTAATTTGCATTCATTTTTTTTTTACTATTTATTAAGTTTGGTATAATCATTAATAAAAAAGAAAGTTGAGGTTATTATTGTTGGAAGAAATATCCATCTGATTCAGTTCCAAGCCAGGAGAAAGACACTGGAAACATGGAGGCTGATTGGAAAGATGGTTTAATAATAAATACAACTATGTGTTTGTAGTTCTGATGCAGCTGACCACATGGAGTTGAGAGTGGGGGTATTTATACCTTCTCTTGGGCTTTGCACTTGAACTTCCTTGCAAGAACATGTATTTTATTGGCTGTTGTCAGACTCCCATGGTTCCATGTACAAATCCTAGGAATTTGTCTGAGCTAAGTTTGATTGAAGTTTGGCTATGCAATGAAGGGGCTTGTTGGACAATTCCTATTGTGGCTGAGGGCTAATCCTACCTTTGTTCAGACCTTGCTGCAGGAAATTTTTGCCTATGAACAGAGCGATCTCAATAAGCTCTTTATCCCTTATGTGTTGACATCTGCTGAGGGCTATTAAGGAAGGCAGGTGCTGCTTTCCAAGAGCATGTTTCTCCATTTCTCATCCAGGGAAATATAATGTTCTGCCTTTTTTTAATATTTCTCAAAATGTTTCATTCTTCTAGGAGAGGGGTGGATGCTAACTTTCTACATTATATAATGTTTCTCTTTTCTGTAGCATATGCATGCACTAAGCTTGTCAAATTTTAAATCAGAGCATTTACGATCTCAGGTTAGCCTTTTGTGAAGTCTTCTGCTGTTTCTTCCTTGAGCTATTTTTGATCTACTTCTCTTCTCTGATTCCCAGAGGAAATCAAAGGTTGATGCCTGAACAATTCATTTACAGTTCTGATCACAAGTAGATGGGTATGAAACAAGCAATTGGCTGGAGACAGCACCTAACCTAATTGCAGGTGAATGTTTTGCTCCAAAAAATATTGTAGAACCTTAAGCTGTTACATCCAGGATAATAACAGAAAGAGGGAAATACATAACAAACTTCCAAGTGAAAGGAATCTCCTTAAGTGGTACTTAGATAGAGAAAT
>CM019150.1:214127021-214159521 GCA_009733165.1 Naja naja | reverse complement strand
GAAAAGAAAGAAAGAAAGAAAGAAAGAAAGAAAGAGGGAGGGAGAAAGAAAGAACTAAAGAAAGATAAATAGAGAGAAAGAAAGAAAGAAAGAAAGAAGAAAGAGATCTAGAGAAAACAGAAAAATGCCGGTTGCCCACCCGAAAGAGCCCGGAGGGTGGTGAGGGAGGTGTTTCTTGAAAGAAATGAAAGATAAATTGCTCTCCCTCCCTCCCCTGAAAAAGAAAAGCCCGAATGAAAGAAAGATCAATAGATGCGAGAAAAACTAAGTAAGATAGAAAGCGTCGAAAGTTGTTGTAGAGAGCTAAATAGACTGAAAGCGTCTTCTATTTCGGGTTAGGGTGTCGTAGCCCGGAGCCCGGAGAAAGAAAGAAAGTAAGATAGGGAAGAAAGAAGAAAGAAAGGGATGGAAGAAAGAAAGAAAGCCGCCAAGCAAATATTTTCCTTGCCGTGTTGTGGAAAGCCGGGAACGGGTCAGCAGATCGAGAAGTCGATGCGAGACCACATCCTCCTGAGCATCCTTTACAAACTCGAGTATTCCATTAGAGATTCTCAGTAGGGAGCAACAGCAGCAGAACAGCAGGGTAGCCGGTGGCAGCGGCGACCTGTCTGTGGCTTGGAGAGTGCTGTTAAGAACTGGGCGATCTGGGCGCAGATACAACGGCGCCATTGACCAAGATGGTGAGGATGGGGCAGCGGATCGGCAAATGGCCTCGCTGGGCCTAGAGGTGAAGGGGGTGTTGGCCCAAGGTTGCAGCCGGTCTTGGTCCCCTTGTACCATCAATTTTACCAGCTATCCCACCACCTGGTGTGTGAGCAGTCCTTCCTGGCATTTTTGGGAACGGGCCGGAGGCTGTCCGCCCTCCTTCCCCCCCCGCTCCCTTATTCTTTCTGCTTTGTCTTCTTTGGCCTGTTACATCTTTGCCTGGCCACGGACTATGAACTGTGCCTCCCCTTCTCCCTCTTCACCTGATGGATGCTGGCCTGGGGTTTCTGGGTATTCCCTGCTGATTCGCTGTGGTGAGAGGGCAGCATGGTGGGGATGCCTTTTCCCCGTTAATACGGCCTGGCTTGTGTCATCTGTCCTGATCGACTTTCTGGAGAGCCCTGCGGTGAGAGCGCGGTGGCTGCAGGCCCAAGCATGGGATTGTACCATCGACCCACAGGACCTTGGCAAGAGGGCAGTCCTGATATATGTCTTTGGTCCTCCCAGTAGCTGGTTAATTGGACTCCATTGGGTGCTGCTATTACTATTTTTAACATCTTTAACACCTGTAATGGCTGGACTTTTCTTCCAACCATGAACTATTCCCCCAGATACTCCATCACTACAAGATCTGGACCTATTCTTCGACAGAGCTGCAGGCCTTAAGGGAGCGCCCTCTCTCCTGGGTTTGGCCCTTTGGACTCTCGATGGTCTAACTCGAGGACGGGTTATGGAACCCTGAGAGATGGCACAGCATGGGGAAGGGTCGGGGTCTTGGGAGGGGCAATAAGAGGGCTAGTGGGGCTTTGTTGATTTGGTTTTTAGACCGTTTCTTAAGGGGTTAGGGAGGGGGGTGGGTCGTAAGGAGGGGACTCAGTGCAGCCCAGATTGGGGTCGTAGGGGGGGTGCCAGGGGGTGCCGGTGGGGCCCCAGAGGACAGGGTGGGAGCGACGATTTCCAGGGTGGTTGGGTTCGGCAGGCGACGACGAGGCACGGGGCCAGAACAAGTTAAGGGAGCACGCCCCCAATGTCTTTATGCGGTGGCGTGCTCCGACCCCGATGCCTCTTCCCAATGTCCTGGGGACCCGGGATCTAGGGCCCCTGGACTCCGGCTGGTGTACTTTAATGCCAGGTCCGTGTGCTAAAGCAACCCTCCTCCATGAGGAATCGAGAGGAGGCCGCGGATCTGGCCTGTATCACTGAGACCTGGGTGGGCCCAGAGGGGGGAGTCCCTCTAGTTGATCTATGCCCCCCAGGTTTTCAGGTGTTGCACCAGCCATGGGCCCAGGGAAGGGGTGGGGGGGTAGCTGTTGTTATTCAAGAGCCCTGATTCCAAGGGAGGTCTCTGTTCGGAGATGGGTGGGTGTGAAGCCCTCCTTTTGAGATGCGGGTCTGAGAGTCGGATGGGCTTGCTGCTCACATACATTTCCCCCAGCTGTGTGGCAGCTGCCCTGCCTGGGCTGCTTGATGCCATCTTGGGTTGGCGGTGGAGTTCCCAGGACTTATTGTCCTGGGTGACTTCAACTTGCCCTCTCTTGGGGTGGCGTCAGCCTTGGCCCAGGAATTCATGGCCTCCATGGCGGCCATGGATCTGACTCAAGTGATTGATGGCCCGACTCATGAGGGGGCAACATGCTCGACCTGGTTTTTGTCTTGGAGCAGTAGCATAATGATCTGGGGAGTGGTGATCTTATTATCCAGCCCGTTCCATGGTCAGATCATTATCTCCTACGGCTGGCTTTTCGACAAGCTGCCCCACACTGCTGGGATGAGGAGCCCCTTAGGTGGTTCCACCCCAGGCGCCTGATGGACCCGGAAAGGTTCCAGGCAGAGCTGTTTTTTTTTCCTACATCCCTGGTCCACAGCTCTGCCAAGACCCTGATGGCCGCTTGGCAATGGGTGGCCGCGGGGGCTTTTGACAGAGTTGTCCCCATGCATCCCCTTACCCGTCACAGATCCCGTGTGGCTCTCTGGTATACCGGGGAGCTCCGGGAGATGAAGCGACGGAGCAGGGGTCTAGAGAGCAGGTGGAGGTCAACCCGCTCCGAATCTGACTGAGCCCAGTGGAGAGCCTATATCAGGACCTATCTGGTAGCTGTGAGAGCGACAAGAAGGGTTTATTTCTCTGCTCTCATAGCATCCGCAGGAAAGCCCAGCCACCCTGTTTGGGGTCGCCGCTCCCTCCTCCATCTGGGGCTGCGTGGATCCCTCGCGGGGTCAAGCTGAGGAATTTGGCCAGTTCCTGTAGGATAAGATCGCTCGGATTCGGGGGGTGAACTCCAATTTGCCGTGGTCTGATGCCGAGGGTGCAAGTGGTCTAGCTAATGTAATCTGGACTGAGTTCGATCCTGTTTCCGAGGATAAAGTCGACAGGATTATGCGACGACTGAGTTCCACCACATGTTTGTTGGACCCATTCCTGGTTGGTCTATGCCTCCAGGGAGGTGACATGCGGCTGGCTCCAGGCAGTGGTCAGTGGGGGAGGGTACCTTTCCCACTGCCTTGAAGGAGGCGGTGGTGAGGCCTCTCCTGAAGAAGCCTGCCCTGGACCCAGCCGAATTGAACAACTTTCGTTCGGTCTCCAACCTTCGCTTTCTAGCGAAGGTTGTTGAGAGTGTGGTGGCTCAGCAATTTCCGCTTTTCCTGGATGAAACGGACTACCTGGATCCGTACCAATCGGGCTTTCGACCCGGGTATAGCATGGAGACGGCATTGGTCGCACTGATGGATGATCTCCTGAGGGCTGGGACAGGGGTTTTCCTCTGTCCTGGTCCTGTTAGATCTCTCAGCAGCTTTTGATACCATCGACCATGGTATCTTATTGCAGTGTCTCGGGGGGTTGGGAGTGGGAGGCACTGTGTTGCAGTGGTTCACCTCCTTCCTCTCAGGATGCTCGCAATCAGTGTTGGCAGGGGGGCAGAGGTCGACTCCAAGGGCTCTCACTTGTGGGGTCCCTCAGGGGTCTGTCCTCTCACCCCTTCTGTTCAACATTTATATGAAATCGCTGGGTGAGATCATCCGCGGCTTTGGGGTGAAGTATCATCAGTATGCTGATGATACGCAGTTATACATCTCCACCCCAGGCCACATCAGTGATGCCCTCTCTGTGATGTCCCGTTGTTTGGATGCGGAATGGATCTGGATGGACAGTAACATGCTTCGGCTCAATCCAACTAAGACAGAGTGGCTGTGCATACAGACATCTCGACCCAGTCAGGAGATTCCATCTTTGGTCATGGGGGGAGAGGTGTTGCCCCCCATGGATAGGGCACGTAACCTGTGGGTCCTCCTGGACTCACGGCTCAGGCTGGAGGAGCAGGTGGGAGCCATGGCCAGGGGGGCCTTTGCCCAGGTCCAGCTGGTTCGCCAGTTACGCCCATATCTGGACCGAGATGCCCTGCGCACGGTCACTCAGGCACTTGTCACATCGCGGCTCGACTACTGCAACGCTCTCTATCTAGGACTGCCCTTGCATACTATCCGGAGGCTTCAGCTGGTGCAAAATGCTGCCGCGGGTTGTGACTGGGACCTTCCCGGCTCTCCACTACTGCAACGCTCTCTATCTAGGACTGCCCTTGCATACTATCCGGGCTTCAGCTGGTGCAAAATGCTGCCGCGGGTTGTGATGGAGCTTCCCGTTCTCCCATGTTACGCCCCTCCTGCATGGTTTGAATTGGTTGCCGGTTGCCCTCCGAGTGAGATTCAAGGTTTTGGTATTGACATTCAAAGTCCTACAAGACATGGGTCCGGCTATCTACGGAACGTCTACTGCCGGCATCGAATACCAACCGCCCTGTATGAGCGCACAGGCAGGGACTCCTCAGCGTGCCATCTGCGACTCAATGTCGCTTGGTGGTGATGCGGGGGAGGGCCTACTCTGTGGTGGCTCCCGCCCTATGGAATCAGCTACCTCTGGGACTCCGCCTGGCCCCCAACCTTCGCACCTTCCGCCACGACCTGAAAACTTGGCTTTTTGAGCAGGCTGCTCTGTGCTGACTCCTCTTGGGGGGGGGGTGTTTTATAATTTGTTTTAGTAATTTGGCTTGTTGGGTTTAATTCTATTTTAGGTAATTATTATTATTAATTTTAGGTTTTAATTGTGAGCCGCCCCGAGTCTGTTCGGAAGAGGGTTGGCATACAAGTCAAATAAATAAATAAATAAATAAATAAATAAATAAATAAATAAATAAATAAATATGGGTCAAAAGCATCCAGCCACATCAGTTTCAGTATCACCCCTGATTGTCCACCTTCAAACCTTTAATGTCTGGGAGTGGGAAAATGTACAACTGTAATTGTGCCTGGAATTACACTTATAAGTCCTGCCAGTCATTCAACAGGTTATCTCATGGCCAACCTGATTTTATGACAACTTTTGCAGTGGCCATCAAAAAAATCTACAGCTGTTAAGTGAATACCATGGTCATTAAGCGAATTAATGCATCACATGCCCGTGGGATGCCGAAAAAGGCCATAACTGCAAGCTGGTTACAAAGCACCCAAAATGTGATTGTGTGACTGTAAGGGGAAACCATCAGAACTTTGAGTCTGGATCATATTTGTGAGGGTCCATCAGAATTTGAACAGTTGCTAAGCGAATATTTCAAGATTGAACGGCTTCGCTTCTTTCAAAACCTTATTGCTATTCAACTTGCCAATAAATTTATTTATTTATTTATTTATTTATTTATTTATTTATTTATTTATTTATATCTATTGGACTTGTATGCCACCCCATCTCCGAAGACTTGGGGCGGCTCACAACTAAAACCAAACATCAACATCAACAATAAATAATTAAAAAAGAATTAAACAAACACAAGCCCAATATTTAAAGTTAGAATTAATTTAAAAACCCCTCCCCCCCAGGAGGTCAGCACAGCCTGGCCTGTTCAAATAACCAGGTCTTCAAGTCGTGACGGAATGTGCGAAGGTCAGGGGCCAGACAGAGCCCCAGGGGTAGTTGGTTCCACAGGGCGGGAACCGCCACAGAGTAGGCTCGGCCCCGGGGCACTGCCAGCCGACACTGACTTGCCGACGGGACCCCGAGAAGCCCCTGCCTGTGTGCTCTCACAGGGTGGTTGGCACTTGGTATCAACAGGATACGCTCCCGTAGATATCCCGGATCCCCAAACTTGGGGGAGAGAAGGGTGGAAACCATCAAGCTCACCACGGCAGGTGCTTGAGAAGGAGGTGGACTGTTCCCATAATGAAAGGATGGCTCATAACTGAACAATGTGATCACCTAGGGGTGGGGAGAAAGGGAAGCTATTGTTTAACTAGGCAAGCATTTCCACGGAAAAACCAGAGCTGGTTTTGATTCTTCAGTACCAAAATGGTGTATCCAATAAAGTTTTATTTTGGGGATTCAAGAGTGTTTCCTTATTTTGGGTTCACTAGTTGGACAGTTGACAGAATGTTCATAAGTCAAGGACTACCTGTAACAAATCCTCTCCTTGTCCCAATTCCAGAGTGACACACACGGATGAAAACCTTGCAAGCCAAAGTAATTAAATACTCCTGTGGTTCTTTTCCTTCATTTCTGTTCCCTACAGCCCCTGGCTGACCCTTTTAACAGAGACTGGAAAAGCGTTAATGGGCCATTGCCACTGGATAAATGATCCTACAAACAAGTTCTGATAAAGCATTAGTCTCTTAATTGAATTGTTGATGTTAATAAGTTCAGGAAATAAATGGTTCATTGACTGATTGGAAGAGAAGGGGGAAAAAAACATAATATACATAATGTTGTTGGCTCCTTCGAAGTTTTGGTTTCATTTTTTCTTCTTCTATAGTTCACCCAGGGGTCATTTTAAAAGGGGACTGCTGTGGTTCAAGAGAAAAACCTAGAATAGAATAAGAGAAAGCATGCTTACATGTTTGATCATGAGTTTATGACAGCCTTATAATAAATTATGGACTATGAAGGATTGTATTAGATCATTCAGTGTTGTGTTCCATGGCACTGATGGACTGAATATTACTTTTTATTTAATAAAAGCGAGGATTGCTCTTTTTTTTATTAATACAGCAGTCTCCAAATGGGAAGGCAAACACCATCCAAAACAATTTAGCCACAAAACATATTTCTGGAAGTCCCTTCAATTTGCATACTTTAAGTACAATTGCATAAAGCAATTTTGAAGAAAATAACTGATGCAGGAATGAACAATTGGTGCATGAAGAGGAAAAAGAAGACATGCAGGACAGATTAAACACACCATTTAGATAAATGGACCCATTTTCAGCAACAACAACAAAAAAACCATAAGGGTCTCGCAGCAAATCCCTGAGAAATGCGAAACTTGACTAGGTTCTGAAAAGGAATTGGAATTTCTTTGGTTTTCCTTGAAAATATATCACTTCTCACCCAAGAAGCTTCTTCAGTTCTAACTGAATGGTGGAGAATGGAAGGGTTTAGATTCCTTGCAGTCATCTGGTCATTAGCGCTCTCTGAGGTCACTTGGAGGTTTATCTGTGCCCTCAGGGTCACCTGAATAGTGCAAATCAGAGGTGGTATTCAGCAGGTTCTGACCAATTCTGGAGAACTGGTAGCGGAAATTTTGAGTAGTTCAGAGAACTCTATGGATATTTTTTAGAAATTAAAATGGAAGAGGAACAAGTTAAAGAAACAATGATTACTTGGGGGAAAAATTTTGGATATGGGATTGATCTAGAGAAATGGGAAAAATTATGGTCCCAGAATTATAAAATGACAATGTCAACTGCTTATAAAGAAAATTTGTATAAGATGTTTTACAGGTGGCACTTATCCCTGATGAGAATTGCAAGAATGTTTAAGAATAAATCGGATAAATGTTGGAAATGTCATCAGATACCTGGATCATATTACCATATGTGGTGGACTTGTTCAGATGCAAAAAGATATTGGACTAAAATCCACATATGGTTGGAAAAAATGATACAACAACACATAGACTTGAAACCAGAAATATTTTTATTGGGAATTATACCAGATATCTACAATAAAGAGTTGAAATATTTGATTGTAAATGTTTTAACAGCAGCTAGAATTATATTTGCCAAAAATTGGAAGAATGATAAAATACCTATGCAGGAGGAAGTGATTAGGAAAATTATGGACTGTGCTGAAATGAGTAAATTGACATTTGAAATTAGAGAACAAGAAGATAAACAATTTTACAAGATATGGGATTTGTTTTATCAATGGTTGGATAAAAGACTTGGTAATGCAATAGACTATATAATTTTGTAATAGAAATATAATAGGCTGATATAAAATATAATGTTGATATATATAACCATTGGATGAAAGTATAACATAAATTTTAGATTAAAAATATATCTCATATATGATGAAATAAATAGTTTAATTGTACACAAGTAATAATTGATAAATACATAATGTTTTATTGATAATATGAGAAATTTTCTTTTTGATAAATTGTGAGTGATGAATATGAAAGGATGACACAAAGGATTTGTAACCAACTGACACACTGTATGTATATATGGAAGATGGTTTTTATGTTTTGTATGTCCTGTTTGTATGTTTGTATCAAAAATAAAAAACTTTTTATAAAAAAAAGACCCTCTCTTGGAGTGAATGGAAGTAGAGAAAGCCAAAATAACCAAATATTTTAGAGTGGTCCTAGTATACCCGGAAGCAGACCATTTCTCAGGTGGTTTCCAATTCCCTCAGTGCAAGGACGTGACTTTCTGGCCATGAGATTGTCTCTGTAATCCTCTTCTGAAAGAACATCAAAAACAATTTTCTTTTCATCAGATTGAATTGAGAAATGGCAGGAGGAAATAAATCCTGCCAAGGAATGTAAATCCTTCCATTCTCCACCATTCAGTCAGAACTGAAGAAGATTCTTGGATGAGAAGTGAAATGTCTTCAAGAAAACAAAGAAAGTCCAGTTGCTTCTTTACAAAAACCACCTTTGGGACTTCCAAATGATTCATCAAACACATACAAACCACCCATTTATTTGTCAATTTGTTTAAGATTCTTTATATATGGAATACAAACTCACTTTATAAACACACATGACTTTGTAGAGGAAAGCAAATATTTCTATAATGGGGTCAGAGGCTCTAATAATCAATTGACATTCCTGACGAAGCTTTCCTGAGACCGAACCATAAAATTATAATTACTTTAGAAAAGATGATGAAAAAATGTAATTTTGATCATGCATGCCCCCTGCCTGGTGTAAAAATGGTTTGATTTGTATAATTACTGGAGATTTGCAGTCATGTAATTATACTTTACTGACCCAAGTTAATTTTGGACATCAATTTATATTCTTTGAATAAATTTTGACGGAATAAATAGCTCTATTTTTTTAAAAAGTCTGCCATTCTCAGAAATGGAAAACTAGCAGCTAAGGGGAAAAGACCTCTTGACTTCCTTTGTCAAAAATTTGCCCTTCTGCTCCTCTTTGATGTTTCCCCAAACTCACCTAGAAACCACAACTAACGTGATTTTTTTGCTATTTATTTTTAGAAATGGTTTCCTCTTTCTGCATAGTGGCCTCCAATTTTGATTAAGTGTTTGGAATTTCTACAAGATCATCCTGTTCCAATGTTTAATAAAATAAAATAATAAAAATAGTGTTCCAATTCCAAACAACAAAGATGATGAGAGGACTGGAGTGGTGGGAATGTTATTGGTTCGCACTGGTTCTAGTGAACCGGTAGTTCCGGTGAGCAGTTGGCCCCGCCCACCTGCCCCTGCCTTTTCCTGTCCTATATTTCCCTGTTTTTCAGCTCAGCTGATTCACGTGGCACAGCAGATTGCTACGCCTCAGCTGTTTTACTCACCAGTGCTGACATAGATTTTTAAAGCTTAAAATGGGTGGCTTTTGAATGCTGTGTGTGCACGAAGCACATGCTTACCGAACCTGTTGTTAAACTGGTTGCAACCCACCACTCACTAAAACATATGAAAAACAGTTGCAAGAATTGAGTATGTCTAGTTTAGTGAAAAGAAGGACTGGGGGAGACTTAATAGCAGTGTTCCAATATTTGAGGGGCTGCTACAGAGAGGAAGGGGTCAACCTATTTTCCAAAGCACCAGAAGGCAAGAGAAGAAACAATGGATGGAAACTAATCAAGGAGAGAAGCAACCTGGAATTAAGGAGAAACTTCCTAACAGTGACAACAATTAATCAGTGGAATGACTTGCCTTCAGAAGTTGTGGGTGCTCCATCACTGGAGACTTTTAAGAAGAGGCTGGATAGCCACTTGTCTGGAATGGTATAGGATCTCCTGCCTGAGCAGTGGCTTGGAGTAGAACATCCCCAAGATCCCTTCCAGCTCTAGTTTGATTGATTGGTTTCAATTGTACATTAATTCTGTTATGTTTTGTTATGTAGAGTATCCACAGGGTATGGACAAAAGCTGCTGCAGGTTGCAGCTATAGCCAAGAACCTTTGCACAAGTTCATCTTGCGCTTCAATTGTACCTCTTCCTGGAGTGGGAGGTCTTGCTCACAATCACTCATGTCTTAGTCACCTTGATTTGTACTTGGCTGGAAGCTCTGGCTTCTATTTGTATTCCAGGTATGATTCAAGGCGCCGGTTATCAAATAAGCCCTACATCCCACATAGGATAGGGCAGGTTTCTTGAGGGAACACTGCCCATACCTCTGCAGAGTATCTGCTCATCATAGGTTATGGCCATGTTCTGGATCCCCTTCCTTAAATGTTGACAACTGATAGGGAACTCCATCCCTCTGGAATTGAGATCCTCCTGCTCAAATTGATATGAAGTTTTGGATGGATGGTCAACCAAATGCAACTGTAAGGAAAAGGTAAAGGTTCCCCTCGCACATACATAAAGCCAGAGAGCCAGCACTGTCTGAAGATGTCTCCATGGTCACGTGGTCAGCATGACTAAATGCTGAAGGCACATGGAGCGATGTTCCCTTCCCACCAAAGGGTTCCCTATTTTTCTACTTGCATTTTTACATGCTTTTGAACTTGCTAGGTTGGCAGAAGTTGGGACAAGTAATGGGAGCTCAGACCATTACACGGTGCTAGGGATTCGAACCACTGAACTGCCGACCTTTCTGATCGACAAGCTCAGCATCTTAGCCCTTAGCCACTGTGTCCCTAATACAACTGTAGCTTAATTTAAATTCATATAAAATGATATGATGATGATGATGTCCATTCAATAATGTCTGACTCTTGGTGATTCTACAGGACAGGTCTCTCCACGTCTTCCAATCTCACACTACTTCTTTGAGTTGTTCTACACTCTGGCTGATGTCAGCTTTCATGGTGTGCAGCCAGTGTGTTCTTTGGTGGCCTGGTTTTTTTTAACCACTAACTCTTCCAAACACAATTGCTTTTCTTCAGTGAATTCCTCTGCATGACATGGCCAAAATAAGTGAGACACAATTTTGTGATTTTTGTTAAAATGGTAGAGACTGGGGCAAAACTTCAGAAAGAAATGCTGGGATTTGAACTGTCTGTAATCGAGCAGGATAAAGCTCTTTTGTTTTTACCAGTTGTCCTTGACTAAGTGAGCCTGGAATTATGGTTGTCATTAAACAGGTCAACCTAATTTTATGACCTTTTTTGCAATGGTTATGAAGGGAACACTGCAGTCATTAAGTGAACAGTGTGGTTGTTATGCAAAGACTACTGCCTTTAAATTGGGTACAATTGAGTAAAATGGGCTTGCTATTAAACAAGCCCATTTTACTCAATCAATGGGTTATTTTTTACAGTAAGTCAGAAGTAAATTATGCAAAAAATGCCAAAAATCATGTGACTGATCACATGACTGTGAAATGCTGCAAATAGCTACAAACGTGAACCTTTCCCCAAGCACCCAAAATATGACCATTTGGGGAGGTCCATAGCAGCCAACACTATAAAAAGATGTTGAGACGCTAGAAAGAGTTCAGAGAAGAGCAACAAAAATGATTAGGGGACTGGAGGCTAAAACACACAGAAATGGAGTACGTTGAGTTTAATGAAAGGGACTAAGGGTGATATGGTGGCAATATTCCAATTTCTAAGGGGTTGCCACAAAGAAGAGGGTCTCCAAAGTACCTGAAGGCAGGGCAAGAAGCAATGGATGAAAATTAATCAAGCAGAGATCCAACCTAGAATTCAGGGGGAATTTCCCAACAGAACAATTAATCAGTGGAATGACTTGCCTCCAGAAGTTATGGGTGCTTCAACAATAGAGGTTTTTTATGAAGAGATTGGATAACTATTTGTCTGAAATAGTATAGGATCTCTTTCTTAAACTGGGGGTTGGGCTAGAAGACCTCCATGCTCCTTTCCATTATTCTGTTATCCCGAATGATCACTAAATAACCAATCTTTAAGCAAGGATTAGTTGTAGGGCAAAGTTCTGTGAAACAGATAAAAATAAAATTGACTTAAAAAAAAGTATAGGATATTTCTCCCCTCTGGTGTTATTTTTAATATTTCTGCTGCTATTATTTAATTTCAAGTTTCCTTTTCTTTTATCTTAATTTGTTTTAATTAGTATTCTTTTAAGCATATAATATGTATCCAGCTATTATGATTTGTGCTTTTTATTGATGTTTCATAGTTGTTATTCGAAGTTATTTAATACAACTTACAATAGTAATTGTATCCAGGTATCACAGATGAATGAATGATAGATAGATAGATAGATAGATAGATAGATAGACAGACAGACAGACAGACAGACAGACAGATGCAGAGAGAGAAAGAGAGAGAGGGAAGAAGAGGGAGAGATGATACAGAGATTAGATGGACGGATGGATAGACAGAAAGATAGACAGACAAACATACAGATAGATAGATAGATAGATAGATAGATAGTTAGATAGACAGATAAATAGATAGATGATATAGATAAAGATGATATAGATAGATATAGATATAGAAATAGACAGATGAGAGAAAGAGACCGAGAGACAGAGGGAGTGAGAGAGAGGGAGAGAAAGAGGAAAAGACACAAGAGAGACAGAGAGAGAAAAATTCCCCCTCTGAATATTTCAAATATATCACTCCAAATTTGTTAATGATTACTCTTCCAATCTGAAGCAACACAATAATTTTTTTTGTGTTTGCATGTGTAATTTATTGGCCTGTGAAGAGTTGTCTGAAAGGCTACAGCTGCTTCCTGCCTTGGATATTTTTTGTACCCAATTTTACAGCTGACTTGACATGAAAATACAAATCTAAGCTTGATAAATACCAACCACTGTTCTTATGTAGGAGAAATTAATTTCCAAACTGCACTGTAGGCCTGGCGGCAATCGCAGCCGATGTCAAGAAGCAAGATCATGCAGTTTTGTCAGGCTACCGGTAATAAACAATGATCACTTCTATCTTTCTGCTGCAGTGGATTTCATTAGAGAGAAATGCAAATGTGTCAGCTTGTTAAAGTACCTGATTGCCAAAGTATTTAATCAAGAAAAGGATGATAGTTTACTGTGACTTGAATACATTCCAAATCAGGTAAGTGATGTTTGTTTTCTTTTTCTCTTCCATTGCATCTTCTTCTGCCCAATGTACAAACCAATCTCTTCAGCTTGCAGAATAATTGTGTACTTTCTTTCATATGGGTGAATAAAGTATAAATAAACTTAGAATTGTCCCAGGAGACAAGTGTCATAAATCAGACTCTCCAACAAAGCCCATTCACGGGCTGAGTGTCATCAATCACACTCTCCAATGAAGGATTTTCGCAGGCAGAAGATCCAGTAACCTAAGCTACAATCTCCACAAGATAGTGTGGAATGTGCTTCTGGCCTTCATCCAGGGGTGAGATTCTACCAGTTTGGACTGGTTCTATAGAACTGGTTGTTACGATTCTGCACAGTTTGAAGAACTGGCAAATCGTGCCCCTGGCTGGTTCCACTCCTCTCCACCTGCCCTTCCCCTCCCTGCCCAGTCAGTCCTTAGCGTGCATGCGCGACATCACGCACATGCCCAACATCACTGACTGCATTCTCCCCTGCTCAGTCACTCCTTAAGGTATTTCCTTCCCCCCCCTGACGATCAGCTGTTCTGATGATCAGCTGTGCCAGGATCCCCCTCGCTGTCTTACTGCTTCACCCAGGAGGCAAAAAGGGGTGTGAAGAGAGGGGTGAGGGGAGTGCCATGTGCCCCCTCCCGTGCTCCATTTCTTGCCTTCCTGGACCCCAGGGAAACTTCCTGGGTGCAAAAATGCCCACCCAGGAGGCTTCCTTGAGGCCCAGGAGCCCAAAAATGGAGCATGGGTGGGGCGTGCCTGTCCCGCATGCCCCTTTTTGCCTCCTGGGCCTTAGGGAAGCCTCCTGGGTGAAGCAGTAAGACAGTGAATCACCTTTTGTGATCTTCTGACAAGCAAAGTCAAAGGGGAAGCCAGATTCACTTAACAACTGTATTACTAATTTAATACAACTGCAGTGATTCACTTAACAACTATGGCAAAGTCGTAAAATGGGGCAAAACTCACAAATGTCTCTCTTAGTGACAGAAATTTGGGGATCAATTGGGATCATAAGTCAAGGACTACCTATACTCTGGAATATGGCCACTTTAGGCTGCTTATTATATATAAGCCAACTCTTATTATAAATAAGCCAAGCATGCTACAACAAAGAATCAACCTCAGATGAGTTTTATCTCTGCTGTTGAACATAGGTAGCATTTTTGCCATGAGAAGAAAGAACGAAGGTATGAGACTAACTACCTCCTAGCATTCTCTATCATAACTGCAATTGCTGTCTCTTCCATTTTTCCCTGATTTTAAAAATCAGAAGATAAACTTTCTTAAGACTAGATCAACCAGCCTTTATCATGATCCATTCTGTACATCTCTACTTCTGGCTGCACTTAAAAGAGCTGTTGGACCACCATAATTCTATGAACTGAAGTCCAAAAGAGGTGGGATCCAGAGGAAATCATAGAATCATAGAGCTGGGCTGGACCTCAGAGATCTTCTAGTCCAAGGATCACCAACCTTTTGGACCTCAGGGACCACCAAACTCATAATTTTAAATCCTGGGGACCACTAATATGAATTTTGACTGATGGTGGCTTGCTGATGTTGGTGAGAGAGAGAGAAAAAAAGATCTGATCTAACATCTCCCTCTCTCTCTCTCCCACTCTCTCTCTCTGACACATACACACAAACACACAGAGGCAGGGGTGGGATTCAAATTTCTTAACAAACAGTTCTGTAGGTGTGGCCTAATTTGTGGGTGTGGCTTGGTGGTAATGTGACTGTCTGGGCATGGCTTGTATGTAAATATTATAAATATTTATGTAAATATTGATTTTTATTAAAAAAACAGCAACTTTTACCCAAAATCAGGCAAAGCAGGCAAGCAGATTGAGTTTCTCACAGAATCATTCAGAGATCTGTCTATCTGCCATCAGCTACCTGAGTCTGTCACATAAAATTTGCTTGCAAACAAACTCGTAAAATTTGCTAGCAAGCAAACTCACAAAATTAATTCACAACATACCTTGTATGTAAATATTAAGTATTTTTATTAAAAAAAGAGCAAGTTTTACCCAAAATCAGGCAAAGCTGGCAGGCAGATTGAATTGCTCACAGAATCATCCAGAGATCTATCTATCTGCTATCAGCTACCTGAATCTGTCACATAAAATTTGCTTGCAGTGAGTCTGCACTGAATAATAGAAGCTTTAGTCCTAAGAAAGGTTTGGCTCTGCTTAAAAGAAACTTAGCAGGCAAATTTGCCAGGTAAGGAGTGAGTGAGCTGGGAGGGTTCCCACAGGCCATGTGGGCAGCACAGCCTTGTATTCCCACGCAGCCTGGATTAATTGCTTTGGGGGTGCTCTGGGGGTGACATTTCTCTGCGGACCACCAAAATTTCCAGTTGGCGACCACTGTTCCAGTCCAACCCTCCTTCTCAAGACAGGAGTTCTTATTCCTTCTCAGACAAAGGGTTGTCCAATCTTTTCTTGAAAACCTCCAGCAATGAAGCATCCACAGCTCTGAGCTAGAAGCTGTTTCATTGAATAATTGCTCTCACTGTCAGGAAATTCATAACAGAATAACAGAGTTGAAAGTGACCTTGCAGGTCTTCCAGTCCAACCCCACAACTCAAGTAGTAGACCCTATACTGGATCTCTCTCTCTGATGAGCTTCCACCCTTGCTTCTAGTAAACATTTGAGGGAGACCCTTTTAACCAGAATTTCCATATATTCAATACTAGCTGGATACCTGTGCTTCGCTATGAAACTATGTGATCGGGCTTAGTTTTGGGGGAGGGAAATAAGGGAAAAAAATATGCCTCTGCCTGCCAGCATCCATCAATATTCATCTGGCTAGCATCCTGTCAGTGTGTGAGAGAATTGAGGGCTGTTTGGAAACTGAAACAGTATTTGCTGTGTGAGCAAGAAGGAGACAGCAAGGAGCCTGAGCATGGCTTAGTTCAACTGTTCTGTACTAAAGTTGCTTGGTGCTGTGAAACTAAAACTGAAACTGAAACTCCTCCTGTGCTTGTGTTTTGCATCTAGAACAGATTTCTTTTCAGGTGGGGAGGGGGAATAGAACTCCTTAGCATCAGAGCATGTTAATAATAATGTACGAAATACTAATGTTCTGGTGGTCATTTCAAAAAATCCTTTCTCAGTGAGCACCTAGAAGCCAAGAGGAACATAAGTGCCAAAGTTCAAGTTTGTAGGCTTTACAGTTCTGGAGATTTTGTGATGATGCGTGAGTGGTTTTTTTTTATTATTACATTTATATGCCGCCCTTCTCCGAAGACTCAGGGCGGCTTACAATTTTTGGGATACAACCCAGTGTGCTCAGCAATAGCCTTCATTCCATTGTATATGCCTGCTTATTACTAAGTGGCATTTTTACAAGGTTAGCTAATTGCCCCCAACAATCTTGGGTCCTCAATTTACCTACCCCGAGAGGATGGAAGGCTGAGTCAACCTTGAGCCTGGTGGGATTCGAGCCTACAGTAATTGTATACAGCTGGATCTTAAGAGCAGGCATTTAACAGCCTGAGCCACCAAGGCATATCATAATTTTGCTTTTAGATAGATAGATTTTGAGTAGCCATCCTTTCTGTGTACTACAAACCACCTCTTATTATCATTATTTAGAATAGTTCATACCCTTAATATGGGAAAAAAATAAACTCTTAGCTTTTCTCCTCTTTTTATCTCAGGAAGAAAAACATCAGATCCAATAAGATCTGCCTTTGTGGGTTTTGAGGCTGAATGAGGTTGCTTATGAAACTTATATCCCATGACCTTGTTTTTTTAATTACCAAAGCAATCAACTTCTCTGTACTCCTGGTAGATATTTTACAGTTAACATACTTAACCTCTGGACTTTCCGTTCCCACAAAAATCAACTTTTCACATTAGAATATGGAATTGCAATAAATATAGGAACTAATTGGCTTGAAAGAATGCATTAGGAATACAACATTGGGTCATTAATTGCTGTCTGAGGTTCCCCTCTCCCAAATTTAAAATGTACTACTTCTGCTTGCCATGTATGAATAATAAATAGGATATGCCATTATTCTTGTGCGGCTGAGAATGAGGGGACCTATTAAGCACTTACCAAACCAACTTTTAATGAATACATCAACAGAAAAGCTTCTGTTAAATAATAAAAGAGAGTGGGGTTTTTTTTTGACTTTATGATAACATCTAGGATGTTGACATACTCCTGATTATGTAGGAATTATGCAGTTGACAGCCTCATTTTCATTTAATGGCCTCTCAGCAAAACAAACCAAGATTGTCCTTCTCATTCAAGAACAGGAACAGTAGCTATGTCAGCTTTTCTGTGTCTCAGTGCCCTCTCTTAGATTAATGCGAGTGAAGGATCTGCTGATCTAACCCCAAAAAGCCAATGCAATCCTAGGCTGCAGTAACAGAGGGATAGAATCAAGATCACGTGAAGTTTTAGTATCAATTTACAAAACCTTAGTAAGACCACACTTGGAATAGTACATCCAGCTCAGGTCACCACAATACAAAAAAAAGATACAGTTACGATGAACAGAGTTGGAAGGGACCTTGCAGGTCATCTAGTCCAGCCACCCCCTGCCCAAGCAGGAGACCCTATGCCATTTCTGACAGATAGCAGTCCAGTCTCTTCTTGAAAGCCTCCAGTGTTGAAGCTCCCGTAACTTCTAAAGGCAACTTCTGTTCCATTGGTTGATTGTTCTCACCATCAGAAAATTCCTCCTTATTTTCAGGTTGAATCTCTCCTTGTTCAGTTTCCATCCATTGTTCCTTGTCTGGTCTTCAGGTGCTTTGGAAAATAGGTTGACCCCTTCCTATGGCAGCCTCTCAAATATTGGAACACTGCTATCTTAAGTCAGTAAACAGATTGTTAAATGAATCTGGATTCCACATTGATACTGCTTGTCAGACAGTCGCAAAAAAGTGACCACATGACCCTGGGAACTGCAACCATCAAGAACTACCTATAGAGGTTTATTACGGAAAAGAATACCCCTCCCACAATTGCATTATAGCCCCCTGTTTAGTAAAGAAAAAAAACTGTGAGGTCCTTGAGATGTCAAGGTTCTGGAAAGAGTGCAGAGAAGACCAACAAAAACTATTAGGAGGCTGAAGGCTAAGGCAGACAAAGAATGGTTACAGGAACTAAGTATATCTGATATACTCAGTTTCTGTAAGGAAATAAAAAAATAAGGACTAGGAGTGACATGATATAGCACTATTCCAATACTTGAGGGATTCCAAGAAAGACAAAGGGGGTCAAGCTATTTTTCAAATCACCAAAAGGCAAGACAAGAAACAATGGATGGAAACTAACCCAGGAGAGAAGCAACCTAGAACTAAGGAGAAATTTCCTAACAGTGAAAGCAATAAACCAGTAGAACAGCTTGTTTGAAGTGGTGTAGGGTTTCCTGCCTAAGCAGCGGGTTGGACTAGAAGATCTTCAAAGTCTCTTCCAACGCTGTTATTCTATGATCTATAGGCCAACGGAATGGTTGATAAATTCCCTGTTGGCAATGTGGGCCTCTTTTTCTCTGGCTTTCCCCTCCTTTTCCAACTGATTCCACCTAAGCAGGAAACACAATAAACGTAAGAGGGCCACGCGATTAGCAGTGAGATTTACTAACTGTTGTGCTCTGAATGGGCAAAAGGAGAAGAGGAAAAGTCTTCACACGTTATGGTTACCCAGTTTTTATTCTGAAAACCAGCCCACGTTCTTTCTTTTTTTTTTAATTACATTTATATGCCGCCCTTCTCCGAAGACTCAGGGTGGCTTACAATTTTTTGGAGCACAACCCAATGCGCTCAGCAATAGCCTTCATTCCATTGTATATGCCTGCTTATTACTAAGCGGCATTTTTACAAAGTCAGCTTATTGCCCCCAACAATCTTGGGTCCTCAATTTACCTACCCCAAGAGGATGGAAGGCTGAGTCAACCTTGAGCCTGGTGGGATTCGAGCCTACAGTAATTGTAGACAGCTGGATCTTAAGAGCAGGCATTTAACAGCCTGAGCCACCAAAGCTCAAAGTTCTTCCTTTGCCACCAATTAATATGCCGGAAAGCCAATTTTGTTCCTACTGCATTATGCTTTCCTTACCCACCTAGGCACATAACTCTTAAAATAACACAATTCCTTAAGCATTGGGGGAATACATAGCTTTGTTTGGTCACTCTCAAGTGGATGCTTTGTGAACTTTTATACGCATTGCTATTGGCTTTTATGCTAGTGTTCATGGCTGCACTCCACTGAAGGAGATTTTCATGAGTGATTAATTATATACAGTTGAATGCAAAGAAGAGAGCATGGATATTCAGGGGGTTAGTTTAGAAAATAGGGAAGAAATTGGGGTAGTAACAGATTTTATTTTCCTGGGCTCCAAGATCACTGCAGATGGGGACTACAGCCAAGAAATTAAAAGATGCTTGCTCCTGGGGAGGAAAGCTATGGCAAATCCAGACAGCATACTAAAAAGCAGAGACATCACCCTGCCAACAAAAGTGTGTATAGTCAAGGCTATGGTTTTCCCAGTTGCAATGTATGGCTGTGAAAGTTGGACCATAAGGAAGGCTGAGCGCCAAAGAATGGAGGCCTTTGAACTCTGGTGCTGGAGAAGACTCCTGAGAGTCCCTTGGACTGCAAGGCAATCAAACCAGCCAGTCCTAGAGGAGATCAACCCTGACTGCTCTTTAGAAGGCCAGATCCTGAAGATGAAACTCAAATACTTTGGCCACCTCATGAGAAGGAAGGACTCACTGGAGAAGAGCCTAATGCTTGGAACGATTGAGAGCAAAAGAAGAAGAAGGGGACAACAGAGAATGAGGTGGCTGGCTGGAGTAACTTAAGTAGCCGGTGTGAGCTTAAATGGACTCCAGAGGATGGTAGAGGATAGGAAGGCCTGGAGGAACATTGTCCATGGGGTTGCAATGGGTGGGAAATGACTTCAGTGACTAACAACAACAACAATTTAGAAAATAAAGTGAATAAATATAGGGCTTAAGAAAACAGTTCGGTAAGTCAGTTGCAAAGCTGAGTTCAGAGCACCTTATCAGCAGCAAAGGGTGAAAGTCTATGGAGATTCTCAGTCATCCAGGTTATGGTTGTCCCAAAGGTGCTTTTTCATGAGGCAACTGGACTTTCCCATTTTTTTCTGAAGATGAAGCAATGTTGCCATTCCATACCACTGCAGAATTATCTGAAAGGCTCAGAAGGATCTTCAGCCAACACAACATATTTGCACATTTTAAACCCAAGAATACACTAAGGCAGAAGCTTGTCCACTCCAGTGATAACACACCCAGACACAAACTGAGTAATGTGGTATATAAAGTATGATGAAATGAGACATGTGCAGATCGGTACATTGGGGAAACAAAACAACCACTTCATAAACACATGGCACAACACATGAGAACAAACCCATCAGGACAATATTCAGCAGTCTTGCTGCATTTAAAAGACAAAGGTTACTTTTTTGAAGACAGCAAAGTCTACATTTTGGACAGAGAGGACTGCTGGTTTGAAAGAAGGGTCAAAGAGGCCATCTTTGTCAAAACTGAACACCCCTCTCTCCACAGAAGGGGGATGATACAACATCATCTATCTCCAGTCTACAACACAGTCCTTTCAACAGTTCCAAGAAGGATCCACACCAATATGCACCACTCAAGTGACCCTCAGGACACAGATAAATCTCTAGGTAACCTTAATGACTCTCTAAAAAGAATGCAAAGGTCCAGCTGTCTGCAAGGAGTATAAATCCTTCTATTCCCCACCATCCAGCCAGAGCTGAAGAAGCTTCTTGGATGAGAAATGAAACGTCTTCAAAGAAAAACAAGAAAGTCCAGTTGCCTCTTGAAAAAAAGGAAGGGACAATGGATGAAAGCTTGTCTGAGAGAGATTCAACCTGGAATTAAGGAGGAGTTTCCTGGCAGTGAGAACTGTTAAGCAGGGAACAACTTGCCATCCAGAGTTGTGGGTGCTCCATCACTGGAGGTTTTTAAAAAGGGATTGGGCAACCATTTGTCCAGCTTGTTATACAACACCTGCCTTGGGGAAGGGGATGGACTAGAAGACCTCCAAGGTCCCATCCAGGCCCTATGGTTCTATGAAAGCAGCCTGATTCTGTACTCCTTCCTTCATTATTTCAGATCCCAAATGATGGTGTAAAACAGTGGTCCCCAAACTTGGCACTCTAAGACTTGTGGACTTCAACTCCCAGAATTCTCCAGCCAGTCCACAAGTCTTAAAGTTGCCAAGTTTGGAGACCTCTGGTGTAAAACTTTGCCAGAATGTTTCACATAAGATGTAAATCTCATTCCTTCCTTCCTTCCTTCCTCAAATCTATGGAGATGCTCAAATCATCCAGGTTATGGTTGTCTCTCAGGTGCTTTTTCAAAAGGCAATTGGACATTCTTGGATTTTTTTTTCTTTAAAAACATTTCACTTCTAATCCAAGAAGCTTCTTCAGTTCAAACTCAGATGAGAAACAAAATGTTTTCAAAGAAAAAAAAACAAGAAAGTTCACTTGCCTTCTGGAAAAAAGCACCTTTGGGACATTTCTTCCTCCTATTTTTTTTTAAAGTTATAGAAATAGGTAGAAACTGTGGCTTTCAGGATATCATATTGCATGTACCCAGAAAACAGCACAAATTTGTCATGTAGGTAGTCCTAGACTTACAAAGGTTCATTTAGTGACCATTCAAAGTTACAATACCACTGAACAATGTAATTTATGCCTGTTCTTCAGTTACAACCAGAGCTGGGATTCTACCGGTTCGGCCCAGTTCAGGTAAACCGGTAGCTCCAAATATCAGCTGGGAGCGAACTGGTTCACTTGAACAATCAGCTGTTGGGCCCACCTGCCTGCCCTGGCTCTAGTCTGTGCTTTATGTCCAGGTTTTCCAGCTCAGCTGATTTGCGCAGCACAGCAGATAGCCGCGCATCAGCTGTTTTACACACAGGGTTTGCAGCAGAAGGTGAGTTGCAAATGCTGCACATGCATGAAGGGCGTGCTCACTGAACTGGTTTGTCAGGGTTCCAGTAGTTACCCCCATTTAAATCATGAGTCTCAAGCCAAATTTTCAAAACTTAAAGATTTATTAGGAGTAAACATGCAGGCACTGCCTGGGTGTTGTCGACTCTGAGACACATCATTCATTGTCACCCTTGACCCTGGGTTTTCCCCTGCCCCCTGGGTGTATCATAATTCATATTCTCCAATAGGACACATCCATAGCCAAGAGTCATCAATCATGCTCTCCAGTTAGAATTTTGCATGGCAGAAACTTCGGTCATCTAGAAACTACCTATGACAACATTTATGGAATGCAAGTTGCCCACTGCTCTCCCCTCCCTTTCTGTTGGCAACTCTAAAAAGACCACAGAAATATTTTATGAGTTGACACGGTTGTTACACCAGTTGAGTCCCATCCCTGGTTACAACCTGTGCAGCCTCCCCATGATCATGTGATCAAAATTCAGATATGTGGCAACTGGTTCATACCTATGGGCATTGCAGCATCCCAGGGTCATGTGATCCCCTTTTGCAACCTTCTGACAAGCAAAGTCAATGGGGAAACCAAAGTCACTAAACAACCGGGTTACTAAATTATCAACTTCAGTGATTCACTTAACTACTGTGGCAAGATATAGCAATGGCCCTTAGACTTATATACCCCTTCATAGTGGTTTACAGCCCTCTCTAAGTGCTTATTGCCCCAACAATCTGGGTCCTCATTTTACCAACTTTGGAAGGATAGAAGGCTGAGTAAGTCTTGAGCTGGTCAGGATCCAACTCTTGGCAGTGGACAGAGTTAGTCTGGAGTACTGCATTTTAACCACTGCACCACCATGGCTAATACATAGCTAACTAGCTAAATGACAGAGAGAGAGAGAGAGAGAGAGAGAGAGAGAGAGAGAGAGAGAGAGAGACAGACAGACAGACAGACAGACAGACAGACAGACAGACAGACAGATGATAAATGATTTAGAGATAAGAGATAGTGTTGTGGCCCAACAGTGGCCAGCACAGCTGGAAGCAGATTTGGACAGTGAGGAAGTTGGGGAGGAGCATGGGCCAGTCCTGGAGTTTGGGGAAGGCTCTGACGGGGACTCAGCTTTGTGCTGTTGGGGGAAGCCAAGGTCAGAACAGATAGATAGATAGATAGATAGATAGATAGATAGATAGATAGATAGATAGATTATAGACAGACAGACAGATATAGACAAAGAGACACAGAGAGAAAATAGATAGAGAGATAGATATTAGAGAAATACTATAGATATCTCAATTACCATCTTGCAAAATTATGACTGAGCCCATCAGGATCGCACTGCCAAACTGCTGGCAGCCAGCTGTTAGCAGAAGTAGCCTGAAATACTGCATCCTAATCACTGTGCCACCATGGCTCATGTTGTAAAATGGCACAGAATGAAACTTGGTTAAGAAATTCTCACTTAACCAAAAAATGTTGGACTCAATTGTGGTTGTAAGTCAAGAACTACCTGTACTTAGAAGTAAGGTTTCTGTATCGGATTCTCCCTTTGCTTTGGCATTTTCTCTTTTCTCTTTTCCTTTTTTTGGTTAGCCATGCTTCTGACCCACTTTCTGAGGTTCATTTGGGGACTGATCTAAAAGATAGGACTACATCAATAGCAATAAAGCACAGTTCACCAAGCTGGACATAGCCTTTGACTGCATGTTTGAACCAGGGGTGGGTTTCTACTGGTTCTGTCCAGCTCTGTAGAACCAGTAGTTCTGAAGAGCAGCAGACATAGAACCGGTTCTATGTCTGCTGCTGTTTCGGCCCACCCGCCCGCCTGGGCTCTTACCTGATCTTTATTTCCTGCTTTTTCAACTTCAGCTGCTGTGCGAGGCACAGCTGAGGTGGAAAAGCAGGAACAAAATGTTGCTTCAAACGCTGCTGACGAAGATTTACAGGCACGTGCGCAGCATGCAGAGAAGCACATCGTAAATCACCAAACATTGTAAAACATCGTAAATCATCATGAACCGGTAGTTAACCCTGTCGGATCCCACCCCTGGTTTGAACCCATTTGGGATTCAAGGTTGAAACCGTCACCATTATTATCTTCCTTCTGCATCTTTAAGCACAGGTTGTCTTTAAGGAAACATGATCCTTTTGTTCCTGAAGCATGTTGCACAGGTTGCTTGGAGCCAAATGTTCCAATTTAAATGTTAAAAGGGAATGCTTAATTGTAAAAAGAGAAAAAAAACCCCAACCCATAATAATACTTGCAATGCCTTTAAATGTTCTGCAGGGACTCTTCCCTGTCTTGAACGGTCTGTGAGAGGCTTCTACAAAGTTATAGTTTTCCCTGGAAGAAATAAATCTAGTAATACACAGCAACAGAGCTCACCCCGCCCTCCAAAAAAAAATCACACAAATGGTAGTGTCAGAAGATATATTTTAAAGTATTTTTTTTAAAGATATTACCCTTGGCTTTGAAAGCACACTTTTTACAGTTTTTAAGACAGTGTTTTACTTCTAGTTCTTATCAGAAGAATTCTGCTGACCATAATGAAGACTTGACTTGATTTGATCAGCAGAAGAACAAACTCAGCCAAAATGATGTGTATATTATTTGTAGAACTGTCTAAATAATCTGCAGAAGTCATCTGGATAAGATGAATATCAGGAAAGTATCGTGCAAAGAAACATCTCTACACCTGGCAGGGGTGAAAGATCAAGTCTACACATGAAGGTCCAATTAAATTGATTTATAAATAAACTTATTTATTGCAAAGCATGCCTTTGTACAAGAACCTTACTCAACTAACCTACTTGGTGTTAGATAAGGGTCAACATAATTTGAGACAAAGTTAGACTCAGTTCGCTTGTCCCAAAGGTGCTTTTTGAAAAGCAACTGGACTTTCTTTGTTCATTCCTTGTGTTGGAAGAAATATCCATCTGGTTCACTTCCAAGTGGGGAGAAAGACACTGGAAACATGGAGGCTACTTGGAAAGATGGTTTATTAATGGACAGGACCACATGGGTTTTAGGTCCTGGGCAGCTGACTACACGGAGTGGAGAGTGTTATTTATACCCTTTCTTGGGCCTTGCCCTTGAGCTTCCTGTTCCTGTGGCAGGAGCAGGGGTAGGATTCTACCAGTTCGCACCTATTCTCTAGAACCGGTTGTTAACATTCTAAGCAGTTTGGAGAACCAGTTGTTAGAAGAAATTACTGGGCTAATCCTGTAAGAAAGGCAGGAAGGAAACAGTCTGGTGTTGCTTACAGAAACTGCTTCTCCATTAACCCTTATTACATTATTGGCAGGACTAGACTTTCTGTCTCAGGTACTTCTCTGGAGTTTTTTCCCCCTTCTTTGCTGGTACTTTGCTTGTGTGGAGTGACCATTCAAAGTTAGAATGGCACTGAAAAAAGTGACTTATGACTATTTTTCACAGTTATGACTGTTGCAGCATCCCCATAGTAATGAGAGGCCAGGCGAGGAGATGCGTGCCTTGATGTGAGTGATATTGCATTGGCCACACCCAGCCAATAACATGACCACCAAGCCATGTCCACCCAGTCACATGACCACCAAGCCATGCCCACCACCTAAGCCACACCCACAGAACTGGTTGTTAAAATTTTTGAATCCCACCCCTGGGCAAGAGCATGTATTCTATTGGTTGCTGTCAGTCTCCCATGTGGAGTTACGTTTGTCTGAATCAAGTTTGGTGGAACCTTAGGCTGATGTAATGTCCCTCGGGTGTCATGCCCCTGGTGGAAACTGACTGCGAGGAAGAGGAGCAACAGCCAACAGGGAGTGGGAGTATGGCTCCAGAGGTGGTGGAGGAGGCTGGGGAAGGGCAGAGGCCGGCTGAGCAATCAGAAGAGGATCCAGGCCCATCCCCTATCCATCCCAGGGCATGCAGGGAGGAGAGGATCAGGGGAAAGTGTGGTCTACTCGGGAGGAGAGGACCATGATCCTCCTCAGGGCTTACAGCTGGGAGCTATGTATATAAGTTTGTAACTGCATATGCAGAATTGCTGGAGTCAAAGTTAGTGTTTCCTTTGAAAGAGGTTTATATTTGTTGGCGTGCTTCCCAAGGACTTTCCCTGGTTATCTGCTTGGAACATATGATTACTTATCTTGGTTTGATTTCAGAACTCTTGCCACTACAGTTTGTTCTTGTTTTTCCTTTTGCCTCATTATTTAAGTTTGGGACTGTAAACTGTGACTAATAAAACAGTTAAGCTGAAGGCATTGCCGGACTTTAATTCATGTTTTGGGTTTTGGGTTATTTTGAGAGGCTACAGGTCATCACGCTCAGGTGACTTCACAATGCAATGAGCCCTGCTGCTAGTGGGGTAGAGGGCTAATCCTAATAATGTCCTGAAGGGTCATGTCTTAACCCCATCAACCTGGAGATGGAGGTCTTTTGTCTTGTAGATAAGCTGGCCCAGTATCTCTTAATGTCCACCAAAATATCTGCTGGGGGCAGGGAGCTGGGTTTCTGGGTTTCTGTTTCCTTTAAGATTTTTATTTATATTTTATGGGAAATATTATATCCTGCCTTTTCAATAGTTCCTAATATATTTCATTCTTCTAGGAAGGATGGGTGCTAATTTTCTACACTTGCAAATGTTTCACTTCTCATCCAAGAAGCTTCTTTGCCTCCAAATGATGGTGGTCATTTGCATTATTTCAGAGCGCCATTGAGGCCATTTGGAGGTTTATCTCAGTGCAAGTAGTGCAAATGGGCATGGAACCTTTTTAGAAGGGCTGAAAGGACTATGTTGTAAACAGGAGATGTGTGGTGTTGTATCCTCCCCCACTCTTTTGTTGAGAGAAGGCTCTTCAGTCTTAATGTAGATGGTCTCTTTGACCCCTCTTTCAAAGTTGCTGATACCCAGCTGTCCAAAAGGAATATAAATCCTCCCATTCCCCACCAACCAGTCAGAGCTGAAGAAGCTTCTCAGATGAGAAGTGAAACATCTTCAAAGAAAAAAACCAGAAAGTCCAGTCGCCTCTTGAAAAAGCACCTTTGGGACAACCATGACCTGGATCACTGAGAATCTCCATAGTTGTATTTCCAGTTCAATCTCTCATGCCACCTTCATGATATAACCCTAACCCTTTGGAAGTTGTGGGGACTTCATCCCTGGAGGCTTTCAAGAAGAGACTGGAGGGCCATTTGTCAAAAATGGTATAGGGTCTCCTGCTTGGGTGGGGGGGTTGGTCTAGATCAATGGTTGCCAAATAGTGGGCTGCGAGAAAATTTTGGTGGGCCGCAGAGAAATCTCACCCCCAGAGCACCCCCCACAAAGCAATTAATCTAGGCTGCAGAAACATAAGGCTGTGCTGCCCACATGGCCTCATGGCGCAAACCCTCCTCGCCCACTCACTCCTTACCCAGCAAAAATTACCCAGCCTGCTAAATTGCTATTTTTCCTTTTTCCAACCATAACCTGTTCTGCTGTGCCAGGAGATTTAGGTTAGCTAGGAAGCAGGAAATGGTTGGATTTCTTGCTTTCTAGCTAGTCTTTAGATCTTCAGCTCTGCTTTTAAGCACAGCCGAACCTCCCTTAGGACTGAAAGTTCTATTATTCAGTGCAGGCTCACGGCAAGCAAATTTGAGAGATTGGGCTAGCTGATGGCAGATAGATAGATCACTGAATGATTCTGTGAGCAACTCAATCTCTCTGCCTGATTTGCCTGATTTGGGATAAAAGTTGCTCTTTTTTTAAATAAAAAATTCAATATTTATATAAATATTTATAATATTCACATACAAGCCATGCCCAGCCAGTCACATGACCACCAAGCCACACCCACAAATTAGGCCATGCCCACAGAACAGGTTAGTGGTCCCTGGGATTTAAAATTATGAGTTTGGTGGTCCCTGAGGTCCAAAGTTGGCAACCCTGGAGTAGATGACCTACAAGGTCCCTTCCAACTCTGTTAATCTGTAATCTGTAAAACCTTTGCAAGGGCCTCCATGCAGGAGGCTTGCACACACTGCTGAAAGTCACAAAGAGCACAGTGGTGGGATTCAAATTTTTACTACCGGCTCTATGGGCATGGCATGTCTTGGTGGGTGTGGCAGGGGAAGGATACTGCAAAATCTCCATTCCTCCCCACCCCACTAACCTACTTTCCAGCTCCGTTCTCCTGTGCAGGGCAAAAGAAGGCAGAGAATAGATGGGGACAGGGCCAGTCAGAGGTGGTATTCTAAACTACTCAAAATTTCCAGTACCGGTTCTCCAGAACTAGTCGGAACTTGCTGAATACCACCTCTGAAAGTGTAGCTTCCTCTTCTGAAGGTCTTCAATAACTTATGGCTCACCTTCCCTTTCATATCTGAAAGGAATTTTCAAGCCCACAACTAGCCAATTTGATTGCTGAGTACTTTCTGGAAGTCCTAGTCCCAAACCTCTACAGGAGGGAGAGGACACCAGAAATAAAAGAAAGGGTAAAAAAGGGGGGCAGGGGAGGGATTATGGATTAAAAATAAATCCAGCGTTATGAGGGATGATTACCATACTAGCATATGAGCTATTCTGCCCCTCGATTTCTCTTTCCCTTCCCTCCGTCCTGGCACAGCTTGGACTCAGAGAGGGGAACAGTCAGTCGGCTGTTTTAAAAGCCATAACCTTTGAAATTAAGACACAGCTTGCTGGCACAAACTGAGCAGTAAAAAAAAAAGCAATCATATTGCCAAACCGGTGGACCTTATTATTTTAACATCAGCATGATGGTGTTTTAAAGCTTTCGCATGCTGAGAAAGTTAAATACACATGTTTCATGGGGAAAAAGAAATATCCCAGCAACATTGACCAGCATTTAAATTATGGAGGTACCTGTCACTGCTGAGCATCAAAAGAATAAATTCTTTCCATTTTACATATGGCATGAAAGAACCTGCTGGAATGACATTACATCTGGTTGGGGTTTTTTGTTCCATTATTAATAATGTACTTAATGTTTGGGAATTGTCGAATGCGTTTGAAATGGTTAGCTGCCAAGACTGATGCCCCTGACACCATCCAATTTAATGGAGAGACTTCGCTGTAGGGAAAGGTACTTTTGTTTAACGAAAGGAAAGAAGACAGGAAAAAAGGAGAAAACTCTGCACAGGATATTTTGCATTTCTTTGGCATGTAAATATAACCTTTGTGGATAATTCTGCTTTGCAGTCTAGGAACAACCTTGTAAGACAAGGTTTTATTTTATTTTATTCTATTTATTTTATTATTTATATTTTATTATTTAATTTAATTTAATTATTTTATATTTTATATTATATTGTAATTTTATTTTATTATCTTTTTCATTTTAATCATCCCCATATTGCAAAGTAGGAAATAACGGAATGAAAACAGCATTGCAAAGCTAAAAATACATACAACAGACAAAATTGCTTTTTTTAAAGGTAGCCCACAACTTACAACGGTTTGTTTAATGACTATTCAAAGTTACAATGGCACTGAAAAAAAAGTGACTTCAGACTGTTTTTCACAGTTACGAGCTGTGCAAAATCCCCATGATCACAGGATGAGCTTCAGTGGAGCAGTGGTTAGAGTGCAGTACTGCAGGCTACTTCTGCTGATTGCCGGCTGCCTGCAATTTGGCAGTTCGAATCTTCCCAGGCTCAAGGTTGACTCAGCCTTCCATCCTTCTGAGGTGGGTAAAATCAGGACCCAGATTGTTGGGTTGGGGGCAATATGGTGACTCTGTAAACCACCCAGAGAGGGCTGTAAAGCACTGTGAAGCGGTATAAAAGTCTAAGGGCTATTGCTATTGCTTTCAAAATTCAGATGCTTGGCCACTATGACCGTTTCTGTGTCCCGAAGTCATGTGATTTGCTTTTGCGACCTTCTGACAAACAAAGTCAATAGGGAAACCAGATTCATTTTACAACTGGGTTACTATTTTATCAATTGCAGGGTTTCATTTAACAACTGTGGCAAGAAAGGTCTTAAAATGGAGCAAAATCCATTTAACAAATGTCTCACTTAACAACAGAAACAGAAAATTCTGGTTGTGTCTGTATTCTTCCCTTTGTGTCACCCTTTTAAAATTTCCAGTAATCACATAGGTTTGCAGTGTTCTTTTAAAGTGTGCCTGAAGACTTGCCATAAGTTTCATGTTCATTTCTCCAAATGTCATTGGTTCAATGACAGGTTTGGCCATGACCATGCCAAGACACCCACTCAAACTGCCTTGTGGATCAGGAACAAGAAATGAAACAAGAAACATGGCCTATGAGCCCAGAGAAGATGCAGGACTAGCCAGATGAAGCAACAGATAATAAGATTCCAGTGTTGTTTTCCCCTACAATTGTTTATGTCAACCAACAAAATTCTAATTTAAAAGAATAGAATAAAATAGAATTCTTTATTGACCAAGTGTGATTGGACACACAAGGAATTTGTCTTGGTGCAAATGCTCTCAGTGTACATAAAAGAAAAGACACATTAGTCAAGAGTCAAGAATCATAAGGTACAATGCCTAATAATAGTCATAAGCAATCAAATCATACTAGGAAACAGTCAATATAAATCATAAGGATACAAGTGATGAAGTTACAGTCATACAGTCACAAGGGGGGATGGGTGATAAGGAGTGATGAGAAGATTAATAGTAATAGTAGTGCAGACTTTGTAAATAGTTGAACAGTGTTGAGGGAATTATTTGTTTAGCAGAGTGATGGCATTTGGGAAAAAACTGTCCTTGTGTCGAGCTGTTCTGGTGTGCAGTGCTCTATAGCATTGTTTTGAGGGTAGGAGTTGAAACCAGAGGTGGTATTCAACCAGTTTGCACCTATTCGGGCAAACTGGTAGCAGTTATTTGGCATGGGTCACTGAACCGGTGGAGACCCCTGGCTGGCCACACCCCCAAACCAGGTCACCCGGTCATTTACTTGCCCCGATTGGTCTCCTAGCTTTCCATTCCCCATGTCCTCTTTCTTCCTGGGGGAAAGGAAGAAAGGCATGGACGCAGGGGTGGGATCCGACAGGGTTAACTATTGGTTCAGTGATTTACGAGGTTTGGTGATTTACGATGTGCTTCCCTGCACACTGCGTGTACACCTGTAAATCGTCATCAGCTTGGTGCCTGGCAGTGCTGCATGCCAAGAAGGAGCCTTTGAAAAAGCCCTTTTTCCTGCTTTTAAACTGCAGCTGTGCTCGCCGCAGCTGGAGTTGAAAAGCAGGAAATAAAGGTCAGGTAAGACCCGGCAGGCGGGTGGGCAAAACATCAGCAGACATAGAACTGGTTCTATGTCTGCTGCTCTTCAAGCTACCGGTTCTACAGAACCGGACAGAACTGGTAAAACCCACCCCTGCATGCTGCAAGTATCGCTTTCCCCATGTGAGTTAAAAGTGACTGGAATGAGAGGGAGTGTGGGCTGATAGAGGGGTGGGGGTGAATCCAGCCTGGAGCTTTGCAATGAAGAATGCATTTTGAAGCAGGTTCTTTAAAACTTCCAAGGATTCCCCATGGACGCCAAGTATCGCCCCTTGTGAGTTAAAGTGCCTGAAGGAGAGCGGTTCTGACAGAAGGGTGGGAGAATCCACTCCAGCCTTGGAGAAATTTAAAGGAGCTGCTTCAAAATGCATGTCTGTTAAGCTACAAAAGTGGTGTGTGTGTGTGTGTGTGTGTGTGTGAGAGAGAGAGAGAGAGAGAACTCTGTGCTATTATTTTTAATTGTTCCATTATTTATCATGTGTTAATATTTTACACTGTCCCTACACCTAGAGTGATTTTCTGCCTTTCTTTTGCCCAGGGCTACCACATTTTTTTCAGGGTTTACATGCGTTCAATGTCAATAGTCCAGAGCATAAAATACACATGTGTTTAACAAGAGTTGAAAGGGACTTTGGAGGTCTTCTAGTCCAACCTTGGGGGAAAACCTTATGCCATTTCAGAGAAATGGCTGTCCAGTCTTTTCTTAAAAACTTCCAATGATTGAGCACCCAGAATCTCTGGAGACAAGCAGTTCTGCTGGTTAATTTTCTCACTGTCAGGAAGTTTCTCCTTAGTTTTAGGTTGCTTCTCTCTTTGTTCAGTTTCCACCCATTGCTTCTTGTTTGCATTCTGCTTCTTTGGAAAATACAATGCCCCCTTCTTTCTGGCAGTCCCTTAAAAGCCTGTTGCCTATCACACTCTTAGGCAAAGCATGTGAGTCATTTCCTCCTTTCAGTGGTCCATGAAAGTACTTCTATAATATGTAGACAATAAAGTAAAAAAAAGGTGAACAACATTTTTACAGAACTATAGATATGTTGAGGCTGGGTGTCACAAGGAATGGCTGGGAGGGGAGGGGCCAGGCAAGGCACCCTTTGATGTGAGTGACATTG
>CM019150.1:214109997-214126021 GCA_009733165.1 Naja naja | reverse complement strand
TGGTGTTAGATAAGGTCAACAGAATTTGAGACAAAGTTAGACTCAGTTGCTTGTCCAAAGGTGCTTTTTGAAAAGCAACTGGACTTTCTTTGTTCATTCCTTGTGTTGGAAGAAATATCCATCTGGTTCACTTCCAAGTGGGGAGAAAGACACTGGAAACATGGAGGCTACTTGGAAAGATGGTTTATTAATGGACAGGACCACATGGGTTTTAGGTCCTGGGCAGCTGACTACATGGAGTGGAGAGTGTTATATATACCCTTTCTTGGGCCTTGCCCTTGAGCTTCCTGTTCCTGTGGCAAGAGCAGGGGTGGGATTCTACCAGTTCGCACCTATTCTCTAGAACCGGTTGTTAACATTCTAAGCAGTTCGGAGAACCAGTTGTTAGAAGAAATTACTGGCCTAATCCTGTAAGGAAGGCAGGAAGGAAACATTCTGGTGTTGCTTACAGAAACTGCTTCTCCATAATATATTACATTATTGGCAGGACTAGACTTTCTGTCTCAGGTACTTCTCTGGAGTTTTTTTCCTTCTTTGCTGGTACTTTGTGGAGTGACCATTCAAAGTTAGAATGGCACTGAAAAAAGTGACTTATGACTATTTTTCACAGTTATGACTGTTGCAGCATCCCCATAGTAATGAGAGGCCAGGCGAGGAGATGCTTTGATGTGAGTGATATTGCATTGGCACACCCAGCCAATAACATGACCACCAAGCCATGTCCACCCAGTCACATGACCACCAAGCCATGCCCACCACCTAAGCCACACCCACAGAACTGGTTGTTAAAATTTTTGAATCCCACCCCTGGGCAAGAGCATGTATTCTATTGGTTGCTGTCAGTCTCCCATGTGGAGTCATGTTTGTCTGAATCAAGTTTGGTGGAACCTTAGGCTGATGTAATGTCCCTCAGGTGTCATGCCCCTGGTGGAAACTGACTCCAAGGAAGAGAAGCAACAGCCAACAGGGAGTGGGAGTGTGGCTCCAGAGGTGGTGGAGGAGGCTGGGGAAGGGCAGAGGCCGGTTGAGCAATCAGAAGAGGATCCAGGCCCATCCCCTATCCATCCCAGGGCACGCAGGGGGGAGAGGATCAGGGGAAAGCATGGTCTACTCGGGAGGAGAGGACCATGATTCTCCTCAGGGCTTATACCTGGGAGCTATGTATATAAGTTTGTAATTGCATATGCAGAATTGCTGGAGTCAAAGTTAGTGTTTCCTTTGAATGGGGTTTATATTTGTTGGCGTGCTTCCCAAGGACTTTCCCTGGTTATCTGCTTGGAACATATGATTACTTATCTTGGTTTGATTTCGGAACTCTTGCCACTATGGCTTGTTCTTGTTTTTCCTTTTGCCTCATTATTTAAGTTTGGGACTGTAAACTGTGACTAATAAAACAGTTAAGCTGAAGGCATTGCCGGACTTTAATTCATGTTTTGGGTTTTGGGTTATTTTGAGAGGCTACAGGTCATCACGCTCAGGTGACTTCACAATGCAATGAGCCCTGCTGCTAGTGGGGTAGAGGGCTAATCCTAATTATGTCCTGAAGGGTCATGTCTTAACCCCATCAACCTGGAGATGGAGGTCTTTTGTCTTGTAGATAAGCTGGCCCAGCCTCTCTTAATGTCCACCAAAATATCTGCTGGGGGCAGGGAGCTGGGTTTCTGGGTTTCTGTTTCCTTTAAGATTTTTATTTATATTTTATGGGAAATATTATATCCTGCCTTTTCAATAGTTCCTAATATATTTCATTCTTCTAGGAAGGATGGGTGCTAATTTTCTACACTTGCAAATGTTTCATTTCTCATCCAAGAAGCTTCTTTGCCTCCAAATGATGGTGGTCATTTGCATTATTTCAGAGTGCCATTGAGGCCATTTGGAGGTTTATCTGTGACCTCAGTGCAAGTAGTGCAAATGGGCATGGAACCTTTTTAGAAGGGCTGAAAGGACTATGTTGTAAACAGGAGATGTGTGGTGTTGTATCCTCCCCCACTCTTTTGTTGATAGAAGGCTCTTCAGTCTTAATGTAAATGGTCTCTTTGACCCCTCTTTCAAACTTGCTGGTACCCAGCTGTCCAAAAGGAATATAAATCCTCCCATTCCCCACCAACCAGTCAGAGCTGAAGTAGCTTCTCAGATGAGAAGTGAAACATCTTCAAAGAAAAAAACCAGAAAGTCCAGTCGCCTCTTGAAAAAGCACCTTTGGGACAACCATGACCTGGATCACTGAGAATCTCCATAGTTGTATTTCTAATTCAATCTCTCATGCCACCTTCATGATATAACCCTAACCCTTTGGAAGTTGTGGGGACTTCATCCCTGGAGGCTTTCAAGAAGAGACTGGAGGGCCATTTGTCAAAAATGGTATAGGGTCTCCTGCTTGGGTGGGGGGTTGGACTAGATCAATGGTTGCCAACTAGTGGGCTGCGAGAAAATTTTGGTGGGCGCAGAGAAATCTCACCCCCAGAGCACCCCCCACAAAGCAATTAATCTAGGCTGCGCAGAAACATAAGGCTGTGCTGCCCACATGGCCTGCGGAAACCCTCCTCGCCCACTCACTCCTTACCCAGCAAAAATTACCCAGCCTGCTAAATTGCTATTTTTCCTTTTTCCGACCATAACCTGTTCTGCTGTGCCAGGAGATTTAGGTTAGCTAGGAAGCAGGAAAAGGTTGGATTTCTTGCTTTCTAGCTAGTCTTTAGATCTTCAGCTCTGCTTTTAAGCACAGCCGAACCTCCCTTAGGACTGAAAGTTCTATTATTCAGTGCAGACTCACGGCAAGCAAATTTGAGAGATTGGGCTAGCTGATGGCAGATAGATAGATCACTGAATGATTCTGTGAGCAACTCAATCTCTCTGCCTGATTTGCCTGATTTGGGGTAAAAGTTGCTCTTTTTTCAAATAAAAAATTCAATATTTATATAAATATTTATAATATTTACATACAAGCCATGCCCAGCCAGTCACATGACCACCAAGCCACACCCACAAATTAGGCCATGCCCACAGAACAGGTTAGTGGTCCCTGGGATTTAAAATTATGAGTTTGGTGGTCCCTGAGGTCCAAAAAGTTGGCAACCCCTGGAGTAGATGACCTACAAGGTCCCTTCCAACTCTGTTAATCTGTAATCTGTAAAACCTTTGCAAGGGCCTCCATGCAGGAGGCTTGCACACACTGCTGAAAGTCACAAAGAGCACAGTGGTGGGATTCAAATTTTTTACTACCGGCTCTGTGGGCATGGCATGTCTTGGTGGGTGTGGCAGGGGAAGGATACTGCAAAATCTCCATTCCCTCCCCACCCCACTAACCTACTTTCCAGCTCCGTTCTCCTGTGCAGGGCAACAAAAGAAGGCAGAGAATAGATGGGGACAGGGCCAGTCAGAGGTGGTATTCTAAACTACTCAAAATTTCCAGTACCGGTTCTCCAGAACTAGTCGGAACTTGCTGAATACCACCTCTGAAAGTGTAGCTTCCTCTTCTGAAGGTCTTCAATAACTTATGGCTCACCTTCCCTTTCATATCTGAAAGGAATTTTCAAGCCCACAACTAGCCAATTTGATTGCTGAGTACTTTCTGGAAGTCCTAGTCCCAAACCTCTACAGGAGGAGAGGACACCAGAAATAAAAAGAAAGGGTAAAAAGGGGGCAGGGGAGGGATTATGGATTAAAAATAAATCCAGCTATGAGGGATGATTACCATACTAGCATATGAGCTATTCTGCCCTCGATTTCTCTTTCCCTTCCCTCCGTCCTGGCACAGCTTGGACTCAGAGAGGGGAACAGTCAGTCGGCTGTTTTAAAAGCCATAACCTTTGAAATTAAGACACAGCTTGCTGGCACAAACTGAGCAGTAAAAAAAAAAGCAATCATATTGCCAAACCGGTGGACCTTATTATTTTAACATCAGCATGATGGTGTTTTAAAAGCTTTCCGGCATGCTGAGAAAGTTAAATACACATGTTTCATGGGGGAAAAAGAAATATCCCAGCAACATTGACCAGCATTTAAATTATGGAGGTACCTGTCACTGCTGAGCATCAAAAGAATAAATTCTTTCCATTTTTACATATGGCATGAAAGAACCTGCTGGAATGACATTACATCTGGTTGGGGTTTTTTGTTCCATTATTAATAATGTACTTAATGTTTGGGAATTGTCGAATGCGTTTGAAATGGTTAGCTGCCAAGACTGATGCCCCCTGACACCATCCAATTTAATGGAGAGACTTCCGCTGTAGGGAAAGGTACTTTTGTTTAACGAAAGGAAAGAAGACAGGAAAAAAGGAGAAAACTCTGCACAGGATATTTTGCATTTCTTTGGCATGTAAATATAACCTTTGTGGATAATTCTGCTTTGCAGTCCTAGGAACAACCTTGTAAGACAAGGTTTTATTTTATTTTATTCTATTTATTTTATTATTTATATTTTATTATTTAATTTAATTTAATTATTTTATATTTTATATTATATTGTAATTTTATTTTATTATCTTTTTCATTTTAATCATCCCCATATTGCAAAGTAGGAAATAACGGAATGAAAACAGCATTGCAAAGCTAAAAATACATACAACAGACAAAATTGCTTTTTTTAAAGGTAGCCCACAACTTACAACGGTTTGTTTAATGACTATTCAAAGTTACAATGGCACTGAAAAAAAAAGTGACTTCAGACTGTTTTTCACAGTTACGAGCTGTGCAAAATCCCCATGATCACAGGATGAGCTTCAGTGGAGCAGTGGTTAGAGTGCAGTACTGCAGGCTACTTCTGCTGATTGCCGGCTGCCTGCAATTTGGCAGTTCGAATCTTCCCAGGCTCAAGGTTGACTCAGCCTTCCATCCTTCTGAGGTGGGTAAAATCAGGACCCAGATTGTTGGGTTGGGGGCAATATGGTGACTCTGTAAACCACCCAGAGAGGGCTGTAAAGCACTGTGAAGCGGTATAAAAGTCTAAGGGCTATTGCTATTGCTTTCAAAATTCAGATGCTTGGCCACTATGACCGCTTTCTGTGTCCCAAGTCATGTGATTTGCTTTTACACCTTCTGACAAACAAAGTCAATAGGGAAACCAGATTCATTTTACAACTGGGTTACTATTTTATCAATTGCAGGGTTTCATTTAACAACTGTGGCAAGAAAGGTCTTAAAATGGAGCAAAATCCATTTAACAAATGTCTCACTTAACAACAGAAACAGAAAATTCTGGTTGTGTCTGTATTTTCTTCCCTTTGTGTCACCCTTTTTAAAATTTCCAGTAATCACATAGGTTTGCAGTGTTCTTTTAAAGTGTGCCTGAAGACTTGCCATAAGTTTCATGTTCATTTCTCCAAATGTCATTGGTTCAATGACAGGTTTGGCCATGACCATGCCAAGACACCCACTCAAACTGCCTTGTGGATCAGGAACAAGAAATGAAACAAGAAACATGGCCTATGAGCCCAGAGAAGATGCAGGACTAGCCAGATGAAGCAACAGATAATAAGATTCCAGTGTTGTTTTCCCCTAATAAGATTTCCAGTGTTGTTTATGTCAACCAACAAATTCTAATTTAAAAGAATAGAATAAAATAGAATTCTTTATTGACCAAGTGTGATTGGACACACAAGGAATTTGTCTTGGTGCAAATGCTCTCAGTGTACATAAAAGAAAAGACACATTAGTCAAGAGTCAAGAATCATAAGGTACAACGCCTAATAATAGTCATAAGCAATCAAATCATACTAGGAAACAGTCAATATAAATCATAAGGATACAAGTGATGAAGTTACAGTCATACAGTCACAAGTGGGAGGGGATGGGTGATAAGGAGTGATGAGAAGATTAATAGTAATAGTAGTGCAGACTTTGTAAATAGTTGAACAGTGTTGAGGGAATTATTTGTTTAGCAGAGTGATGGCATTTGGGAAAAAACTGTCCTTGTGTCGAGCTGTTCTGGTGTGCAGTGCTCTACAGCATTGTTTTGAGGGTAGGAGTTGAAACCAGAGGTGGTATTCAACCAGTTTGCACCTATTCGGGCAAACTGGTAGCAGTTATTTGGCATGGGTCACTGAACCGGTAGAGACCCCTGGCTGGCCACACCCCCAAACCAGGTCACCCGGTCGTTTACTTGCCCCAATTGCTCTCCTAGCTTTCCATTCCCCATGTCCTCTTTCTCCCCGGGGGAAAGGAAGAAAGGCATGGACGCAGGGGTGGGAATCGACAGGGTTAACTATCGGTTCAGTGATTTACGAGGTTTGGTGATTTACGATGTGCTTCCCTGCACACTGCGTGCACACCTGTAAATCGTCATCAGCTTGGTGCCTGGCAGTGCTGCATGCCAAGAAGGAGCCTTTGAAAAAGCCCTTTTTTCCTGCTTTTTAAACTGCAGCTGTGCCTCGCATGGCAGCTGGAGTTGAAAAAGCAGGAAATAAAGGTCAGGTAAGAGCCCGGGCAGGCGGGTGGGCAAAAACATCAGCAGACATAGAACTGGTTCTATGTCTGCTGCTCTTCAGAGCTACCGGTTCTACAGAACCGGACAGAACTGGTAGAAACCCACCCCTGCATGGACGCTGCAAGTATCGCTTTCCCCATGTGAGTTAAAAGTGACTGGAATGAGAGGGAGTGTGGGCTGATAGAGGGGGTGGGGGTGAATCCAGCCTTGGAGTGCTTTTGCAATGTAAAAGAAATGCATTTTGAAGCAGGTTCTTTAAAAACTTCTCCAAGGATTCCCCATGGACGCTGCAAGTATCGCTTTCCCCTTGTGAGTTAAAGTGCCTGAAGTGAGAAGGAGCGCGGTCTGACAGAAGGGGTGGGAGAATCCACTCCAGCCTTGGAGAAATTTAAAGGAGCTGCTTCAAAATGCATGTCTGTTAAGCTACAAAAGTGGTGTGTGTGTGTGTGTGTGAGAGAGAGAGAGAGAGAGAGAGAACTCTGTGCTATTATTTTTAATTGTTCCATTATTTATCATGTGTTCATATTTTACACTGTCCCTACACCTAGAGTGATTTTTCTGCCTTTCTTTTTCCCAGGGCTACCACATTTTTTTCAGGGTTTACATGCATTCAATGTCAATAGTCCAGAGCATAAAATACACATGTGTTTAACAAGAGTTGAAAGGGACTTTGGAGGTCTTCTAGTCCAACCCGCAGCTCAGGCAAGAAAACTGAGGATGCCAAACTCTGAGTAGAGATCCTGGGAAAGGTGTCAGAATAACAGAATAACACTTATAAGGGACCTTGGGTGAACCCTACAGCATTTCAGAGAAATGGCTGTCCAGTCTTTTCTTAAAAACTTCCAGTGATTGAGCACCTAGAACTTCTGGAGACAAGCAGTTCCACTGGTTAATTGTTCTCACTGTCAGGAAGTTTCTCCTTAGTTTTAGGTTGCTTCTCTCTGTTCAGTTTCCATCCATTGCTTCTTGTTTGCATTCTGCTTCTTTGCAAAAAACCATCGTCCCCTTTTCTTTGTGGCAGCCCCTTAAAAGCCAGTTACCTATCACACTCTTGGGTAAAGCATGTGAGCCATTTCATCCTTTCAGTGGTCCCTGAAAGTACATCTATAGTATACAGATAATAAAGTCAAAAAAGGTGAACAACATTTTTACAAAACTATAGATACGTTGAGGCTGGGTATGACAAAGAATGGCTGGGAGGGGAGGGGCCAGGTGAGGCACCCCTTGATGTGAGTGACATTGAGTTGACCATGCCCACCCAGTCACATGACCACCAAGCACACCCACCCAGTCACATGACCAAGCCACACCCACCTAGTCACATGACCACCAAGCCACACCCACCAAATAAGTCATGCCCACAGAACCGGTAGTAAAAAAATTTGAATCCCACCAATGGTTGGAACACTTTATGTCTGGGATGTGAGGGGTCTGTAAATATTTTCACAGCCCTCTTTTTGACTCATACAGTATAAAGGCCCTCAATGGAAGGCAGGTTTGCTTTTTTTTTTTAATTACATTTATATGCCGCCCTTCTCCGAAGACTCAGGGCAGCTTACAATTTTTTGGAGCACAACCCAATGTGCTCAGCAATAGCCTTCATTCCATTGTATATGCCTGCTTATTACTAGGGCTTTTGCCCCCACCCCCAGCAGCATTTTTACAAAGTCAGCTTCTTGCCCCAACAATCTTGGGTCCTCAATTTACCTATCCCAGGGGGATGGAAGGCTGAGTCAACCTTGAGCCTGGTGGGATTCGAGCCTGCACTAATTGCAGGCAGCTGGAACTTAAGTGCTAGGCATTTAACAGCCTGCACCACCAAGGCTCTTAGGTTGCCAAGGTTGGCAGTAATTATTTTTTCTGCAGTCCTAATTACTCTCTGAAATCTGTGTCTGCCTTGTTGGGTTGCAGAACCAAATCAGACAGTTATAGAGGTGCAGATGGCAGACTCAATGGAGGGAAAGACAAAATTCCTTTCTTAACTGACTGTTCTGTTACATGAGCTCAATTTTTTTAATTCGCCAATCCAAGTAACTGAAGGAAAAATTCAGGGAGACAATGATATGATAATAGGCAATGCTTATTTGAATCCATCCCAAAACTGGGTTTCACATCTTGTTTTCAGACAAGTCAATCTGCTTAATGATTATTGGCAGGGAAAATAAGATGAATGCCTTTGTTAGGTTTATATTTTATTAACCCAATAAACTCTCAATTAGGGATATAGTTGAAGAGTCTTTATAAACGCTCCAAAATACAGCAACACAAATATTGGTATGTGTTAATAGACAAAAACAATGTGGCCCAAGCAAAGGCAAAAAGTTGCACAACCATGCTGTAGACTTAGGAGCCATTAATCTCACTTTTGTGAAGCAGAGACATGAGTAGGTCAATGAAGAATGTATCTACTCATACGTTTTTGGAGAAGTGAGCAAGAGTTCAGATGAAACTGTCTTTTGATCAACTCCAGATAACACAAGCTCTGTGAATGTCATACCGATGAGCTGCGGCAAGAATGGATGTGAATCCTAGATGGGTAAGATGAAATTCTGCAAAATCTATTAGGCAAAAAAAAAAAATCTTATCTAATGTTCTATTATGTCAGATGCTTTCAAATACTCAATGCACAATAAAAGGCACATTAACCTTTTTTTTTGCAATGTGTCACCCATTTCAGGCTCTTGAAGTGTTCTATTGAGAGATAAGGAGAATGCTAGGTTTTTTTTTTGTTATTATTATTTGATCTCCTCCTCCTATTCCCTACCTGCATTAATCCATCTCATTTCCAGGAGGCCAAGTTATGTTACATTGAAATCCGGGGAAATAAAAACCCTGAGAAAAACAATTGTGGACAGCCTAGAATTCCCCTGCTTCTATGGTCTACAATATTTGGATAGCAGTGATTTCAGTGTTGGGAGAAATAATAATAATAATAATAATAATAATAATAATAATAATAATTTATTCGATTTGTATGCCGCCCTACTCCCTAAGGACTCAGGGCGGTGGACATTAAAACAGAACAAATTTACAATAAAAAACTATTGAATAGAACAAGTCAAATACATTAAAAACATTAAAATAAATTATATAACCCTAAAACCCCACCCGGGTCATTCCAGGCCGGCCTGTTGAAACAACCAAGTCTTCAGGTCTCAGCGGAAGGAACGGAGATCAGGGGCCAAACGGAGATCCACGGGGAGCTGATTCCAGAGGGCGGGCACTCCCACGGAGAAGGACCTAGCCCTGGGGACCACCAGCCGACAATGCCTGATCGACGGTATCCCAAGGAGGCCATCTGGTTCAGTTCCAAGCTGGGAGAAAGGCACTGGAGACAAAATGGAGGCTGGAGGCTGATTGGAAAGAGGGTCCATTTATTGATGAACAGAACCACATGTTTGTGGCTCTGGTGCAGCTGACCACATGGAGTTGAGAGTGGGGTTTTGTTATACCTTCTCTTGGGCTTTGAACTTGAGCTTCCTGTTCATGTGCAAGAACATGTATTCCACTGGCTGTTGTCAGACTCCCATGGTGCTATGAACAAATCCTAGGAGTTTGTCTGAGCTAAATTTGGTTGAAGTTTGGGCAATGAAAGGGCTTGTTGGGCAATTTCTATTGTGGCTGAGGGCTAATCCTATTTTTGTTCAGACCTTGCTGCAGGGAATTTTTCCCTATGAATAGAGCTACCTAGATCTCAATAAGCTCTTTATCTCTTAAGTGCTGACATCTGCTGAGGGCTATAAGAAAGGTGAGGGCTGCTTTCCAAGAGCATGTTTCTCCATTTCTCATCCAGGGAAATATTATATTCTGTCTTTTTAATATTTCTCAAAATATTCCCTTCTTCTAGGAGCTAACTTTCTACATCAGTTTAGATGAAGCTGAACATCTGCACACAGAGGATCTTACTCTTTATAAACCTTCCTCTGAAGTGAAACTGGCCATGACATTTTTTTAAGCAAAAGCATTTCCTTAAACAGCACATAACTAGGAGTCTTGCTATTGCAACTAATCAGACTTGGAGATTCACATGTGGCATATGTCTATCAGTGAAGAATAATTATGGTTAAATGGACCTTCTGCTCTCATACAGGAATGATCTGCTGGTGACTGTTAGTTGTCTGTATTAAAAGCAAAGCAATCTGCCTCTGATTGGCAGATGCTGTGGACAATCAACTGAAAAACACCATTGTTTCTGTATTAGATAACCTCTAAAAATAAAATCTCATTTAAAACTCTTGAGAATGGGGAAACCATTTCAATATAAGAGATATAGCTTGGCCTGCCTGCTTGCCTGCCTGCCTGCCTTGCCTGCCTGCCTGCCTGCCTGCCTGCCTATCTATCTATTTATCTATCTATCTATCTATCTATCTATCTATCTATCTATCTATCTATCTAACTTCTATCAGTCAATCTACCTACCTACCTACATATCATCTCTCTCTCTCTCTCTTATATATATATATATATATATATATATATATATATATATATATATATATTATATATATATATATATATATATGTAGGTCTTGGTGTATTCGGTCTTGTCCCGTGTAAGATTGAGAATACCTTGGCAACATTTCACGAAATCTCATCCGTCATCTTCAGGCTGGTGTCTTCAGCTTCGTTCTCCTGGGAGAAGTGTGTGATTGTGGCTGTTTTCCCTTTTAAACTCTAGAGTTGGCTGTGTTGTTACTTCTTGATTGGTTTGTGGAGTTGATGTATGCAGATTGGATGGCTTTTTCCTGAGACCCTGTGTGGCTGAGGTGCTGGCTGTGTGTCTCTCAGCCTTTTGTGTTGTAACGACCTGGGTAATGGGCTGTGTGATGACCTTCTGAGTTCTATTGTTGTGATGTCCTGGGTGTGGTGCTGTAATCTCCTGGGTCGTTGTCTGTGCTGCAACCTCCTGATGTTTTGTGTTGTGATCTCCTGAGTTCTGTGATGTAGTATCCTGGGTGGAAGGCTGTGATGTGGCATTCTGGGCCTTGGTTTGGCTCCGAGTTTGAGGTCTGGCTATGTGTTTATAGCTGTGTCAGTTTGCTTAGTTTGGGGTTGGAGGGGGTGTAGCAGCTGGTGTTGCAGCCATGGTCTGGTTTCTGGATGGTGGTTGCCTTTCATCTGTGGCGTGGGCTTGGGTTTGAGTCTGGTGAAGGAGATTGGTGGTGGCATCATGTGTTATTTTGGGTCCGGTGTTGGTTTTGTGGCTGGGACTCGTTTGTTGATTAGGGCTAGTTTCCAGATGTCTGGTAGGCGGAAGTATCATCCCGTTTATTCATGTTATGGGGTGTTTCTCTATTTCGATGGCTTCCCTAATTATTCTCTTGTTGAAGTGTTCAGTATTGGAGATAAGTTTGGATCCCTCAAAATCAATTTCATGTCCTGTGGCTTTAAGGTGCTGGAAAAGGGAGGAAGTTTTTCTTCTTTTCTGACTGCGTTCTTGTGTTCTGATGCGAGCATTTATTCTCCTGTTGGTTTGTCCAATGTATGTGGCTGGGCAAATTTTGCATGGTATTTTATAAACTCCTTGGTTTTCTAGCTGGATCTTGTCTTTGGGGTTTCTTAAGATGTTGGCTATTTTTGATCAGTGCCAAAGGCTGTCCTGATATTGTGTTTGTGGAGAATTTTGCTGATTTTATCTGTGGTGCCTTTGATAAGGGAGGAGGGCATGCCATTGTCCTGTTCTGTGTCTTTGTTTTTGTGGGGAGTCTCCCTTAGGATTAGGTTGGTGATTGTGCTTCTTTGGAATCCATTGGACATTAATGCTAGTGAGGGTGTGCATGCCTAGTGAAATGGCCTGTTCCACTGAGTCGAATGGCTTGTGGGCTTGCGGCTATCTGGGAGGGTGGCGAGGGGGTTAGCACCCCGCCCACAGTACCTGCTTTGGCGTGGGATACCCCCAGGAAGGTATGAGATCCTTCGCCGGGGGTTCTTCTTGCCGCGGCTGCTGGCCTGCCTCGTGGAAGGGCTGGTGTCTTCTCCCGGGCCCCTGAGTCACTTGCGGTGCTCATGTGACTCAGCAGGGCCACGGATGTGGAGGTGGGCACAGCAGCGGAGGTCTTGGTGGCTCTGAGCCCGGCGTTTCCCCCCTTGGTGGACTTCCGAATTCTGGAGGCTGTGGAGGCTTCATTGGAGACTGGAGCTGGGTGAGGAGGCCCTGGAGGTGTGGAGGTGTCCGCGCCCCGGCCTTTCTGGAGTGACGGGACGCGTGGAGCGGCTGGCCTCGGCCTTGTGTTCTGCTGGTCGGAGGGTCGCCGTGGTTTGGAGGCCTCCCCTGGATTGTTATCTGCCCCAGAAATGTTCGGGGAGTGGCCATGGGGACAGCCATGGGCCTCTCGAGAGAGGGGGCATTGCAGCTGGTTCTTGTTTGGTGGCAGTGGGCGGTGGCTTCGGCCCCTCCCCTGGGCCAATGGGACCATGCTGGTTCCATCTTGGCCGGTGATGGGGGTGGTGGAGATTCCGGCTGTTCTGACCATGGGGAGGATGGGGGCCTGGCAGGTGACCCTGGGGACCTGAGGAAGACCTGAGGAAGATCAGAGGTGTTGGTCCCAGGGTTGCCACCGGTCCTGGTCCTATCCTGGATGGTTTTGCTGGAGATCTGCCTGCCAACCACCACCACCCCCTCTGTGACCATCGCTGCCTGGATTCTGGACCTGCCTATCATGGTCTGTTGCTATCATCTATCTGCCCCCCACTTGTTCCTCCTCCTTTGTCATCATTATTATCCCGAATTGCAAGGTACCTTTTTTTCCCCACTGGGAATGAACCATCTGCAGTATACCTTCGGCCATGTAGGGGTGATTTGGACACCCGGTGGCCCAGGTTTGAGCTCCCAGTGTTGGTACTCACCCTTGAACTTGGTCAATGGTTATGAGACTTTTGTTGTACTCCTTGCTGGGGTGAGAGACCAGCGGGGGGGGGACACGTTTTTCTTTTAGGACCCTTTTAACATCCCACCATCAGCCTAACCAGAACATGTTGGGATGCCCGCGGTGAGAGAGCGTGGCTCAGCCTAGACTGAGACTTTGATCATCTGTCACCGGTCTGCCGTGAGAGGGCAGCCTGGCTTCTTTGAGTCTGGACTCTCCAACCGTTTTTTTACCACCTTTGTCCTACCAAGTTCTCTAAACCCAGACTTTATTGCCGCCTTGTCATTATCACTCTCGACAATCCCTATGCCTGTTCTCTAATGCCCTCCCATTATGTGATCTTATTTGGTTGAGGAATTGTATGCCCTGAGGGGACTTCCTCTCGGCTGGCCTGTTACACTATCTTCTGCTTACCTCAAGGATGGGTCTTGGAACCCGGATAGATGGCATGACAGGGGGTGGGGTATGGGTGGGGTTCTGCTGAAAAAGAGGGTCACTGGGCCCCTTAGTCAAATTTTTAACTAAATTTTTAAGAAGGCTAGGGAGGAGGGTGTGTAATATGGGTCTCAGCCTGGTGCATGGGGGGGGCAGGGGTTGGGGGCTGCCAGGGCTCCAGGGTGTGAGGTGGGGACCACGATTCCCAGGGTAGTTGGGGTTGGCAGGAGTCATCGAGGCATAGGGCCATATCATGTGCCGGGAGCATGCACTCGCCATCTTTGTGCGGTGGCATGCTCTGACCCTATGGCCTCCTCCCCAGGGGGCATGGGAACCGGGACGCCTGGGCTTAAGCTGGTGTATTTTAATGCCAGGTCTGTGGCTAATAAGTCCTCCCTCCTCCGAGAGATCATTGAGGAGGAGGCTGCAGACCTGGCTTGTATCACCGAGACCTGGCTGGGCACAGAGGGAGGTGTCCCTCTGGCTGATCTGTGCCCACCGGGTTTCTGGTTTACACCGCCACGGCCCAGGGAAGGGGTGGGGGTGGCTGTGGTTATGGGAGACCTTGTTTCCAAGGGAGGTCACTGTTCCAGAGATAGGCGGAGTGAGACCCTCCTCCTGAGGTGGGGCCTAATGGTCGGGTGGGCCTGCTGCTCGCATACCTTCCCCCAGCTGTGTGACAGCAGCCCTGCCTGGGCTTCTCGATGTCCTCTCGGGGTGGCATTGGAGTTCCCGGCCTTATAGTCCTGGGGACTTCAATTTGCCCTCCCTGGGGGAGGCCGGTTTGGCCCAGGAATTCATGGCTTCCATGGAAGCCATGGGCCTGACTCAATTGATTCAAGGCCCAACTCATGAGGGGGGAAACACTCTCGACCTAGTTTTTGTCTCCTAACAGTGGCGAGTGACAGAGGGCAAGCCACTTTTATGACACTGCCCGTCCCATGGTCTGATCACTATCTCCTATGGCTGGTCTTTCAACAGGCCACCCCCACTGCTGGGATGAGGAGCCACTTAGATGGTTCCAGACCTGATGGACCCTGAGAGGTTCCAGATGGAACTGGGTTCTTTCCTCTTCCCTTGCCCACAGCTCTGTCGATCTCAGCCACTTGGCAACAGGCTGCCAGATGCCTCAACAGGGTTGTCCCCATGCGCCCCTCTCACGCTGGGATCCCGGATGGCTCCTTGGTATACTGAGGAGCTCCGGAGATGAAGGCCATCGGAGGGGTTTAGAGAGCAGGTGGAGGTCCACCCACTCCCAATCCTGATCGAGCCCAGCTAAGAGCCCATATTAGGACTTACCTGGTAGCTATGAGAGCGGGCGAGAAGGTCTTATCTCTCCCTCATAGCGCCTGCAGATAATCGCCAGCAGCCCCTGCCCGGTTACCCGCCTCTCCTTCATACAGGAGGGGGCGGACCCGCGGGAAGGGCTGAGGAGTTTGGTCAATATCTGTCGGATAAGATCGCCTGGATTCGGAGCGGTTGTCCTCTGATTTGCAGTGGTCTGAGGAACAAGATACAGGTAGTCTGGCCATGTGATCTGGGATGAGTTCGATCCTGTTTCCGAGGATGAAGTGGACAGGATTATGGGCGCTGAGTTCCACCACATGTTTGTTGGACCCTGTCCTTCCTGGCTGGCCTATGCCGCCAGGGAGGCCATCTGTGGTTGGCTCCGGCAGTCGCCAACGCTTCATTAAGGGAGGGTTTTTCCCACCGCCTTGAAGGAGGCGGTGAGACCCTCCTGAAGAAGCCTGCCCTGGACCCAACCGTGTTAGACAATTGCCCAGTTCCAACCTTCGCTTTTGGCGTAAGGTTGTTGAGAGTGTGGTGGCTCAGCAGTTTCCACTTTTCCTGGATGAAGGGACTACCTAGATCCATATCAATCGGGCTTCAACCTGGTTTCAGCACAGAGACGGCATTGGTCGCTTGATGGATGATCTCTTGAGGGCCTGGGACAGAGGTTTTTCCTCTGTCCTGGTCCTATTAGACCTCTCAGCGGCTTTTGATACCATCGACCATGGTATCCTTTACAGGGCTGGGAGTGGGGGCACTGTGTCCCGTGGTTCACCTCCTCCTCCCGGGTGGTCGCACTGGTATTGGTGGGGCAGAGGTCAACCCCGAGGGTGGCTCTCAGGGTCCCTCAGGGGTCGGTTCTCCCCCTGCTATTTAACATCTATATGAAGTCAGTGAGATTATCCATGGTTTTGGGGTGAGTTACCACCAGTACGCAGATGACACCCAGCTGTACATCTCCAACCAAATCAGTGATGCCTCTCCTGATGACCCAGTGCTTAGATGC
>CM019150.1:214094258-214108997 GCA_009733165.1 Naja naja | reverse complement strand
TGTTTTCCCTTTAAACTCTAGAGTTGGCTGTGTTGTTACTTTTTGATTGGTTTGTGGAGTTGATGTATGCAGATTGGATGGCTTTTTCCTGAGACCCTGTGTGGCTGAGGTGCTGGCTGTGTGTCTCAGCCTTTTGTGTTGTAACGACCTGGGTAATGGGCTGTGTGATGACCTTCTGAGTTCTATTGTTGTGATGTCCTGGGTGTGGTGCAATCTCCTGGGTCGTTGTCTGTGCTGCAACCTCCTGATGTTTTGTGTTGTGATCTCCTGAGTTCTGTGATGTAGTATCCTGGGTGGAAGGCTGTGATGTGCATTCTGGGCCTTGGTTTGGCCCGAGTTTGAGGTCTGGCTATGTGTTTATAGCGTGTGTCAGTTTGCTTAGTTTGGGGGTTGGAGGGGGGTGTAGCAGCTGGTGTTGCAGCCATGGTCTGGTTTCTGGATGGTGGTTGCCTTTCATCTGTGGCGTGGGCTTGGGTTTGAGTCTGGTGAAGGAGATTGGTGGTGGCATCATGTGTTATTTGGGTCCGGTGTTGGTTTTTGTGGCTGGGACTCGTTTGTTGATTAGGGCTAGTTTCCAGATGTCTGGTAGGCGGGAAGTATCATCCCGTTTATTCATGTTATGGGGTGTTTCTCTATTTCGATGGCTTCCTAATTATTCTCTTGTTGAAGTGTTCAGTATTGGAGATAAGTTTGGATCCCTCAAAATCAATTTCATGTCCTGTGGCTTTAAGGTGCTGGAAAAGGGAGGAAGTTTTTCTTCTTTTCTGACTGCATGTTCTTGTGTTCTATGCATGCGCATTTATTCTCCTGTTGGTTTGTCCAATGTATGTGGCTGGGCAAATTTTGCATGGTATTTTATAAACTCCTTGGTTTTCTAGCTGGATCTTGTCTTTGGGGTTTCTTAAGATGTTGGCTATTTTTTGATCAGTGCCAAAGGCTGTCCTGATATTGTGTTTGTGGAGAATTTTGCTGATTTTATCTGTGGTGCCTTTGATATAAGGGAGGAGGGCGATGCCATTGTCCTGTTCTGTGTCTTTGTTTTTGTGGGGAGTCTCCCTTAGGATTAGGTTGGTGATTGTGCTTCTTTGGAATCCATTGGACATTAATACGTTAGTGAGGGTGTGCATGCCTAGTGAAATGGCCGTGTTCCGCTGAGCTCCGGAATGGCTTGTGGGCTTGCGGCTATCTGGGAGGGTGGCGAGGGTGTTAGCACCCCCCACGGTACCTGCTTTATGGGGATACCCCCCAGGAAGGGATGAGATCCTTCACCGGGGTTCTTCTGTCAGCTGCTGCTGGCCTGCCTCGTGGAAGGGTTGTGTCTTCTCCGGCCCCTGAGTCACTGCGTGCTCATGTGACTCAGCGCAGGGCCACGGATGTGGAGGTGGGCACAGCAGCGGAGGTCTGGTGGCTCTGAGCCCGCCGCTCTTGGTGGACTTCCTAATTCTGGAGGCTGTGGAGGCTTCATTGGAGACTGGAGCTGGGTGAGGAGGCCCTGGAGGTGGGAGGTGTCCGCCCCCGGCCTTTCTGGAGCGACGGGACGCGGTGTGGTTGCGGCTGGCCTCGCCTTGTGTTCTGCTGGTCGGAGGGGTCGTGGGTTTGGAGGCCTCCCAGGATTGTTATCTGCCCCAGAAATGTTCGGGAGTGGCCATGGGGACAGCCATGGGCCTCTCGAGAGAGGGGAATTGCAGCTGGTTCTTGCTTGGTGGCGGTGGGCGGTGGGCTGCCCCTCCCCTGGGCCAAAGGGACCATGCTGGCTCCATCTTGGCCGGTGATGGGGCGGTGGAGATGCGCTGTTTTGACCATGGGGAGGATGGGGCCTGGCAGGTGACCCTGGGGACCTGAGGAAGACCTGAGGAAGATCAGAGGTGTTGGTCCCAGGGTTGCCGCCGGTCCTTGGTCCTATCCTGGATGGTTTTGCTGGAGATCTGCCTGCCAACCACCACCACCCTCTGTGACCATCGCTGCCTGGATTCTGGACCTGCCTATCATGGTCTGTTGCTATCATCTATCTGCCCCCCACTTGTTCCTCCTCCTTTGTCATCATTATTATCCCGAATTGCAAGGTACCTTTTTTCCCCACTGGGAATGAACCATCTGCAGTATACCTTAGGCCATGTAGGGATGATTTGGACACCCGTGGCCCAGGTTTGAGCTCCCAGTGTTGGTACTCACCCGAACTTGGTCAATGGTTATGAGACTTTTGTTGTACTCCCTGCTGGGGTGAGAGACCAGCGGGGACACGTTTTCTTTAGGACCCTTTTAACATCTTACCATCAGCCTAACCAGAACGTGTTGGGATGCCCGCTGTGAGAGAGCGTGGCCCAGCTAGACTGAGACTTTGATCATCTGTCACCGGTCTGCCGGAGAGGGCAGCCTGGCTTCTTTGAGTCTGGACTCTCCAACCGTTTTTACCACCTTGGTCCTACCAAGTTCTCTAAACCCAGACTTTATTGCAGCCTTGTCATTATCACTCTCGACAATCCCTATGCCTGTTCTCTAATGCCCTCCCATTATGTGATCTTATTTGGTTGAGGAATTGTATGCCCTGAGGGGACTCCTTCCTCGGGCTTGGCCTGTTACTACATCTTCTGCTTACCTCAAGGATGGGTCTTGGAACCCGGAGAGATGGCATGACAGGGGTGGGGTATGGGTGGGATTCTGCTATGAAAAAGAGGGTCACTGGGGCCCCCTTAGTCAAATTTTTAACTAAATTTTTAAGAAGGCTAGGGAGGAGGGTGGGTAATATGGGTCTCAGCCTGGTGCATGGGGGGCGGGGTTGGGGCTGCCGGGCTCCGGGTGTGAGGTGGGGACCACGATTCCCAGGGTAGTTGGGGTTGGCAGGAGTCATCGAGGCATAGGGCCATATCATGTGCCGGGAGCACGCACCGCCATCTTTGTGCTGGCATGCTCGACCCTATGGCCTCCTCCCCAGGGGCATGGGAACCGGACCCCTGGGCTTAAGCTGGTGTATTTTAATGCCAGGTCTGTGGCTAATAAGTCCCCTCCTCCCAGAGATCATTGAGGAGGAGGCTGCGGACCTGGCTTGTATCACCGAGACCTGGCTGGGCCAGAGGGAGGTGTCCCTCTGGCTGATCTGTGCCCACCGGTTTCTGGTTTACACCGCCACAGGCCCAGGGAAGGGGTGGGGGTGGCTGTGGTTATGCGAGACCTTGTTTCCAAGGGAGGTCACTGTTCCAGAGATAGGCGGAGTGAGACCCTCCTCCTGAGGTGGGGCCTAATGGTCGGGTGGGCCTGCTGCTGCATACCTTTCCCCAGCTGTGTGACAGCAGCCCTGCCTGGGCTTCTCGATGTCCTCTCGGGTGGCATTGGAGTTCCCGGCCTTATAGTCCTGGGGACTTCAATTTGCCCTCCCTGGGGGAGGCCGGTTTGGCCCAGGAATTCATGGCTTCCATGGAAGCCATGGGCCTGACCCAATTGATTCAAGGCCCAACTCATGAGGGGGGAAACACTCTCGACCTAGTTTTTGTCTCCGAACAGTGGCGTAGTGACAGAGGGCAAGCCACTTTTATGACACTGCCCGTTCCATGGTCTGATCACTATCTCCTATGGCTGGTCTTCCAACAGGCCACCCCCCCACACTGCTGGGATGAGGAGCCACTTAGATGGTTCCGCCCCAGACGCCTGATGGACCCTGAGAGGTTCCAGATGGAACTGGGGTTCTTTCCCTCTTCCCTTGCCCACAGCTCTGTCGAGGATCTGGTGGCCGCTTGGCAACAGGCTGCCAGATGCCCTCGACAGGGTTGTCCCCATGCGCCCCTCTCACGCTGCGGGATCCCGGATGGCTCCTTGGTATACTGAGGAGCTCCGGAGATGAAGGCCATCGGAGGGGTTTAGAGAGCAGGTGGAGGTCCACCCACTCCCAATCTGATCGAGCCCAGCTAAGAGCCCATATTAGGACTTACCTGGTAGCTATGAGAGCAGAAGGTCTTATCTCTCCTCCTCATAGCGCCTGCAGATAACCGCCCAGCCGCCTGTTCGGTTACCGCCTCTCCTTCGCACAGGGAGGGGCGGACCCATTATGGGAAGGGCTGAGGAGTTTGGTCAATATCTGTCGGATAAGATCGCCGGATTCGAGCGGTTGTCCTCTGATTTGCAGTGGTCTGAGGAACAAGATACAGGTAGTCTGGCCAATGTGATCTGGGATGAGTTCGATCCTGTTTCCGAGGATGAAGTGGACAGGATTATGCGCGCGCTGAGTTCCACCACATGTTTGTTGGACCCGTGTCCTTCCTGTCTGGCCTATGACGCCAGGGAGGCCATCTGTGGTTGGCTCCGGGCAGTCGTCAACGCTTCATTAAGGGAGGGTGTTTTTCCCACCGCCTTGAAGGAGGCGGTGGTGAGACCCCTCCTGAAGAAGCCTGCCCTGGACCCAACCGTGTTAGACAACTTCGTCCAGTCTCCAACCTTCTTTGCTAAGGTTGTTGAGAGTGTGGTGGCTCAGCAGTTTCCACTTTTCCTGGATGAAGCGGACTACCTAGATCCATATCAATCGGGCTTCCAACCTGGTTTCAGCACAGACGGCATTGGTCGCTGATGGATGATCTCTGGAGGGCCTGGGACAGAGGTTTTTCCTCTGTCCTGGTCCTATTAGACCTCTCAGCGGCTTTTGATACCATTGACCATGGTATCCTTTTGCGACCGAGGGGCTGGGAGTGGGGGCACTGTGCTTCGGTGGTTCACCTCCTACCTCTCGGGTGGTCAATGGTATTGGTGGGGGCAGAGGTCAACCCCGAGGGTGCTCTCATGTGGGGTCCTCAGGGTCGGTTCTCTCCCCTGCTATTTAACATCTATATGAAGCCGCTGGGTGAGATCATCCGTGGTTTTGGGGTGAGTTACCACCAGTACGCAGATGACACCCAGCTGTACATCTCCACCCAACCAAATCAGTGATGCCCTCTCCTGATGACCCAGTGCTTAGATGCGGTGCGGATCTGGATGAGCGGAACATGCTTCACTCAAGGCCAAGACTGAGTGGCTGTGCATACCGGCATCTCGCCCAGTCAGGAATATCCATCTTTGGCCATAGGGGGCGGTGTTGCCCCTGTGGATAGGGGCGGAATTTGGGGGTCCTCCTGGATGTTCGGCTCGCTGGAGGAGCAGGTGGGAGCCGTCGCCAGGGGGCCTTTGCCCAACTCCGTCTTGTTCGCCAACTACGCCCATTTCTGGACCGAGATGCCCTGCGCACAGTCACTCATGCCCTTGTTACCTCTAGACTCGACTACTGCAACGCTCTCTACTTAGGACTGCCCTTGCATACCATCCGAGACTGCAGCTGGTGCAGAATGCGGCGGCGGTGGTGATGGGAGTTTCCCATTCTCCCATGTTACCCTCCTGCGCTGCCTGCATTGGTTGCCGTTGCGCTGGGTGAGATTCAAGGTTTTAGTTTTAACATACAAAGTCCTTCATGACATGGGTCCTCAATATTTAAGGGAGCGACTCCTGCTGACATCGAATGCCAACCGCCCTGTGCGAGCACACAGGCAAGGACTCCTTGGGGTCCCGTCGGTGGGCCAATGCCAGCTGGCAGTCCCCCGACGATGAGCCTACTCTGTCGCAGCCCCTGACCTCTGGAACCAGCTCCCCCTGGGGCTCCGCCTGGCCCCTGACCTCCGCACCTTCCGCCATGATTTGAAGACCTGGTTGTTTGACCAATCCGGGCTGTGACCTTTTCTTTCCTGGGGGGGTATATTTTCAATGTATTTTAAATCTGTTTGGGCTTGTAATCGGGTTTAATCTCTTTTTAATTATTTATTGCTGTTGTTTCTTAGTTGTGAGCCTGAAGTCTTGGAGATGGGGCGGCATACAAGTCCCAATAATAAATAAATAAATAAATAATTCTGTTCTCAAGTGGTCTTTGTCAGCTAAGCGTTTGGTTCTGGAGATGAGGGTCTTGGCTACGGAGTTGATCTGTGCAGGGTGGTGATGGGATTGTGCATTTAAATAGCGGTTGGTGTGTGTCTTCTTCTGGTAGATGGTGTGTCCTAGGGAGCCATTGAGCTTTTTGTAAATTAGGACGTCCAGGAACGGAAGTTGGTTGTTGGTTTCTGTTTCCATGGTAAATTGTATTTTGGGGTGTAGGCTGTTGAGATGTGTGAGGGAGTTGTCCAGTTTTTCTTTCCCGTGTGGCCAAATTACCAAAGTGTCATCTACATATCTAAGACAGAGTTTGGGTTTGTATTCGGATTTGTCTAGAGCAGGGGTGGCGAACACGCGGCTCTCGAGCATGCTTCGCCAAAATGAATGCGCTCTTTGCCTCTTATATTATTATTATATTATTATTATATTATATTATTTTGTATACTGTGGCTCTTTGCCAAGTTTGGATTTTGTTATGCTGCTTCTGAGGAGGGATCTCTGAGGAGAGATTTGAAGCCAGTAGCTTCGTCATCCCGTCTCCCATCCTGAAACAACTGCACGAGCCAGTGAGTGTGGTGTGGCTCTCTGACTCGCACAGTTTAAAATTGTGGCTCTTTGTGTCAAACTTGTTCGCCACCCCTGGTCTAGAGCATTGGTTTCAAAATGTTCCATGTATAGGTTAGCGATGATGGGTGAGAGCGGTGATCCCATAGGTGCTCCTTCTATCTGTTTATATCTTTGTCCATTGTGGATGAAGTATGTGTTGGAAAGGCAATGGTTGGTCAGATCTAGGATGTGCTTAGGGGGGGTTGTATTTGTTTTGGATAGCTGTCAAGGCTTCTTTAATAGGTACTTGGGTGAAGAGGATATGACATCAAGCTCACAAGTAGGTCGCTGGGTTGTAGGTTTTGTTTCTTTATTGTTTCTATGAAGTGGAAAGAGTTTTGTACGTTTGAGGTGATGGATTCTGTGTAGGGCTGGAGTTAGGGTTAGGGTTAGGGTTAGGGATCGCCAGGATTGATTCAGCTGATCTGGCTGGCTAGGAGGTGTCCCCTTCCTTCCTCACCACTCCATGTGCGTCCCTCCCGAAGCTGCACGCTCAGTGGAAGAGGACGACCATCCCAGAAAGAAGGAGTGTACCGATCTTCGGTCAAGGATATACGATAGCTGCGGTCCCCTGCTAGAACCTCCAAACAAGCTCAAGTTATTGTATCATTTAGCATACTGAATGATTGCCTCCTAAGACTTCTTTGCTCTTGGTGCCCATCCATTGAGTTTTGTCCCCTCCCCTCTCTTTCTGTGTATAATGTCAACTAAAAGGATACTCCTTTGGTCTTTTTAGCTGCCAGAAAAAGGGAGTGGTAGAAAACAGTGCATTCCTTAAGTGCCTAGATAATCACCTGCAGTGCAAGAAAATTACTGGAGAACATGATTGGTGACTCTTGGGGATGGATGTGTCCCATTGGAGAATACTCATCCAGGGTGTGGGGGGAAGACCAGGGTCAAGAGAGAAATGAATGATGTAATTTAGTATTGGCTGTATCCAGCCAACTCCAACATGTTCACTTCTAAAAATCTATTTTCTGTTCTCTGAGATGCAGCTAGAGACTTATGATTTGAATGGGGGTGGATTTGTTGGAGTCCTGACATATAATAGGTCTCTCCTTTCCTTTCATTCCAAAATTATTTGGATCCAAATTTAATCAAGTGGATCAATTAGTGAATGTGGTTCCTGAAATAGCAGATGGCCCCCAGTGCTAACAGGTCGTGATTTATTACTCACTTTTTTAAAAAATTCATATTTATATGCCGCCCTTCTCCAGAGACTCAGGGTGGCTTACAATGTTTGGAGCACAACCCAATGTGCTCAGCAATAGCCTTCATTCCATTGTGTATGCCTGCTTATTACTAAGCGGCATTTTTACAAAGTCAGCTTATTGCCCCCAACAATCTTGGATCCTCAATTTACCTACCCTGAGAGGATGGAAGGCTGAGTCAACCTTGAGCCTGGTGGGATTTGAGCCTTCAGTAATTGCAGGCAGCTGGAACTGAGTGCTAGGTATTTAATAGCCTGCACTACCAAGTCACTTCTTCATCATACATGGATCCATCATTTTCATTATATGAAAATGCTAGCAATCACTTTTAATTGTGCTCAAATGCACCATTTGCTCAAAATGCTCAAAAAAAATCTAAAATGCCAAGAAACATAGTTAAAAAGCTAAGGTGGACTCCTATAAACACTTCTATTAAACTCATTGAATCAGCTGAGTAAATATGCACAATATTGCAAGGTAGGGTTATACTATTTGATTAGCTCTACTGAACAGATTCAAGAGTTTATTTTGGGGAAAACATGTAAGGCAACACACTGCATGCTGAGGTTTTTTAATCCTACTGCTTCCACTAGAGCAACAACATCTATCTAGCTTAATTTTTCTGGCTTTCTTGAGTGCAGCATCAAATTAAATGGAACACTCCAGAAATGAGAGATTAATAAACTTGTCAGAAACAACTTAAGAGTAACTATTCCAGCTTCCACAAATGTGCCTCTTCCTGTGACATCCAATTTTCAGGTGACATCCTAACTTACAGCTGTTTCTAGTCTTTATTCTTATTACTTGTTCCACTGTTCCATTCATGTGTACTTTTCCAGGGTACATCCACAACATTAGTCGAGAATATTTAGACTTCATTGTACTGCTTTCAAGAACAGAAGTTCAGGTATCTCAGGATGCTTAAAAACAGACTTCTTTGCATAGGCCTAGTTCTTCATAGCTGTCTTGAAGAGAAAAAAATGATTGAATTGATAAAAATATATATGTTTTACCAACTAATACATGGGCCTGGGATCAGGGGTGGGCTTCAAATTTTTTACTAAGGCGCTCTCTGCCCTAATGACTGGCTAGGTGGGCATGGCTGGGTGGTCATGTGACTGGGCGGCTGTGGTCAACTCAACAGCACTTTTTTGCCCTAATTACACACACACACACACACACACACACACACATATTCTTAAGTTTTCATGGGTATTTATATGTATGGTATTCAGCTTTGTACAGTTATTTTCCCACATCATTATAGTTGTGCTTTTAAGGTTGTGGCAACGTTTCGGCAGAATCTCATCTGCCATAATCAGGCTTGTGTATTGGGTTTGTCTGTGTCTCAGGCTTTCCCAGCCATTTCTGTTTTAAATTTGATGCTAGCCTTGTGCTTTGTTAGAATGTTTTTTTTCTTCATCCTGATAGGTTGGGAGTCTTGGTGGTGTGTATGTATATATATATATATATATATATATATATATATATATATATATATATGTAGGTCTTGGTGTATTCGGTCTTGTCCCTGTAAGGTTGAGAATACCTTGGCAACGCTGATCTCATCCGTCATCTTCAGGCTGGTGTCTTCAGCTTCTCTCCTGGGAGAAGTGTGTGATCGTGGCTGTTTTTCCTTTTAAACTCTAGAGTTGGATGTGTTGTTACTATTTGATTGGTTTGTGGAGTTGATGTATGCAGATTGGATGGTTTTTCCTGAGACCCTGTGTGGCTGAGGTGTGTCAGCCTTCTGCATACATCAACTCCACAAACCAATCAAATAGTACAACACATCCAACTCTAGAGTTTAAAAGGGAAAACAGTATTTATCACACACTTCTCCAGAACTAGCTTAATATACCAGCCTATATTACTGATGAGATTTCGTCAACGCAAGGTATTTCAACTTCACGGACAAGACCGAATACACCCGCATGTCTTTACCCGAAACCAACAAAACAATAGTATATATATATATATATATATATATATATATATATGCAGGTCTTCCCTTCCTGGACATCCTAATTTCAAAAAACCCTGGTCCTTAGGACACACCTCACCGAAGAAACACACCAACCACTACTTAAATGTACAATCCCATCACCACCCTACACAGATCAACTCCATAGACAAGACCCTCATCTCCAGAACCAGTGCCTAGCCCACAAAGACCACCTGAGAACAGAATTACACACCCTCACTAACGTATTAATTTCCAACTGATTCCAAAGAAACACAATTACCAACCTAACTAAGGAGACACCCCACAAAAACCAAGACACAGAACAGGATAATGGTATCGCCCTCCTCCCCTACATCAAAGGCACCACAGATAAAATCAGCAAAATTATCCACAAACACAATATCAGACAGCCTTGCACTGTTCAAAAATAGCCAACATCTTAAGAAACCCCAAGGACAAAATCAGCTAGAAAACCAAGGAGTTTATGAAATACCAAAAATTGCCCAGCCATTGGACAAACCAACAGGAGAATAAATGCACACATCGTAGAAACAAGAACTCAAAAAGGTAGCTGTACCTTTTCCAGCACCTTCACAGGATTATGAAATTGATTTGAGGGAACCAAATTAATCTCCAATACTGAGCACTTCAACAAGAGAATAATTAGGAAGCCATCAAAATAGAGAAACACCCCATAACATGAATAACGGGACGATACCTTCCACCCACATCTGGAACTAGCCCTAATCAACAAACGAGTTCCAGCCCACGACAACCAACACGGACCCAAACAACACATGATGTCACCACCATCTCCCTCACCAGACTCAAACCCAAACCCATCCCAGAGAAAAGACAACCACCATCCAGAAACCAGACTGGCTGCATCACCAGCTGCCACACCCTCTGACCCCAAACTAAACTGACACACCATGAACACATAGCCAGACCTCAAACTCAGAGCCAAACCAAAGCCCGGAATGCTACATCATCGGGATATTACATCACAGAACTCGGAGGTTAACACAAAACCTCAGGATCTTACACAGCCAACTTCCCAGGAGATTACAGCACAAGACCCAGGATGTCACAACATATAACTCAGAAGGTCATCACACAGCTCATTACCCAGGTCGTTACAGCACAAAAGTCTGAGGAGACACAGAGTACTTCAGCCACAGGGTTTACAAAAAGCCAACCAATCTGCACATCAACTCCATCAACCAATCAAGAAGTAACAACACAGCCAACCCAACTTATACAACAGAGCCAGCATACCACACCTCCACCAGTATTAGGAGAGACGCATTCGATCACACTTTGTTCTCGCAAGCACAAGCTGAGTACCAGCCTGAAGATGGTGAGTGGGACCTCATCAAAATGTCGCCAAGATACTCTCAATCTTACATGGGAAAAGACCTGAACACGCCAAGACCTGCATACTTGCTGCAGGTTGCTGCAAACTAATTAAACTGTGTGAGGCTGCCAAGAATAACAGATAAGGTTACCTAGAAATATTTTACAACACAAGAGTCTTCAAATACCAACTAAGATACTGCAATGTCCATGAGGCTTGAGTTTCAAAATGTCTTTGCTTCCTGCAAAACATCCGATTCACAGCTGGCTTTTATCTTTTGAAGGAGGGTCATTATCTTGCATCTTTCCTCTCCTGAGTCTGCTGCAGCTGTTTCCTGTGAGCAGCCCTGCACACACCACACATGGCACAGGCTCCTCGGAACCCTCATCGCTGCTGCCAGCCCCCACAATCTCTGGCAGCAGTCCACTCCCTAATGGTCCTGGCCCTCATTTGAGTCCTTGCTCTCCTCAGCCATCCCTTGCTGCCAGCTAACCACAACACTCTGTTATTCTGTTATTCTGTTACTCATTTTCAACACTCCTGCTACTTTTTTTCACTAGGTTAAGTCAATGGGGAAGCCATCAGGAAGTCAGAAGTCACTCCCACTGATTTTTTTGTCCACTCATGGATATTCTGTTTTGGCTGGGACAATGAAATATATCTCTGAAACATGATCCAATGTGTTATGGATTGTCTTATTTGTAACATATGAAATATTTAATATATTTAAACTTAATTTTTTAACTGACTGCTAAAATTGGAAAAGTTTGGAGTTAGACAACCCTTCATCAGTAAGGAATTATAATAACTAAATAAAATTGATCAGACAGACACCCATTATAAAATGGGTGTCCCAGCCATTCCAAGTCCAGGAAAATTCAAAGCAAATTTAGAGCCTCTTCTCTAATAAAATAAATAATCTTTTGTCTAAGACAATTAAGATTCCCAAGAGATACCTGGTTTGATTAGAACTAGACTAAAAATTCCCCTGCTAAAGCAATCAACATTCCCCATTCCATGTTCCAGCTATTTTGAATGATTCTAGATATGCAAAATAACACAAAGATATACCCTCTATTTGAATAAACAACATACAAAAGCATGCATATCTTTTGCATTGTGTTGCTTTGGAAGCTTTATTGTTTGCAGAGACAATATGTTTTGTGAAGTGCAGCATTTGAATGAATGCATAATTTAGACTGCATAATTTGGATATAAAGATCTTACAAAAATGCTATCCTCAAATATACCATTTTACATAAATGCTGTTGCTTTGGTAACGTAACTATACATTTGGAAATTGCATTTTGGGATAAATAATTCATATGTAATTCAATATATAGGTTTATGTAATGTTTTGTTCGCTTGTCTTCTAACAACTTTGCTGAACTAATCCTCCAACAGATTGCAAAGATTTCCTTTAAGGTTTAAGTATCGCTGAACATCAAGAATCACATCAAAATTCAATTTACATTATTCCCCATGAGTAACTTACATGAACAGTACGCTTTTTAAATCTTCCAGTAAGATATCAGCAATTGTTATAACTAAATAGCAAAACTAAATAGCAAAAATATGTTTTAGTTCTGGGATAGTTGCTCTATGAATTCCATATGCATCCAGAAGTTTATTGAGAATATAATTTCCATTTGTTATGCATACAATAAGACACTGAATTGAGTGGTACGGTGGCCTGAATTGAGTGGTACGGTGGAAAAGTTGCCTCACAATCAGGGGCTATGCTCGATCCTAGGTAGACAGATATTTTCTCTCTGGGCACAATGAGAATATATCTGCTGAATATAAACTCCTCGCGATTGGTGACAGGAAGGGCATCTGGCCAGTAAACACTCAGCTCCATTCAGTTGCCAGGATTCCGCCCTGCAAGGGATTATGGGTCATTAAAAATGATGATGAATTAGTCACTGAATTATAAGCATAATTGAGGCCAGAATTACAGTCACAAATTTAGTCATTGTCACGCTGTGACTTAATTGGACTCAATTTTACAAATGTTGTGTGTCAGTTGTTAAGCAAACATCATGCCCATTGAGCACATCCATTTCACTGAATGAGTGCTTTTGCCAAAACCAGAAGTAAACCAGCAAACAAGATCCAAAATTGCAGTCATGTGACTTCAGAATAAGGGAAGTGGCCATAAAGATAGAATAGAAGAGGAAGGATTCCATGGTCTTTTAGTCCAACCCCTGCTTAGGCAGGAAACCCTATACCATTTCAGACAAATGGTTATCCACCTCTTCTTAAAACTTCCAATGTTGGAGCATTCACAACTTCTGGAGGCAAGTTGTTCCACTGGTTAATTGTTCTAACTGTCAGGAAATTTCTCCTTATTCTAGCTTGCTTCTCTTGATTAGTTTCCACCCATTGCTTCTGTCCCTGCTCAGGTGCTTTGGAGAATAACTTGACTTCCTCTTCTTTGTGGCAGTCCCTGAGATATTGGAAGACTGCTAACATGTCTCCCCTGGTCCTTCTTTCATTAAACTAGACATACCCAGTTCCTGCAACTGTTCTTCATATGTTTAGCCTCCAGTCCCTAATCATCTTTGTTGCTTTTCTGCACTTTTTCTAGAGTCTCAACATTTTTTACATTGTAGTTCTACTCTCCTAAAATGCATGCTTTAATGGAAAAAGAAAGAAAGAAAGAAATAGTAATAGCAATAGACTTATATACCACTTTATAGTGCTTTACAGCCTCCCTAAGCGGTTTATAGAGTCAGTATATTGCCCCCAACAATTTGGGTCCTCATTTTACCCAATTGTAGGAGGGCTGAGTCAACCTGACTCAGAAAGAAAGAAAGAAAGAAAGAAAGAAAGAAAGAAAGAAAGAAAAGAAAGAAAGAAAGAAAGAAAGAAGGAAGAGAAAGAGGGGGGAGAGAGAGAATGAGAGAGGGAGGAAAGACAGACAGACAGACGGACGGAAGGAAGGAAGAAAGAAAGAAAGAAAGAAAGAGGGAGAGAGGGAGAGAAGGGAGGAGGGAGGGAAGGAAGACAGACAGGAAGGAAGGAAGGAAGGAAGGAAGGAAGGAAGGAAGGAAAGAAAGAAAAGAAAGAAAGAAAGAAGGAAAGGAGGAAAAGAAAAGAAAGAAAGAACAGAGGAAGGAAGGAAGGTTGGCTTTCATCTGCCCACATTCCTTTTTTTTTTGCAGATAGGCTGAAACAATATAAAAATCTTTCAAGACAAGGTCCACCCATCGTATGAAGAAATGGATATATGAAACATGTGTTATGAAATAACTAGCTGGTTCCAGCCCAAGGCCAGAAAAACAATGCACATCTCTTGGACTAAGAAGCATGTTTAAAACATGGACATCCTGCAACACAGACCACGATGCTTTCTTCTTCCTATTCCCTTTCAAGTATCTTCACTAGGAGCTGCTTCTGTCACTAGGAGGATAAAAAGGAGACGGAACATTGAGTGGTGGGGGTGGAGGCAATCGTAGGCATCAGTTCAAAAAGAAAATGCTTTTAGGAATTCCAGGAGCTGCAGAGCTTCCATGCATCTACACTACATATAGGTGTGATTCAGAGCACTTAGATGCAGCAGTTTTCAAGGTTAAAAACAGCAAGAAGCAGAAGAAAAAGAAAAAGAACCCCACCCAGCCACAAACACACCACCATCTCTCTCTATTCCCCACTATAACCACCCTTCTAGGCATAATTGCTACCAATTTGAAACTGAAAATGGTTCCTTGAATACCTCC
>CM019150.1:214081711-214093258 GCA_009733165.1 Naja naja | reverse complement strand
TCTCTAATGCCCTCCCATAGTGATCTTATTTGGTTGAGGAATTGTATGCCCTGAGGGGACTCCTTCCTCTCGGCCTGGCCTGTTACACTATCTTCTGCTTACCTCAAGGATGGGTCTTGGAACCCAGATAAATGGCATGACAGAGGGGTGGGGTATGAGTGGGATTCTGCTACGAAAAAGAGGGTCACTGGGGCCCCCTTAGTCAAATTTTTAACTGAATTTTTAAGAAGGCTAGGGAGGAGGGTGGGTAATGATCCCAGGATATGGGTCTCAGCCCGGGTGCATGGTGGGGTTGGGGCTGCCAGGGCTCCGGGGTGTGAGGTGGGGACTGCGATTCCCAGGGTGGTTGGGGTTGGCAGGAGACATCGAGGCATAGGGCCATATCATGTGCCGGGAGCACGCACCTGCCATCTTTGTGCGGTGGCATGCTCCGACCCTATGGCCTCCTCCCCAGGGGGCATGGGAACCGGGACCCCTGGGCTTAAGCTGGTGTATTTTAATGCCAGGTCTGTGGCTAATAAGTCCCCCCTCCTCCGAGAGATCATTGAGAAGGAGGCTGCAGACCTGGCTTGTATCACCGAGACCTGGCTGGGCGCAGAGGGAGGTGTCCCTCTGGCTGATCTGTGCCCACCTTCTGGGTTTACACCAGCCACGGGCCCAGGGAAGGGTGGGGGTGGCTGTGGTTATGGGAGACCTTGTTTCCAAGGGAGGTCACTGTTCCAGAGATAGGCGGGAGTGAGACCCTCCTCCTGAGGTGGGGGCCTAATGGTCGGGCAGGCCTGCTGCTCGCATACCTTTCCCCCAGCTGTGTGACAGCAGCCCTGCCTGGGCTTCTCGATGTCCTCTCGGGGGTGGCATTGGAGTTCCCAGGCCTTATAGTCCTGGGGAAATTCAATTTGCCCTCCCTGGGGGGAGTGTCAGGTTTGGCCCAGGAATTCATGGCTTCCATGGAAGCCATGGGCCTGACTCAATTGATTCAAGGCCCAACTCATGAGGGGGAAAACACTCTCGACCTAGTTTTTGTCTCCGAACAGTGGCGTAGTGACAGAGGGCAAGCCACTTTTATGACACTGCCCGTCCCATGGTCTGATCACTATCTCCTATGGATGGTCTTCCAACAGGCCACCCCCCACTGCTGGGATGAGGAGCCACTTAGATGGTTCCACCCCAGACGCCTGATGGACCCTGAGAGGTTCCAGATGGAACTGGGGTTCTTTCCCTCTTCCCTTGCCCACAGCTCTGTCGAGGATCTGGCAGCCACTTGGCAACAGGCTGCATCAGATGCCCTCAACAGGGTTGTCCCCATGCGTCTCCTCTCACGCCGTGGATCCCGGATGGCCTTGGTATACTGAGGAGCTCCGGGAGATGAAGGCCATCGGAGGGGTTTAGAGAGCAGGTGGAGGTCCACCCACTCCCAATCTGATTGAGCCCAGCTAAGAGCCCATATTAGACTTACCTGGTAGCCATGAGAGCGGAGAAGGTCCATTCTCTGCCCTCATAGCATCTGCAGATAACCGCCCCAGCCCTGTTCCGATTACCTGCCTTCCTCCGCACAGGGAGGGGCGGACCCGCTATGGGAAGGGCTGAGGAGTTTGGTCAATATCTGTCGGATAAGATCGCCCGGATTCGGAGCGGTTGTCCTCTGATTTGCAATGGTCTGAGGAACAAGATACAGGTAGTCTGGCCAATGTGATCTGGGATGAGTTCGATCCTGTTTCCAGGATAAAGTGGACAGGATTATGGGCGCTGAGTTCCACCACATGTTTGTTGGACCCGTGTCCTTCCTGGCTGGCCTATGATGCCAGGGAGGCCATCTGTGGTTGGCTCTGGGCAGTCGTCAACGCTTCATTAAGGGAGGGTGTTTTTCCCACCGCCTTGAGGACCCTCCTGAAGAAGCCTGCCCTGGACCCAACCTGTGCTAGACAACTTCTTTCGTTCAGTCTCCAACCTTCGCTTTTGGCTAAGGTTGTTGAGAGTGTGGTGGCTCAGCAGTTTCCACTTTTCCTGGATGAAGCGGACTACTAGATCCATATCAATCGGGCTTCCCACCTGGTTTCAGCACAGAGACGGCATTGGTCGGCTGATGGATGATCTCTGAGGCCTGGGACAGAGGTTTTTCCTCTGTCCTGGTCCTATTAGACCTCTCAGCGGCTTTTGATACCATCGACCATGGTATCCTTTTTGCACGCCTCGAGGGGCTGGGAGTGGGGGGCACCGTGCTTCAGTGGTTCACCTCCTACCTCTTGGGGTGGTCACAATCGGTATTGGTGGGGGGCAGAGGTCAACCCGAGGGTGGTCTCGTGGGGTCCTCAGGGTCGGTTCTTTCCCCTGCTATTTAACATCTATATGAAGCCGCTGGGTGAGATTATCCGTGGTTTTGGGATGAGTCACCACCAGTACGCAGATGACACCCAGCTGTACATCTCCACCCCGAACCAAATCAGTGATGCCCTCTCCCTGATGACCCAGTGCTTAGATGCAGTACGGATCTGGATGAACGGGAACATGCTTCGACTCAGGCGAAGACTGAGTGGCTGTGCATACCGGCATCTCGGCCCAGTCAGGAATATCCATCTTTGGCCATAGGGGGAGAGGTGTTGACCCCTGTGGAATTTGGGGGTCCTCCTGGATGTTCGCTCCGCTGGAGGAGCAGGTGGGAGCCGTCGCCAGGGGGGCCTTTGCCCAACTCCATCTTGTTCGCCAACTACACCCATTTCTGGACCGAGATGCCATGCCCTTGTTACCTCTAGGCTGCAACACTCTCTACTTAGGACTGCCCTTGCATACCATCCAGAGACTGCAGCTGGTGCAGAATGCAGCGGCAGGGGTGGTGATGGGAGTTTCCCGATTCTCCCATGTTAGCCCCCTCCTGCGCTGCCTGCATTGGTTGCCAGTTGTGCTCCGGGTGATATTCAAGGTTTTAGTTTTAACATACAAAGTCCTTCATGACATGGGTCCTCAATATTTAAGGGAGCGACTCCTGCTGACATCGAATGCCAATGCCCCAGCACGCACACCAAGGAGGGGTCCCGCCGCGGGGCCAATGCCAGCTGGGTCCCCCGCGATGAGCCTACTCTGTCGCAGCCCCTGACCTCTGGAACCAGCTCCCCTGGGGCTCCGCCTGGCCCCTGACCTCTGCCATGATTTGAAGACCTGGTTGTTTGACCAACGGGCTGTGACCTTTTCTTTCCTGGGTGGTGGTTTTATATTTTCAATGTATTTTAAATCTGTTTGGGCTTGTAATTGGGTTTAATCTCTTTTTAATTATTTATTGCTGTTGTTTCTTAGTTGTGAGCCCTGAAGTCTTGGGAGATGGGGCGCATACAAGGTTCTCAAGTGGTCTTGGCTAACGGAGTTGATCTGTGCAGGGTGGTGATGGGATTGTGCATTTAAATAGCGGTTTGTGTGTGTCTTCTTCTGGTAGATGGTGTGTCCTAGGGAGCCGTTGGGTTTTTTGTAAATTAGGACGTCCAGGAACGGAAGTTGGTTGTTGGTTTCTGTTTCCATGGTAAATTGTATTTTGGGGTGTAGGCTGTTGAGATGTGTGAGGGAGTTGTCCAGTTTTTCTTTCCTGTGTGGCCAAATTACAAAAGTGTTATCTACATATCTAAGACAGAGTTTGGGTTTGTATTCGGATTTGTCTAGAGCATTGGTTTCAAAATGTTCCATGTATAGGTTATGCATGACGGGTGAGAGGGTGATCCCATAGGTGCTCCTTCTGTCTGTTTATATCTTTGTCCATTGTGGAGGAAGTATGTGTTGGAAAGGCAATGGTTGGTCAGATCTAGGATGTGCTTAGGGGGGTTGTATTTGTTTTGGATAGCTGTCAAGGCTTCTTTAATAGGTACTTGGGTGAAGAGGGATATGACATCAAAGCTCACAAGTAGGTCGTTGGGTTGTAGGTTTTGTTTCTTTATTGTTTCTATGAAGTGGAAAGAGTTTTGTACGTTTGAGTTGATGGATTCTGTGTAGGGCTGGAGTTAGGGTTAGGGTTAGGGTTAGGGTTAGGGTTAGGGATCGCCAGGATTGATTCAGCTGATCTGGCTGGCTAGGCGGGTGTCCCCTTCCTTCCTTACCACTCCATGTGCATCCCTCCTGAAGCTGTGCACTCAGTGGAAGAGGACGACCATCCCAGAAAGAAGGAGTGTACCGATCTTCGGTCAAGGATATACGATAGCTGCGGTCCCCTGCTAGAACCTCCAAACAAGCTCAAGGTATTGTATCATTTAGCATACTGAATGATTGCCTCCTAAGACTTCTTTGCTCTTGGTACCCATCCATTGAATTTTGTCCCCTCCCCTCTCTTTCTGTGTATAATGTCAACTAAAAGGATACTCCTTTGGTCTTTTTAGCTGCCAGAAAAAGGGAGTGGTAGAAAACAGTGCATTCCTTAAGTGCCTAGATAATCACCTGCAGTGCAAGAAAATTACTGGAGAGCATGATTGGTGACTCTTGGGGATGGATGTGTCCCATTGGAGAATACTCATCCAGGGTGTGGGGGGAAGACCAGGGTCAAGAGAGAAATGAATGATGTAATTTAGTATTGGCTGTATCCAGCCAACTCCAACATGTTCACTTCTAAAAAATCTATTTTCTGTTCTCTGAGATGCAGCTAGAGACTTATGATTTGAATGGGGGTGGATTTGTTGGAGTCCTGACATATAATAGGTCTCTCCTTTACTTTCATTCCAAAATTATTTGGACCCAAATTTAATCAAGTGGATCAATTAGTGAATGTGGTTCCTGAAATAGCAGATGGCCCCCAGTGCTAGCAGGTCGTGATTTATTACTCACTTTTTAAAAAAATTCATATTTATATGCCGCCCTTCTCCAGAGACTCACGGTGGCTTACAATGTTTGGAGCACAACCCAATGTGCTCAGCAATAGCCTTCTTCATTGTGTATGCCTGCTTATTACTAAGCTGCATTTTTACAAAGTCAGCTTATTGCCCCAACAATCTTGGATCCTCAATTTACCTACCCTGAGAGGATGGAAGGCTGAGTCAACCTTGAGCCTGGTGGGATTTGAGCCTTCAGTAATTGCAGGCAGCTGGAACTGAGTGCTAGGTATTTAATAGCCTGCACTACCAAGTCACTTCTTCATCATACATGGATCCATCATTTTCATTATATGAAAATGCTAGCAATCACTTTTAATTGTGCTCAAATGCACCATTTGCTCAAAATGCTCAAAAAAATCTAAAATGCCAAGAAACATAGTTAAAAAGCTAAGGTGGACTCCTATAAACACTTCTATTAAACTCATTGAATCAGCTGAGTAAATATGCACAATATTGCAAGGTAGGGTTATACTATTTGATTAGCTCTACTGAACAGATTCAAGAGTTTATTTTGGGGAAAACATGTAAGGCAACACACTGCATGCTGAGGTTTTTTAATCCTACTGCTTCCACTAGAGCAACAACATCTATCTAGCTTAATTTTTTCTGGCTTTCTTGAGTGCAGCATCAAATTAAATGGAACACTCCAGAAATGAGAGATTAATAAACTTGTCAGAAACAACTTAAGAGTAACTATTCCAGCTTCCACAAATGTGCCTCTTCCTGTGACATCCAATTTTCAGGTGACATCCTAATTTACAGCTGTTTCTAGTCTTTATTCTTATTACTTGTTCCATTGTTCCATTCATGTGTACTTTTCCAGGGTACATCCACAACATTAGTCGAGAATATTTAGACTTCATTGTACTGCTTTCAAGAACAGAAGTTCAGGTATCTCAGGATGCTTAAAAACAGACTTCTTTGCATAGGCCTAGTTCTTCATAGCTGTCTTGAAGAGAAAAAATGATTGAATCAATAAAAATATATATGTTTTACCAACTAATACATGGGCCTGGGATCAGGGGTGGGCTTCAAATTTTTTACTAAGGCGCTCTCTGCCCTAATGACTGGCTAGGTGGGCATGGCTGGGTGGTCATGTGACTGGGTGGCTGTGGTCAACTCAACAGCACTTTTTTGCCCTAATTACACACACACACACACACACACATATATTCTTAAGTTTTCATGGGTATTTATATGTATGGTATTCAGCTTTGTACAGGTATTTTCCCACATCATTATAGTTGTGCTTTTAAAGTTGTGGCAACGTTTCGGCAGAATCTCATCTGCCATAATCAGGCTTGTGTATTGGGTTTGTCTGTGTGTCAGGCTTTCCCAGCCATTTCTGTTTTAAATTTGATGCTAGCCTTGTGGTTTGTTAGAATGTTTTTTTTCTTCATCCTGATAGGTTGGGAGTCTTGGTGGTATATATATATATATATATATATTTGTTTTATAGATTTCATGGTAAAGGTATGTAGGTCTTGGTGTATTCGGTCTTGTCCTGAAAAGCTGAAGACACCAGCCTGAAGATGACGGATGAGATTTCAAAGCGTTAAGGTATTTTCTTGGACAAGACCGAATACACACCTAAGACCTATATATATATATATATATATATATATATATATATATATATATATATATATAGGTCTTGGTGTATTCGGGTCTTGTCCCGTGTATATATATATATATATATGTTTTCGTAGATTTTGTTTTCGTAGATTTTCACGGGTAAAGGTATGTAGGTCTTGGTGTAATCGGTCTTGTCCCGTAAGATTGAGAATACCTTGGCAACGTTTTGATGAAATCTCATCCGTCATCTTCAGGCTGGTGTCTTAGGCTTCGTTCTTCTGGGAGAAGTGCGTGATCGTGGCTGTTTTTCCCTTTTAAACTCCAGAGTTGGCTGTGTTGTTACTTCTTGATTGGTTTATGGAGTTGATGTATGCAGATTGGATGGCTTTTCCTGAGACCCTGTGTGGCTGAGGTGCTGGCTGTGTGTCTCTCAGCCTTTTGTGTTGTAACAACCTGGGTAATGGGCTGTGTGATGACCTTCTGAGTTCTATTGTTGTGACGTCCTGGGTGTGGTGCTGTAGTCTCCTGGGTCTGTCTGTGCTGCAACCTCCTGATGTTTTGTGTTGTGATCTCCTGAGTTCTGTGATGTAGTATCCTGGGTGGAAGGCTGTGATGTGACATTCTGGGCCTTGGTTTGGCTCGAGTTTGAGGTCTGGCTATGTGTTTATAGCGTGTGTCAGTTTGCTTAGTTTGGGGTTGGAGGGGGTGTAGCAGCTGGTGTTGCAGCCATGGTCTGGTTTCTGGATGGTGGTTGCCTTTCATCTGTGGCGTGGGCTTGGGTTTGAGTCTGGTGAAGGAGATTGGTGGTGGCATCATGTGGTATTTTGGGTTCGGTGTTGGTTTTCGTGGCTGGGACTCGTTTGTTGATAAGGGCTAGTTTCCAGATGTCTGGTAGGGGAAGTATCATCCGTTTATTCATGTTATGGGGGTGTTTCTCTATTTCGATGAGAGACAAGAAAGTAACACATGATGCCACCACCCAACCCTCATACAACAGAGCCAGCATACCACACCTCCCCACCAGTATTTATAGTGAGACGGCAGCTCCGATCACACTTTGCTCGCACAAGCACGAAGCTGAAAGTACCAGCCTGAAGATGGTGAGTGGGACCTCGTCAAAATGTCGCCAAGATACTCTCAATCTTACATGGGAAAAGACCTGAACACGCCAAGACCTGCATACTTGCTGCAGGTTGCTGCAAACTAATTAAACTGTGTGAGGCTGCCAAGAATAACAGATAAGGTTACCTAGAAATATTTTACAACACAAGAGTCTTCAAATACCAACTAAGATACTGCAATGTCCACGAGGCTTGAGTTTCAAAATGTCTTTGCTTCCTGCAAAAAACATCCGATTCACAGCTGGCTTTTATCTTCTTGAAGGAGGGTCATTATCTTGCATCCTTACTCCTGAGTCACCTGTGCTGCTGCAGCTGCTCTTTCCTGTGAGCAGCCCTGCACACACGCACACATGGCACAGGCTCCTCGGGAACCTCCTCATCGCTGCTGCCAGCCCCCACAATCTCTGAAGGCAGCAGTCCACTCCCTAATGGTCCTGGTCCCTCATTTGAGCCCTTGCTCTCCTCAGCCATCCGTTCCTGCTGCCAGCTAACCACAACACTCTGTTATTCTGTTATTCTGTTACTCATTTTCAACACTCCCTGCTACTTTTTTTTTCACTAGGAAAGTCAATGGGGAAGCCATCAGGAAGTCAGAAGTCACTCCCACTGATTTTTTTGTCCACTCATGGATATTCTGTTTTGGCTGGGACAACGAAATATATCTCTGAAACATGATCCAATGTGTTATGGATTGTCTTATTTGTAACATATGAAATATTTAATATATTTAAACTTAATTTTTTAACTGACTGCTAAAATTGGAAAAGTTTGGAGTTAGACAACCCTTCATCAGTAAGGAATTATAACAACTAAATAAAATTGATCAGACAGACACCCATTATAAAATGGGTGTCCCAGCCATTCCAAGTCCAGGAAAATTCAAAGCAAATTTAGAGCCTCTTCTCTAATAAAATAAATAATCTTTTGTCTAAGACAATTAAGATTCCCAAGAGATACCTGGTTTGATTAGAACTAGACTAAAAATTCCCCTGCTAAAGTAATCAACATTCCCCATTCCATGTTCCAGCTATTTTGAATGATTCTAGATATGCAAAAATATGTACACAAAGATACAATCTCTATTTGAATAAACAACATACAAAAAGCATGCATATCTTTTGCATTGTGTTGCTTTGGAAGCTTTATTGTTTGCAGAGACAATATGTTTTGTGAAGTGCAGCATTTGAATGAATGCATAATTTAGACTGCATAATTTGGATATAAAGATCTTTACAAAAATGCTATCCTCAAATATACCATTTTACATAAATGCTGTTGCTTTGGTAACGTAACTATACATTTGGAAATTGCATTTTGGGATAAATAATTCATATGTAATTCAATATATAGGTTTATGTACCTTGTTTTGTTCGTTTGTCGCCTAACAACTTTGCTGAACTAATCCTCCAACAGATTGCAAAGATTTCCTTTAAGGTTTAAGTAATTCGCTGAACATCAAGAATCACATCAAAAATTCAATTTACATTATTCCCCATGAGTAACTTACATGAACAGTACGCTCTTTTAAATCTTCCAGTAAGATATCAGCAATTGTTATAACTAAATAGCAAAACTAAATAGCAAAAATATGTTTTAGTTCTGGGATAGTTGCTCTATGAATTCCATAGGCATCCAGAAGTTTATTGAGAATATAACATAATTTCCATTTGTTATGCATACAATAAGACACTGAATTGAGTGGTACGGTGGCCTGAATTGAGTGGTACGGTGGAAAAGTTGCCTCACAATCAAGGGGCTATGCGTTCGATCCTAGGTAGAGACAGATATTTCTCTCTCTGGGCACAATGAGAATATATCTGCTGAATATAAAACTCCGCATTGGTGACAGGAAGGGCATCTGGCCAGTAAACACTCAGCTCCATTCAGTTGCCAGGATTCCGCCCTGCAAGGGATTATGGGGTCATTAAAAATGATGATGAATTAGTCACTGAATTATAAGCATAATTGAGGCCAGAATTACAGTCACAAATCATTGTAGTCATTAAGTCACGCTGTGACTTAATTGGACTCAATTTTACAAATGTTGTGTGTCAGTTGTTAAGCAAACATCATGCCCATTGAGCACATCCATTTCACTGAATGAGTGCTTTTTGCCAAAACCGGAAGTAAACCAGCAAACAAGATCCAAAATTGCAGTCATGTGACTTCAGAATAAGGGAAGTGGCCATAAAGATAGAATAGAATAATAGAGTTGGAAGGGACCTTGGCGGTCTTTTAGTCCAACCCCCTGCTTAGGCAGGAAACCCTATACCATTTCAGACAAATGGTTATCCAATCTCTTCTTAAAAACTTCCAATGTTGGAGCATTCACAACTTCTGGAGGCAAGTTGTTCCACTGGTTAATTGTTCTAACTGTCAGGAAATTTCTCCTTATCTCTAGCTTGCTTCTCTCCTTGCTTAGTTTCCACCCATTGCTTCTTGTCCTGCCCTCAGGTGCTTTGGAGAATAGTTTGACCCATTCTTCTTTGGGGCAGCCCCTGAGATATTGGAAGACTGCTATCATGTCTCCCCTGGTCCTTCTCTTCATTAAACTAGACATACCCAGTTCCAGCAACCTTTCTTCATATGTTTGAGCCTCCAGTCCCCTAATCATCTTTGTTGCTCTTCTCTGCACTTTTTCTAGAGTCTCAACATTTTTTTACATTGTAGTTCTACTCTCCTAAAATGCATGCTTTAATGGAAAAAGAAAGAAAGAAAGAAATAGCAATAGCAATAGACTTATATACCACTTTATAGTGCTTTACAGCCTCCCTAAGCGGTTTATAGAGTCAGCATATTGCCCCCAACAATTTGGGTCCTCATTTTACCCACCTTGTAGGGATGGAAGGCTGAGTCAACCTTGACTCAGAAAGAAAGAAAGAAAGAAAGAAAGAAAGAAAGAAAGAAAGAAAGAAAGAAAGAAAGAAAGAGGGAGAGAGAGAGAGAGGAGGGGGAGAGGAGAGGAGGGAGGGAGGGAAGACAGACAGACAGACAGACAGACAGACTGGACGAAGGAAGAAGAAAGAAAGGAAAAAGAAAGAAAGAAAGAGAGGGAGAGAGGAGAGAAGAAAGGGAGGAGGGAGGAAGGAAGGAAGGAAAGAAAGAAAGAAAGAAAGAAGGAAGGAAGGAAGGAAGAAGGAAGGAAGGAAGGAAGGAAGGAAGGAAGAAAGGAAAGAAAGGAAGGAAGGAAGGAAGGAAGGAAGGAAAGAAAGAAAGAAAGAAAGAAAGAAAGAAAGAAAGAAAGGTTGAGTTGGAAGGTTGTGCTTTCTTTATCTGCCCACATTCTTTTTTTTTTTGCAGATGTTAGGCTGAAACAATATAAAAATCTTTCAAGACAAGGTCCACCTCACGTATGAAGAAATGGATATATGAAACATGTGTTATGAAATAAATCAGCTGGTTCCAGCCCAAGGCCAGAAAACAATGCACATCTCTTGGACTAAGAAGCATGTTTAAAACATGGACATCCTGCAACACAGACCACGATGCTTTTCTTCCTCCTATTCCCTTTCAAGTATCTTCACTAGGAGCTGCTTCTGTCACTAGGAGGATAAAAAGGAGACGGAACATTGAGTAAAAGGTGGGGGGGTGGAGGCAATCGTAGGCATCAGTTCAAAAAGAAAATGCTTTTAGGAATTCCAGGAGCTGCAGAGCTTCCGTGCATCTACACTACATATAGGTGTGATTCAGAGCACTTAGATGCAGCAGTTTTCAAGGTTAAAAAAACAGCAAGAAGCAGAAGAAAAAAAAAGAAAAAAGAACCCCACCCAGCCACAAACACACCACCATCTCTCATTCCCCACCTATAACCACCCTTCTAGGCATAATTGCTACCAATTTGAAACTGAAATGGTTCCTTGAATACCTCCTGCCCTTCAGTTTTTCCCACTTAAAGACAAAGGTGAAAAATAAACTTTTCCAAACTACAGAATGACAGAAGGCAATGCTTCTGAGTGTAAGGCATCCAGAAAGTATCCAGGATATCAATCACTTGAGACATATTCTCTCCA
>CM019150.1:214045687-214080711 GCA_009733165.1 Naja naja | reverse complement strand
CACACCCCTACTAACGTATTAATTTCCAACGGATTCCAAAGAAACACAATTACCAACCTAATCCTAAGGAGACACCCCCACAAAACCAAGACACAGAACAGGATAATGGTATCGCCTCCTCCCTACATCAAAGGCACCACAGATAAAATCAGCAAAATTCTCCACAAACACAATATCAGGACAGCCTTTGCACTGACCAAAAATAGCCAACATCTTAAGAAACCCCAAGGACAATATCCAGCTAGAAAACCAAGGAGTTTATGAAATACCATGCAAAAATTGCCCAGCCACATACATTGGACAAACCAACAGGAGAATAAATGCACACATCGCAGAACACAAGAACTCAGTCAGAAAAGAAGAAAATACTTCCTCCCTTTTCCAGCACCTTAAAGCCACAGGACATGAAATTGATTTTGAGGGAACCAAATTAATCTCCAATACTGAGCACTTCAACAAGAGAATAATTAGGGAAGCCATCAAAATAGAGAAACACCCCCATAACATGAATAAACGGGACGATACCTTCCACCTACCAGACATCTGGAAACTAGCCCTAATCAACAAACGAGTTCCAGCCACGACAACCAACACGGGACCCAAAACAACACATGATGTCACCACCAATCTCCCTCACCAGACTCAAACCCAAACCCATCCCATAGATGAAAGACAACCACCATCCAGAAACCAGACTACGGCTGCATCACCAGCTGCCACACCCTCTGACCCCAAACTAAGCAAACTGACACACACCATGAACACATAGCCAGACCTCAAACTCAGAGCCAAACCAAAGCCCGGAATGCTACATCACTCGGGATATTACATCACAGAACTCAGGAGGTTACACCACAAAACCTCAGGATCTTACAACACAGCCAACTTCCCAGGAGATTACAGCACAAGACCCAGGATGTCACAACAATACAACTCAGAAGGTCATCACACAGCTCATTACCCAGGTCGTTACAGCACAAAAGTCTGAGAGACACACAGACAGTACTTCAGCCACACAGGGTTTACAAAAAAGCCAACCAATCTGCAAACATCAACTCCATCAACCAATCAAGAAGTAACAACACAGCCACCCAACCCGCATACAACAGAGCCAGCATACCACACCTCCCCACCAGTATTTATAGAGAGACGGCAGCCCGACACACTTTGCTCGCACAAGCTAACGGCTGAGTACCAGCCTGAAGATGGTGAGTGGGACCTCATCAAAATGTCGCCAAGATACTCTCAATCTTACATGGGAAAAGACCCGAACACGCCAAGACCTGCATACTTGCTGCAGGTTGCTGCAAACTAATTAAACTGTGTGAGGCTGCCAAGAATAACAGATAAGGTTACCTAGAAATATTTTACAACACAAGAGTCTTCAAATACCAACTAAGATACTGCAATGTCCATGAGGCTTGAGTTTCAAAATGTCTTTGCTTCCTGCAAAAAACATCCGATTCACAGCTGGCTTTTATCTTCTTGAAGGAGGGTCATTATCTTGCATCCTTCCTCCTGAGTCACCTGTGCTGCTGCAGCTGCTCTTTCCTGTGAGCAGCCCTGCACACACGCACACTTGGCACAGGCTCCTCGGGAACCTCCTCATCGCTGCTGCCAGCCCCCACAATCTCTGAAGGCAGCAGTCCACTCCCTAATGGTCCTGGCCCCTCATTTGAGTCCTTGCTCTCCTCAGCCATCCGCTCCTGCTGCCAGCTAACCACAACACTCTGTTATTCTGTTATTCTGTTACTCATTTTCAACACTCCCTGCTACTTTTTTTTTCACTAGGTTAAGTCAATGGGGAAGCCATCAGGAAGTCAGAAGTCACTCCCACTGATTTTTGTCCACTCATGGATATTCTGTTTTGGCTGGGACAATGAAATATATCTCTGAAACATGATCCAATGTGTTATGGATTGTCTTATTTGTAACATATGAAATATTTAATATATTTAAACTTAATTTTTAACTGACTGCTAAAATTGGAAAAGTTTGGAGTTAGACAACCCTTCATCAGTAAGGAATTATAATAACTAAATAAAATTGATCAGACAGACACCCATTATAAAATGGGTGTCCCAGCCATTCCAAGTCCAGGAAAATTCAAAGCAAATTTAGAGCCTCTTCTCTAATAAAATAAATAATCTTTTGTCTAAGACAATTAAGATTCCCAAGAGATACCTGGTTTGATTAGAACTAGACTAAAAATTCCCCTGCTAAAGTAATCAACATTCCCCATTCCATGTTCCAGCTATTTTGAATGATTCTAGATATGCAAAAATATGTACACAAAGATACAATCTCTATTTGAATAAACAACATACAAAAAAGCATGCATATCTTTTTGCATTGTGTTGCTTTGGAAGCTTTATTGTTTGCAGAGACAATATGTTTTGTGAAGTGCAGCATTTGAATGAATGCATAATTTAGACTGCATAATTTGGATATAAAGATCTTTACAAAAATGCTATCCTCAAATATACCATTTTACATAAATGCTGTTGCTTTGGTAACGTAACTATACATTTGGAAATTGCATTTTGGGATAAATAATTCATATGTAATTCAATATATAGGTTTATGTACCTTTTTTTGTTCGTTTGTCGCCTAACAACTTTGCTGAACTAATCCTCCAACAGATTGCAAAGATTTCCTTTAAGGTTTAAGTAATTCGCTGAACATCAAGAATCACATCAAAAATTCAATTTACATTATTCCCCATGAGTAACTTACATGAACAGTACGTTTTCTTTTTAAATCTTCCAGTAAGATATCAGCAATTGTTATAACTAAATAGCAAAACTAAATAGCAAAAATATGTTTTAGTTCTGGGATAGTTGCTCTATGAATTCCATAGGCATCCAGAAGTTTATTGAGAATATAACATAATTTCCATTTGTTATGCATACAATAAGACACTGAATTGAGTGGTACGTGGCCTGAATTGAGTGGTACGGTGGAAAGTTGCCTCACAATCAGGGGCTATGCTCGATCCTAGGTAGAGACAGATATTTTCTCTCTGGGCACAATGAGAATATATCTGCTGAATATAAAACTCCGAGATTGGTGACAGGAAGGGCATCTGGCCAGTAAACACTCAGCTCCATTCAGTTGCCAGGATTCCGCCCTGCAAGGGATTATGGGGTCATTAAAAATGATGATGAATTAGTCACTGAATTATAAGCATAATTGAGGCCAGAATTACAGTCACAAATCATTGTAGTCATTAAGTCACGCTGTGACTTAATTGGACTCAATTTTACAAATGTTGTGTGTCAGTTGTTAAGCAAACATCATGCCCATTGAGCACATCCATTTCACTCAATGAGTGCTTTTTGCCAAAACCAGAAGTAAACCAGCAGACAAGATCCAAAATTGCAGTCATGTGACTTCAGAATAAGGGAAGTGGCCATAAAGATAGAATAGAATAATAGAGTTGGAAGGACCTGGCATGTCTTTTAGTCCAACCCCTGCTTAGGCAGGAAACCCTATACCATTTCAGACAAATGGTTATCCAATCTCTTTAAAACTTCCAATGTTGGAGCATTCACAACTTCTGGAGGCAAGTTGTTCCACTGGTTAATTGTTCTCACTGTCAGGAAATTTCTCCTTAGTTCTAGGTTGCTTCTCTCTTTGATTGGTTTCCACCCATTGCTTCTTGTCCTGTGCTCAGGTGCTTTGGAGAATAACTTGACTTCCTCTTCTTTGTGGCAGTCCCTGAGATATTGGAAGACTGCTAACATGTCTCCCCTAGTCCTTCTTTTAATCAAACTAGACATACCCAGTTCCTGCAACTGTTCTTCATATGTTTAGCCTCCAGTCCCTAATCATCTTTGTTGCTTTTCTCTACACTTTTTCTAGAGTCTCAACATTTTTTTACATTGTAGTTCTACTCTCCTAAAATGCATGCTTTAATGGAAAAAGAAAGAAAGAAAGAAATAGTAATAGCAATAGACTTATATACCACTTTATAGTGCTTTACAGCCTCCCTAAGGTTTATAGAGTCAGATATTGCCCCCAACAATTTGGGTCCTCATTTTACCCACCTTGTAGGGATGGAAGGCTGAGTCAACCTTGACTCAGAAAGAAAGAAAGAAAGAAAGAAAGAAAGAAAGAAAGAAAGAAAGAAAGAAAGAAAGAAAGAAAGAAGGAAAGAAAGAGGGGGGGGGAGAGAGAGAGAGAATGGAGGGAGGGAGGGAGGGAAGACAGACAGACAGACGGACGGAAGGAAGGAAGAAAGAAAGAAAGAAAGAAAGAGGGAGAGAGGGAGAGAGAAGGGAGGGAGGGAGGGAAGGAAGACAGACAGAAGGAAGGAAGGAAGGAAGGAAGGAAGGAAGGAAGGAAGGAAGAAAGAAAGAAAGAAAGAAAGAAAGAAAGAAAGAAAGAAAGAAAGAAAGAAAGAAAGAACAGAGGAAGGAAGGAAGGTTGGCTTTCTTTATCTGCCCACATTCCTTTTTTTTGCAGATGTTAGGCTGAAACAATATAAAAATCTTTCAAGACAAGGTCCAATTCCGTCGTATGAAGAAATGGATATATGAAACATGTGTTATGAAATAACCAGCTGGTTCCAGCCCAAGGCCAGAAAAACAATGCACATCTCTTGGACTAAGAAGCATGTTTAAAACATGGACATCCTGCAACACAGACCACGATGCTTTCTTCCTCCTATTCCCTTTTCAAGTATCTTCACTAGGAGCTGCTTCTGTCACTAGGAGGATAAAAAGGAGACGGAACATTGAGTAAAAGGTGGGGGGGTGGAGGCAATCGTAGGCATCATTTCAAAAAGAAAATGCTTTTAGGAATTCCAGGAGCTGCAGAGCTTCCATGCATCTACAGTACATATAGGTGTGATTCAGAGCACTTAGATGCAGCAGTTTTCAAGGTTAAAAAAACAGCAAGAAGCAGAAGGAAAAAAAAGAAAAAAGAACCCCACCCAGCCACAAACACACCACCATCTCTCTCATTCCCCACCTATAACCACCCTTCTAGGCATAATTGCTACCAATTTGGAAACTGAAAATGGTTCCTTGAATACCTCCTGCCCTTCAGTTTTTCCCACTTAAAGACAAAGGTGAAAATAAACTTTTCCAAACTACAGAATGACAGAAGGCAATGCTTCTGAGTGTAAGGCATCCAGAAAGTATCCAGGATATCAATCACTCTGAGACATATTCTCTCCAACTGATTTATTAGAAACAGATCTGGTAGGTCTAAGGCATTTTCCAAAGTGAAAGAATTTTTGGGTGCTACACAGAATCTACCTTTTTCTCCTCCCACTTCTACACTTCATAAATCACGAGAACCAATTAACTGCAACTGGAATTTTTTAGTACGATATACAGAATAACCTTGAACTTGTCAACTCCTCCGCCCCCCTTCCCATTATGTTGGCAGCTGAATTTCAAAGCTGACACTGAACATGCCCAGAGAGCCTTTCCCTCCCCTGACTTGGAGGGGAACAACACTGAGGAAAATTGGGTGATTTCCCTGCCCCCCTCTTTGGTCTCAGATGGAGTTGCTTTTCTCCATTCAAGGGTGACATGAAATTTTGGGCGGGTGAGAGCTGTGGCCAAGAGGCACAGATTTGCGCAGATAATTCTAGTGCACCACTTGAACACTTTCTGAGATCAAAAGGCCCTTCACATAATCGTTTCTGCCTTAGTCCCCTAACAAAATGATTATGTCAGGGCTCCGGTAGTTACCTCCGTTTAAAACATGAGTCTCTAGCCGGATTTTCAAAGCTTAAAGAAGATTTGCTGCCTGGGTGAAGCTGACTCTGAGACACATCATTCACTGTCACGCTTGACCCTGCTTCCCCCCCCCCGGGTGTATCATAATTCATATTCTCCAATGGGACACATCCATAGCCAAGAGTCATCAATCATGCTCTCCAGTTAGAATTTTGTGTGGCAGGAACTTCAGTTGCTGGGAAAGTATCTTTGAAAACATTGATGGAATGCAGTTCCGGTTTTGCAAGCTGCTGCACTACTTCCCTCTCCCTTTCTGTTGGCAACTCTAAAAGACCAGAGAAATATTTTATGAGTTGACAGATTATTGTGATGCATTCTACACAGAGTTGTCCTTGAAGTTCACTTAGAACAGCGTCTGTGGTGGCCCGAGCACTCTGCCAGTGAAAATGGACTCCCAAGCTCTGTTTTTGACTGGGACGGCCTCCTGCAACCCTTTGCCAGAGCAAACAGAGCTTGGAAGAGCTGTGTGCAGCCTCCCAAGCTCTGTTTTAGCTGGCAGAGGTACTGTAGGACAGTCCTTCACTGTTTCCAGGGTGGCCCCATGGGTCAGATCTAAGCACCCCATGGGCCAAATCTGGCCCACTGGCCTTGAATTTGACACCCCTGACTTAAAAAGTTATACCTAGTCCAGAATGCTGCAGTACAATCAGTAATGTCTATGGAGATTCTCAGTCATCCAGGTCACGTTTGTCTCAAAGGTGCTTTTTTTTCAAGAGACAACTGAACTTTCTGTTTTTTTCTTTGAAGACGTTTTACTTCTCATCCAAGAAGCTTCTTCAGCTCTGGCTGGATGGTGGAGAATGAAAGGATTTATAATCCTTGAAAGCAGCTGGTCCTTTGCATTCTTGTAGAGAGTCGTTGAGGCTACTTGGAGGTACATCTGTGCCCTCAGGGTCATCTGAGTAGTACAAATGGGTGTGGAGCCTTCTTGGAACTCTTGAAAGGACTGTATTGTAGATTGTAGATAGATGATGCCATATCCTTCACCCACTGTGGAGCAAGAGCTGTTCACTTTTGTTGGTACGGACCTTCAAATTTCTAGGTTCTATCATCAAACATCACCTAACATCAAAAACGTCATCAAAAAAGCACAGCAAAGAATGTTCTCTCTGTGCCAACTCAGAAAGCTCAAACTGCCTGAGGAGCTGCTGATCCAGTTCTACAGAGGAAGGATGGAGTCTGTCAACTGCACCTCTATAACTGTCTGGTTTGGCTCTGCAACCCAACAAGACAGACACAGGCTTCAAAGAGTAATTAGGACTGCAGAAAAAACAATTACTACCCACCTACCTTCAATCGAGGACCTGTATACTTCATGAGTCAAAAAGAGGGCTGTGAAAATATTTACAGATCCCTCACATCCTGGACATAAACTGTTTCAACTCCTAACCTCAAAACAATGCTATAGAGCACTGCACACCAGAACAACTAGACACAAGAACAGTTTTCTCCCGAATGCCATCACTATGCTAAACAAATAATTCCCTCAACACTGTCCAACTATTTACAAACACTGCACTGCTATTACTATTAATCTTCTCATCATTCCTTATCACCCATCCCCTCCCACTTGTGATGACTGTATGACTGTAACTTTGTCACTTTATATTGACTGTTTTCTAGTATGATTTGATTGCTTATTGTACCTTATGACTATCATTAAGTGTTGTACCTTATGATTCTTGACTCTTAACAAATGTATCTTTTCTTTTATGTACACTGAGAGCATTTGCACCAAGACAAATTCCTTGTGTGTCCAATCACACTTGGCCAATAAAGAATTCTATACTATATTCTATTCTATACTATACATAGATGGCCTCTTTGACCACTCTTTTAAAACAGGGATCCTCTCTGTCCAAAATGTGGACTTTGCTGTCTTCAAAAGAGTGGCCTTAGAGTCCGAAATGGGCTTGCCTTACATCCATACGACCCACTGCTCATGAGCTGCATTGGTTACTATGGTGGTTAGTTTTGGGTGCAAATCAAGGGGTGTGATGACCCAGGGTGGGATACAAAAGCAACAAAGTCACAAAAACAGGTGAAGTCCCTTTAATTTCTTCAACTTGGCTTCAAAGGCCCAATTATCATTGACTGGAGAAAAAACTCCCCACAAACAGTTGCGAAAAGGAAGAACTTCCATTCAAACTCAAAATACATATAAATTATAAATAGAAAAAACAACACAAACCACACTGAAGCAATTAATGAGACAAGGCAGGATAAGGGCTTGAAGATGTCCTCAGATATCAAAATACACACACTGGGAAGGACACCAGAACTCAGATAAGAACTGACAGACTAGAAATATTTTCACGTTTTTCTTCCAGCACTGGCCCATGCATACTTTTAAACAGTCCTCCCAGCTGCAGCCCATGAAGGGGATCAAGGCCCTTTCCTCCCCTGTAGACATGCCATTCACGTTTCTCCCTTATCTGTTCCTCCCTGCATGCCCTAGGATGAAGAGTGGATGGGCCTGGGTCTTCCTCTGAATGCCCAGATGGCCTGTGCCCTTCCCCAGTTTCCTCCACAACCTCCAGAGCCACACTCCCACTCCCTATCGACTGTTCCTCCTCTCCTCAGAGTCCGATTCTAACAGGAGGCATGACAAGGGGTTAGTTACCACTTAGAATGTGCTTCACCACATCAATCCTGGTTATTTAAGGAAACAGCTGTCTCCAATTGGTTCTATGCATCTATGAGATTGGGCAGAGCAGGCATACATGTAAGTCCTCAACTTACAACAGTTCATTTAATGATCATTCAAAGTTACAACATCACTGGAAAAAAAAGTGACTTATGGCCATTATTCACACTTGCAACCATTGCAGCCTCCCAATGGTCACATGATCCAAATTCAGACCGATGACAACTGACTCACATTTGTGATGATTGTTGTGTCCCAGGATCATGTGATCAGCTTGTGCCACTTTCTGACAAGCAAAGTAAACCAGATTCACTTAACAACCATGCGACTAACTTAACGACTGCAATGATTCACTTAACAAATGTATCAAGAAAGTCATAAAAATGGAGTAAAACTCACTTAACAAAGGTCTTGCTTAGCAACATAAATGTTGGGCTCAGCTGTGGCTGTAAGTCGAGGACTACCTGTACTTCAGATTTCATCTATTAAACAGCGCCATCTAGTGGCATCCAGGAAGTATGACTGCTATCTCTCCGATTATCTGAATTGCTCACACTGTGATGATTCTCAGGAAGCTATGAAAGATCTGGCTGAGCCCCTGTTACTGTCAGGGCTCTGGTAGTTACCCCCATTTAAATCATGAGTCTCGAGCTGAACTTCCAAAACTTAAAGAAGATTTATTAGGAGAAAACATGCTGGCGCTTCCTGGGTGTAGCCCATTCTGAGACATATCATTCATTGTCACTCTTGACCTTGGTTTCCACCCCCACCCCCTGGGTGTATCTTAATTCATATTCTCCAATGGGACACATCCATAGCCAAGAGTCATATTCTCCAGTTAGAATTTTGCATGGCAGAACCTTCGGTCACCTAGAAACTATCTTTGAAAACATTTATGGAATGCAAGCTTCTGCACTGCTCCCCACTCCCTTTCTGTTGGCAACTCTAAAAAGACCATAGTAATATTTTATGAGTTGACAGTTACATGGTTTTGATCTATATATTCGTCTTCAGGCTGCTCACAATTCTTTTACAAGTAGTCCTCAACTTACAGCAGTTTGCTTAGTGACTGTTTAAAGTTACAAGATTGGTAATGGTACAGTGGTTAAAATGCAATTTTGTAGGCTAATTATGCCAACTGCCAGCAGTTCGATTCTGACCGACTCAAGGTTGACTCATCTTCCCATCCTTTCGAGGTTGATAAAATGAGGACCCTGATGGTTGGGGGGGCAATATGCTGAGTCTGTAAACCGCTCAGAGGGGGCTGTAAACCACTATAAAGAGGTATATAAGTCTAAGTGCTATAGCTACTGCTGCAATAGCCCTGATGTGATAAAAATCAACCATTCAGGAGACACTGGAGACATATGAACAATATATATAAGAGCTTTATTATGAAGCTTTTGCAAAAGGGAATTCTGCCCTTGGGCAGAAGACCTGGTTCCCAGGAAGGCTGGTGTTTATATACAGGTCCAAATATACAGTCTCTGCCCCTTTCCGGGTTCACACTATATCCAGCTACGTATCCAGCTATGCAACATCCCTATTATTATTGTAGCATAACATCTGCTTCCTTGTCCTGTTTACCCGTTTCCATTTCCAGTAATCTCCATCAGTAACATGACACTGGACAGCATAACCTGCCAAATATGTAACCTTTAGAGAAAACAATAGAGAATTCTACATAATATTCCAGTAAATTATCTTAGGTTAACACAGAGGTTAATGTTATATGTGGAAATAACATATATATTTACTATATATTTACCTATTACACCTATGAAAGTATAGAACCAAAAAGACTCCATTTTTTGTTTGTAAAGTGACCTTCTAGAAAAATATCTCAGCACTTATATAAGTATATCATCTTTTTGTAACTTGTTATTCTGCAAAGTTAAAAATATTGTGTCTTGGTTGGAGTGGGGGTTTGTATTTGGCTTAAGATTTCATGCAAGGAATACTAGGTTGTCCTGACATTAACGAAAGTTTGTTGATGACTTATTGTGTTCAAAAGAACAAAACAGGAAGATGCCATGAGAACAAGGGTGGTTTCCAAAGAAAAGGAAACAGGTGATATGCTATGGGTGTGGCATAGGGAATTACTCAGTTGGATAGATTGTGAACCCAGGAAAGGGGCAGAGACTGTATATTTGAACTTGTACATAAAACCCCAGCCTTCCTGGGAAAGATGTTTTCTGCTATGAGCAGAATTCCCCTTTGCAAAAGCTTAATAATAAAGCTCTTGATTACTGTCTCCAGTTGTGTTTTGTGATTTTTCTCACAGTTAAAAATAGCGTTACCATTACTTTATATTTTCACAGGTATAATTTTACATATCACAACTGAAAAAAGTGACTTACGACCCCTTTTCACATTTATGACTATTTCAACATGCATGATCAAAATTCCCATGATGAAAATTCAGGTACCTGGTAACTGACCCATATTTAGGACGGTTGCAGTTTCCTGGGGTCATGTGATCCCCTTTTGCAACCTTCTGACAAGCAAAGTCAATGAGGAAGCCAGATTCACTTAACAACCGTGTCACTATTTTAACTACTGCAGTGATTCACTTAACAACGGTGGTAAGAAAGGTCGTAAAATGGGGGCAAAATTCACTTAACAATTTAGCCACATAAATTTGGGGCTCACTTGTAGTCCTAAGTTGAGGTCTACCTGTGTTTTTGTTGTTTTGGTCTTCTTTTTCCCATTGTAAAACATGTTGAGTTATTAAGAATTAGTTGGCTGTAAACTGTATCATTCAATCAATAAAAAAAAACAAATTTACGGCATTGTAATATTCAATACAAACATCAAAGTAACATTAGTTTAGCTCTGGATATTTTATGTTCCTTAAATTATAGGAATAATGACCTCCTTAAATTAAAACATAATTAAATATAATAAGAATTCATTGGATAAAATCTCCATACCATTATTATTAAAATCCAGATACTGTATGATAATTAATAACAGCAATCATTATAGTGCTAATTGTAAATCAATGTGAGAAATTATAATAATTTCTGCTAGACCCAAACATCCCATGCTTATTTAAAGATTCATTTAGAAGGTAAAGCACCACTGCAATCCAGAAATGGCTTCCATATTGAATTGGATTTCGTGTCATATTTATTTTTCAATTTCAAGCGAGTTTTACTGTCATGATTTCTACTGGGAAGCATAGAATATCCTAGTAGATATAACCCCATTTCAAAACCAAACCAATATGCTTTATGGGAATATGTGATACGATGATGCTTAGCATTATCAAGTGGGAAAAAAGAACTCCAGCTTTAGAACTCATTTCATTCAGTCATACATTGTTTTGCTGAACTCTTGAGTTTTGCAGCATTTCCACAAAAGAACAAGAAAAGGATATCAACGATTTTTTAGAGAAGGAATTCACTTTCTAGAATGGGAAATACAATCCTCTGTTCTAGCCCAGCCTATCTCACATAATTATTGTTGAAAAAAATAAATAAAATGAATGGAAATCACTATGTCAGATCAACAGGAACTGATTAATTAATTTGGACAGTTTCTCAACAGTTGCTAATAATTTCCTACAAACTACCTAAATTGTGAATTGCTTTCCAAACAAAAATATCAAAATACAGATGGCAGATCACTTTTGTTTCAAAATGCTATTATTCCACTATAGTTTAGATCATTGGGCACAGAATCATAGGGTTAGAAGGGACCCCAGATATCATCTAGTCCAACCCCCCTGCTCAAGGGCAGAGGGGGGGTTGGACTATATACCATATATATATATAATATATGTGTGCATATGGTATAAGGATACTTCTAAATGGTGGGGAGCAACCCACAATACTGACAACTTGTAGGCATTATAACTCTGAAGATGAATTGTAAGTAGCACTGAAGAGGTCAATCACAATTTCAAATGGTCATTAAGCAATCAGTAATAAGTCAAGAAGTTCCTGTAATAACAAATGTTAGTAGACTGGATTTGCTGCTTTTCTATTTTTCTTTCTTTCTTTATTTGTGCCTCTGAGTCAGCCTTGACTCCTGGCAATTAATTGTCAAAGCAAATTTTTTTGGCAAGATTTCAGAATCTTGGCCTGCTTCATGGACTGAAAGACATTCAGCTGGCTTTGTACTTTGGGGGCGGTGGGATTAGAACTCATGGTCTCCTGATTTCTATCCTGGTGCCTTCACCATTACATTAAACTGGCTCTACATTTCCATTTTATTTATTTTGTTTGTCAAGCATCTATGAGAAAACAAGTATAAGTATGAAGATAACATATAAACCTATAAGTTTAAACAGGTATAAGTATATACATAATAAATGAGTACGAATAAATGGGAACACTAGGATGGGGACGGTAGGCATGCAGGTGCCCTTATGCACACCCCATTACAGACCTCTTAGGAATGGAGTGAGGTCCATGGTAGACAGTTTAAGGTTAAAGTTTTGGGGGTTTGAGGATGTATCAACAGAATCAGGTAGTCAGTGCCAGGCATTGACCATTCTGTTGCTGAAGTTGTATTTCCTGCACTGGAGTTTGGAGCAGTTTACTGTGAGTTTGTATCTGTTGTTTGCCCATGTGCTATTGTGGTTGAAGCCGAAGTAGTCGTTGACAGGTAGGATGTTGTAGCAGACAATTTTGTGTACTAAGCTTACATCAAACCATAGGTGGAATAGTTCTAAGTTGTCTAGATCCAAAATTTCAAGCCTGGTGGCATAAGGTATTCTATTGCAAGCAGTAGTTTGAATATGTGTGGCTGGGGAATTCTGGATGTTGAAGTCCACACCTCTTAAATTTGCCAAGTTTGGAAAAGACTATTTTAAGCCATGGAATGTTGTTGTTGTTCAGCTGCTAAGTCATGTCTGACTCTTTGGGACTCCATGGAGAACAGAATAGAATAGAATAGAATAGAATGGAATGGAATGGAATGGAATGGAATGGAATGGAATGGAATGGAATAGAATAGAATAGAATAGAATAGAATAGAATAGAATAGAATAGAATAAACAGAGTTAGAAGGGACCTTGAAGGTCTTGTAGTCCAACCCCCTGCTCAGGCAGGAACTCCTATATCATTTCAGACAAATGGCTATCCAATCTCTTCTCAAAAACTTCTAGTGTTGGGGCATTTATAACTTCTAGAGGCAAGTCGTTCCACTGATTCATTGTTCTCACTGTCAGGAAATTTCTCCTTAGTTCTAGGTTGCTTCTCTCCTTGATTAGTTTCCACCCATTGCTTCTTGTCCTGCCCTCAGGAGCTTTGGAGCAGCAGTTGCCAATTGGTGACCTGCGGCCCACTGGTGGGCCACAAGAAAATTTTGGTGAGCCGCAGAGAAATCTCACCCCCAGAGCACCTCCCCAAAGCAATTAATCCAGGCTGCGCAGAAACACAAGGCTGCACTGCCCACATGGTCTGCAGGAACCCTCCCCGCCCACTCACTCCTTACCGGGAAAACTTGCCTGTTAAATTGCTATTTTTCCTTTTTCCGACCATCAGCTGTTCTGCTGTGCTGGGAGATTTAGATTAGCTAGGAAGCAGGAAATGGTTGGATTTCCTGCTTTCTAGCTAGTCTTTAGATCTTTGGCTCTGCATTTAAGCACAGCCTGAACCTCCCTTAGGACTGAAGGTTCTATTATTCAGTGCAGACTCACAGCAAGCAAATTTTATGTGACAGACTGAGCTAGCCGATGGCAGATAGCTAGATCTCTGAATGAATCTGTGATTCTGTGAGCAACTCAATCTGCCTGCCTGCTTTGCCTGATTTTGGGTAAAAGTTGCTCTTTTTTATAAAAAATACAATATTTATATAAATATTTATAATATTTACATACAAGCCATGCTCAGCCAGTCACATGACCACCAAGCCACACCCACAAATTAGACCATGCCCACAGAACTGGTTAGTGGTCCCTGGGATTTAAAATTATGAGTTTGGTGGTCCCTGAGGTCCAAAAGGTTGGCAACCCCTGCTTTAGAGAATAGCTTGACTCCCTCTTCTTTGTGGCAGCCCCTGAGATATTGGAACACTGCTATCATGTCGCCCCTAGTCCTTCATCAAGATTAAAATGAAGAATCCTTTGTGTCACGACTCCAAGATGACTCCCAGAATGGTCCCATGGAGCCGCAACAACAGAGTTCGTGGTCTTACTGTGTGTTGGTCTCGAGGCTGCTGCAGGATGGGCGTGCTTGGTGTGCTTGGACTAATCCGCTCTGTAGCTGAGCTTAGTTGGCATTTTCCCCGATAATGCAGGATGGCGCGGCTTGATGACTCAGCAGCCGACAAGACGCCGGCAGCGGGATGGGGCATATTGCATGAAAAGAGAGTTTTCGGGGAGAAAACATCAAGTGCTGTGGGTGGTGGATGGCGTTGGTGAAGGGGATATAGGTGTTAACAGTATTTAGAAAGTAACCTGTATATTTCATAGTGAATAGTAACCTGGTGTGATAGATATTCTGGATGATTGTAATCATTGTCAGCATTGGCCAGATGCTGGATACCTTAATTATGTAATTAGTTAATGTATGACATGCATAAATACAGCTCTGGCTGCAGATGAAGCCAGAGCTGACTTTATTTATTTATTTATTTATTTATTTATTTATTTATTTATTTATTTATTGGACTTATATGCCGCCCCATCTCCGAAGACTCGGGGCGGCTCACAGTTAAAACATACAAACACAATAACTAATTAAAAAAGAATTAAATCACTATAAAGTCCAATAAACCGAATTAGAGTTAAAATTATCCCATACCCCCGGTTAGGTAATCACAGCCCGACTTGGTCAAATAGCCAGGTCTTCAAATTGCGGCAGAAGGTGCGGAGGTCAGGGGCCAGACGGAGGTCCAGAGGCAGTTGATTCCATAAGTTGGGGGCTGCCACAGAGTAGGCTCGCCGTCGGGGACCACCAGCCGACATTGGCTTGCCGATGGGACGAGCCCCTGCCTGTGTGCCGTACAGGGCGGTTGGTCTCCGATATCGGCAGGAGGCTCCCTCAAATATTGTGGACCCATGTCGTAGGACTTTGAATGTTAAAGCCAGAACCTTGAACCTCACCGGGCCGGCAAGCAATGCAGGCCACGCGGGGGGTAATATGGGAGAATCGGGTAACTCCCATCACAACCTGGCGCATTCTGCACCAGCTGCAACCTCCGGATGGTGTGCAAGGGCAGTCCTAAATAGAGAGCATTGCAGTAGTAGTCACGAGGTAACAAGGGCATGAGTGAGGGCATCTCGGTCCAGAAATGGGCGAAGCTGGCGAACCAGCCAGACCTGGGCAAAGGCCCCCTGGCGGCGGCCCCCACCTGCTCCTCCAACTGGAGCGCGTCCAGGAGGACCCCCAGGTTCCACGCCCTATCCACAGGGGCAACACCACTCCCCTATGGTCAGCGATGGACAATCTTGACTGGGCGAGATGCCGGTATGTACAGCCACTCAGTCTTGGCGGGTTGAGCGAAGCATGTTTCCGTCCATCCAGATCCGTACCGCATCCAGACAGCGAGTCATCACGGAGAGGGCATCACTGATCTGGTTTGGGGTGGAGATGTATAACTGGGTATCATCAGCGTACTGGTGATACCTCACCCCAAAACCACGAATGATCTCACCCAGCGGTTTCATGTAGATATTAAATAAAAGGGGAGGACCGACCCTGAGGGACCCCACAAGTGAGCACCCTCGGGGCTGACCTCTGTCCCCCTGTCAACACCGATTGCAACCGCCCCGAGAGGTAGGAGGAGAGCCACCAAAGAACAGTGCCCCCACTCCCAGCCCCTGAGGCATCGCAAAAGGATACCATGGTCGATGGTATCGAAAGCGCTGAGAGGTCTAATAGGACCAGGACAGAGAAAAACCCTGTCCTGGGCCCTCCAGAGATCATCCATCAGTGTGACCAATGCCGTCTCGTGCTGAAACCAGGCGGAAGCCCGATTGGAACGGATCTAGGTAGTCCACTTCATCCAGGAAAAGTGGAAACTGCTGAGCCACCACACTCTCAACAACCTTTGCCAAAAACGAAGGTTGGAGACTGGGCGAAGTTGTCTAACATGGTCGGGTCCAGGGCAGGTTTCTTCAGGAGGGGCCTCACCACCACCTCTTTCAAGGCGAGGAAAGACACCCTCCCTTAATGAAGCATTGACCACTGCCTGGAGCCAACCGCAGGTGACCTCCCTGGCGGCATAAGCCAGCCAGGAAGGGCACGGGTCCAACAAACGTGGTGGAACTCAGACGCCACATAATCCTGTCCACTTCATCCTCGGAAACAGGATCGAACTCAGCCCAGATCACATCAGCCAGACTACTTGCACCGATCCTCAGACCACTGCAAGGTGGAACACAACCGCCCGAATCCAGCGATCTTATCCGACAGATATTGACCAAATTCCTCAGCCCTTGCCTGGAGAGGGTCCACCACCTCCCCCGGATGTAGGAGGGAGCAGGTGGCCCTAAACAGGGCGGCTGGGTGGTTATCTGCGGATGCTATGAGGGTGGAGAGATAGGACCTTCTCACCATCCCCACAGCTACCAGGTAAGTCCTAATATGGGCTCTTAGCTGGGCTCGATCGGCTTGGGAGCGGGTGGCCCTCCACCTGCTCTCTAAGCCCCTTCGACGGCGCTTCATCTCCCGGAGCTCCTCAGTATACCAAGGAGCTACCCGGGATCCACGGCATGTGAGGGGATGCATGGGGACAACCCTGTCGAGGGCAGCCTCAGCAGCCTGCTGCCAAGCAGCCACCAGGTCCGTGGCAGAGTTGTGGGCAAGGGAAGTGGGGAATGACCCCAGTTCTGCCTGGAACCTCTCAGGGTCCATTAGGCGTCTGGGGCGGAACCATCTAAGTGGCTCCTCATCCCAGCAGTGGGGAGCAGCCTGTTGGAAGACCAGCCACAGGAGATAGTGATCAGACCATGGGACGGGCAGTGTTGTACAACTAGCTTGCCCTATATCACTACACCACTGTTCTGAGACAAAAACTAGGTCGAGAGTGTTTCCCCCCTTGTGAGTCGGGCCTTGAATTAATTGGGTCAGGCCCATGGTCCCCATGGAGGCCATAAATTCCTGGGCCAAACCCGACGCCCCCCCAAGGGAAGGCAGGTTAAAATCACCCAGGACAATAAGCCCTGGGAGATCCACCGCCACCCACGAGAGAACGCCGAGAAACCCAGGCAGGGTTGCTGCCACACAGCTGGGGGGAAAGGTATGTTAGGAGCAAGCCCATCTGACCATCAGGCCCCCACCTCAGGAGGAGGGCCTCACTTCCGCCTATCTCTGGAACAGCGACCTCCCTTGGAATCAGGGTCTCCCGAATAACCACAGCCACTCCACCACCCCTCCTCTGAGCCCATGACCGGTGCAAAATCCAGAAACCTGGGGGGCATAAGTCAACCAGAGGGACTCCTCCCTCTGGGCCCAACCAGGTCTCGGTGATACAAGCCAGGTTCGCAGCCTCCTCCTCAATCACCTCGCGGAGGAGGGAAGACTTATTAGCCACGGACCTGGCATTAAAATACACCAGTTTGAGCCCAGGGGTCCCCATTCCTCTGCCTCCAGGGGAGGAAGTCATAGGGTCAGAGCGTGCCACCGCTCGAAGATAGCGAGGGCGCGCTCCCAACACATGATCTGGCCCTATGCCTCGATGTCTCCCGCCGATCCCAACCACCCTAGGGATCGCGGTCCCCAGCCTGCACTCTGCCCCCCCCAGCCCCCAGCCCCTGCCCCCCCCATGAGATGGGCGGTAGTCCACCCTCCCTGCATCATTTCCCACCCCCCTCCCTAACCTACTTAAGAATTTATTTAAAAATTTAATTAAAGGGGCCCTAGTTACCCTCTTTTTTACTTTCTTAGAGCCCCAACCCCAACCCAAGTCCCCGCCATGCCATCTCTCCGGGTTCCATAACTTTAAAGTATTATGCTTTGTGTTACCTGATGTTTTGGAATGAAAGAAGAATAAAACCTCACTACTTGTTCAGCGTGAGTGGTCTTTTTCATCACTAAATCCGGAAGAACAGCTGAGAGGAAAGTTAGCTCTCAAATCCTCATTCTTCTCCCCCTTCGTCTTCTATCTTTGTTGGAGTAAGCAGCAATGGCTGAAGGTACCAATGTGGATGCAGAATTGCCGATTGAGTGTGGATTGGATGAGGAGGAGGATTGGCCATGGGACAAAGGAGTGAGTGAGCCCCCAGCAGGTATCAAAAGTGGTGACATGCCACCTGCTGGCAGAACGGGGGATATTAAAGGCGAGACTGATGAGGAATTGCAAAGGGTCATGAGATCCAAGACAGGAAAGGAGAGAAAAAGTGGCTTGGACTTCCATGAGGATTTGGGAGGAAAAGGTATGAGACGGAAGCCACCTGCTTTTGCTCATGTGAACACTGGAGCATTTGATAAATGGAGGGAAAGGAGGATAGCAGACGATGATGAATGGAGCACCTCCACCTCCAGTTTGGGGGCAAGCACTCTCAAAATTCTCCATGAAGTATGGGGAATTAAATATAAGGGATCACACCCCCAAGAGCATGTGGGACACTACAAGGGGGTGGGGGTCAAACAGAGGATACTTCTTTCTTTAGCTCTATTCCTCAAGAAGGGTGGGGAACATAGCAGTAGAAGAGCAGGGAGTGAGAGTGCAACTGGATCTGACTCTTCATTAGCCGGTGTAGTCGGCACATTGGAGCCCTGGATGAGAGGAACTACGCACTTGCAGTCCAGTGGCGGATGGGAGAGTCATCACCCCGACATTGACATGATGTATCTTGAGGACCTCAAGGAGTGCCCAGACAATGGCACTGATGATGTGACCTAGTATGGGCAATGAAACATCTGCAAGAAAGCAACCAAGTTCAGAGAGCAGCAAGGATTGTTTGATTGTGTTGGAAGAAATAGCCTTCTGGGCTGGGCTGGGATTCAAAAATCCCAGCAACCGCTTGCTGGGTGGGCGTGGCCATGGTGGGCGTGGCCTACTGGAACTTCCGGGAGGGGCATTTTTCACCTTCCCAAGGGTCTGGACGCTTCCCCAGGGCCTTTGGGAGGGTGAAAACTGTCACTACGTTCTTTTGATTTGTCTGCCAAGCTCCTAAGCTAATATTTACAGGCAGGGGCCTGCTAGCTAGAACTGCATTATCTTGTCTCTATAGCAACGAGATAAGGCTGTCTTGTGATTTCCGATTTACTGCGTATGTTTCAAAGAGTTTTTACTTCACTTCCTGTAACTTCCTTTGTACTTTTTCCTGTATATGCCTGTGTGAGGTTAAGCTGCCGGTATGTAGTCCATTTAGGTTTTATTATTTTTGCAAATAAAAAGATGTTTCTTAGAATATTTTCTGGGTCTTATTTAAGCAAAGTTGGCAGCAAAGAAAAGCATGGTGCATCACCTCTAATTAGCAGGGATGTTTGAAAGCTGATTTTTACTCCCTTCTGGTGGGCTCTGGAGGCCCACCAGAAGCCAGAAACAAACCCATTTCTGGACTTCTGGTACTTCCAGGAGGGCCATTTTTTGCCTTCCCAAGGGTCTGGAGGCCTCCACCGGGCCTCTGGGGGGGGGGCAAAAACAGCCTCCCCCGGGCTCTGGAGGCCCACTGGAAGCTGGAAACAGGCCCGTTTCCAAACTTCCGATATTTCTGGGAGGGCTGTTTTTTGCCTTCCCAAGGGTCTGGAGGCCTTCCCTGGGCTCTGGAGGTGCTCTGAAAACTGGAAACAGGCCTTTTTTCCAGATGTCAGGAAGGTCCATTTCCGCTCCCGCCCAGAGCCTCCACGCGGATCCTGCACTTACCTGCATTGAAAATGGGCCGTGTAGAGACTCCTGGGAGGGGTGGGGTGGGCAGGGCCAGCTGATTGGTTGAAATACCGGTTTGACAAACCAGATGAAAACTTAACATTCGGTTTGCCCAAACTGGACCGAACCGGTAGAATCCCACCCCCTGCTTCTTAGTTCAGTTCCAAGTGGGGAAAAAGACACTGGAATCATTGAAATTGCTTGGAAAGAAGGTTTATTGATGAAGAGGATCACATGCCTTGGACCTGCTGGATGAAAAAAAAGGGAAAAGGTGCTGAGAGTGCCTGGGTTTTATGCCTCTGTTGGGCTTTGAATTTGAGCTTGTGCTATGATTGGTGGTCAGACTCCCATGGGGCCATGCAGGGGTAACTTTGTAGGTTGTCTTTTGAGTCCCAGGCTTGGTTGACTCTTGCTGGGTGATGATGTAAATGAAAGGGCTTTTGGCAATTCCTATTATGCCACTGCCTGAAGGAAGTAGATCTTTGTTATGTAGAATAGACTGGTCTAGGCCTTAATGGCCCATTAGCAAAGGTGGGGTGGGGGCTTCCTCTCTGAGTTTCTACTTCTCTTTTAGGGAAAATATTCTGCCTTCTAGTATATCCTAAAACATTTCATTTTCCTAGGAGAGGGGAGGGTTTTAACTTCCAACAATTTTACACAAATTCAAGCCCACTAAATAAACTCTTTTCTTGTCTATCAATGGCAGATGTTCTCTTGATTATGTTAAAATATCTGTTAAATACAACAGCGAATTTGTCTTCATCAATAGTGTTTGCCAAGGCTGTTAAATATTGTTTAGATGAAGTCACTTCCAACAAAAATGGATCTCTGCAGGGGACACAAAGCTGCAAAGCAAGAGCTGAAATAGAGTGTAGGAGGCGTGCAGCTTTTCACACTCTCTGAAAGCTGAAAGCAGTTGGTTATGGAATTTTAATAGTTAGATTATAACCTCCATTTCTTGAAAGAAGTATAGTTATTACAGTCTGGAGTATGTAGCACTTTTTTTTCCCCGTCTTTTCCTTCTCCTCTCCTATTTTTAGCTCCTTTAGGTAATTGTATCTGGGTCTGACTAAAACAAAAATACTTCTCGGGTTGATTTCTTATGTATTTTGTAGAACTGTGAGAGCAGGAAGGCTAAGAGGCTTTCAGAAGCTCAAAAAGAAAGGAAGAAAAATAGAACGAAATAATATCTGCTGATCAGGTGAGCTTCTAATCCTTAAATAGAGATTGTTTTATCCCTCTACCTCTTTCTCTACTACCATATCTATCAGATTATCTAAAGCCAGAAATGAAAAACAGCCAGCTAAAATTAGTTTGCCCCAAATTATTTCCTTTGGGAATGTTAAGCTCATGTTGTATTTGTAAGCGCACACTGCTTATTTCTTCTGATTGTGTTTGTCAGTGTAGGAAGTTAAAAACCCACCCCTCACCTGGAAAAATGAAACATTTTAGGAAATATTAAAAGGGCAGAATATTTCCCCTAAAAGGGAGGCAGAAACTCACCCCCTCCCACCTTTGTTAATGGGCCATTAAGGCCTGGGCCAGTCTATTCTACATAGCAAAGATCTACCTCCTTCAGGCATAGCCATTTAACTACCCTTCATTGCATCACCCACCCAGTTTAGCACACAAGACAACCTACAGAGCAAGCTATGACCTCTAGCAGCAACCAATCAGGATATTCTTCCTGTGCTCCAGGAAGTTCAAAGTCCAGAGGATATAAAACCCAGGGACTCTCAGCATGTCTGCCCCATTTTTTCCAACCAAGATCTCCAAGGCATGTCATCCTGTTCATCAACAAACCTTCTTTCCAAGCAACTTCCATGAATCCCTGTGTCTTTTTCCCCACCTGGAGCTGAACCCAGAAGGATATTTCTTGCAACATCAGAAAGCAATGCTGTGAAGTTTGTATGTTAGAGAGAGAATATGTGCGTGTGTGTGTGTGTGTGTGTGTGCACATGAGACGATTGCTCCAAAATGAGTGGGAAAGTGGGCCCTCTTCACTCCAAGTTTAGGGAATTAGCAAGTTAAACAATCCCTGAGAATTCACAGGTCAGTTGAAAGAAGGATGTTCATTTTCTAAAGATGAAAATGTGGTCTTAGGCCCAGCAGAATACTTACTTATTTTTCATATTTCATATTTCTCAATTGCCCATTTCCCCAAGAATATTAAGTTAATGATGTTGAGACTCCAGAAAGAGTGCAGAGAAGAGCAACGAAGATGATTAGGGGAATTGAGGATAAAACATATGAAGAACAGTTATAGGAGTTGGGTATGTCCAGGGGTGGCATTCTACCTGTTTGCACTTATTCACTAGAACCAGTTGTTAACATTTTAAACAGTTCAGAGAACTGGTTGTTAGAAGAAATTACTGGCCTAATCCTGTAAGGAAGGCAGGAAGGAAACATTCTGGTGTTGCTTACAGAAACTGCCTCTCCGTTAACCCTTATTACATTCTTGGCAGGACTAGACTTCCTGTCTCAGGAATGTCTCTGGAGTTTTTTTCCCCTACTTTGCTGGTACTTTGCTTGTGTGGAGTGGCCATTCAAAGTTACAATGGCACTGAAAAAAGTGACTTATGACCATTTTTCACACTTACGACTGTTGCAGCATCCCCACAGTCATGAGAGGCCAGGCGAGGAGATGCGTGCCTCGATGTGAGTGATATTGACTTGGCCACACCCAGACAATAACATGACCACCAAGCCACATCCACCCAGTCACATGACCACCAAGCCATGCCCACCACCTAAGCCACGCCCACATAACCAGTTGTTAAAAAAATTGAATCCCACCCCTGGATATGTCTAGTTTAAGAAAAGAAGGACTAGGGCAGGAGTCCCCAAACTTGGCTACTTTAAAACTTGTGGACTTCAACTGGCTGGATAATTCTTGGAGTTGAAGTCCACAAGACTTAAAGTTGCCAAGTTTGGAGACCTGTGGACTAGGAGAGACATGATAGCAGTGTTCCAATATTTCAGGGGTTGTCACAAAGAAGAGGGAGTCAACTTATTCTCCAAAACACCTGAAGGCAGAACAAGAAGCAATGGATGGAAGCTAACCAAGGAGAGAACCAACCTAGAAGTAAGAAGAAATTCCCTGACAGTGAGAACAATTAATTAGAGGAAAAGCTTGCCTTCAGACATTGTGGATGCACCATCACTGGAGGTTTTTAGTAACAGATTGGACAGCTGTTTATCCAGAATGATATACAGTCTGCTCCTTGAGCGGGTGTGTGTGTATGGACTAGAAGATCTCCAACTCTGTTTCTCTGAAAAACTTCAGGGATCTTCTGTCTGATATTTTCAGAAGAGGGGTGTTCACCTCAAGAAAAAAAGGTTATTGGATGAAAAGTGGATTCCAGAAAGGGGAACAGAGCACCTCAATAACCTTTTCCTGACAAATACAAGAATTTGGTTAGCTGGGAAATCAGGACAATTCTTTGTGAGGGACAGTACGTAGTACATTCAGTTGTCAATCACTGACAAGTCACAAATAGACACAGGCAGGAAAATTTGAAGTACAAGGAAATTCCCCATCAAATCCTACATAATGCAATAGAGTGAGAACTTAGATTCTTTCTCTCTACCTATATTTCACTTTTCAGATTCAGAGCAGTGGTTCATGTATGGATGAAGAGCTTTGGGGACTCCAGGGTACTTGTATTCCAAGGTTTTATGGATGCATTTTAGCATAGGGTTGGAAACAAACATGGAAGTCTTCTGGTGAAGACTTGAATCTTCATTCAATTCTGGGAAAAAATGGCTGTCCAATCTTTTCTTGAACACCTCTAATGATGAAAATGACATAACTCCAGGAGGGAGATTGTTTCATTGCTTCATAACTTACCAGTCCTGAAATTCCTCTGTATTTCAAGTTTAGACTAGAATAGAATTCTTTATTGGCCAAGTGTGATTGGACACACAAGGAATTTGTCTTGGTGAAAATGCTCTCAGTGTACATAAAAGAAAAGATACGTTCGTCAAGAGTCAAGAATCAAGATAGATAGATGGATTGGATTGGATTGGATTGGATTGGAATGGAATGGAATGGATTGGATTGGACTGGACTGGACTAGAATAGAATAGAATAGAATAGAATAGAATAGAATAGAATAGAATAGAATAGAATAGAATTCTTTATTGGCCAAGTGTGATTGAACACACAAAGAATTTGTCTTGATGCAAATGCTCTCAGTGTACATAAAAGAAAAGATACATTCGTCAAGAGTCAAGAATCAAGATAGATAGATGGACTGGAGTGGACTGGACTGGACTAGAATAGAATAGAGTAGAGTAGAGTAGAGTAGAGTAGAGTAGAGTAGAGTAGAGTAGAGTAGAATAGAATAGAATTCTTTATTGGCCAAGTGTGATTGGACACACAAAGAATTTGTCTTGATGCAAATGCTCTCAGTGTACATAAAAGAAAAGATACATTCGTCAAGAGTCAAGAATCATAAGGTTCAACACTTAATAATAGTCATAGGCATAAGCATTAACTCCCACTCTACACTTTCCACCCCCTTGTTCTTTTCTTGTCCTCAAGCACCATGGAGGATAAATCCACAATCTATAACTTTTTCCCTGGAACAGTCCTTCAAGTATTGAAAGACTATTAGCATGTCTTCCCTACATCTTCTGTCCCTTAAGCTAAATATGCCCAGATAGATACATTTTTGTGGGTGCATCCATTTCTATGGACAAATGGGTGATGACCAGAACCTGAACATTTTCACAAAAGTAACGAAAGTGGGGGAACCTTGTGATTTGTCTGGGGAAAAAAAAGCATTCTCAACTTCAGCTTATACCAAATGAGTACAGGTAGAACTTCTAGGGTTAGATGGAGTAAAAATAGGTTTTCTTTTCAGAGCTTGTGCAATAATGAAGCAGCCTCAACTGCAGTTTGATCGCTATACCGAGAATAACCTGCATATCTTTTGTTCTTACAAATCAATTTTGTTTTAACAAATTGGTGGTGACAAGTTAATATGGCTACACGTGCCTGTTTTTACCCTGATCATTATCACATGCTGTGAAAAAGGTTTTTCCATGGGGTGGCTGTGCACTTTCTACTGGCCTCCACCTCAGCCTAACTGAAGATGTTTAAATAGGCCAATCACTGTACTGTTGTATTTGAATCTTCCCAGTTCTTTGTCAAGCTCCACCCCTCCAGGGTCAGGACTATAAAAGGAGCTAACCCAGTTCTCAGACCTCAGTTCCAAGTTAAGTTTCAAGTTAGTTCCAAGTTAAGTTCCAACCTAGTTACAGTCTGTCCCAGTTCCAGTTTGTTGCAACTGCCTGGGACCATTCAACTGGAAGGGCCCTGCCTTAAGACACAAGGAGGGCTTCTTGGAACTCCAGCCATATAGATGACTGCCTCATAGGAGGAAAAGAAAAAGACTTCAGAAAGAAGCAAGTGGACACTGATGTAACTTTTGACTGATTTTTATTACTTCTGTACTTTTACAATAATAAACAGCCTTGGATTTGGATCACTGGGCCTGGACTCTTCTTTGGTAGTTTCACACAGAAAAAGGTAACGAGCCATCCACCTTTAATATTACAAAAACCCCAACAACTGGTAGCAGAGGATGGTTTGTACCTTTTCTACGTGGTGAGCTACCTGGATGCCCAGCTTGAAACCAACGCGAGAGGACCAAGTGCTGACCAGAGCCAGAACCAGGCAGATGGCTCTCCAACGTCGGTCCCAAGAAGCCAGAGCCGAAGCAACGTCGGCTGAAGAGTCTCAGGCTTGGGGGGAGCAAGAAGCAGGTAGCACGATGGATCCTGCATTCTCTACCCCCCCCACAGACTCCATCGCGGCTGCGGATGGACACCCAACAGCCTTGAGCACCGAGGAGCCAGAGGACAGAAGCAAGATGCGTACCCCAACGCTCAGCCCAGAGGAAAAGGAAGAGATGAGATCGGCAATTCTCCAGGTTTTCGGCTTTGAAAGCGGCGGAGAACCAGTCGCCGATCTCATCCACCTCCTGCAAAGAATAGCTCCGATAGCGGCCAGGGACAGGACGAGGACTCAGGAAGACACCAGAGTGGTAAGAGCCACCCAGTCCTGCCCGGGACCCCTTCTGCCATAAGCAGCATGCAGGCTGAAAACCGTCAGCCTCCCCAACTGAATTTCCGCGAAAAAATGGCGCCGGCGGGAAATTCAAATTGAACAAACAAAATGGCGCCGCCCGTCCCACGCTATTCCCCTATGGCCTGTCAGAGCAGACAAGCTCCAAAACTAAAGTCACCCACTTGGCAGCGGCTGGCGCGGTGACTGGGAATTGGGACCACCTATCTTCCCTATGGCTGACTACTGCCCGAGAAGCCCATCGGGAAGAAGCAGGGATCACCAACCTGGCAGTGCCTACCACTGCGGTGATCCAGCGGCCTGCCAACCTGGAGGTTGGCCCCTCTGGCAGCAGCGGCGCCGCTGAGCCCAGCGCCGAGCATGCCCCCAGTCCAGGCGCGCAGGCCCTCGCCCAGGCGACCGACCGGTCACGCGGCCGACAACAAACAAACATGATCTCGCCCACCGATGCCGAGATCAAAGTGCCATCAGGACGCTAACAGCAGTCCTGGAAGCAAGACACCAGCCTCTCCCTAGCCTCCCGACAAGCGGCCTCCCCAGCGACTCCCCGACGATCGCGGCCCCATACTCACCTTTTCCGGTGATTCCAGCGACGTTCGCATCTTCTTCGGCCTTCCCAGGCCCATACAGCAGCTCAACGGCCGGAGCGAGCTGCTGGGGCAGGCCCGAGGCCTACCTCCGGAGACAGGCGGAGAGATCCTTCCCGGCGCGACGTTCAGCGAAATGAGCTTGCGCATGCTCAGATCGGATCTTCAACTCCGCCCACCGAGGAGGGACGGCTTCCAAATAAGGAGATCTTCTGTTTCACGCCCACCATACCACTCCCGTACTGTCAGTTTCCTGACATTCAGCACCCTGGACAGCGGCCGCAAGCCTTTTCAATGCAGGCAAATACCAGCCTTTTACCGCTTGATTTTAAAAAGCTGTCAGCTACAGGAAGGAACCTTTTAGAGTGGTCCAAGGCGATTCAAGTACTGTTTATGAAGGAGAACGCTTTGCATCTGTTGGTGAATCCCCCTCCTAAGCCTTGGCAACTGGAAACTGACCTGCTACATCATAAGGTTTATTGTTTATTGTTATTAAGTATAGATCCTGTGCTATATCCAAATATTCCTCATAACCTGACTGTATTTGAAATTTTGAAGAAATTATTTAATTTATTCTACTCCAAGAACTCTAATACTACAGCCAGGATCTCCAGGGAGTTCCACTCTGCCAAATTAAGGGCAGGAGTGGACATGAGTGAGCATCTCAGTGAGCTCAGTAAAATGAGGGAAGAATTAATGTTAAGGGGGAACAAGTGCCAGAGCACAGTTTGATAAGTGTAATCATAAACTCATTAGATCCCAGCTGGAATAATTTTGTGTCCCAACTAGATAATTACAGTTATGAAGAGATGTCTCTGGAAGTCTTGTCAGGTAAACTGATTGCTGAGGACAATCTAAGAAAGATAGAGCAAGCTTCCACAGGGAGAGAAGAGTCACTAGGAGGCCCAATAACTCAGATGGTGTAAATGCTATTGGGGAATGTTTTAGTTGTGGCTCAAGGGGACATTACAAAAGAGACTGCCCACGCAGCAATGGTATGGGAGGAAGGCAAAGAATGCCCTCTGGAAATAGGAGCAATAGGAGGTCACCCACACCTCATAGGGGACCTCAACACAGCTCCTCAAACCAGAAAAAGGGAAGGGGACCAGGAATGAGAACAGGTTTAAAAGGGACAAATTTAACCTGGAAGATAACTTCACCAACATGGTAGAAACCAGTTACCCCAGGCTCACCAAAAGGCAACGTGAGCAGCTATGGTTATTAGATAGTGGGGCAAGTAAGCACATGGTGAAGGACAAGAGCTTATTCACAGAGCTCCAGAGACATGATTGTCATGTCAAGGTGGCCAATGGTATAAAACCAAAGTTGTGGGTATAGGTAATGTGTGTATCCCCGGGCTTGGGGAGATCAGTGGTATTTTCTATGTACCTGCCCTAGAGCATAACCTCCTTAGTACCCTGAAACTCAGTGAGAACTCTGATATAGAGGTGTTATTTACCAAAGGGAAGCCATAGTGACCAATAATGGTCACACTGTTGGGAAAGTGTTGAAAATAAATAACCTGCCATATTATTCTCCTGTCACAAGGACTGAAGGTTCAGGGGCCAGCAACACAATTGACACAGATGACTCAGATGATGAGTCTCAACCAGAACCAGGAGTCAAGACCAGGGGTTACAAAGGAAAGAAGGGGACAATGGCAGCTACACAGGTAATCAAGAAAACACAAAGAGCATCAGATTTAATCTGAGTCACATTAATGAACAAACCAGAGACGCCAACACTGTTTCCATTGGGAAACCACTTCATGATGAGTGCGCTCATCTCATGCACCGTAGACTTGGCCACATTAGTTTCCCCATTATACAGAAAATGCCAGAACATTCCAGGGGTTTAAACATAAAGGACTGTAACGTCTTTATGGACTGCTCCATCTGTAAGAGCTAAGTCAAAAATCAAACCAGCACCCAGAAAATCAGAAAGACAATCTGAATATAAATTCCAGCTGGTACACATGGATTTAGTGGGCCCTATGAAACATTCACTTGGCAAAAATCAGTATTTCCTGACAATAGTGGATGATTACAGTAGATATGGTTTTGTTTATCTACTTAAAACCAAGGACCAGGCCTTCTCCAAATTTAAAGAGTTCCACAGTCTGATAGAGAATCAGCATAGGGTCAGAATACAAAGGATATTAACTGACAGGGGAACTGAATTTAACTCAACTCAGTTTTCTAACTGGTTGAAAGAAAAAGGCATAGTACACATGAAAACAGCCCCCTTTTCTGCGTTCCAGAACGGAATTGCAGAACGCAGAAACGGAGTGTTACAGGCCATGGTGAGATGTGTCCTGGAGGATGCTAATCTCAAATTTGTTTATTGGGGAGAGGCTGTTCTCTATGCCAACTATACATTAAATAGGATATGGTCCAGCGTAGTACACAAAACTCCATATGAAATGGTGTACGGACATAAGCCAAGCTTAAAGCACCTCCACGTTTTTGGGGTGATGGCAGACGTACATGTGCCTAAGGAAATCAGGAGAAAAGGGGAAAAGGTGTCAATCAGACTGAGGTTTATTGGATACGAACCAGGCTCTAAAGCACACAGGTTCATTGACACCAACAACAGAGTCGTGATTTCCAGGTCAGCAACCTTCCACGAAAGCACAAATTGGAGCAGAATTCACGCAAACGAAATTCTGACTCACACACCTTCTCAGGATCTGACCAATCAAGAAACAGATGACTCAGAGGACAGGGAGGGCAAGTGCCCCCAAAACCCTAAAGGGGATCCTCAAAGGGAGTAAGGAGGTACCCAGGAAGGAGGGACACTCCAAGCTTGAAGGCTACAATGATAGCAATGAGGAAGATAACATATCAGACAGCTCTGATACCCAACAGGAATCAATCAATAGGCCAGTCAGATCCACCAGGAACACAAAACCAAAAAGGTATGAGGATTTCATTACCTATGTAAATCAAGTGCCAGATACACCTCAAAGGTATGAGGACATATTAGCACTACCACAAAGGGAGCAAGACCATTGGTATAAGGCAATGGATTCAGAGATGGATAGTCTTAGGAAGTTAGAAGTTTTTACACCCTCCAGACTACCCAAAGACAAAAAGGTGATAGGTACAAGATGGGTGTACAAAAGGAAAACACTTGATGATGGTAAATTCATCTATAAAGCAAGATTAGTGGCGCAGGGATTCTCACAACGATTCCCTGATGACTATGCTGAAACTTTTTCACCAACTGTACCGAGAGGCGTTAAAGCAGCACTTACCATAGCTGCCATACACGGAAAATGTACATCAATTTGACATACAGACAGCATACCTACATGCCAAATTAGATAAAGAATTATATGTTAGAGCTCCCAGGGTTTAGACCAAAGGAAGGTGGAATCTGGTTATTGAACAAAAGCCTATATGGCTTAAAACAATCAGGAAGGAGATGGTACGAGTGTCTCACAAAATATTTAAAACAAATGGACTTTTTGGCCTCATCAGCTGATGAGTGTGTGTTTATCAGAGAACAGAAGGGGATCAAGGAAACTGTTCTAATTTATGTAGATGATATACTACACATTTGCAAGTCAGAGAATAGATACAAAATCTTCTCTGAGCAATTGGGCAAGGAGTTTACACTAAAGCACTTAGGCCAAATTGACAAGTTTTTAGGGGTGCAATTCACAAGAACTGAGAAGGGGTTTGCACTTTCTCAGAAGGATAAGATATTAGATCTGCTCGAAAGGTGTAGCATGGCTGAGGCTAAACCTTGTGAGACCCCATGCAGACTGATTTCCTCAAAAATATGTACAATGAAAGTCCAGAATTTGAGCAGAAGACACTCTACAAATCTGTGTTAGGTTCGCTATTGTATATTGCCAGCTGGACAAGGCCAGACATTAGTTTGACTGTGAATGTCTTGTCCAGACACTCAGAGAACCCCACTCAGTTTCACTGGAGTGGAATCAAAAGGGTTCTAAGGTATTTAAAGGGCACTATTAACCATTTACTATTACTGGAACCTTACACATCTGAGAAGCCAGATCTTTATTGCTACTCAGACGCAGATTGGGCAGGGGACAGTAAGTCCAGAAAGAGTACCTCAGGGTATATTATATTCTTGAATAGTAGCCCTATTCATTGGTACTCGGGTAAACAAAAACTGATAGCCACCTCCACAGCGGAGGCAGAATATGTGTGCCTATCTAAGACTTCAAACAATTTAATTTGGTTTGCTGAATTGTTAAAGAACATGTGGGAAGAACCTATATATCCTATTACCATACACGAGGACAACAGAGCGGCCATTGATATATCCAAGGCCGAAGCTGTGGGACAAAGGTCACGCCACATTGACATTAAGTGTAAACATGTCAGGCAATTATCAAAAATGGGGTTTATTGAAACTGTTTATACTGAGACTAGAGAACAAGTCGCAGATGTTCTAACAAAACCTTTGCCCGGGACCAGCACCAGTACTTGTTGAAGAAAATACCTATGGTTATGTAGAATGTACTTGTTGCTGTGTAAATATGTATGTGTAAAGGATGTAATGTTGTTGAATTGAATTTTCAATATGTGCCATTAGAAAGGCACAGAGAAGGGATTGTGGAAAAGGTTTTTCCATGGGGTGGCTGTGCACTTTCTACTGGCCTCCACCTCAGCCTAACTGAAAATGTTTAAATAGGCCAATCACTGCACTGTTGTGTTTGAATCTTCCCAGTTCTTTGTCAAGCTCCACCCCTCCAGCTCAGGACTATAAAAGGAGCTAACCCAGTTCTCAGACCTCAGTTCCAAGTTAAGTTCAAGTTCAAGTTAAGTTCCAACCTAGTTCCAGTCTGTCCCAGTTCCAGTCTGTTGCAACTGCCTGGGACCATTCAACTGGAAGGGCCCTGCCTTAAGACACAAGGAGGGCTTCTTGGAACTCCAGCCATATAGATGACTGCCTCATAGGAGGAAAAGAAAAAGACTTCAGAAAGAAGCAAGTGGACACTGATGTAACTTTTGACTGATTTTTATTACTTCTGTACTTTTACAATAATAAACAGCCTTGGATTTAGATCACTGGGCCTGGACTCTTCTTTGGTAGTTTCACACAGAAAAAGGTAACGAGCCATCCACCTTTAATATTACAAAAAACCCCAACACATGCAAAGGAAATTACTGAAGCATCAGCCAACTTTTCTCTGTAAGTCTAGATTTTCACAAGTAGGAGAAACTGAGGACCTTGGCTGCTTATTTTAGGCTAAATTGGAAGGGAAAAGTGTTTTAGCTCTTGAAATTAATTCATATTTGCCTTTTTTTTTAGTAGTCCCTCTTTTATAATCCTGTCTGATCCAGCTTCTGTTATTGACTTCTTCCATGGCATGCTACAATTTTACACCATAAATTTAAAAATGGATATTTATTTCTTCTCCTATAGATTCTTTGGTTTCACAGATCCTGGGCACAGTTCAAATGCTCCAAAGGTTTTCTCTTTCTCTGTAAATTTTGCAGAGGTGTTATTTCAGTAAAATGAGGCTCAAGCTTGCATGGAGATGGCAAAAGTAGTTTTGCATCACTTTTTTTAGTGGTGCTTTCGTTGCAAGCTTGCAATCTTCAGGTGCCCTTTCAGACATCTGTGAATCTCGACCTCTGCTGAGCTCAGCTCTATCTATTCCTCTCCTGCTACTGTCTATCAATTCATCCATGCTTAATTAAGATCCCTTCACCTCTTGAAGGTTGTGTTCTTTGAGGCACGAGCTGGACAAAACCACAGCAACAACCAAAACACAACATAATTACAGAAGTTCTCGACTTACGACCAGTGACAACAGACCTCCCTGGGGCTACTTATGGCTCAGTTTTAAAGTTTTAATGCATCCCCATGGTCTCAGGATTGCATTTATGGCCATTTACAAGGTCCAACAGTCACATTATTGGGACTTGCACCATTGTTTGTTGACAGTTGGGATTTACTTTCAGTTTCCAGCAAAAAATACCCATTGCAGACAATGGATTTGCATAACGATAGTGTCATTCCCTTTATAACTGACACATTTGTTTAATGTTTGCCACAAAAAAGACTGCAAAATTGGGTGTGGTCTCATCTCTCTTGCTTAATGACCAGAATGATGTACAATTGTAATTCTGGGTTCAGTCACAGTCTTAAGTCAAGGACTATCTGTATACTTTAAAGGGCTCCATCCAGGGGTGGGTTGCTGGGTGTTCACAGGGATTCGGGAGAGCCCATAGCTAAGATTCTGTGCAGTTCAGGGAACCCCCAAATCCCACTCCTGGCTGGCCCCTCCCACCCTGCCCCTCTCCTCCCAGGAGTCTCCACGTGACCCGTTTTGGATGCAGGTAAGTGCAGGGCATGTGCAGAGACTCGGGGAGGGTGAAAAACAGGCATCCCAGAAGTTTGGGAAGGCTGGAAATAGGCCCATTTCCACCTTCCAGAGAGCCTCCGGAGCCCAGGGAGGTTGCTTTCACCCTCCTGGAGACTTGAGGAAAACCTCCGGAGCCTGGGGAGGGCAAAAACACCCCCCTTCCCAGTGGTGCAGGAGGCTGACTAGGCCACACCCACCGTGGCCATGCCCACCCAGCAACCGGGCAAAGAACCTTTTGCTAAAATTTTTGAAGCCCACCCCAGGCTCCATCCCACATGTAGAACAGTCTTTTCGGATGCAGTAGCTAGAGAAAATTGTGTGTGATGTTGATTTGGTTCAGTCACTGAACTGGGCATGTCTAGTCTAGTGAAGAGAAGGACTAGGGGAGACATGCTAGCATTTGAGAGGCTGTCACAGAAAGGAGGGGGTCAAGCTATTTTCCAAAGCACCTGAAAGCCAGACAAGGAACAATGAATGGAAACTGATCAACATTTATGTAACCATTTTGATAATGATTGCTTAAAAATAATTGTACCCATACAATACATGGTTTGATTGAAATTGATTTTTTACAGGTTACATAAATAAAATAAATAAAACATGGAACTGATCAAAGAGAGATTCAACCTAGTAATAAGGAGAAATTTTCTGACAGTGAGAACAATCAACCAATGGAACAGAAGTTGCCTTCGGAAGTTGTGGGAGCTTCATCCTGGGAAGCTTTCAAGAAGAGACTGGACTGCCATGTGTCAGAAATGGTGTAGGGCAGGGTGTCAAACTCAAAGCCCATGGGCTGTATTTGGCCCACAATGTAGTCAGATCCGGCCCATGGGGCCATCCTGGTCTACCCAGTGTGAAGAGGAAAGATCAGGCTAGCGTGGTTCCATGCACCAGGAAATATTAATTCATTCTTCAATATAACTCACATACTGAATACCTTTTCGGAATGTATGCATGCACAAGTATGACTTTGTTGAGCTCCCTGGTTTTCCCACAGTTGCTACAATAATTGAAGGATAACATTACCACAGTCCAAGCTCTCTTCTGTTGGAGGTGAAAAATAGACACACAATGGAGATAGAGATGCATAAGAACGGGGGTAGGGGAGAAGAATCCTAGGGACCTGCCTTAGACAGAATTTAGATTTAAAATCTTTCTCCAGTGGAGATAACTTATCAAACTCTGGTCACATGATCCCCCCAAATAATGGAATAATTGAACCACTAGTAAGAGAGTCATGGCTTGGTTCAAAGGATATCTTTTCATCATGGCTTCCCTCAAGCAATTACTCCTGACGGTGTTTTTGTATCAAGGAAAGCGAAATTTTGAAGAACATCACACTGGAGACTGCAAGCACAACAACAAGGATATATGGGAGGAGGCTAAGCAACTAGTATTTGGGATATTCAGGGAGTTGGTATAAATCTGACCTGTTTGGTTTCCAATTTGCAGGGCAGTTTTCTGCTCTGCAGATTTATAAATTGGAATTCTTCATGAAATCTGATCATAAATTCAGTGGTGCCTTTAAAAAGCAGATGGGATTGGTGAGTTTCTTATCATAATAAATTGGGATTTGGGCTTTTGTGTTTCTTTTGTGAGGGGAAAATTAAGTGTATTTATTGCTTCCTGCAGTGCCTTCCTAAGAAAGGCATACTGCATTTACAATGTAAGGTTTTTCTGGAGGATTCCTTTCCTAGATGGACATGCAAGCTAGGAAAATGGCTTGTAGTGTGGTTATTTCAAGAATGATGAATTACTTTATCATTTTTGGTCACTTTTAGTCATTTTTTGGGGGAGCATCCAGTTTTGGTTACCACAATATAAA
>CM019150.1:213941020-214044687 GCA_009733165.1 Naja naja | reverse complement strand
TCGAGAAGGATGGCAGAGTCCTTGGTTAGTTTCCATCCATTGCTTCTCGTCTTGCCTTTCAGTGCTTTGGAAAGCCTTGTCTTTGTAGGAACCCCTCAAATATTGGAACACTGCTATCATGTCTCCTCTAGTCCTTCTTTTCATTGGAGTAGACATACCCAATTCCTGTAATTATAGGGCCACAAGGAGAAAGAAGTTCCTGAGCTAAATATACTGCAGTTCTAATCTTTCCCATTCCTTGGACAAGTTTGCCAAATTTATTTATTTATATTTATATTTGAACTTGTATGCCGCCCCATCTCCGAAGACTCATGCTCACAACTAAAAAACAGTAACAATAAATACTTAAAAAGAGATTAAACCAAATTTACAAGCCCAAATTACAAAACTAAAATTTGCAATAGTTAAAATACTTAAAAACCCCATCCCTCCCAGGAGGGGTCACAGCCCGGATTGGTCAAACAACCAGGTCTTCAAGTCATGGTGGAAGGTGCGGAGGTCAGCCAGGTGGAGCCCCAGGGCAGTTGGTTCCAGAGGTCAGGAGCCGACAGAATAGGCTCATCGCCGGGGACCGCCAGCCGACGGCTTGCCGACGGACCCCAAGGAGTCCTTGCCTATGTGCTCAGCAGGGTGTTGGCACTCGATATCGGCAGAAGACGCCCTTAAATATTGAGGACCCATGTCGTGAAGGACTTTGTATGTTAAAACCAAAACCTTGAATCTCACCCGGAGTGCAACCGCAACCAATGCAGGCAGGAGGGGGTAACATGGGAGAATCGAAACTCCCATCACCACCCACGCCGCTGCATTTTGCACCAGCTGCAATCTCCGGATGGTATGCAAGGGCAGTCCCAAATAGAGCATTGCAGTAGTCGAAGTCTAGAGGTAACAAGGGCATGAGTGACTGGCGCAGGGCATCTCGGTCCAGAAATGGGTGAAGGACGAACAAGGCGGAGCTGGGCAAAGGCCCCCCTGGCAACGGCCCCCACCTGCTCCTCCAACCAGAGCCGTACATCCAGGAGGACCCCCAGATTCTGCGCCTATCCACAGGGGCAACACCTCTCCCCCTATGGCCAAAGATGGATATTCCTGACTGGGCCGAGATGCGGTATGCACAGCCACTCAGTCTTGGCGGGTTGAGTCGAAGCATGTTCCCGCCATCCAAATCCCACCGCATCCAAACACTGGGTCATCAGGGAGGGCATCACTGATCTGGTTCAGGGTGGAGATGTACAGCTGGGTGTCATCTTACTGATGGAATCTCACCCCAAAACCACGGATGATCTCACCCAGCGGCTTCATGTAGATGTTAAATAGAAGAGGGAGAGGACCGACCCCTGAGGGACCCCACAAGAGAGCACCTCGGGTCGACCTCAACCCCTGCCAACACCGACATGCATCGCCCGAGAGGTAGGAGGTGAACCACTGAAGAACAGTGCCCCCCACTCCCAACCCTCGAGAGGCCACAATGACCATACCATGTCGATGGTATCGAAAGCCGCTGAGAGGTCTAATAGGACCAGGACAGAGGAAAAACCCCTGTCCCAAGCCCTCCAGAGATCATCCATCAGTGCGACCAATGCCATCTCCATGCTGTAACCGGGTCGGAAGCCCGATTTATATGGATCCAGGTAGTCTGCTTCATCCAGGAAAAGTGGAAACTGCTAGGCCACCACACTCTCAACAACCTTCGTCAAGAAGCGAAGGTTGGAGACTGGACGAAAGTTGTCTAACATGGTCGGGTCCAGGGCAGGCTTCTTCAGGAGGGGTCTCACCACCGCCTCCTTCAAGGCGGAGGGAAAAAAAACCCTCTCTTAACGAAGCGTTGACAACTGCCTGGAGCCAACCGCAGGTGGCCTCCCTGGCAGCATAAGCCAACCAGGAGGGACACGGGTCCAACAAACATGTGGTGGAACTCAGCCGCCGCATAGTCCTGTCTACTTCATCCTCGGAAACAGGATCGAACTCATCCGAGATCATACTGGCCAGACTGCTTGTATCCCGCTCCTCAGACCACTGCAAATCAGAGGACAACCCATACCAAATGCCCATACCAGTAGACTGTTTACGTTAATAAATACCTTCACAACCACCTTGAGATAGTTATGAAAGTTATTCAGTCAGGTGAAGAGTACGACATGTGAGGCCCAACACTAGCACTGATGAATGCATAATTGGACAAATCCAATTATGGATTGGTTCAAATCCAACTTTCAAGTGATTCTTGTTGATGCTGTCCATAAAATCATCATTGTTATGATCATTATCAACCATATCATCAACGGAGCGGAGACTATTGTTCTGCATTCACAGAGATCAAATTGTCTGTGAATGCAAAGCAATTATCACCTCACACACAGGCTACTTACAGTGGTGGGATTCAAATTTTTTTACTACCGGTTCTGTGGGCGTGGTTTGGTGGGTGTGGCATGGCTTGGTGAGCATAGCTTGGTGGGCATGGCAGGGAAAGGATACTGTAAAATCCTCATTCCCTTTCCACTCTTGGGGGAGGGTTACTGCAAAAACCCATTCCTTCCCCACCCCACTAACCTGCTTTCCAGCTCCATTCTCCTGTGCAGGGCAACAAAAGAAAACCCAGATGATCAACTGGGACTCAATGAATAATGTGGGCATGGCCAGTCAGAGGTGGCATTTGCCGGTTCTCTGAACTACTCAAAATTTCTGATACCAGTTCTCCAGAACTGGTCAGAACTTGCTGAATACCACCTCTGATGCAAGCACACACACAGATACAGACATACATGTGTCTACCTGCCTGCCTGCCTGCCTGCTTGTCTCTCTGTATTTGCCAACAATTTGCTAATTCCTATATAGGAATTACCTTATTGTTTTTTGAGTGAATGCTTAGGCAAAACCAATCTGTCAAGCCCTAATAATTTAAACTGTACCAAAGAATGAGATAAAAATTTGATAAGGCAAAACTAAACATAGCAATGTAAAATTCTGGTACCTTTATTTAAATTCAGTTTCTGCTTGCCCCAGAACAGTTTTTTTTAGATTAAAAAATAATGTTTATGCATTTCCTAAAATTGAATTTTCCCTAGTTCTTTGATTTTGGTTATGCTTCAATTTGCTTCTGTAATGAACAGCCGTCTGCAGGCCTATTTCCCTAACTGACCTTTCACCTCCAGCACTTTTAAGGTAGTAATGGAAGAATTCACATCAGCAAAAACAAATTTGTCACTTGGGATAGGTAATAATCAACTGGAACCATAGTCTTGTAATGTGCTATCCTAATAGAAGGACAGATTCTGAATAAGATAGAGTGAATGATTCAGCTTCAGCTGAAGACATTCAGCCTGTACCGTCTAGCATTAACTATGGTGTACTGGCAAAAGCTATTCCAGAGATTGCAATCCACAGCCTCAAATTCTTTTTTTTTTTGGTATTCCTAACAATCTTCTGTCTGTCTGTCTGTCTCAGAGGTGGTATTCAGCAGGTTCTGACCAGTTCTAGAGAACTGGTAGCAGAAATTTTGAATAGTTCAGAGAACGAGCAAATACCACCTCTGACTGGCCCCACCCCTATCTATTTTCTGCCTCCCGAGTCCCAGCAGTGCACAAATACACACCCAGAATACATTAGAAGAATGTGTTCTTTATTTCTGAAATTAAATTGAGATAAAATTTAATTTGACTGTTTACAGTTGTTTGATGAGATTTTGATTTGATAATAAATACTGATTTGTTAAAAGGATTGGCTTTATTTAATATACAGTGGTTAATAACTGGAATATTTGGTTTTGAAATATTGTTTCAGGCTCAGCTTCTGTTACTGGAGTTCATTTTTGGTTGGTTTAGGAAGGGAATTGTTGGGGAATATTAATAAACTCACTAAACCACAGTTATGTGTGTGTGTGTGAGTGAATGGGACAGCACAACTCCCAGCATTCTCCATCCAGCACAGCTGCCTGGGGAATTTGGGCAATTAAAATCCATACATCTTAAATTTTCTGAGGTTGAGAAACACTGCAATAAGGCTTTGTCCATGTGGTCATCAAGAATAAAGACTGGTCAGGAGAGACAAAATATATCTGTTATGTATGCAGGTTTGAATGTCATTGGTTAAGTTTGAACTGTTCTTGTAAAATGTCAGAAATGATTGGTTTAAAAAGTGCGGAAAACCCTGCACTCTGATTGGCTGACAACTGCGGCTGCTGGCTATAAGTAGCAGTCACAGCCCAGCCAAAGGTCTGTTATGAGCTGTAGTCACTAATAAACTCTTCACTGAAGCACTCTGCGTCTGACTCTTCATGCAAATCTAACACTGGCGATGAAGGTGGGATCCTTCCTGAAGAGAAGACAACGTGGAGAACAAGCTGAGAGAGATGGCTGTGCTGAACACCCCCTCAGTCCCATTCGATCCGATGGCAGAAGACTGGGACTCGTATGCAGATCGTTTCCAAATGTATTTGGAGGGAAACGATCTCACCGACATTTCTGACAAGCGGAAGAGGGCGGTCTTTCTCACCCACTGCAGTCCAGCCATTTTCAAGATGGCAAAGGCATTGGCGGGAGCTGCAGACATGAAGGTAATGGACTGGCCCGACTTAGAAAAGTTATTAATAGCCCATTACGCGCCACAAGTATCGTGCCTCATTAAGAGACACAAATTCTACCATCGGGATCAAGGGGAAAACGAAAACGTTAATGACTTCGTGGCAAGTTTAAGGACATTGGGGTGCATGTGAATTTATCAACTTAGAAGAGGCCATGCACGATCGATTTGTTCTAGGCCTAAAAGACAAGGTTTTGCAGAGCAAGTTATTAATGAAACCTAAGATCATGCTTAAGGAGGCCATAGAAGAAGCTTCTTCAGCGGAAGCTACCAAGTCCTCAGCAGCAGCCATGAAGAAAATTAACAAGGCGAAGCCATCCTGATGTGGAAAAATCCACAACAACCCATTGCGAGCAAATAGATTCTGATTCAGACCGTAGTGAGGTGGAGGAAGGAATTTATAGACTCAGAAGGGAGAAGAAAAGGAAAGATCTTGGAAGAAAGAGGCAAGATTTTTATTGCAGAGATTGTGGGGGGGGGCACCCCCACACTGAATGCAAGTTTTTTGATACCATCTGCCTCCATTGTGAAAAAAGAGGTCACCTAGCAAGAGTCTGCAAATCATCCAGAACTCCACCAAGCAGAAAGAAGTTTCCTGACAAAGAATTCAAGCATAACAACTTCAGTGAGAAAATGGGGCACAACACAGAAGCAAATGGGAAGAATGAAACTCATCAAACAGTCACTATTGGTCATTCTTCACCCTTAAGAAGCAGAAAAGTACATGTGAAGGTACTAATTGAAGGAAGGCCTTGCCAAATGGAAGTGGACTCAGGCTCCTATTTATCTATAGTGTCATGGGACACTATTTACAGGCTACTTCCCAACATTCAGAAGAAGCATTTCCAGAAGCAAGCACTGACTCTTAAAGACTACCAAGGGAACAAGATTCCAGTAGTTGGAACAAGAGAATTCAACATGAAGTTCAAAGGCCACACCAAACATTTGCCCCTGACCATCGTGGACAAGGACCGCCCAAGCTTGCTGGGACTTGAGTGGTTCAATCCACTAGGCATCGAGGTGACTGGCATCAATCACGTGAGCAACACTGAATGGGAGGAGGCTTTGAAGTCTGAGTTTCCAGAGGTCTTCAGCGAAGGATTGGGCAAGTATATGGGGACCCCTATCACTTTCAACCTAGATCCCAAGATGCCCCCAATTCGTTTAAAGCCCAGAAGGGTCCCATTTGCCTTAAAGGGAAAAATTGATGCACAATTAGATAAATTAATAGCTCAAGGAGTTTTAGAGCCCACTGACCACTCCAGATGAGAGACACCCATAGTCACACCAGTCAAGACTGATGGGTCAGTAAGAATCTGTGGAGACTATAAGGGCACATTGAACCATGCGCTTCAGCAGAGCACATATCCAGTTCCAGTGGTGCATCATTTATTACATTCACTTGGCAGGCACAGTCTTTGCCAAATTGGATCTGGCCCAGGCATATCAACAACTAACAGTTGATGATGCCACTGCAGAGGCCCAAACCATTGTGACTCATAGAGGTGCCTTCAAATGTAAAAGGTTACAGTTTGGAGTAAGCGTGGCACCAGGCATCTTCCAAAGCCTTATGGAAAGGATGCTCCAAGGACTGCCAGGGGTAGTGCCTTACTTTGATGATGTGTTAATCTCTGCTGAAAATGACACTCAATTACAAGAGAGACTCAGAGAAGTCCTTACCAGATTCAAGAAAGCGGGGTTAAAAGTCAAGGAAGAAAAATGCACTCTTAGAACTGACAAGGTTGAGTTCTTGGGCTATATGATTGACAAGTATGGCATCCACCACAATTGATGCTGTCATCAAGCAGCTTAAAAAGCTTTTTGTAACCCACGGGTTACCTGATGTTCTTGTCTCTGACAATGGCCCTCAATTTACATCCAACCTTTTTGCATCCTATCTAGCACAACTGGGTATCAGACATGCCCTGACAGCCCCTGGGCACCCTTCTAATGGCGGGCTGAATGAATGGTACGTTTTACCAAGGAAAAGCTTCAGCAATTGGGTCCTGGGGACATCACTGAGAAAGTTGAAAAACTTCTTAGTGTTCAGCACATCACTCCTAACCCATCAACTAACTTATCCCCAGCAGAGTTGTTGATGGGTAGGAAACTTAGGTCTCCCCTTGACCGCCTTCATCCCACTTATGCACCCAATGCACCACTTGATTCCACTAGCAAAGTTCGCACATTCAGTGTGGGTGATTCTGTTTATGCTAAGAACCTTATGGGTGAACCTTCATGGATTCCTGCTGAAATAGCTCAAATCACATTCCCTCGTTCTTACAGGGTACAAACAGAGGATGGAGTCCTCTGGAGCAGGCACATTGATCAGCTTAGATCCAGGTTACCTCAGGAACATCGCAATTGTTCCTCTCTAGTTCCCATACCTAATGCCTTTTCTAGGGGAGGGGAGGAACATGAGGATAATCAGCAAACAAGAATCAACCCCATGTATAATGAGCCATTACGAAAGGAACCATCCCAAAACCTGTCACAATGCCAAAATCCATCCTTACAAGTGGAAGATTGCACATCACTACCTGACTTGGGTGCTGACATTGGGCTGGAGATGGGTTGGGAGGAGAGACCAGATTCTAACAATCAAACAGGGTCTTCTTTCACAGGAAGTCCAACTAGGGAAATGTCAACAGACACATTTCCCCTCTCACTTGGTGAGAACATTAAAACTTCTGAACCACGAAGGTCTCAACGTACACGTAAGAGCCCCACCTATTTAAAAGAATATATCAGAGGTTTGAGTATGGACTGAACCTAGTAGGGAAGGGGTGTTATGTATGCAGGTTTGAATGTCATTGGTTAAGTTTGAACTGTTCTTGTAAAATGTCAAAAATGATTGGTTTAAAAAGTGCGGGAAAACCCTGCACTCTGATTGGCTGGCAACTGCAGCTGCTGGCTATAAGTAGCAGCCGCAGCCCAGCCAAATTGGGTTTGTTATTAGCTGTAGTCACTAATAAACTCTTCACTGAAGCACTCCGCGTCTGACTCTTCATGCAAATCTAACAATATCATCCTAATTAATTTGCATCCAAAAGTTGTGAATGTTCCAACACTGGAGGTTTTAAGAAGAGATTGGACAACCATTTGTCTGAAATGGTATAGGGCTGTGATGGTGAACCTATGGCATGTGTGCCACAGGTGGCACGCAGAACCATTTGTGCTGGCACGTGGGCTGCAAGCAAACTTACCTCACTGCGCACTCACAGCTGATTAGTTGGTTTGAGGCCTTTTCGGCTTGAGGAGGCTTTGCAGGCTTTACAGTTTTTAGGTCGAATCTATCCCGCTTCATTACTTCCGGTATTTTCTGAATAACAGGAAGTGACGAAATGGGGCTAGATTTCAGCCTACAAAGCTTGTAGAAGCCTGCAGAAGCCTTCCTCAAGGCTTTGAGAGGCTGAAAAAGGCCTCAAACCGGCCGAAAATCAGCTGTAAGGCACAGTGCAGGTAAGGGGATGGCGGGGGTGGGTCGGTGAGGGATTACGTGCATAGGGTTCATGGGGGGGGAACACATTGCCTTTTGGTTGCTGGCACGCAAGCTCAAGTGTGCAAGTGTGTGCACAATTTTTGGCACAGGAGCCCAAAAATGTTAGCCACCACTGGTATAGGGGCTTCCTGGCTGAGCAGGGATTTGGACCTCCAAGGTCTCTTTCAACTCATTACTGAAAGAGACCTTATTCAAAGGACAAGAGATTATGGAAAGAGAAAGAGGAATGAAATAATATGGGCCCTTGTTTGCAGACACTCATTATGAAGTGGTCTCAGTCAGTGGTGGGATTCAATTTTTTTTACTACCAGTTTTGTGGATGTGGCTTGGTGGGCGTGGCAGGGGAAGGATACTGTAAAATCTCCAGCCAGAGGTGACATTTGCTGGTTTTCCGAATTACTCAAAATTTCCACTACTGGTTCTCCAGGACTGGTCAGAACCTGCTGAATACCACCTCTGGTCTCAGTATACACATGAAGTTTTCCCAACCACCACCAGAAGGCAAAGCAAGAAACCATGGATGGAAATGGATCAAGGAGAGAAGCAACCTAGAACTAAGGACAGTGAGAACAATTAGCCAATGGAATACCTTGCCTTCAGAAGTTGTGGGTGCCCCATTGCTGGAGGATTTTTAGAAGAAACTGAACAGCCATTTGTCTGAAATGATATAGGGTGTCCTGCTCAAACATGAGCAGAAATAGAAGACCACCAAGGTCCCTTCTAATTCTGTTATTTTATGTTCTTTGTTCTAAGTTGGAATGGATCACCATCAGGCAGGTGTCTCTGGGTTTCAGAATCAGACAGGAGAAAATGCAACTGCTTTCTCAACAGTACCATTGAGTATCTATGGAGATTATCAGTCATTGAGGTCATAGTTGTCCCAAAGGTGCTTTTTTCAAGAGGCACCTGGACTTTCTGGTATTTCTTTGAAGACATTTCATTTCTCGTCCAAGAAGCTTCTTGGTTGAGAAGAGAAACATCTTCAAAGAAATACCAGAAGTCCAGTTGCCTCTTGAAAAAGCACCTTTGGGACAATTAAGTACTTTAATATAACAGGGGCCTCAGAGATTTTTCACAGTCTTCTATAGGCTATGTGGAAATTGTGGAATTTGATGTCCAATACAAAGAAAAAGTGATATACCAGGTTTCTGTCCTTTAATATTGAGATAGGTTCCAGATATGGGCTAGAGCAGGGGTCTCCAACCTTGGCAAGTTGAAGACTTGTGGACTACAACTCCCAGATTTCCTCAGCCAGTAAAGCTTTACTGGCTGAGGAACTCTGGGAGTTGAAGTCCACAACTCTTGAAATTGACAAGGTTGGAGACCCCTGGGCTAGAGGAACTTCTAAAGCTTGAATAAACAGAGTCTGCTAGAAGTACAGTCTGAGTTGATTGTTATATAGTAATCAACTAGGAGTCTTGGTAGAGCTGTGGTTAGAATGCAGCATTGCAGGTAAAGTCTGCCCACAGTCTGGAGTTTGATCCTGAGTGGCTCAAGGTTGATTCAGCCTTCCATTCTTCCAAGGTTGGTAAAATTAGGATCCAGATTTTTAGGTTTAATATGCTGACGTAAACCACCCAGGGACTGCTGTGTAAAGTACTATGGGCAGTATATAAATCTAGGTGCTATTGCTATATCGAACTATCAGGGAGAGGAGCATGATTGCTCAGCAGTTAAAGATGGTGGGCTTGTCAGCTGGAAAGACCACAGCTGGGGTTCAAGTCCTGAGTGCCATGAAATGGGGTGAGTTCCTGTTACCTGCCCCAGCTCCTGCTCATCTAGCAGTTCAAAAACATGCAAATGCAAGTAGATACAATAAATAGGTACCACTTCAGTGAGAAGATAACAGAATTCTCTGTCTCTCTCCCTCTCCCCCTCCCTGTCCTTCCCTCCCTCCCTCCTCCTCCCTCTACACACACACACACACACACACACACTATCTGCCTGTTTATGTTGTGTGATTTCTTAGATCAAGACTACACCCTGATCTCTCTGAGTTCATCTCTGAGCTGGTCTTTTCTCTCAGGAATATCTGAAAAACAAGTGTTTGTGTTTTCATTCTTTAATCCATTATCTGCAACCTTAAACACTCAAAGAGCCATTTGGACCCATTTCCCACAGAAAAAAAACCCCTGGGAGCCAATAATTTAACAACTGGTGTGACTGGGTGGGCATGGCCAAGTCGACCTCACTCACTCTCACCCAGTCACCTCCTGCTCTGGAATATGGAGTGAGTCTCCATCCCCCACCATCACCCTTACCTTCTCCGGCCAGGCGAGGAGTGATGGGGAGGGGAGGGGCCAGCCAGTGGTGGGATCAGCCAACAGGGAGCCACAGCAGAGGGCCACAAGAGCCACATGTGGCTCCAGAGCCGCAAGTTGCAGACCCCTGCTCTAAGCAGATATTTCTCAGGTTGCAACAATTTACAATAGTGCAGTTAAAGAGTTACCACGGCAATAAGTACCTTGTGTTGGTTATCAAAGGCTGGCTGTGTTTGTTTTAATTGGCAGCACAGAACATCAGCTGATTTAGGACATGTTTCCCTGGAATTAAGAGAAGTCATCAATCATTCAAGATGGCCAAACCTGGCATTAATATGGGAGTGTTTGAAAGACAGATCTGAGAATTTGATACAAAGTGAACAAACATATTAATTTATCACTGGCCAAATGTAAGAAAAACAACATTTGAAAGACTCCACAATGATTTTCAATAAGAAAGCAAGCTAAGAAAGAGAAATAAAAGTGATCATCATCAAAGAGAATTTCCTTTTGACATTTCATTCAAAGGAGGAGAAAATGCTACATTCTCTATGTTTGACTGTGATTTTTTTGCATATATTTAGTTAACAGAGGATCAAAAATATATGAATGTCCTACTTTTGGTTGAACATTAATCTCTCCAATATTCTGTAACCTCCATGGTTTCTTGGCTGTGAGACATGGTCTTTTCCCTACATGGGACAGGGGTCTTTTCCCCAAGTAGTAAGACTGACTGGGAAGCTTCTGGAGATATTTTGTTTTTTCTTAGACACATTCATAAGAAGCATTTCTTCCATTTCTCTGACTGTGCCCCATATCTCGAATGTTCTAAAATCAGATCATGGAGATGGGGCATGGAATGATGTTCTTGGAGGTGATATCCTTTTTTGACCAGAACAATACAGGATTCCAAAAAAATATATGTCTGGTTTCAAGACTCAAGTCAAGTTTTTATTTCTGTCAGGGTTTTCATGAGCTAGCAAAATGTTGGTAGCAGGCTCTATGGTGACATCTTCAGGAAAGGCAAAGTAAGAGTAACTTTAAGCCTTTGTGATGTTGGGGTGAATAATGCTCAGCAATTTGATTGCTGCAAACTCTGTGATAGAGAAGAGGGGGTCAAATTCAGGGTGGGCTGCTGGGGGCTCGCAGGGGCTCAGGAGAGCCCCTAGCTAAGACTGTGCAGGGCTCAGAGAGCCCCCAATAACCTCAGAAAGACAAGCAGCAAGGGAAAGCTGTTAATAGGCTTAATTGAACTTCTGGGCATTCAGCCAAAGCATTTCACACCTTGTAAAAGTGTTGCAAGCTAGATAAACAATCCACTCAGTGCTTGTGAGGGAGAGCCATTGCGAAGGAGGGAGAGCCATTTGCGAGGGAGGGAGAGCCATTGCGAGGGAGAACCATTGTGAAAATCAGATAACATAGCCACTAGCCTCTGAGGGGATTAATTCCCAAATAATAAGAATCACATAACTCACCAGAAATTACACTAAGACTCCAAGATCCCTCTCACAGTCACTGCTATTAAGCCTGGTTTCACCCAGTCTTTTATTTAAGTATTAAATGCACAAAATAATAAACAACTTTTTGTTATATATATTTTTGTAGGTAATTAGGGCAAAGAAGCAATATCAGGTTGGCCACACCCACCCATTCACATGACCACCTAGCCACACCCACCTGATCACATGATCACCCAATCACATGACCAGCCAGCCACATGACCACCCAGCCAGTCATTAGGGCAAAGAGTCCATTGCTAAAAAATTTGAAGACCACCCTTGTTTCTGGTGAAATTCCCCAAAGCACTTGAGGGCAAGACCTGAAGTAATGAATGGGAGGACATTAAAGAGAGATTAAACCTAGAACTAAGAGAATTTCCTGACCATGAGAAAATTAATCAATGGAATGACTTGTCTCTTGAAGGAATGGGTGGCCTATCAGTCTTCAAGAAGAGAGTGGACAACGACTTGTCCAGAATATATAGGCTCTCCTGATTGAGCAGGAGGTTGGATTAAAAGACCTCCAGGGTCTTTGTTATTCTGTGTCCTGGGTTTTTAAACAGACATTCTCTCTAGGAGTTGGATCCAGTCATGTATAGAGTAGATGTAATAAAATTAATGAAACCTGATATTGTGGGTCACTGAAGTACCATTGATTTTAAGCTGCAGTGCATACTTTAACCACAGTGAAAGCAAGTCCCAAGTATGACTTGTGAAATGCATTTTCTACTGTTTGGTTTCGAAGCAGGAGAAGGAACTAGTCTCACAACAAGAGAGAGAGAGAGAGGGAGGAGGGAGGGAGGGAGGAAAAGGGAGGGAGGAAAAGGGAGGGAGGAAGAGAGAGAGAGAGAGAGGGAGACTTGTTCAAACCATTGTCCACCAAATACTATAACTTTATTATAAAAAGGTGTCACAATTGCACAAAAACATGATCAAATTTTGACTTATAACCACAGTGCAGAAATGTACCCTGGCTGGCTCTGGTTGCATTGCCAGATCTGCTAAATTCCTTAGATTTTTTTTTTTTCAAAAAGTGAGAGACAAAACATACCATTAAAATTTTAACAGCCTCAAACACTATTTTTATAGCTTATTAATTATACCAAAGAAGCACAACTAATTAGTTTAATGGGCAGCCTTGTGTATGCAAGTAACATTAAATAGATAACTAAAGTAAATCAACATGCAGAATTGCTGTTGTTCTATGGCCAACAGAAGTGATATATTGCAAGGAAAGAAATATAGTTGCTCCAACTGACAATAAAAAAGAAAAGCTTTCTCCGTTGTTTTCATTTTTAATTTTATTCTCTTAATGGTTATTACAGTGCATTTAATCTTCCTTCCTTCCTTCCTTCCTTCCTTCCTTCCTTCCTTCCTTCCTTCCTTCCCTTCCTTCCTCCTCCTTCCCTCCCTCTCTCCCCTACCATTTCCTTCATTCTCCCTCCTCCCTCCTTCCCCTTCCCTTCCTTTCTCCCTCCATGATACCCAACTATCTTCCCAGTGGCCATGTTTGTTAAATCAGATCCCCCCCCCAAATATTGAAAGCACCACAGATCCATGAAGTTCTGGATTCACCCTGCAAATCCAGCCCCTCAGCAACAAAATAGAATGCAGCTGCATGTTTTAGTTGAAATTATTATTCAGTTTGCTTACTATCAATGCAGGCTAAGTTTACCATGACATTAATTCAAAACAAGAAGAACAGTTAAAATGAAACACGGAAAATGGGAGTGAAGGAAACAGTGTTTTATCCAGGCATGTCCGTGGGGTGCTGGATTGGGCCATATGATTCTATAAAACCCTAATTTACAGCATGTATCATGTCACAGCAAATAATCCAATCGCATTTGTAGCTCTGTGATCAGTTTTCTGACAGTTCTTTTCTCCTGGTTAATAATTCATAATGCACACTTGCTCTCCAAATAGCATGTTGCCAGCATTCCAGAAATCAACGCAAAGAAGCGATTTGCTCTTTAATTCGATCGGAGCCTCCTTGAGCACAAGGGCGATTTTGAGGATGCCACGTCTCATTCAGAGACAGGATTTGTCTCAACCTGTAATGGAATCGTTTTATTCTCAGGGAAGTCAACATGCTGTTTTGATCAAGCGAGACATAATTTCATCAATCTCTTCTGCCGTCGACATACAGAAGGAAAGCAACAGCTAAAAACTATATTCTCGGTTTCTTGACGTGAAACAATTCACTCAAATATCTGTCATCTTCAAAGGAAATGCCATCACTAAGTGATGGAGCTTGTGTTCATCCATTTCAAAGAAGCTCAGAAGTATCCATGGGGGGGGGGAATGATTGCCCTGAAGTTGTTCAGAAAGGGGAGTCACCCTTAAGGCCCCTCTATGAACCAATGGGTGTGAAAAATTGGTGACATGTAGGATATCCCCAGGGGTAGGATTCTACTAGTTCGCACCTATTTGCTAGAACTGGTTGTTAACATTCTAAGCAGTTTGGAGAACAGGTTGTTAGAAGAAATTACTGGCCTAATCCTGTAAGGAAGGCAGGAAGGAAACATTCTGCTGTTGCTTACAGAAACTGCCTTTTTGTTAACCCTTATTACATTCTTGGCAGGACTAGACTTCCCATCTCAGGAACTTCTCTGGAGTTTTTTTCCCCCTCCTTTGCTGGTACTTTGCTTGTGTGGAGTGACCATTGAAAAAAATGATTTATGACCATTTTTCACACTTATGACTGTTGCAGCATCCCCACAGTCATGAGAGGCCAAGAGAGGAAATGCGTGCCTTGATGTGAGTGAAGTTGAGTTGGCCATGCCTAGCCAGTAACATGACCACCAAGCCATGCCCAACAACTAACCCACACCCACAGAACCAGTTGTTAAAACATTTGAATCCCACCCCTGGATATGCCCTAAGAAATGAAAGCTTAGATAGAATATAGAATCATAGAGCTGGTGGGTCCAAATAATGAACCCAAGAAAATCAGGACTCTGAAGCTAGAATCTTCCTCAAAGAATTTTTTTATTGGGTACATCGTCGGCATGCTTAAGTGTAAAACCAACTCTAAATATTTCCCACGGTTTCTGTATAATTAAATTAGGAAATAACTCCCTCCCCAAATGGCATGGGTCACGTTGGCCAATTGGGTCAATTGGAGGGCTCTCCAGGCACTCCTCCCCAACTTTATCCATCACCTGTAGAGATGACCTTGGGTTCCATGAGAAAGCTCTGTGTTTTGTCTAGCAAACCATTCCAGCCTCTTTTCCCTGTCCCCACTCTGTGTGGCAACTGTGGAATAGGAAAATGGCTTTTGCCAGGTTCAGTCCGAAGTTGACAGATGGACTTTGCAGGTCTTTTAGTCCAATGCTCTGCCCAAGGCAGGAGATCTTTTACCATCCTGGACAAATGGTTGTCCAGTCTATTTCTGATAACTTCCAGTGATGGAGCCCCCACAATATCAGGAACCAAACTATTCCATTGATTTATTGTTCTCACCGTTAGAAAATTTCTCCTTACTTCTAGGATGGATCTCTGTTTAACAGGTTTCTACCTATTACTTCCTGCCCTGTCCTCTGGAAGACATGTCCACCTAGAGGTGGTATTCAGCAGGTTCTGACCAGTTCAGAGAACTGGTAGGGAAATTTTGAGTAGTTCAGAGAACCGGAAAATCCCACCTCTGACTGTCCCTGTCCCCATCTATTCTCTGTCTCCTGAGTCCCTGCTGGGTCTCCTTTCCTTGCCCTGCACAGGAGAACAGAGCTGGAAAGCAGGCTAGTGGGGTAGGGAGGGAATGGGATTTTGCAGTAACCTTCCCCCTGTAGTGGAGTGGAAATGGAGATTTTACAGTATCCTTCCCCTGCCAAACCCATCAAGCCATGCCTACCAAGCCATACCCACAGAACCAGTAGTAAAAAATTTGAATCCCACCACTGGTGATGACCCAGGGCATGGCACAGAGGCAACACAGTAAGCTGAATGTTCAAACCACCCCTTTATTGCTCAAAATGTTCCCCAAATTCTCCCACATTTCTGGCAAGTCCCAGAGCAAACTGATCACACACACACACACACACACACACACACACCTCCAGCAGCCTCTGGCTGCAAGTAGTCCAGCACAACGCTGTGAGCACATTGGCTGCAAACAAGAAATCCAGCAGGGCAAGGGAATAAGTCAGTTAGTCCAGGAAGCAAAGGAACAAAGCAAGAAGTCCAGGAAATGTCTGTAGAAAGTTAGCATCCATCCCTCTCCTACAAGAATGAAATATTCTAGGAAATATTAAAAATAATGTCTAATAGAATAGAGTAGAATAGAATAGAAATAGAAATAGAATAGAATAGAATAGAATAGAATAGAATAGAATAGATGAAGGGAAGGGGGAATGGAATGGAATAGAATAGAATAGAATAGAATAGAATAGAATAGAATAGAATAGAATAGAATAGAATAGAATTCTTTATTGGCCAAGTGTGATTGGACACACAAGGAATTTGTGGGTTTTTTGGTGCATTAATGCCCCTCTTAATAGATTATTAATATGATTATTAATATGATAGGTTATTGTGTTCAGGACGAGTCATCAGAAATATTGTGTTCAGGACGAGTCATTGTGTTATTGTGTTCAGGACGAGTCATCAGCAACTGGAATATACTGCATCCAGTTCTGGTCATCACCATACAAAAGGTGTTGAGGCTCTGGAAAGAGTGCAGGGAAGAGCAACAAAAATGATTAAGGGGCTGGGGAAGAATGGTTAAAGGAATTGAGTATGTCTTAATTCCCCTCTTAAAAATTCAAGTTAAAAAAAGGTAACATTTCAACTCTGTAATCACCAGTTCACGCTCACTCAGTGACCCCCATTTTGATAGTCACCCCAAGGTTTTCCTAGTGGGCCAGTTTGTCCTTGTCTTAAAGCAGATGTGACTTGAATGCCGTGTACAAATTCCAGAGTTCCTTTTAGGTGGCTTCTAGGCTTCCCTTTGAACATGATTGCGGAAAATCAAAGATACAAATTGCAGTTAATTAGATGCTGAGAAGTCTCCAATGCTGTGATGAAAACTGTAAAATAGAAAGCTCTTGGTATTAGAAAGTGGGGGAAAAAATTCCTCAGAGTCCCCTTTGCAAAAGTAAATAGCACAGCTTCACAGCACTGTGTGTGTATGTGTGTGATGGCCATGCCAATTTTGCATATGTATTCCTTTCCATGCAGCATTCAATTCCCTTCCAAAGCATACAACTGATGGCCACTTAAATGAATGAATGAATGAATGAATGAATGAATGAATGAATGAATGAATCCATAAATAACTCATCCCTGTCTTGAAAAAACTATACTCCCCAAACAGACCATCTTAAATCAGATTCTACCTTTTTTTTTTAATTACATTTATATGCAGCCCTTCTCCGAAGACTCAGGGTGGCTTACAATTTTTGGGACACAACCCAATGCGCTCAGCAACAGCCTTCATTCCATTGTATATGCCTGCTTATTACTAAGCGGCATTTTTACAAAGTCAGCTTATTGCCCCCAACAATCTTGGGTCCTCAGTTTATCTACCCCGAGAGGATGGAAGGCTGAGTCCACCTTGAGCCTGGTGGGATTCGAGCCTGCACTAATTGCAGGCAGCTGGAACTTAAGTGCTAGGCATTTAACAGCCTGCACCACCAAGGCCCACTACCTTCACTGCACTTAGCTGAAATCATCTTAAATGTGGATAGATTATTGTGTTCAGGAAGAATACTCAGGAATATGTTGCAATTGGAATATATTGCATCTAGTTCTGATCATCACAATACAAAAGAAGAAGTTGAGACGCTGAAAAGAGTGCAAAGAAGGGATGATTAGGTGGCTGGAGAAGAATGGTTAAAGGAATTAGGTATGTCTAGTCAAATTAAAAGAAGAACTGGGGGCATGATAGCACTGTTCCAACATTTGAGGGACTCCTGCAAAGACGAGGGGGGTCAAACTATTTTCCAAAACACCAAAAGGCAGGACAAGAAACAACGGATGGAAACCAACCAAGGATAGAAGCAACCTAGAACTAAGGAGAAATTTCTTAATGGTGAGAACAATCAACCAATAGAACAGCTTGCCTTCAGAAGTTGTGTGTGCTCCATCACTGGAGGCTTTCAAAAAGAGACTGGACAACCATTTGTCTGAAATGATGTAGGGCAGTGATGGCTAACCTTTTTGGCACCAAGTGCCCAAAGCATGCGCCTGCGTACACATCTCCAAAATGCAACACACACACATGTGCCCCACACATGCGCCCTGCCCATGCGCCCCACCCCACGCATATGTGCCCGACCCCCCCGTGCCCCACACATGCATGCATGACCCCTGTACATGCACTCCACCCCCTGCACATACACATGCGATCCCCCTGTGTGTGCGCCCTGCACATGCACACACGACCCCTGCGTGTGCACCCCCCATGTGCCCCCCCCCCGCATATTCCTGGCAGAGACCTGAAGACCAGCTAGCCAGCAGGAGGCATGCACGCATGTGCAGCGGAGCTGAACTGGGGTGACAGCTCGCGTGCCCAGAGAGAGGGCTCTGCATTCTTCCTCTGACACACATGCCATAGGTTCATCATCATGGAAGCAGGTTTTTTTTTTTTTAATTACATTTATATGCCGCCCTTCTCCAAAGACTCAGGGCGGCTTACAATTTTTGGGACACAACCCAATGCGCTCAGCAACAGCCTTCATTCCATTGTATATGCCTGCTTATTACTGGGGCTTTTTTGGCCCCCCCCAAGTGGCATTTTTACAAAGTCAGCTTATTGCCCCCAACAATCTTGGGTCCTCACTTTACCTACCCAAGAGGATGGAAGGCTGAATCAACCTTGAGCCTGGTGGGATTCGAGCCTGCACTAATTGCAGTCAGCTGGAATGAAGTGCTAGGCGTTTAACAGCCTGCACCACCAAGGTTTGACTAAAAGACCTCTGAGATCCCTTCCAACTGTATTATTCTATGTTCTGTATCAAAAATATTGCTCCTTGGCATCAAAGGAGAATGATAGGCAGTTAGTTGTCACTGAGGTGGGCTTGAATCCTCATGATTCTAAGGGGGATGCTTATTATCTTGACCAATCTCTGATAATAATTAATAGTCTTCCAAAACATTATAAGGGCCTCCCTGATTCTGTTCATTGAATTTGACCACTCTCTCCCCCTTCTTCTCCTTCACTCAACCTTGTCAAAGAGAATTATGCACTGACATAATTCAGAGGGTCACTCATCCCATTATATTCCTTGGTGCTCTTTAAGTGCCTGAAGGAAGAGCCCACACATTCATCTTTAGATCTTCTCCCCATGTGAAGTGAACTAAAGGGCAGACATGGCAAGGGCTAATGGGGATGGGTTAATGGGTGGACACAAAATTCCCCCATTTTGGACTAGAAATACAGCCTGATGGAGCCTCTTCTTGCTGGGCTGTTGCTTTGGCTTATTACAAGCTTAATAACTTAATAATTTCAAAAGGAATAAAGGTTAGATTGTCGCCCTTGAAGGTTGGGACATCTCATAGTGGTGTTGGAGGAAGCAATATCTGCTAGAGACATCCATTAACACTCCTCTCACTTTTCCCTAAATCTAATCTCAGAAGGATGTTGACTTTGCAAGAATGCCCGTCAAGTCCAGCCATGACACGGTTTACCAAGCACTGCTGAGGGCAATAATGCTCACAAAATGGATTCCATTTTATTAGTACGCACAGGGGGAGGATTCTTTGCATTCATTAGTGAAGACAAAAAGAGAGAGATTAAACTTCAATGGCTGGAGAGAATTCAGTGTTCCATAGACAACTAATTTAGAATGGCTTGCTACATTTGTGAGACTTTTGTGGAAAAATGGGGAGAAACCAGAGTACACTCGTATTTATTCTTCACTGTAGCCTTGGAATCCACTGAGTCAACCGGAGTACAGTTCATGCCAATGTTTGGGATTGGTGGGGTGGGAGACCAATTTGAGAAGGTGCTATCAAATTTATTTTTACAGCCAATTGTTGCAAGAAATATCCTTCTGGGTTCAGTTCCAAGTGGGGAAAAAGACACTGAAGACACGGAAGCTACTTGGAAAGACGGTTTATTGATAAACAGGATGTGTTCCTGGCATTGGTGGTTTGCTACTGGTTCAGACTGATTCGGCTGAACTTGTAGTAAAAAAAAGCCTCCAATGATCAGCTGGGAGGAGGGGAAAAAAGCCAACAATCAGCTGAGAGGAGAAAGAAGAGAAAAGTGCATGATTGGCCTTCTCACCTGCCCCTGCACTTTCCCCTTCTTTATCTTCTCAGATGATGGGTGCTGCAGGCCTCAGCTGGTGTGGGGAAAGCTGCGGTGCGCATTAGGCGCACACATGTTAGGTGCACGTGCACACATGTGTGATCACCGAACCGGTAGTGGAACAGGTAGGATATTACTGCTGGTTCCTGGGCAGAAAAAGGGAAGAGGTGCTGAGAGTCTCTGGGTTTTATACCTTCTCTGGCTTCAAACTCCCTGGGGCACAGGAAGAGTATCCTGACAGGTTGCTGTCAGAGGCCATAGCTAGCTTTGTAGGTTGTCTGTGTGCTAAGTTTGGTTGAAACTTGGTGGGTGATGCAACAAAGGGCAATTCAATGGCTCTGCCTGAAGGAGGTAGACCTTTGTTATGTAGAATGGACTGGCCCAGTCCTTAATGGCCCATTAATGAAGATTGGGGGGGCTGAGTTTCTGCCTTTCTGAGTTTCTACTTCTCTTTTAGGGGAAATATTCTGCCATTTTAATATATCCCAAAATATTTCATTTTTCTAGGAGAGGGGTGGATTTTAACTTCCAACACTATCAAGGTTACTTTAATGGAATGCCACCCATACAGGAAGCGTTTCTGTTTCTCTTAAGATGTCTGATTAAACCAGATCACTTATCCCATAATTTGATCCTTAAAGCTCCTTACTGCAGATTTCTCAGAGCAGCTACATTTTTACTGAGAAATTACCATATTCAAAAACGATGTCATTAGAAGCCAATCCTCTCATTAAAAGATGGGTTGACTAATAGTTTGGAATGCCATTGGTTTTTATTTTTTTGTTTTTGTTTTTGATAAAGGACAAAGGTCTTCATTTGACAGGCAGTGAACCTTCTCCATACAGCAATTTAATAGGGCTTATCCAATAATCATTGTTTTTTTAAATGCTGGTCAAACTATCGCGGCTGAACCCGTCTGTTGTGAGGGAATTGAGAGACTAAAACACTGTCACACACTTATTTGCAATATCTTTTGTAAAAGCCAAGATTGATCCCCGTAGCATTAATCACACAAGCGGGTCTTCAGCATGGCATTATCCCCAAGGAACATGCATTACCCACAAGGCCCTTGGTTCATTCTCAGGGCTTTGTGAGACTCAGAATAATCACTGTGATAATTATTTGCCATGCAGGATGAGAAGTAAATAAGACGTTTGACATGCAGCAGGGAAAGGCCATCTACCTTGGCTTAGACTCCTGAAAAGCTGCTTAAATACTTCCCGCATGAAACGTCAGGTAAAACAAAGACCAGTTTGTCGAAACTTTTCCCCACTTTACCTGACTTAACCCAAACAGACTCATCAAGAGTCTTTTAATCTTTTGAGAGAACTATCAACATAGCATTACAACCAGGGGTGGGCTTCAAAAATTATAACAAAGGATTCTCTGTTCGGTTGCTGGGTGGCCATGGCCATGGTGGGCATGGCCAAGTCAGCCTCCTGCACCATGGTGGCAGGGGGGTGGGCTTCCCCAGGCTCCGGAGGCTTTCCTTGAGCCTCTGGTAGGGTGAAAACAGCCTCCCTGGAATCTGGAGGCTCTCTGGAATCTGGAAACGGGCCTGTTTCTGGCCTTCCCAAATGTCCGGAACAGAATCTTAGCTAAGGGCTCTCCCGAACCCCTGCCAGAAAACGAATCAAGGAGAGTTGGCTCTCTCCTTGATTAGTTTTCATTCATTGCTTCTTGTCCTGCCTTCAGGTGCTTTGGAGAATAGGTTGACCCCCCCCCTTCTTTGTAGCAGCCCCTTAGGTACTGGACCACTGCTATCATGTCACCCCTAGTTCTTCTTTTCACCAGACTAGACATATATGCATTTTCTGAGAGCATTCTTTGTGTGTTTTAGCCTTCAGTCCCCTAAACATCTTTGTTGCTCTTCTCTGCACTCTTTCCAGAGCAAGGGTCTTCAAATTTGGCAAGTTTAAGACTTTTGGACTTCAAGTCCCAGAATTCCTGAGCTAACATGACTGGAGGAGGAATTCTGGGAGTTGAAGTCCACAAGTCTTAAAGCTGTCAAGTTTAAAGACCCCTGTTTTAGAGTATCAACCTTTTTTTATATATCATGATGACCAAAACTGGATGCAATATTCCAAGTGTAGAATTACCAAGGCATTATAAAATGCTATTAACAACTTTGCATGATCTTGATTCTATCCCTCTATTAATGCAGTTTAGGATTTTTTTTTGGCAGCTGCAGCACACTGCTGGCTCATATTTAATTGATTGTCCACTAGGATTCCTGGATCTATTTAACTTGTTCCATAGCTTCATTTGGAAAATGATTTTCAAATGCTCATCATGGGCCAAAGAGAATGGTATGCAACTGGAAAGGAAAATGCACAACAGAATGGATTGGATACTGTACCAAAGTCTGTAGAGATTCTGAGTCATCCAGGTCATAGTTGCCCCAAAAGTGCTTTTTCAGGAGGCAACTGGAACTACTCATGTGACCCCTGAGGACACAGATAAACCTCCAAGTCCTTCAACGACCCTTTAAAAGGATGCAAATTATCAGCTGTCTGCAAGGAATATAAATCCTTCCATTCCCCACTATCAAGTCAGAGCTGAAGAAGCTTCTTGGATGAGAAACAAAATGTCTTCAACAACAACAAAAAAAAGACCAAGGAAGTCCAGTTGTCTCCTGAAAAAACACCTTTGGGACATACAGTAGCAAACCACACTGTAAAGATGTAAACAATGCTATTAGGACATTGTACTGAGTAGTTTACATCTCCATATTTAAGAAATGACTATTTACTTAATCAATTTGCATGACTGGCCATCTCAACAACTAATTCTGGATGGTGAACGATATCAAAATAGAAGACAATATTTTTTAACTTGTAGCTGAGTGTTGATCACAGTGTTCGTTCATTCATTCATTCATTCATTCATTCATTCATTCATCTGGGGAATCCTTGATGCTCTGAGCTTGGTTGTTTTCTTACAGACATTTCACACCTGGAGAGGTAACATCACCAGTACAAATGATGAGACAGCACCAAGGACCCCGACAAATACTCTACCAAACTATACTGTTCAGAATCAATACAGCAACTTGGGTACTGTATCGAGTATGACTTTCCTTTCTATTTAATCAGTTTGCCAAGCTTCCTACCTCAACAAGTGATTCCAGGTGGTGAGCAAAATCAAAATAAAAGTTAAAAAAAAATTGCAAAAAATTAGAGAACATAATAGCTAAGGAAGTATCGCAGTCCACAATCATCAGCACCAACAAGAAATGGATCCCTTCTCTTGGCCTCAGTCCCAATAACAGAATTTTAGGGAATGCAAAAGACCAGCAAGGTTGGAGTCATCTTGATCTCTGGGGCGGATGTTCCATTGAGTGAGTGCTATGGCAGACAATTGCTGCTTTTTCCTTTTCCTCTTTCTTTCTTTCTTTCTTTCTTTCTTTCTTTCTTTCTTTCTTTCTTTCTTTCTTTCTTTCTCTCTCTCTCTCTCTTTCTCTCTTATCTATCTATTATCTATCTATCTATCTATCTATCTATCTATCTATCTATCTATCATCATTTTCTATTTATTTTGGTACAGAATAAGTTTTGACTCCTAGTTTGCCTGGACAAATCCATGAAGTTTTCTTGTGGAAGTGGTTAACCCTTGCATATTTCTTCCCAGGGCTCCAGAGAGTGACTGGCCAAAGTCCCTCAATTGACCTTCATGCCTAAGGTGGGACTAGAATTCACAATCACCTGGTGATTAGCTCAAAGTCACCCAGCAGCTTTCATGCCTAAAGCAGGACAAGAACTCACAGTCTAATGGTGATTGACCCAAAGTCACCCAATAGGCTTTCATGCCCAAGGTGAGACTAACAGTCTCCTTGTTTCTGGCTTATACCAAGCTATCCTCACACCACACATAAACCAAGAAGAATGTCCAATGTCAAGTCACTTCTATATCATGGCCAGAAAACTTACTTAGACACAGGTGCAGCTCTGAGCTAAGGCCAACCAGACACTTGCTTAGGATTGCCAAATGTTAGAGAGTGTCAACATTTGAAATTCTTTCAAAAAGCTCAATTAATAAAAAGCAAAACAACAACAACAACCCAGTAACAGCACACTGTTGCTTTATTTGTAGGTCTTTATATGTTGTTATCTTCTCCAGATTCTACTCTTCTCTTCTGCTGTTTTTAGGTATCACCACGTCCGTCCGCTATCCAGACTTCTTTGTCTTTCTTATGGACAATTGGGATTATGATTTTTTCCCCCATTTTCTTCTTGACCAGCTGTCCCTGATTAAAAAACTGATACCTGGAAGAATAAGTTCGATCTTACGGAGCCTTTTTCTCTCCCATCCTTTCTGCTTTCCGGCTTGCTCATCCAAGAAGGGAAAACAAAACCAAACGGAAACAATCTAATAATAATGCTCTCTTGCAATAAATACACTCCTAGCCAGCTGGATGATTTGCATTAAGGAAATGAGAGCCAAACTCTGGATAGAAACAAAGGCGGCATTTGGTGAGAAGAAATAGCTCGAAGCAGTTAACCTTACACAACTCCACTCTTCTCATTTGTCCATGGTGTGATTAACAGTAAGCTCCACAATTGCTTTTTTTTTTTTAAATACTCTTGATTTTGATCTCCCCAAACATAGCCTTTCATTATGCAAATCAGCGCTGGGGGATCAGCTCCCTTTCTCCACTTTGTTTGTTGATATTGCAGCTAAATTAAAGATTTCTCTCTCTCTCTTCTCCCCTCCCTTTTGGCAGTACCAGTGTGTTTCCTCCAGGAGTCATATGCTTTTGATTAATCACACATAATTGGTAGGCAGCATGTGGGGTAAAGTAATTTCGTACCAATCACTACCTATTATTTAAGATTGCTTTGACAAGTCACGGTGTCTGGTTCATCAGGAGGCCTGGGGCAAGGCTGAACAATCCCGCTATGAGATTATGTACATATTATATATATATCTAAATATATATTTTCCAGCCAAAACAGGATAACTTTAAGAAGACAAAGTTGTTTAAAGATCCTAGAGTTTTTCTGCAGGTGGAGGTAAGGCAGGGATGGGTTGCTAGGGCCCATTGCCAATGTTATGGCTGGTTTGGGGTACCACCAAATCCCACGCCTGGATGGCCTCACCCGCCCCTTCCCTCCCAGGAGTCTCCATGTGGCCCATTTTGGATGCAAGGTAAGTGCAGGGCATGCATGGAGGCTCTGGGAGGGGAAAAAGGGCCTCCCAGGAGGTCTGGAAGTCTGAAAATGGGTCCACTTTTGGCCTCTGGAGGCCCTCTGGAGCCCAGGAAAGGCTGTTTTGCACCCCAGAGGATCGGAGAAAGCCTCCGGAGCCTAAGGAAGGTGAAAAATAGGCCTCCCAGAAGTTCAGGAAGTCCAAAAACTGGCCCTTTTCTGGTCTCCAGAGGGCCTCCAGAGCCCAAGAAGGCCATTTTCGCCATCACAGAGGCCCGAAGAAGGCCTCCAGAGCCTAAGGAAGGTGAAAAATAGGCCTCCCAGAAGTTCAGGAAGTCCAAAAACTGGCCCTTTTCTGGCCTCCAGAGGGCCTCCAGAGCCCAAGAAGGCCATTTTCGCCATCACAGAGGCCCGAGGAAGGCCTGCAGAGCCTTGGGAAGGTGAAAAATAGGCCTCCCAGAAGTTCAGGAAGTCCAAAAACTGGCCCTTTTCTGGCCTCCAGAGGGCCTCCAGAGCCCAAGGAGGCCATTTTCGCCATCACAGAGGCCCAGGGAAGGCCTCCGGAGCCTTGGGAAGGTGAAAACATCCCCCTGCTGTGGTGGATCAGGAGGCCGACTAGACCATGCCCACCATGGCCACGCCCACCCAGCAAGCAGGCAGTGAACCTGTTGCTGCAATTTTTGAAGCCCACCCCTGAAGTAAGGAAAAGTGGGAAGGAGAACATTAAGTTTCTGGTATAGGGCACCTGTTCCTTGAATGATAAGTTTGAAGACAGCAGATAAGTGCTAAAAGACAGAGAAGTTCAGACAGTCCTCAATTTACAACAGTTCACTTGAAGTTGCAACAGCACTGAAAACAAGTGGCTTATGACCACTTTTCACATTTACAACCATTGCAGCATCCGCGTGGTCATGGGATTTATTTGTAGATGCTTGACAACTGTGTTGTCCAGACAGTTTAGAGTTAATGGGATTTGGGATAGGTAGTTAGGAATTGAGAGCTGTCCCCTTAAGGGAATGCATCATGGTAAATGTAGTTAAGGTATCCTGGGAAATGTAGTACATGTCATGTGGTCACATCTGTAACACTGACTGGTCACTAAATTGACCCTTATTGGATTGGGGGAGGCTCCCTCACTCTTGCCTGAATCCACTACCATGCAGCTGCTTCAGTCATCATGGGGATGAGAGTTTATTATCTTTCTAATGTTCTGCTTATTACTCTCTGGATGGGTATAGAGAAGACAGAGTAACTCCACAAAGCATCTCACATTTATGATGGTTGTGGCATCCTGGGGTCACAGGATTGTCTTTTGCGACCTCCTGACTACCAATGTGGAAACCAGATTAACTCAACAACCATGTTACTGTTTTCACAATGGCAGTTATTCAGTTAACAAGTGTGGCAAGAAAAGTCATAAAATGGGCCAAAGTTCACTGAATAGATTTCTTACTCGGCAACATAAATTCAGGGTTCAATTGTGGCCATAAGTGGAAGACAACTTGTAAAAGAGGCTACTGAGAAAAATTAAGGTCTTGGTGTGAAATTATGCTTTGAAAATCCAAAGGAATCTTTTTGACACACTTTTGACATTTTGACCACTCATTGTAGACACTCCTGTCCCCAATACTGGTGGCAGCACCAAAGAGAGTTTCCTGGGGTTCATGGTCAGAAATGAACAGTCATAAATGCATACACACACACACACACACACACACACGAGCTGGTATTCAGCAGGTTCTGACCAATTCTGGAGAAATCTTGAGTAGTTTGGAGAACCGGCAAATACTACCTCTGACTGGAGATTTTACAGTATCCTTCCCCTGCCATGCCCACCAAGCAACGCCCACAGAACTGGTAGTAAAAAAAATTGAATCCCACCACTGACACAAAACCATTTGTTTATGAGATGTCTAACCAAAGAGCAAAGGTGCAGTGGAACGTAGTCTGGATTCCCAGGAGGGAGGGGGCTGCATTCCAGAGGACCAAGAGACAGCAAAATCTAGAAATCCTCAGATCTTTAATGACACAAGTAGTTGCTTTAGTTTAGCAAGATTTTTGTCTACAGGTGAGGAACAATAAAAGAAATTGCTTGAATGTAACTCTGGGTGTCCTCGGTTTTTGGAAGCTGACAAAAGGTGTGTAAACATTGAACATACTGTAAGAATTATTGCTGCTGTTGTTTTAAAAGAAATGCATTGCATTTTTTTTTACTTCTTCAAAGTATTTGTTGGAGAAAATTGTAGAGCAAAGAATATATTTGGGGAAATGACATTATTTAATTAATGACATTAATAGCTGCATACTGTATAGGAGGTGCTGCATAATAATTGTGGATGAAAGAGTTGTGATTTGTTTTATGAACTCTTAAAATAGACATTTATTAAAAATATATATGGCTCGGAATATTGCTTTAGGTAGGTGGACAGTAAAACGGCCTTTGTGTTTCTAAATTTCCTGAACTAAATAGCAATCTTACATGGAAAGATTTGCATGAAAATATAAGTTGTAAGACGGTGTGTGTATGCCTTAAGGGGGGAAAAGTATGTATTTCTGCATATTTCTGAAAGAAAGATTTAGAAACATGTTTAGAAAGTTATATTTAGAAGAAAACAAACCAACCTACATTTGACATAATCAAGTAATATAGATGGCACTTCTAAGCATTTTAACACTGGTCTGATTAAGGATGGAAAGGACCAACCTATCAAAGAACATATCCTTGAAACTGACAAGGATCCAACAGACCTGTGAAGATTTATCTCTAAGCTGAATAGAGGAAGGGGGAAATTATAACAATTATTCATTATGGATGAGTTAGACAGAATATCTTTTTTTAAAAAGAATTTTTATTGAAAATAAACATTTTAAAAGTTTTGAACATGGTGGACTTCTTTTGACATACATATCAGTCTTTACATTATTATACTAGAAAAAAAATCATTAAGCAATATATGCATTTTTATATATATATATATATATATATTTGTTTTCGTAGATTTTCACGGGTAAAGGTATGTAGGTCTTGGTGTATTCGGGTCTTGTCCCGTGTAAGATTGAAAATACCTTGGCAATGTTTCGACAAAATCTCATCTGTCATCTTCAGGCTGGTGTCTTCAGCTTCGTTCTTCTGGGACAAGACCCGAATACACCAAGACCCATTGCAACCTCCTGATGTTTTGTGTTGTGATCTCCTGAGTTCTGTGATGTAGTATCCACCATCCAGAAACCAGACCATGGCTGCAACACCAGCTGCTACACCCCCCGCCAACCCCCAAACTAAGCAAACTGACACACGCTATAAACACATAGCCAGACCTCAAACTCGGAGCCAAACCAAGGCCCAGAATGTCACATCACAGCCTTCCACCCAGGATACTACATCACAGAACTCAGGAGATCACAACACAAAACATCAGGAGGTTGCAACACAGACAACGACCCAGGAGATTACAGCACCACACCCAGGACGTCACAACAATAGAACTCAGAAGGTCATCACACAGCCCATTACCCAGGTCGTTACAACACAAAAGGCTGAGAGACACACAGCCAGCACCTCAGCCACACAGGGTCTCAGGAAAAAGCCATCCAATCTGCATACATCAACTCCACAAACCAATCAAAAAGTAACACACATCCAACTCTAGAGTTTAAAAGGGAAAAACAGCCACGATCACACACTTCTCCCAGGAGAATGAAGCTGAAGACACCAGCCTGAAGATGATGGATGAGATTTCGAAATGTTGCCAAGGTATTCTCAATCTTACACGGGACAAGACCCGAATACACCAAGACCTACATATATATATACATATATATATATATATATATATATATATATATATATATATGTATTTACATTTAATCTTTGTATCACTTTATATCTTGTTCATTGTGCTGCATTTCAATTACATCTTAGATTCTAATTTACATTTTATAGACTTCCTTTCATATCCCTCCATACATAGAAATTGTTCCAAACTTTATAATATTCTGATATGTCTCGTTCTTTCAATTTTAATGTTAAACTGTCTAGTTCAGCGCATTGGAAAATCCTGATTAGACAGAATATCTTGGCTTCACTGAGTTCCTAGCTTCATTCCTAGGATCTTAAAATTGGACTGCGACCTTTGAAAAACATTGCTAAGCAATATAGACATGCTTGAGGCCAGCCATCTGAGACAAAATAAAATCTGCAATGGGGCTCATGTAGGTAACATCCCAAAATCTGTTTGGTTGTGGGGTTCTTGGTGCTCTCTGAGCTAGGTTGTTTTCTTGCAGACTTTTCATTACCAAACTAGGTAACATCATCGGTGCTGGAAAGGATAAGAATTAGAATTAAAACATTGTGTTAACAACTGTGAAAACTGTGGTTTCAATTTTGAGGCTAACGTTATCCTTGAAAAATAGTTCAAAATATATGTCATGATAGATAGATAGATGATAGATAGATAGATAGATAGATAGATAGATAGATAGATAGATAGATAGATAGAGATAGAGATAGAGATAGAGATAGAGATATAGATGATAGATAGATAGATAGATAGATAGATAGATAGATAGATAGATATAGATATAGATATAGATAGATAGATAGATAGATAGATAGATAGATAGATAGATAGATATAGATGATAGATAGATAGATAGATAGATAGATAGATAGATGGATAGATATAGATAGATATAGATAGATAGATGATGATAGATAGATAGATAGATAGAGATAGAGATAGAGATAGAGATAGAGAGAGAGAGAGAGAGAGAGAGAGAAAGAAAGAGAGAGAGAACTTATGATGTTATCTATGAAAATGTCTGCAAGAAAACAACCAAACTCAGAGAGCACCAAGGACTGCACAATTCATCCCTGAGGTACAAATATTATATTCTATCAGTATCTTTTCAATTTCAAGTTTGGAAAAGCATTGATGTTGTCTAGACATTCGGATGGAGAACTGTCTCTCTCCATGTTCATACTATTCTTTCTTCAAAGCCAACAACAGATTGCCTAATGAACACCTGAAGCCAAATTCTCACCCATTAAAACCTACTTATTCTTCTTGGTTAATCAGCTATTTTGGAATAATATTGAGCTGTACATAGATGGATTTTGGCAGGCCAGGCAGATGCTTGCTTCCTGCTACCATCCATTCAAATCATTTATCATGCAATTGGTCCAACATAGCTAATTATACTTACTTTGGGCTGGTCGGGGCATTTGATGAATCCTAGAATTCATAGAATGATGGAGTTGAACAGAATAGAAAGAACAAAACAGAACATTACAGAACAGAACAGAACAGAATAGAATAGAATAGAATAGAATAGAATAGAATAGAATAGAATAACAGTTTGAAGGGACCTTGGAGGTCTTCTAGCCCAACCTCTGCTTGAGCAGAGACCCTATATCATTTCAGACAAATAAAATTAGAAAAGAACAGAATAGAAAGAACAGAACAGAACATTACAGTACAGTACAGTACAGAACAGAACAGAATAGAATAACAGAGTTTGAAGGGACCTTGGAGGTCTTCTAGTCCAACCCCCTGCTTAGGCAGGAAACCCCTACACTACTTCAGACAAATGGTTGTCCAATCTCTTCTTAAATACCTCCAGTGTTGGAGTATTTACAACTTCTGGAGGCAGGTTGTTCCATTGATTAATTGTTCTAATTGTCAGGAAATTCCCCCTTAGTTCTAGGTTACTTCTCTCCTTGATTAGTTTCTACCCTTGGCTTCTTGTCCTGCCCTTAGGTGCTTTGTAGAATAGCAACCCCTGAGATATTGGAAGACTGCTATCATGTCACCCCTAGTCCTTATTTTCATTAAACTAGACATACCCAGTTCCTGCAACCATTCTTCCTATGTTTTAGCCTCCAGTCCCCTAATCATCTTTGTTGCTCTTCTCTGCACTCTTTCCAGAGTCTGTACATCTTTTTTATAACATGGTGACCAAAACTGGATGCAAATGTGGCCTTACCAAGGCATTATAAGGTGGTATTAACACTTCACGTGATCTTGATTCTATCCCTCTGTTAATTTTCCTTGATGACATTTCGCTTCCCATCCGCTTCTTCAGTTCACTTCTTGGATGAAAAGTGAAATGTCTTTGAGGAAAAGCAAAGAAAGTCCAGTTGCTTTTTGAAAAAAGTACCTTTGGGATAACCATGACCTAGATAACTGTGGATCTCCATAGACATTTCTGTGGACTGGATATCTCAGTTCTTCAGCCTATCTTCACATTTGTCTCCAAATCCTTATTTCATTTCTGTTGCCCTCTTCCAAACTTCTTCTAACCTATTGATCAGTACAGATGAATTAACACATTACAATAAAGTGTGTGATAACTACAATATGTCTAATAGAATAGAGTAGAATAGAATAGAATAGAATAGAATAGAATAGAATAGAATAGAATAGAATTCTTTATTGGCCAAGTGTGATTGGACACACAAGGAATCTGTCTTGGTGCAAATGCTTTCAGTGTACATAAAAGAAAAGATACATTCATCAAGAGTCAAGAATCATAAGGTACAACACTTAATAATAGTCATAGGATACAACGTGCAACCAAATCATACTAGGAAACAGTCAATATAAGGATACAAGCGACAAAGTTACAGTCATACAGTCACAAGTGGGCGGGGATGGGTGATAAGGAGTGATGAGAAGATTAATAGTAATAGTAGTGCAGACTTTGTAAGTAGTAGGACAGTGTTGAGGGAAATATTTGTTTAGCAGAGTGATGGCATTCAGGAAAAAACTGTTCTTGTGTCTAGTTGTTCTGGTGTGCAGTGCTCTATAGCGTAATTTTGAGGGTAGAAGTTGAAATAGCTTATGTCCAGGATGTGAGGGGTCTGTAAATATTTTCACAGCCCTCTTTTTGACTCATGCAGTATACAGGTCCTTGATTGAAGGCAGGTTGGTAGTAATTGTTTTTTCTGCAGTCCTAATTACTCTCTGGAGTCTGGGTTTGTCTTCTTGGGTTGCAGAACCAAACCAGAAACTTACAGAGGTGCAGATGACAGACTCAATAATTCCTCTGTAGAACTGGATCAGCAGCTCTTTGGGCAGTTTGAGCTTTCTGAGTTGTCACAGAAAGAACATTTTTATTGTGATATTTTATGATGTTTTTGATGTTAGGTGTCTTGTGATATGATAGAACATTCTCTTGACTAAGGACAATGATTAATGACTAATAGTGAGTCTCTTCTATTGACACATGATTAAGGTGATATTCAGACTGGGGTACAGATTCTTGAATATTCATTTGATGAATCAGAGTTATCCCTTCTTCTTTCTTTGTCTTTACAGGGTTATCCTTAACAAGAAGGTGTTTAATTCATCTTCTTTGTGCTGGGAATAGTCATAGCTACAGAGTTGGCTGAATGTTGACAGAGAAGATTGGTTGCTTTATTTTTGATAAGTATGTACCCTTCATATCAGTCTTCACTAATGGAATAGAAAAAAATGTGAAAGAAAAGGAAAGTGGGCAGATTGCTAACCCCTAGACAAAAGCTAAACACTCAGAGAAGATGTAAGTCCAAATAAGTGGTTGAAAGGAAAGTCGAACTGAAGGAAACATTAGTACCATACCTTCAAACAAGAGAAGCTGAGTCAAATGGATAATTTTGCTTTATTTAAAAAAGAAGAAGGAAGATATAAAGACTTCCAAATAATAGTTTTTCATCCTCTTACTAATGTACTAATGTGAGAGAGACGGGGGGGAGGGAGTGGGTGAGGAAGGAAGGAAGATATAAAGACTTACAAATAATAGTTTTTCACCCTCTTACTAACAAGAAAAAGAGCAAGGGAGAGAGAGAGAGAGAATAAATGGAGGAAGGAAGGAAGGAAGGAAGGAAGGAAGGAAGGAAGGAAGGAAGGAAGGAAGGAAGGAAGATATAAAGACTCCAAAAATAGGTTTTCACCTTCTAACTAACAAGAAAAAGAGCGAGAGAGAGAGAGAGAGAATAAATGAATGAATGAATGAATGAATGAATGAAAGGAAGGAGGGAGGGAGGAAGGAAGCAGGAAGGAAGGAAAAAGAAGACTTCCAAATAATAGTTTTTCACCCTCTTACTAACAAGAATAAGAGAGAAAGAGAAGAGGGGGAATAGAGAAGAGAGAGTCAATTGTGCAAGCTTGTGATATTCTCACCCAATTTCTTATGGGTTACTCAACCAGATAATTGCTATTAAAATTAGATTAAGTTTTCACTATCCACATTAGTTACATACCATGACAGTTTATGACATGCTAGTAGTCAACAGGGAGACTGTGAAACTGTAAATATTTTCCCCAAATTAACCACCACAACAATTATTTTACTGCCTAGAGATGAGCTTTCTACATTAGCAGTTATGTGTATTCCTAAAAGGCTCAATGAAATCTGGCAATAATTTAGCTTTTAAAAACATAATTACGAGTTTCACCCCCATGACAAATCATTCAATCAAAATCATCATCATCATCATTATCATTATCATCAAACCCTAATGAGTTGAAACCAGAAGAGTGATAATCTCGATAAGAATAGGGAGGGTGTTTCAGAAGAATTTAAGTGCTTCATTTATTCAATGAATTCGTAACAGTGTCACTGACTGCAAGGATTCTGGGGGGTTTAAATTGTATTGAAATTAAAATAATGCAAAAATATGCCCAGCAAAGTGAAAAAATAAAACAAGTAATGATATTAATTAAAATCCCTTTAATGGCAATTCATAGGCCACTAGAATGTATTTATTTGTTTGTATCCAGCCTTTGTTATTTTTGCAAATAACTCAAAGGGATGAACATATCCAACACAACTTTCTCCTCCTGTTTTCCTTTGAGGTGGGTTGGGTTGAGAATGGGTCCAATCTCAGAAGAAAACAGCATCTTATATTTCCAGTGCCAGAATTTTGGGGCTTTTCAGCCCTGACCCTCACTTTACTGTCTCCACTAAATAGCAAAGTTCATCTTTCAATTCAATTCAAAATAGAGCTGGAATAAACCTTGAGGTTTTCTTGTCTAATCTCCTGCTCAAGCAGCAGATGCTATACTATTTCAGACAAGTGGCTGTCCAGTCTCTTCTTAAAACCTCCAGTGATGGAGCACCCACAACTTCTGGAGACAAAGCTGTTCCACTGGTTAATTGTCCTCACTGTTAGGAAGTTTCTCAACAATTCCAGGTTGCTTCTCTCTTTGATTGGCTTCCATCAGGGGTGGGATTCAAATGTCTTAACAATCGGTTCTGTGGGTGTGGCCTAATTTGTGGGTGTGGCTTGGTGATCATGTAACTGGCTGGGCGTGGTTTGTATGTAAATATTATAAATATTTATGTAAATATTGATTTTTTTTTATAAAAAAAGAGCAACTTTTACCCAAAATCAGGCAAAACAAGCAGGCAGATTGAGTTGCTCGCAGAATCACAGATTCACTCTGAGATCTATTTTCTGCTGTCTGAGTCTGCACTGAAAAATAGAAGCTTCAGTCCTAAGGAAGGTTCAGCTCTGCTTTTAGATTAGCTAGAAAGCAAAAAATCCAACAATTTCCTGCTTTCCAGCTACTCTAAATCTCCTGGCGCAGCAGAACAGCTGTCACTTGGGTGTGGGGGGGAAGGAAAAATAGCAACTTACCAAATGCAGGCAAGTTTGATGGCACACATGCCAGGTAAGGAGTCAGTGGGTGGGGAGGGGAGGGGCAGGACCAGCCAGTGGCATGATTTTCTGGTTCTCCAAACTGGGCAGAATCATAACAACCAGTTCTATAGAACTGGTCCGACCAGGTAGAATCCCACCCCTGGCTTCCATCCATTGTTTCTTGGCTTGCCTTCTGGTGCTTTGGCTGACTCCTTCTTTCTTGTCCCTTAAATACTGGAACACTGCTAACATGTCACCCCTAGTCCTTCTGTTTTCTCTACTAGCCATACCCAGTTCCTACAACTGTTCTTTGTACATTTTAGTCTCCAGGCCCTTAATCATTTTAGCTGTTCTTCTTTGCATTTTTTCCAAAGTCTCAACATCTTTTTTGTAATGTGGTGACTAAAACTGGATGCAGTATTCCAGGTGTGGTCTTACTAAGGTTTTATAAAGCAGTACTAATACTTCATCTTCTAAGTTGGACTTTAACTCCCAGAATTCCCATTCAACTGAAGTTGAGAAAGCCTGTCTTAGACTACAGTCAGATATATCAGTGTTCCACATGGCTTGGGGATGAGCAGCTGGGAATTCTGTAAATCTCATTCTGTTTCTTGGCCTTTTTGTCTTTCCCCTGGGGTGACTTATTTTTGACATCACTAGTAAAATAGACATGGGAAGAGAAGGTCCTCTTTAGGGCCATATGTCAGTTCATGTGACCTCTAATTTTATTGTGCATCATTAAGATTCACTGCTTCAACATTTGAGGGCCCCCTACAAAGTCGAGGGGGTAGAACTATTTTCCAAAGAACCAAAAGGCAAGATGAGAAACAATGGATAAAAAGTAATCAAGGAAAGAAGCAATCTAAAACTAAGGAGAAATTTCCTAAGAGTGAGAGCAATTAACCAATGGAATAGCTTGCCTTCAGAAGTTGTAGGAGCTCCATCACCAAAGGCTTTCAAAAACAGTCTGGTCAATCATTTGGGTATGGAATTGGGTATGGCTAGTCTACTGAAAAGAAGGACTAGGGGAGACATGATAGCAGGGTTCCGATATCTCAGGGGTTGCCACAAAGAAGAGGGAGTCAAGCTATTCTCCAAAGCACCTGAGGGCAGGACAAGAAACAATGGATGGAAACTATCAAGGAGAGAAACAACCTGGAACTAAGGAGAAATGTCCTGAAAATTAGTACAGTTAATCAGTGGAACAACTTGCCTTCAGAGGTTGTGAATGCTCCAACAATGGAAGTTTTTAAGAAGAGATTGGACAACCATTTAAGACAGGTTTAGATCATTAAGTCATAGCTGCCATCTAGATATATATTTTAATTCTCCCACATGAACAACTCCAGAATCCAAACATATTTTGAGAGCAACAACTTGGGAGACTTAATCTAGTTTGCAAAAGATTTCTTTCTTGGCTTAATATGGAGTCATCCTTCTTTGGATGTAAATTTCAGTGAAATTTACTCCTAGGTAAATCTACATCACAATTATAGTTTGATTTATGGCCAGATCAAAACACATGTGCCTTTCCCGTATCTTTCTGAAGTCGCTATTTTCACTGTATCTTTTCTCCTGCAAGTTTTTAATAAGCATATAAGATTGTTGTGCTTTCATCTGATACATGTTGGAAGTAAGCTATCAGTCCTATTAATCTTCCATCTCTACATCCAGGTTTTTCTCTAACCTTTCTACTTGGAAGCAAAGGACCCCCTTTCTAAAATGATGTTTATTCCAGCTATTTAAAATATGTAATGAACGAAATGAGCAATTACATGAGGGTATTTATGAATATGAATAGTCGCAACATGATGGCTAGAATAATTATGGGGTGAAATATGGCCATGCAGAGCTTTTATGCAATCAAAAATCTTAATCAAGGAACAGAAAGAAGTAACTCCTAATAAAACAACATTAGAGTGGAGAGTAAGTTCAAATAGTTTAAATCTATGTGTCAGCATATGCAACAACAAATTAGGTAAATTATCAGATATGCTTAAGTGTGTGGTTCAATAACAATAGCAATAGCATGTAGACTTATTTTTTCATAGTGCTTTACAGCCCTCTCTAAGTGGTTTACAAAATCAGCATATTTCCCCCAACAATCTGGGTCCTCATTTTACCGACCTCAGAAGGATGGAAGGCTGAGTCAACCTTGAGCTGGTCAGGATTGAACTCCTGGCAGTGAGCAGAGTCAGCCTGCAATACTGTGTTCTAACCACTGCACCACCATGGCTGTTCATTCAAACTTTGGGCACTTCCTAATATATATCCACTAATGGATCTTTAAACAATGGCTGGAAGTATATTATGATAAATTAAGCCCACTTCCTGCACATAATACCATCACACTGATATTAGTAAAAAAACAACAACTAGGATGAAAGACTGACTGGCTACACTCACAAGCAGAAAGACACCCCGAAAGACAATAAGCAGCAAAGTATTTCCACATTGCCTCAAAGAAAACAATGTACAAAAGAATCTTTATTGGTTTAGTAATTTGATCATATCCAAAGTATAAAAATAGTACAAAAATGCAGAGATGCAAAAAAAGAGGACATATTTATATTAAGCCATCATTCCCGCAGTTAACCCCAATCTGATCTAAATATTCTCGCCTCCTCAAAATGGCCTTTGAACTAAAAAGTGAGCTCACAAATAATACACAGGTTTGTTGCATGCAAAACATTTATCTCATTTCTCTTGTTTCACTCGTTTCTCTCAGGTGCTCCAGTATTTTTTTTAATTTTGATATAAGAATGTAAATAAGCATCCCTTTCTGAAGAGAAGAGTTTAAAGTAAAAAGAGGATACATCCAATGTATTTAAAGATTGGTGTACCACAAATACACAGTGTACCCAAAATACAATAAATACAAAATGCAATTCAGTGGTGAGAAAGTAAGGTTAGGCATGAAAAACCAAATGCATAGGTATAGTATAGATTGTATCTAGCTCAATAGCAGTAACTATGAAAGGGATCTAGGAATCCCAGTGGACAACCACTTAAATATGAGCCACAAAGTCAATGCAGCATCAACAGAGGGACAGTATTAAGATCATGTGAAGTGTTAGTACTGCTTTATACTGCACTGGTAAGACCACACTTTCTAGAGTCTGCATCCAGTTCTGATCACCATGGTACAAAAAAAAGATGTTGAGACCCTAGAAAGAGTGCAGAGAAGAGCAACAAAGAAGAATAGGGGACTGGAGGCTAAAGCATATAAAGAATGGTTGCTGGAACTGGGTATGTCTAGTTTGATGAAGAGAAGGACTAGGGGTGACATGATAGCAGTTTTCCAATATTTGAGGGGCTGTCATAAAAAGAGGGGTTGAACAATTCTCCAAAGCATCTGAGGACAGGACAAGAATTAACAGGTGGAAGGTTATCAAAAAGAGATCCAACCTAAAATTAAGGAGGAATGTTGTGTCCATGAGAACAAATAATCAGTGAGATGGCTTGCCTCCAGAAGTTATGAGTGCTCCATCGCTGGAGATTTTGACGAAGAGATTGCACAGCCATCTGTCTAGAAGGTACAGGGTCTCTTGCTGAAGTAGAGGGCTTGACTAGAAGACATCCTTTCCAAATTTATTATTCTGTACTCTGTATTCTATTCTTCACAGTCTTTCTTCAAATGGAGCTCCATGAAACCTCCCATATCTTTCCATGGAGCTGTTCAGCATGAGCCCTAGAAAGCTCTTCTGAGCTATTGAGGTATTTAATTTGTTAAATATTTTTTTTGTTAGCTGGGAGGCTGATATGTGTTCAGCCAGCCACTTCAAAGACATAACAATATGAAAAATCTGGGATGGGATGGTTTTTATGGGATAGTTTTTATATGATAATTTTTATGGGTCGAATTTGTAGTTGTAATGGGGCTTATTTAGTTTAATCTGCTTTTAAATTATTTATTATTGTTGTTGTTTTATTTGTAAGCCTTGAGTCTTCGGAGATGGGGCGGCATATAAGTCCCATTAATAAATAAATAAATAAATAAATAAATAAATAAATAAATAAATTCCATTTTGTCTCTCAGAATCAAATCTATACCTCCCATTCGACAATTTGTTCTTTTTACTGGCCTATCCAAAAGCATGCAGAATAACAGGCCGTAGGTAATTCATTTGGGGAATATCCAGTGGCGGGATGCTGCCGATTTGGACCGGTTCTAGCAAACCGGTAACTTCAACGATCAGCTGGCCCCACCTACATGACCCCGCCCTATCCTGTCCTGTGTTTCAGCATTTTTCAGCTCAGCTGATTCTCATGGCACAGTGGATTTCCATGCCTCAGCTGTTTTACTTACTGGGGATGCCCTAATCTGTAGCGGTTGAAATTGGTGTATTTTGAATGCTGCATGTGTGCTCACAAAAACAGTTTAACAACTAGTTGCAGCCCACCACTGGGGATATCACAACAAAGGCTACAATTTTAGTGGAAGAGATGCATAATCCATTTCAAAATGCAAAATAAAATATACAAGGCAGACTAAATAAAACCCAGAATGAATTACATATGCACATAGGAAATCAGTTAAAATTAAGACTTGTCTAAAGACTTCTTAATTGATAACTTAGCAAGATATTTTGCTTTTCATGAATTGGTTGCTTAATCTGACTCAAATGCTAATCTTGACTGATTTTTTAAAAAAATCTAACCTGGTTATTACTTGATTGAGAAATTACACAGGAAGTCAGTAGATTAGATAATGATATCAAGTTCATATCCCATAAGTAGGTGCTATTGCAATGCAGACATGCCCATTTAATTCATAAGAACTAAAGTTTAATTCAAATGCAATTTGACTTCATTAGTGTTCTTGGAACTATCACGTATAATGGAAGATGGGGGATATGGCTCTTGTGGTACTCTAGAAGCTTAATACTTTTGGGATGGTTCAGAAAAAGACACAAAGTCCAAAATAGAAAGGAATACAATTATATTTCAATAAGATTAGGGCATCATATGCATGGGAAGGTACAATATTGGAATTAGACATTTTCTCTAGAGACAATAGATTAAGTTTCCTAAGGATGCAGTGGAACACAGAAGCAACCTAGAAACAAGGAGAAATTTCCTAACAGTGAGAACAATTAACCAGTAGAATGGTTGCTTTCAGAAGTTGTGGGTGCTCCATCACTAAAGGTTTTTAAGAAGAGACTGGACAGCCCCTTGTCAGGAATGGTATAGGGCAGTGATGGCTAACCTTTTTGGCACCGAGTGCCCAAAGCGTGTATGCGCATCCCCAAAATGCAATGCATGTGCATCCCTCATGCAGGTGCCTCGCCTCCCATGCATGTGTGTGTGTGTGTCCTGCATGCATGTACATCCCCCGTGCATATGCACCACCCCTGCATGCACCCCACTCCCCGTGCATGCACAGCAGAGACCCAAAGACCAGCTGGCTGGTGGGAGGTGTGAGCACATACATGGTGGAGCTGAGCTGGGGTGCTGACAGAGAGGGCTCTGCATACCACTTCTGGCACATGTGCCATAGGTTTGCCATATGGGTATAGGGATTCCTGCCTGAGCAGGGTGTTGGACTAGAATAGCTACAAGATCCCTTCCAACTCTGTTATTCTGTTCTGTTATGATGAAATTAGCCTCAGGATAGAATGATGCCACCCTGAGCTGGGAGGTATTTTTTCCTACTTTCGTTGTTCAGCTGAGATGACACTTGTTCCATGTCTTGAGAATAGTTCCTTCAGTTTTATGCAGGTAGCTCCATGTATTCCTTTAGATCAGGGGTGTCAAACTCAATTTCATTGAGGGCTGCATCAGGGCTGTGGTTGACCTTGGGAGGGCCAGGCAGGCATGGCCGACTAGACATGGCCAACTGGGAAGGCATGGCCAGTTTGAAGCCACTCAATAGGTGTGGCTGACTGGGTGGGCATGGCCAGCTTGCTGCCACTCCCTAAACTGTTGGTATGTTTCCTCTTCGCACTGGGTAGACTGGGCTGAAGCCATGCTGGCCCGATGTTTCCTCTTCGCATCGGAAGCAACAAGGGCTGGCCCCTTACATGTTCCAGGATGGCCGATGGGCCAGATCTGACCACATTGCAGGCCGGATTCGTCCCCTGGGCCTTATGTTTGACGCCCCTGTTCTAGGTGATACAGTAAAGAAGTTTTGCAAAATAGAAGAAAGTCATGGTTCTATCTGAGAAAATTGGAGACACTTCATCCTACACTTGTTCTAGTTCAGTTGCTAAATTGTGCTCAAGCTTTTGTGATCCCATGGACCACAACATGCCAGCCCCCCATCCACCACTGTGTCCTTCAGTCTACCCAAACCCATGCCCACTGTGTTGAAGTCACTATCTAACCATCTCATCTTCTCTCATCCCCTTCTTCTTTTGCCTTCAATCACACTAGGCTAGAGTGTCCTAATCTTGCAGAGACATTGAAAATTTCAAGGAATATAGCAATACTTGGCCTCTCTCACAGTTTATACTTTCTTTTAGGTTTCTTGGCAAGATGGAAAAAGAAATGGAAAGATCTGAGGACACTGGGACATTCCTTCCTGCTGGGCTGGAAAAGGAAACTTATCCAGGGGAAAAAAACAATTGATGTTCTTCAGAGAACATTACTAAAGAGCCAACAATGAAAGAAACAGAGGCTGGAACACATGTTGATTATCTTTAGCTCACTGAGACAAGTAAATATCCTGGATGAAATTGTTCACAGTGAAGGAAGCAAAAAGTAAAAAGCAACTTGATCTTGCCTCGTGGATGCATCTAGCATATCTTGACTGAGGTTGCAAGCTGAGTAGAGTCAGACTAGACCGGTACATGGTTGGGTGACCATATGAGAAATCCAGGACTATTGACAGGATTAGGAAGTTGAGAAGGCATGTCAAAAGAAAACAATGACAAACTACTTCCATATGGTTGCCAAGAAACCTGCATGGATGTATCTACATCACCAGGAGTTGGGCTGGTCTCAAAAATGCTTCTGTCAGCCCTGAAGCCACACATTATTGGCTTGCCCTTTCAGAATTATACTAGATTTTGGTCCTTTTTTTTACACATGTTACTATAATAGAGAGAAGGAAGGAAGGAGGGAAGGAAGGAAGGAAGGAAGGAAGGAAGGAAGGAAGGAAGGAAGGAAGGAAGGAAGGAAGGAAGGAGACAGATAAAAGAATGGGAGGAAGGGAGGAAAGAAGGACATTTTTTGCTGGTTAACTAAAATGATTTGCATTTTGCCCCATCCCAGGATTCTAACTCTATCCAAAATCCACAGCCTAAAATTACTCAAAGCCAAGCTAATCTCCCTTGGTTGTTCAATGAAGTTAGAAAGAGATATATTCATAGGAATTTTGGCATGCAATTTTCAGTTCTGGCTATGCACTACTGTTATTCACTTGACTTCTAGTAAACTATACCTTTTTCAACAAATGGAGTTCAGGACCATTTATACTTAGAGGTTCAAGCTGAGGCTGACCTGTCACTTGTTGTGAGTCAAATGCCAAAGACTATCCTTAACACTTCAAGTTCACAGTTGCACATGGAGGAGGGACCGTGATGTTGTAATAATTTTATAGGGGCAATTTTCTGTTTCTTTAAGGCCCACTTGCTTCAGCATCCACCCTGCAGATTATAAATTATCTAACAATATAAGAATTTGAGAAAACACTAAGATATAGGTGGTAGAGCTTATGTTGCAGAAAACCAGGTTCTATATACTGAAAAGGGTCAAGATTGACCTTGCAAGATGTTGCTGTAGTCACCTTGTTAGACTGTCCCTCAGTGGCATTGTTCCCTGAGCATACACAAGCTATTTTATGCACAGAGAATCTTGCAAAAGGTTGAATTAACTTGCACAAAAATCAATCAGTTTGTTCCTTCCCAACAGGGCACAGATAACCTTGAATAGAGCTGCTAGACAAGATTCTGTAGATGTAAAACAAGCTGAGAAGTATAATCCATTCATCAATATTATCACCATAGTATAAGGACTTACTGTGGGCATGTGTACCTTTTTAGTCATATTCACTTATTAGCTTTCACAATTACTTAAAGATTGAACTATAAGGAAGCCTGAGCATTGAAGAATTGGTGCTTTTGAATTGTAGTGCCGGAGAAAACTCTTGAAAGTCCCTTGGATTGCAAGGAGATCCAATCATTGAGTCCTCAAGGAAATCAATCCTGACTGTTCGTTGGAAGGACAGATACTGAAGCTGAAGCTCAAATAATGTCATGCCCCTGTTGGAATCTGATTCTGAGGGGGAGGTCAAGCAGCTGACAGGAAGTGGGAGTGTGGCTACAGTGGCTGTGGAAGAAACTGGGGAAGGGCACAATCTGGCTGGGCATTCAGAAGAACACCCCCATTTCATCCTAGGGCATGCAGGGAGGAACAGAGAAGGGAGCAACATGAGTTACATGGGTTATGGGGGAGAAAAGGGCCCTGATTCCTTTCATTAGCTGAAGCTGGGAAAACAGAATTTAAAAAGAGTGTTTGCACACAGCACCTTGCTGGAAGCAAAGCGTGCATTATTTTTGTTTGTCAAGTCTTATCTGGGTTCTGGCGCTCTCCCAGCTGTGTGTATTTTGTTATCTTTTGAAGTCTGCAATTCCTTATCCTGCCCTGTCTCATTAATTGCTGCAGCTGTGGTTTGTGTTGGTTTTTATTTATAATTTATATGTACTTTGGGTTCGGACTGAATTTCTTCTCTTTAAAGACTGTTCTTGGGAGAGTTTTTTCTCCAGCTGATGATAACTGGACATTGGGGGCCAAGTTGGAGGTATTAAAGGGACTTTACCTACTTTTGTGACTTTGTTGCTTTTGTGCCATGCCCTGGGTCATCACAAATACTTTTGCCATCTAACAAGAAGAGAGGACTCCTTGGAGAAGACCCTGCTGTTGGGAAAGACAGATGGCGAAAGGAGAAGGGGACAGCAGAGAATGAGGTGGTTGGATTGTGTCATCAGTGCAATGAACATGAATTTGGGCAATCTCTGAGAAACAATGGAGTGCAAGGGGCCCTGGCATGCTGTGATCCATAGGGTCATGAAGAGTCAGACATGACTAGCAACTAAACAACAAATTCTTAAGACTTTAATCAACTAACAGTGAGTACTAAATTAGTGCTGGGTAAGAGTTAATGATAGGGATGCAGTGGCTCAGATGCTGAGCTTGTCAATCAGAAAGGTCAGCAGTTCGGTGGTTTGAATCCCTAGCGCCACGTAATGGAGTGAGCTCCCGTTACTTGTCCCAACTTCTGCCAACCTAGCATTTAAAAAAGTATGTAAAAATGCAAGTAGAAAAATAGGGACCACTTTGGTGGGAAGGTAACAGTATTCTGTGTGCCTTCGGTGTTTAGTCATGCTGGCCACATGACCATGGAGACATCTTTGGATGGCACTGGGTCTTCGGCTTTAAAATGGAGATGAGTACCGCCCCCTAGAGCCGGGAACGATCAGCATGTATTATGTGCAGGGGAATCTCCCTTACCTTTAAGAGTTAATGAAATTCAAGAAGGGTTGGACTTTGGCCATTTGTGTGAATGGACTCACTTGACTCCATCCCATGTAGTGCAGATACGTCCAACTTGTGTCTCATGGGCCACTTAAGCCCTGGACAGCTAGTAATGCAGCCCCACAATGTCAGCCTCTGCAAAGTTTTCCTGACACCTCATGCTGCTTGCTTCTTGTCGGCTGTCATAGAAACGGGGGAGGTAATTTGATATTTGGAAGGGGAAGTTTGCTGGAGAATGGAAAAATTTTGTGTGAACTAAAAAGGAGGGGACACTTTCCTGCTTCTGCACAGCTGCATGGACTTATCCCTGCTGAGCCAAGGTCAACCGTCTTGGCATACCAGATGAGGATGTACCCCACGTGACTATTATAAGCATTTCAGGTTGGATGTCCAGTCTGGACCCTTGAGGGAGGGAACTTGGGATAACTTTCAATATATAATTTCCACAACTATTTTGTTTGTTTGTTTGTTTGTTTTAATTTTATTCACATTTATATGTCGCCCTTCTCCGGAGACTCAGGGTGGCTTACAATCTTTGGAGCACAACCCAGTGTGCTCAGCAATAGCCTTCATTCCATTGTATATGCCTGCTTATTACTAAGCAGCATTTTTACAAAGTCAGTTTATTGCCCCCAACAATCATGGGTCCTCAATTTACCTACCCCAGGAGGAAGGAAGGCTGAGTCAACCTTGAGCCTGGTGGGATTCGAGCCTGCACTAATTGCAGGCAGCTGGAGCTAAGTGCCAGGTGTTTAACAGCCTGCACCACCAAGGCTCTATTCATTCATTTATTTTGTCAAGTGATTATAAAATAACAGGTATAAACATAGTTATGAATACATGAAATACATATAAGAAATATATATATATAAGATACATATAGGATACATATAAGAAAAATAAAAAGAAACAATAGGATAAGGACGGTAGGCACGTTGGTGCACTTATGCACGCCCCCTACAGACCTCTTAGGAAAGGGGTGAGGTCAATAGTAGACAGTCTAAGGTTAAAGTTTTGGGGGTTTGGGGAAGAAACCACAGAGTCAGGTACAGTATTCCAGATATTGACCACTCTGTTGCTGAAGTTGTATTCCCTGCAATCAAGTTTGGTGTGGTTAACTTTGTATCTATTGTTTGCTCTATTTGCCTCAGATCTTGCTTTCTTTTGTTGCTATCACTTCAAACTCAGTAAAAGTACCTTTTGCTCTGCAACAATGGAGTTGAGGGAGCTCTTTCTTGGGTTTTGAATGAGGCACATCTGATGCACAAGATATAACATAATGCAACATAACATACCATATAACATAACATAACATACAACATCACATCACATCTCATAACACATAACATCACATCACACAAATATATCTTATATGCGACCAAAGTGTGTGTGTGTGTGTGTGTATGTGTGTGTTCCTCTTCAGTTGATGCAGCCCAGACAAGCCACAGTTGGACAACTATGATGTAGACTTAACAGGATAACAGAGTTGGAAGGGACCTTAGAGATCTTCTAGTCCAATCCCTTACTCAAGCAAGAAACCCTATACTGTTTCAGACCTATTTTTTCTTAAAATCCTCCAGTGCTGGAGCATCTACAACTTCTGGGGGCAAGTCATTTTTTACTGTGTTGAATATTCAATGGTCTCCTTCTTCCTATGGGACAAGACACCTTCTTAGTACTTTGAGCTACAGTACTGTCGAAGACGGTTAATCCAATTATGCTAAGTAGCCTCTGAAGAAAGCTCAACCATAGTAGATCATTCCATCAAGCTGGCCACAAACAGTATGTTTTTACATACATGCAATTAAAACGTAAATAAATGCCATGCATTTTCTGAGTGAAAATGAAACAAGATGAAGAGGAAATTGTTGGTAATTCTTGGCATTTACAGCTTCTCTGGATTCATGACTTCATATCCTGTACCAGTGGTGGGATTCAAATTTGTTTACTACCAGTTCTATGGGTGTGGCTTGTTGGGCATGGCAGGGGAAGGATACTGTAAAATCTCCAGTCAGAGGCGGTATTTGCTGGTTCTCTGAACTACTCAAAATTTCTGCTACCAGTTCTCCAGAACTGGTCAGAACCTGCTGAATACCACCTCTGTCCTATACCATTCACAACAATGGGAGAGAATAGCAATGAATTGAAATATAGAGAAAACTATTTCTCTCAACCAAATATCAGGACTTTGAAAGTATCACTGGGTCATTTTTCAGCATATCAGTTTGAATCTGAATATGGGATTTAAAAAAAAACAATCAATTATTCATTTTGGTGTGATAGTTGGCTGGCCTCAGTGAAAAATCAGATTCAGAGCATTGGAAATGAGCATACATTTGAGGAATATAATTTTCTATTCTGCAGGAAACACAGGCAACATAGAGATGTTGCATTTATACCGAAACTCTTTTCCTGACATTTATCTCAGGTTTAGGAAAAAAAAAATTTTACAGAGTTTTGTCATTTCTTGGAAACACCAACAGAAGAGAATATTTTTAGCTCAGCTGAGTGAAGTTTGTTAATAAAAATGGTGATAGTTCACAAAGGTACAAATAGAAATACGTAGCAAGAAAGATAAAGCAGGAATGGTTAAATTGATCATTATTCAAAGAGGAGAATTTATTTAAGTACGTTTTTCGCTTGGATATCACTTCTGGATTTTATGCTTGTGATTAAAAAAAAACTAAACTTTGACTTTGGTTTTGTCGAACAGGTAGATTTGTCATTATAGAAACGGCTAGTTACATATTAATGTGCAAAAGCAAAAAGTTGATATCGGAGTGATATTGATCCTGTACTGTGCTTTTACTTTTTTCCCTTGTACCTCACACTTTCTTTCCCCCTCTCTTTTTCTTTCCCTTAATCTCCTATTTCTATTTTTCTTTGTATTTTATATATTAAATAAATAAAATGTAATAACCATGGAGTCATTCATTTTGGTGCGATAGCAGGCTGGCCTCAGTGAAAAAATCAGATTTAGGGCATTGGAAATGAGTATACATTTCAGCAACATAATTTTCTAGTCTTCAGGAAACACAGGCAACATAAATACCAACAGAATACTTGTAACTCAGCTGAGTGAGCACCATTGACAGGGCAAGCCACTTGTACATAAACAGCAAACCCTACTCCCTTCTAGCACTAATGATGTTACCTGGTTGGATAATGAAATATCTTTAAGAAAACAACCCAAGCTCAGAGAATATCTTTCAGGTAGCCTAAAGCTTAGCTCCTATTTTACTGAAGTCTTTTTACAGCACTTGTAACAAGGGTAAACTATAAACGCTGGGAACAGGGTAATTTGCTGATGGCAAATATCTACAACTTCTCCGAGCATAGATGAACTGAAACACAAACAGGCTTTTAACATCTCTGTGGGCAGAGGAATTCAATAGACAATTCCTCTGAATTTTTGAAGGCAAAAATCCAACAGTGTTTTAAGGGCAAAGTGTCTGCTTAGCAAGAAAAAGGAGCCCTGTTATTGAAAGGGGAGGAAATGGGAGGGAAAATCAGTCTTGGTGGAATGTTCTGGCAAAACTAATGCAGAGATACAATAAAAGAAAATGTTAATAAAAGAGACTATTTGCAGCTTGGGGTCAAAGTGTGGGGTCCTTGGTGCTCTCTGAGATGGACTGTTTTCTTGCAGACATTTCATTACCAAACTGGATAACATCATCAGTGCTAGAAGGGAGTGGAATTTAAATACAGTTGGGTTGCCCTGTCAGTGTTGGTAAGAGCATTGGTTGAGGTTGTTGTTGTTGTTTTACTGTTTGATGGTTTGTCTCAGTTTGTAGTTCCTTGATTGAAATATTGCTTATTTCTTGACTGCTGGTCTAATTTAATCTTGGTGCTAATCTCTGTTCATCTGGGTGTTGATTGCAGATGACAAATTGTTTTTGGTTTGGTTTTGCTTCCTTTTTAGCTTAGTAAAAACTGAAATGCACTCCCTATTGAATCCATTTGTTTAACATGGGCTTCTTGTACTCTATTGTAACTTTAAAACATTACATTGGATAGCCCAAATGATTTATATTCTATTCAGAAAGATACAACCTATTTATCTACACCTTCTTGAGGGACATATCAGACATTGTAGAACTGGTGTGGATGAGCTTTCAGAACTGTAAAAGATGAACTGAGTACCAATTTTTGCATCTTCATCTTTCCCCAAATGTCCAAAAATATCTGTTAAGACAAACATTGGGGGCTCTACTCCCTCTGAAGGACCTGAAAAAATGATATTGGTGGACCATGTGTTTATGGAGATTCTCAATTATCCAGGTGATGGTTCTTCCAAATGTTTTTGTTTTCCCAAAAGCAACTGGTCTTTCTTGGATTCTTTTTTCTCCTTTGAAAACATTTTGCTTCTCACCCAAGAAGCTTCTTCAGTTGTGAAATGGACCATATTTCAGGTCAAACATTTGTCCCTCAACTTCTGTTTTACTACTAGAAGTTTTGTTGTAAAACAAACTGAAGGTCACAAGCTCAATGTACTTTATTTCATGCATAAGAATGCCAGCTGAATAGCTCCCTAATTTTGAGTGCATCACCTTTGCAAAAGGATATAATGGGCATCTATTTCTGAAATGCATTTGCTTTCCACTCCATTGGCCTTTTGTATTAGAACTCCTACAAACCCAGAGTAATAGTCAATCCAGACACAGTCATGATGTGGCTTGTAAAACCTGATTGGCTGAATGTAAGATTAATATTTTTCCTTTTAACCTTCATTTCATGTGTTCTTCCCCTCTCGCTCTCCTTTAGTTTCCTTTCTTTCCTTTCTTTTATTCTTTCTTTAAGCAACTTAAAAGAAACTTGTTGCAACAGTCATGGAGGATTTTGGCAATTATCAATAGGCAAGAATAGCTTTTAGAAAGAGGGAGCGCTATTTAAAGTTGCAAGCATTCTAATTTGAATAGCCTGGGGGGGAAGAGGGCTATGTTTTAAAATTAATCTCCTTCTGTCACAACATTTTTAAAAATGTTATTCAACCTATTCAATAGCTATGCGAGATTGCTTTGCTCATTTAAGTATTGTATACTTAAGTAGTATATACTAAGAAATATGCATAAATGTGTGTGTGCATTTGTATTCATTCATTCATTCATTGCAGAATGTTGCCCGCTTCAGCAGCCTTTTCAACAGCTTTGAAGTACTGTAAGATGCTCCAATTTGTTACTATTAGCAGAATAACCGAGTTGGAAGGGACCTCAGACATCATCTAGTCCAACCCCCTGCTCAAGCAGGAAACCCTATACCATTTCAGACAAATGGCTGTCCAATCTCTTTTTAAAAAACTTCCAGTGTTGGAGCATTCAGAACTTCTGGAGGCAAGTTGTTCCATTGGCCCCTGATCTCCGCTCCTTTCGTCGAGACCTGAAGACTTGGCTGTTTCAGCAGGCCGGCCTGGATTGACCATGGGGGCGGGTAGTTTTAATAGTTTGTTTATCATTGTAATTTTATCGCTTTATCTGTTCTTTGTAATTTAGACTTGTTTTTATTCAATTATTTTTATTGTATATGTTCTTTTTGTATGTTCGCCGCCCTGAGTCCTTGGAGAAGGCATACAAGTCTAAATAAATAATAAATAATAATAATAATTAATTGTTCTAACTCTCAGGAAATTCCTCCTTAGTTCCAGACTGGATCTCTCCTTGATCAGTTTTCATCTGTTGCTTCTTGTCCTGCCTTTAGATGCTTTGAAAAATAGGTTGACACCACCCTCCTTATCTGTGGAAGTCCCTCAGGTATTGGAACACTGCTATTATGTCAACCCTAATCCTTTTTTTTAAAAAAACAGTCTTCAATAGCTTGCCTTCAGAAGTTGTAGGTGTTCCATCACTGGAGGCTTTCAAAAAGAGACTGGACAACCATTTGCCTGAAATGGAATAGGGTCTTCAGCTGGTTTGGACTAGAAGACCTCCAAGGTCCCTTCCAATTCTATTATTCTATGTTCCATGTTTTCATTATTTCATGTTTTCTGCAACCGTTCTTCATGTGTTTTAGCCTCCAGTGCCCTAATCATCTTTGTCGCTCTTCTCTGTGCCTAATGAATTAAAGCATCTGTCCAACTTTTCTTCCAAAGGTTTCTGCATCTTTTAAGGTCAATTATTATCCAATTGACCGATTGTTGTCCAGCATTAATCTCTTTTTGGGCAACCTGACCAGCCTATTTCCATTTCCATGAATCTACCTCCCTCATTAGATCCCATGCTCCTGTTTGTTTCCAGATCCATATAGTTCTTCTCTTAAAATGTTCTATTATGTTAAGCAGTTGACATTCCACACTCCTTTGTAGCCTTTGTGCTTGACATCCAAATTTTGCAACTCTGTACCAACACAGGTAAAATACACTGATTAAACAATGTCTGAGCAAATCAGCCTAGTGCTTTTGAGTACAGGATAACATGGCCCATTTATGCCCAATTGATTTTAGCCTGGCTCAAAATGTGTTCTAGGATATGCCCTTCCATAGTAAGCTTTTGATGAAAACAGATGTGAATGTTTGACCTTCTCCGGTGCATGATTTTCAATTTTTATTGGCAAAGGTTGGCAGCTGTTCTTGAACATGACTGGTGTCTTCTTCGAGTTAATTTTCAAACCTGATAACTTGGTGCTGTCATTTTATTCTGTCATTCACCTTTGAAGGTTTTCAGCAGCATTAGAGAAAAGAACAGTGCCATCTGCAGAATGTGGGTTGTTAAGGTGTGCATTGTTGACCTTATTCCTGTTTCAGTAAGTCGTTAAGAATGTGGGGATGCATATATATATAACAAATGAAGAGAAAGAGAGAAAACAAAGAGAAAAACAAAGAGAGAAAGAGAGGGAGGGAGGCAGAGAAGGAATGAAGGAAGGAGATTGGAAAGGGTGAAAGAATGAAGTGAAGAAAGTACTAAAATTTTTGCTTGTTAGCTCAAATGTTCACATAATCTGCATTTTGCCCTACCGCTTTATCTCTTATTAATAAATCTGCTACCTCGATGGTATTTATATCTGTTGCCATTTGGTAAAATAGCAAATCTGTATTTGCAAAATGCTTCTTTCTTTTAGGGATTTACCATTTTGCTATCATTTTTGGATCAGACTAATATGCACAATTACCATAATACTCTCATGTGTTCAGGTAATCTTCAATTTACAATCGTTCACTGAACAACTGCTCAAAATTATAGCAGCATGGAAAAAAAGAGACTTGTGATCAAACCTCAAACTTAGTACTGTCACAGCACATACACCCCAAGGGTCATGTGATCAAAATTGGCAATCGGCATGTATTTACAACAGACCAGAGGTGGTATTCAGCAGGTTCTGACCAGTTCTGGAGAACTGGTAGAGGAAATTTTCAGTAGTTCAGAGAACCAGCAAACACCACCTCTGACTGGCCCTGCCCCCATCTATTCTCTGCCTCCTGAGTCCCAGCTGATTGGCTCGGTCTTCTTTTGTTGCCCTGTACAAGAGAACAGAGCTGGAAAGCAGGTTAGTGGGGTAGAGATGAGATTTTGCAGTATCCTTCTCCTGCCACACCCACCAAGCCACGCCCACCAAGCCACGCCCACAGAAATGGTAGTAAAAAAAATTTGAATCCCACTACTGCAACAGATATTTGGTTCACAGACTTCACATATATGGTTAGAAAAAGAACAGATATATAAAAGAAAGACTTATTTCTGTGGACATTAATTTATATGTTTGACTGGTTTCCATACAACATGTTAAACTGAACCTTTTCTTAAAAAGAACATTTCAGACTTTTGTATGTTTTCCCCTTTTTCTTCCGGTATTTTGTTCAGGTGGAGATGGTGAATTGTAGTGCAAACATGTGGGTGTTATTGGTCCGCCTTTATTCACATTCTAAAATTTTAATTTAGAAACAATCCAGCACCCCCACCATCTCTCCAACCACAGATATTGAAATAGTTGCTTTTTCAATCCCTATACAATTTTTGTCAAGCAGCAGAATGAAAAAGTTGCTCAGAAGAATATCTGTGTTTTATGTGCAGAACCACAGCTTTAGTCTTTAGCATCTCCACTTGAAAAGATTTGGAGCAAGATGAGCCTGAGGGAGGAGTCAAACATGAGTCATGAGTCATGAGTCCCTGCATTCCCACAAGAGATTAAATCCAGCCCATATAGAATTTCACTGACTCCTTATCTCTCGCTAATTTCCCTTGGCCATTAGTAGTTCAGATTCTTGTAGAGAGCTTAAGCTTGCAATAACTCTTGACACTCATTTGAACCACCTGAATCTCCTGACAATTTGTTTTTGTTGCCACCACAGGGATGGTGTGGGGTAGGTTTGAGATGGGATTCTTTGGTTATTATGTTTTGGACTTTTTTAATGTTGTAAAGTGCCTTGAGTCCTGTGCCTGAATGGGGCAGCCATACAAATTTGTTAAATAAATAAATTTTTTTTAAAAAAAAAACTTTTTATTTATTTATCTGTGGCTTACTGTCTTTTGCTGCTGATTTAATTGGATCAATTGCCCAGAGTCACAAATGAGAAATGGGCAGGTATATAAATTGAATGAATAACTATTGTTATACTGCTTTAAGCCTTTAACCTTTGTTAGCTCTTGATCAGTGGTGGGATTCAAAAAAATTTGCTACCGGTTCTGTGGGCATGGCTTGGTGGGCATGGCAATGGAAGGATATTGTGAAATGTCCATTCCCTCCCCACCCCATGAACCTGCTTTCCAGCTCCGTTCTCCTGTGCGGGGCAACAAAAGAAGACCCAGCCAATCAGCTGGGACGCAGGAGGCAGAGAATAGATGGGGGCAGGGCCAGACAGAGGTGGTATTTGCCAGTTCTTTGAACTACTCAAAATTTCTGCTACCTGTTCTCCAGAACTGGTCAGAACCTGCTGAATACCAACTCTGTTCTTGATCTTTTAGAAATGCAGCACTCTGCCTTCTCTTTTCTACAATGTGAAGACATTCCAAATATTGACTGAGAACACATTTATTGAATCTGCTCCTTAATATCTGGAATGTTGTTTTTATTGCAACTACACAGAATGATATTCCTAGTGCAAGATCAACAGAACTAGAGTTCTTCATAACATGTCAAATTGCATATTTTTGGAATGTAATTTAGTGTTACATTTACATCTTTTGACAGCCATGTTTTCCCCCAAAGTTGAATTCATATATACCTTATGTGCAAAATAGTTTGAGATTATAATGGAGTGTGCCCAAATCATTTGTTAATGAGCTCTCCAATATATTTGCCAACAAAAAAGAAAAAGTCCAACTCCAATCCTTCTATAAACATCTTTGGAGAATCTGTAGAAATTGAAATGCATAAATTGCCTTATTCAATTTCAGTATGATTGGACCATAAGCAGCATAGGATATGTTGGAAATGACTCAAGATAACAAGAATTGGATTGGTGAAAACACAGAAATTTTATTTGTAAGCTTAAATCAAAGCATACAAAAGGGAAAAAGCTGTTTGCAAAGAGAGGTAGGATCTTAGCTTATCTCAAGATGAGGTTTGAGCCAAGAACCACACCTTGAGATTTCAGAACATTACATTTTACAGTTTTTCTATCCAGATGCCCCCATGCCCCTCCTATATCAGTTCCAGTGACCAAGCACAGCTAATCCAAAATGCCTTATGGAGACCACATCATCTCCTTTCTAATGGTCTGAGAACAAAGAAATATCTATTTTCTAACACCACACTGTTACATATTAGTATTACATTCAGCACATCTTCTCTCCAGCCATCTTAGAACAACATAATGATTATATTGATTGAGTTTGAACCTGTCTCCCTGGATGAAGTGGACAGGATCATGCAGAGGTTGTCCTCCACCACGTGTTTATTGGACCCGTGTCCTTCCTGGTTGGTTTATGCCTCCAGGGAGGTTACACGCGGTTGGCTGCAGGCAGTTGTCAATGCCTCTTTGAGTGAGGGGTTTTTCCCCACCGCCTTGAAAGAGGCAGTGGTCAGACCTCTCCTCAAGAAGCCTGCTCTGGATCCAACCGTTTTAAACAACTATCATCCGGTCTCCAACCTTCGCTTTTTAGCGAAGGTTGCTGAGAGCGTGGTGGTTCAGCAACTTCCGTTGTTCCTGGAGGAAACTGATTATCCAGACCTGTATCAATCGGGCTTCAGGCCTGGACGCAGCACAGAGACAGCATTGGTCACACTGATGGATGATCTCTGGTGGGCTCGGGACAGGGATTTTTCCTCTGTCCTGGTCCTTTTAGATCTCTCAGCGGCTTTTGATACCATCGACCATGGTATCCTTCTGCGGCAGCTTCGGGGGTTGGGAGTGGGGGGCACCATTCTGCGGTGGTTCTCCTCCTACCTTTCAGGCCACTCGCAGGCGGTGTTGACAGGAGAGCAGAGATCAGCCCCGAGGCCCCTCACTTGTGGGGTGCCGCAGGGGTCGGTTCTCTCATCTCTCCTGTTTAATACCTACATGAAACCGCTGGGTGAGATCATCCATGGTTTTGGGGTGAGGTATCACCAATATGCGGATGATACCCAGCTTTACATCTCCACCCCAAACCAAATCAGTGATGCTCTCTCCATGATGTCCCGGTGCCTGGAGGTGGTGCAGGTCTGGATGGGGAGTAACAGGCTCTGGCTCAACCCAGCCAAGACTGAGTGGCTGTTCTTACCAGCATCTCGGTTCTCAGTGGATGTGCCATCTTTGGTCATGGGAGGAGAGGTGTTGCACCCCGTGGATAGGGTGAGGAGTCTGGGCGTCCTCCTGGATTCACAGCTCAGTTTAGAGGAGCAAGTGGGAGCTGTGGCCAGGGGTCTTTTGCCCAGGTTCAGCTGGTTGGCCAGCTCCGCCCTTATCTGAGCCGAGATGCCCTTCGAATGGTCACTCATGTGCTCGTCACTTCCAGAATCGACTACTGCAACGCTCTCTACATGGGGCTGCCCTTGCGGACCACCTGGAGGTTGCAGCTGGTGCAGAATGCAGCCGTGCAGGCTGTGATGGGGGTGTCCCAATACTCCCATGTTACACCCCTCCTGCGCAACTTGCACTGGTTGCCGGTTGCCTCCTGGGTTTGTTTGTTTGTTTGTTTGTTTGTTTGTTTGTTTATTTATTTATTTATTTATTTATTTATTTATTTATTCGACTTGTATGCCGCCCCCTCTCCAGAAGGACTCGGGGCAGCTCACAGATAAAAACAATACAATAAAGTTAACTAAAATAGAATTAAATTACAGCAAGCCGAATTAAACTAAAAATCCCATGATACATATAATACTCTTCTCCCGAGGAGTCAGCATAGCACAGCCTGTTCAAACAGCCAAGTTTTTAGGTCGCGACGGAAGGTGCGGAGATCAGGGACCAGGCGGAGCCCCAGAGGCAGTTGGTTCCAGAGAGTGGGAGCCGCTACAGAGTAGGCCCTTCCCCGGGACGCCGCCAGCCGACACTGAGTCGCAGACGGCACCCCGAGAAGCCCCTGCCTATGTGTTCATACAGGGCGGTTGGTATTTGATGCCGGCAGTAGATGCTCCCTCAAATAACCCGGACCCATGTCTCGTAGGACTTTGAAAAACCTTGAATCTCATCCGGAGGGCAACCGGTAGCCAATGCAGCTCGTGCAGGAGGGGTGTAACATGGGAGTACGCTCCCATCACAACCCGCAGCCACATTCTGCACCAGTTGAAGCCTCCGGATGGTATGCAAGGGCAGTCCTAAATAGAGAGCATTGCAGTAGTCGAGCTGGGAGGTAACAAGTGCCTGAGTGACAGTGCGCAGGGCATCTCAGTCCAGATAAGGGCACAGCTGGCAAACCAGCCAAACCTGGGCAAATGCCCCCCTGGCCACGGCCCCTACCTGCTCCTCCATCCTGAGCCATGAATCCAGGAGGACACCCAAGCTCCATGCCCTGTCCACGGGGGCAACACCTTCCCCATGACCAAAGATGGAATCTCCTGACTGGACCGAGATGTCAGTATGCACAGCCACTCTGTCTTGGCCGGATTGAGCCGAAGCATGTTCCTGTCCATCCAGATCCGCACGCATCCAGACAATGGGACATCACGGAGAGGGCATCACTGATGTGGCCTGGGGTGGAGATGTACAACTGCATATCATCAGCGTACTGATGATACTTCACCCCAAAGCCACGGATGATCTCGCCCAGCGGCTTCATATAGATGTTGAACAGGAGGGGTGAGAGAAACAACCCTTGAGGGACCCCACAAGTGAGAGCCCTTGGCGCCGACCTCTGCCCCCCTGCCAACACCGATTGTGAGCGTCCCGAGAGGAAGGAGGAGAACCACTGCAATACAGTGCTTCCCACTCCCAACCCTTAAAGGGTTGCCTTCAAGGTGCTAGTAACAACTTATAAAGCCCTAAATGGCTTGGGTCCAGGGTACTTGTGGGAACGCCTCCTGCCAGCATCACACTCCGATCGCCCCATGCGCTCCCACAGGAGGGGCCTCCTTGGGATTCCATCGATTAGACATTGTCGGCTGGTGGTTCCCAGAGCTAGGGCCTTTTCTGTGGAATCAGCTCGCCTGTGGATCTCTGTTTGGCCCCTGATCTCTGCTCCTTTCGCTGAGACCTGAAGACCTGGCTATTTCAGCAGGCTGGTCTGGATTGACCCGGGGGTGGGTTATTTTAGCTGTTTTAATTTAATTTTTAATTTTAATTGGCTTTAGACTTGTAGTTGTTTAATTCACTTTTATTGTAATTTGTATGGTTTTTAAATGTTCGCCACCCTGAGTCCTTAGGGAGAAGGGTGGCATACAAGTCTAAATAAATAAATAAATAAATAAATAAATATAATAATAATAATAATAATAATAATAATAATAATAATAATATGCATCTCTTACATATTCACCTATGCAAAGTAAAAGTCTGGTTATAACTTAAAATCACAATGTGCCAAGATTAAACTTAAGCAGATGCTTTGAAAAACAAAATCTAACTTCAATTGTTCAAGGAAGTTAGGGTAATGTTTATCTTTTATTATCTCTTCTCCTATTGTCCTCCTAATTGATCACTTTGGTCTTTTTTATGTCAAATGTGTGTGTGAATTACCTTGACAGTTTGAGATATGTACCAATTCCTGGAGGAAATAGGGGTGGCATTACTTGATACAGGAAGATGTAACAGATTGCAGGTACATCTTTAACAATGAGTAAATGCATTAGAAAACATATTTACAGCAGGATTACATCAAGAAAGCAAATGTCTATAGAGCAACTGTCTTCTTAATGCTATAATATACTATTCTCTTCACCTACATTTTATTTTTGAATTTTCTTGTTTCTTACAGGATATATAAGATTTTATCCTCAAACTAAACCATTGTCTACATACTTTATATAATAGAATACTCCAAATTGTGTTTTTGGTATGCCACAGGATTAAATTTAGTGTTCTATGCATAGAGTCACTGAAATCAATATGACTTAAGTTAATAATGATTAACTAAGCTACATTGATTTTAATTATCTACTTTAAATATGATTCAGTCTGAAAGCAACACTTTTTTCCCCTTCAGTTATGGAATATGCTGTTGCCAGGGAAAATGTATGAACCTCTGATGTCAATGGGAAAAGAGAAAAAAGCGCTAGTATACCCTGAACTGAAATCAATTGGATTTACAAGTGTTTGATATTGCTGTGTTTCTCCATTGGAAACAAACTACATTTCCATTGTTAAAGAACAACTTAGGAGAAAAAAAAACTCCAGACTCTGGGTTGAATTAGCCTGCAATACTGCATACTAACCTTTGTGCCAGCAGGACCTCTATAGATCAGTGGTGGGATTCAAAAAAATTTACTATCCGTTCTGTGGGCGTGGCTTCATGGGTGTGGCTTGGTGGGCATGGCTTGGTGATAGTTGCAGGGGAAGGATACTGCAAAATCTCCATTCCCTCCCCACCCCACTAGCCTGCTTTCCAGCTCTGTTCTCCTGTGCAAGGCAACAAAAGAAGTCCCAGTTGATCAGCTGTGACTCAGGAGGGAGAGAATAGATGGGGGCGGGGCCAGTCAGAGGTGGTATTCTGAACTAATCAAAATTTCCACTAATGGTTCTCCAGAACTGGTCAGAACCTGCTGAATACTATCTCTGATATAGATTAGACAGATGATAGATGATAGATAGACAGACAGACAGACAGACAGACAGACAGACAGATGGTAGGTAGGTAGGTAGGTATGTAGATAGATGATAGATAGATAGATAGATAGATAGATAGATAGATAGATAGATAGAAGTAGGTAGATGATAGATAAATGATAGATATAGATGATAGATAGATAGATAGATAGATAGATAGATAGATAGATAGATAGATAGATTGATAGATGATAGATGATAGATAGATGATAGATGATAGCTAGCTAGCTAGATAGCTAGATAGCTAGCTAGCTAGCTAGCTAGCTAGATAGGAGGTAGATGATAGATAAGTAGGTAGATGATAGATAAATGATAGATATAAATGATAGATAGCTAGATAGATGATATATAGATAGATGATAGATAGATAGATAGATAGATAGATAGATAGATAGATAGATAGATAGATGATATATAGATAGATAGATAGATAGATAGACGATAGATAGATAGATAGATAGATAGATAGATAGATAGATAGATAATTAATAGATAATAGATAGATAGATAATAGACAGGCAGATAATGTTCTTATAAGTCTCATATATTTCCATTAAATCATTTTGTTTACAAATTGCTTTTATCTTTTGTTCCACATCCAAAACTAGGTTGTTTGTGCTTTCTTTCTCATTGTTTCAATTAGAAACAATTGTCTTTCAGTTTATGCATAGGGTTTTATATTTACACCAGCAAGATAAACAGCCTCCTCATAAATGCTTTTGCTGGTGTCCTGTGGCTAATGTAATATCAGAACTTAAATTGGTTTAGAAGAAACAGTTGGAAAAAAAGGCTGTATCTAATGTGTGGAAGATTATTTTTACATCAATCTGGAAACCCTCATTGTAAGTAAGGGTAGCAGCTAACTTTCCTTACCCCAGGGGTCACTAAACTCCAAGTTGCAGTCCAATACTGGGCCTTCAGGGATTTGGAACCGGGCTGCGGAAGTGGTGGGTGAGCGCATGTGTTCACACATCCCCTCTTGTGCGAGAAGCGAGCATGTTTCCTTGCACTCCATTTGTGCTAGCAGAAGGGACACATGCCAACCACTTCTGCAAATGAAGCTTCACACATGTGCACACTTGCCCACCACTCATGTGGAATCATCCCCTCTTCCCCCCACTCACCAGTCCGCAAATAGTGTAATGCCCCTGTCGGAGCCTGAATCTGCGGGGAAAGACAAGCTGGAACTGGAGCCGACAGAGATTGAGGGGGCAGCTTCATTGGCTTCAGAGAAAAATGGGGAAGGGAAGGACCAGTCAGGCCAGGGCCTTTCAGGATTAGGACAGCTTGTAGGCAGGGAGGAACAGGGGCAGGATGACCAAGAGAGGCTAAGCAGTGAACATGAGAGACAGAGCTCAGGCAATGAGCAAGGACCACCCCCTCTTGATCCGAGAGCATGGAGAGTGGAGAGAAGTCAAGAACAGTACATATTGAGCTTAGGAGAAGAGTGTCCTGCCCCTCTTCACAAGGCACACCTGGGGAATGAGACTTAAGGAGATGCTGTGGGGAGAGGCATTTGTCGGGAACAAATGCTGAATTCCTGAAGTGATGAGTGCTGACATTTGAACTTTCCTGGATTCCTTGCATTCTTTCTGGCTTTCCAGACTAATTATCTGGATCCTTTGCTTCCTGAACTCCTTGTTTTAGCCTGCTGGATTTATGCTGTGCATCTGTGGTGTACACAGTACTGGGCAGGACTATTTGTATCCAGAGGCTGTTTGAGGTGTGTGTGTAGAGGGAGTTGTCATCACTTTGCTCTGGGACTTGCCAGAAACATGGGAACATTTGGGGAAATGTGGGGCAATAAAGGGGCAGTTTGATCTGCCTGCTGCCTGTGTTATCTCTGTGTCATACCCTGGGTCATCACATAAAATGTATTCATTTTTGGGGAACTCTGTGTTACAGGACAAGCTACATGTTACACACCTCTGTTCTGTATAGGTGAACAACTTTTTTTTTAAAAAAATATTGTTTTTCTTAATCTGGTGCTGAGACATGTCCCTCATTCCTGCCAAATTGTAGACATCCCTACTTTCAACATATAAGATGACTGTCTGTTACAATCAGTGAATTATTTTTGTTCAATACGGTTGGAATATTCATCGCTGTTGATCATTGAGTCAGAGATCGTAGGTTCAGTAACTGTAATATTCCTTAAAAATAAAATGTATTCATTTTTGGAAAAACACAAAGTCTGAAGCAAAGATCTCAAAATGTAGCCAGCATTCCAAATTTAGAATTAATACTCCTCCTGTCTCACATGGGCAATTAAACGTGTCCTCGCTTCATTATTTTCCTGCTGAAAAGTTAGAGAGAGAAGCTTCTTCTAGAAGTCTGACTGATACTTTTCAGGAACTGTTACATTCCATCAGGTCAATAACACAAATATTCCCAAAGCTCTTTCCAGCACAATAGTTTGTAATGGCTTCAAAAGAGCTGTCAAATTTGATCATATCAGTAAACAGCTTTGATTTGGCTGTTTTCCCTTGCTTTCCTCAGTTTACGTAGCAAGAAGAATAACTCTGAAACATGTGATTAAGGAACACAGAGGTTTACTTCCTTCTCCTCCCTAGGCATTGCAAAGTTTAGAGCTGGTTGATGGTGTAAACTTTACGGACGTTGCAATTTTGTAAGAACATCCCTGGAGGACAATCTTACATTGTCTTAGGAGAGACTGCAAATGGATGGACTGTCTTCAGACTGCTTTTTCTGCAGTTCTAATCATCCTCTGAAGTCTGTGTCTGTTTTGTTGAGTTGCAGAACCAAACCAGACAGTTATTGAGGTGCAGATGACAGACTCAATAATTCCTCTGTAGAACTGGATCATCAGCTCCTTGGGCAGTTTGAGCTTTCTGAATCTTGTTGGTTCTGTATTACTTTCACAGCTTTGATTGTCCCATTACAACCACTGTCTTTATTGTTTTGACCAGGCCCTGCAGATACCCCTAAGGGTTGAGGATTTTAGGTGGTATAAGATCCGAACACACTTAAAAGGAATCAGATTGGCAAAAGCTAACAGTTAGATTGGATCTTTTCTGACTTCCCATGCTTTATGGAAACCTAGCTGCGGTTGTCACTTATGTATTGTGTGAATCAAATCATCACGTTAAGGCACAATTGGTTCATTTGTTTTGACCATTACATCTTATGTAAACATAGCCTTTATCATCAAGAATCAACTGCAGTAGTTTATTTTTCCTTACCTCCTGAATTGGTAATAATTGGTCATATTTAATCAAGTCATTTTAACATTATTTCTGAATCAAAAATTATGATTTGAAATGATCTTTCAAACTAAGGGCTTGAAACACAATAAACACACCTTGCTTTGCAATGTTGGCTTGAAAGGTCTCCAGACTACAGTTTTCTGGTTCGGACACAAGGGGAAAAAAACCAATATTTTATCAATCCCAGAATGTTTATGGGTAAAATCAATGAGTTTATCAGATAGTACAAAAACAACCACTATGTTTATTACTGATCTTATCATGTAAACACAGCCAGTTTTATTTGACTCAGGAAACTGGATGTTTTCTCTTCCCTACAATGGCAGAGTTGGAGATGTCAGAAGTCAACTGGGCTCTATTTGATTCCCCCATCCGAATCTGCTATAGAACCATTTGTCATCACCCAGGGATGGAGAGAAGGAGAAAGGATTGTTTAACTGGGCATTTGTATGGAAAACCAGAACTGGTTTTGTTTCTTCAGTACCAACATGGTGCATCCAATAAAAATTTAACTTTCGGGAAATCAATTCTCCCAAGAGTGTTTCCTTGTTTTGGGTTTGCTAATTGGACAGTTGACATTGACAGGAATTTGAAATTGATGGTCTCTTGATTGTCTACAGAGATTCTCAATCACCCAGGTTATGGTTCTCCCAAAGATCTCCCAAAGAGCCTTGGTGGCTCAGGCTGTTAATTGCCTGCACTTAAGTTCCAGCTGCCTACAACTGCTGTAGGCTCGAATCCCACCAGGCTCAAGGTTGACTCAGCCTTCCATCCTCTCAGGGTAGGTAAATTGAGGACCCAAGATTGTTGGGGGCAATAAACTGACTTTGTAAAAATGCCGCTTAGTAATAAGCAGGCATATACAATGGAATGAAGGCTATTGCTGAGCACACTGGGTTGCATCCCAAAAATTGTAAGCTGCCCTGAGTCTCCGGAGAAGGGTGGCATATAAATGTAATTAAAAAAAAAGATGTTTTTTCCAAAAGGCAAGTGGATTTTCTTGTTCTTGTTCTTTCTTTGAAAATGTTTCATTTCTCATCCAAGAAGCTTAAGTTGAATTGAATGAATTAAAGAAGCTTCTTGAAGCAAAATGTTTTCAAAAGAAAAAAGAACAAGAAAGCTCAGTTGTCTTTTGGAAAAAGCACCTTTGGGACAACCATGACCTGGATGATTGAGAATCTCTGTAGACAACCAAAAGACCATCGTCTTCAAATTCCTGTAAATGTCAATGTCAACTGACAATTAACAAACCCAAAACAAGGAAACACTCTTGGGAGAATTGAATTCCCAGAAGTAAAACTTTATTGGATGCACCATGTTGGTACTGAAGAAACAAAACCATCTCTAATTTTTCCATGCTTGCCCAGTTAAACAGTGACTTCCCATTCTCCCCACCCCTGGGTGATAACATTGTCCAATTATGAAACATTCTTTTGTTCTGGGAACACTCCATTTCTTTCTCAAGCATCTGCACCAGTGAGAAAGAGATGGACTGTTCCCATAACAAAAGAACATGTCAATCACTTGTCAACCTTGGAAACTTCGAGGTTGCCACATTCAGTGCCTGGGAATTTGGGAGGGGGGATTTCATAGTGATGTAGAAGACTAGACATAACAACATTCTTTCTCACAGAGTCAAGGACATGTTGCTCTACACCTGGAGGGGAATGACTGGGAGGATGTCTCCAATTGGGACAAAGATTTGATTGGGCCATTTGATGGACTGATGGGTGAAGGGGATGGATCTTTGAATTCTGTTTTGGCAAGGGAAAACCTAGAACTCTCAGATTTGGGTTAATGTTAATGTTTCAGCGAACCAACTCCAAACCAATAAACTCCAAGACAAGCAATTCCTCAAAGTTCCATTTTATTAAAGTTGTCATATTGGCACATCTGGAAAAAACCCGAATCAGAGGGTTCCGGATTTTCCCTTCCCAAAAGAGAATCCAAAGATCCATCCCCTGCACCCATCAATCCAACACATGGCCCAATCTAATCTTCATCCCAGCTGGAGACATCCTCCCAGTCACTTCTCTCCAGGTGCAGAGCAACATGTCCTTGACTATCTGAAAAAGAATGTTGTTGAGTCTCATCTTCCACCTCTCTATGAAATCCTCCCTCCCAAATTCCCAGGCACTGAATGTGGCAGCCTTGAAGCTTCCAAGGCTGACAGAATGTTTCATTGGACAATGGGGAGAATGGGAAGTTTCCCTTTGGAAAAAGGGCAACTTCTCCCCAGGGGTGAGGAGAACGGGAAGTTGCCCTTTGGAAAAAGCACATTTGGTCCCTTGGTTGTTCTGTTTTGCCAAAAGAAGAGGGAGATTTAAGAAACCGTCAGAGAATTTCTAGTGTCATGCCCCTGGTGGAGACTGACTCTGAGGGAGAGAAGGAACAGCCAACAGGGAGTGGTCTACTCGGGAGGAGAGAACCATGATCCTCTTCATGGGTTGCAGGTGTGAGATCTGCATAAGAGTCTGGACCTGCATGCTAACAAACGCTGGAGACAAATTAGTGTTTTATTCCTAGATGAGGTTTATCTTGGTGGGCATTCTTCCAACAGACTGTACCTGATTATCTTCCTGAAGTTTGTAATTATTTATCCTGGTCTGTCGTAGAACTTTATTCAGTGCGGTTTGTTTTTGGTTTTTGCTTCATTATCTGCTCTTTGAATTTGAACTGTGTTTCTTTTGTTTGGAATGTTATTTTGAAAATAGTTTAATCTTCAACTGTGAACAATTAAACAGTGAAGCCAAGTTGAAGGCATTAAAAGACCTTTATTTATGTTTTGGTTTTTGTTATATTTTTGATACACTCTGGGTCATCACATCTAGGGACTTTCAGTACCTTGGCATGATGAAATTCAGTATCTTGCAATGAGATTTAATTCACACAAGACCATACCCAACCAGAGACTTTGTTTTAACTTGAAGGGGGGGAACCTCCTCCATGACAACAGAAGTTGCTTGATAAAATGGGAAAATGCAGGGCTTGCCTTGAGTCATATTCATTCTGTCTTTGTCACTGCTTTTTTGTTAGAATAGCTGCTTGGGGAACTGGGGTTGCCCACAGGATAGGATGAAACAAAGAACACAAATCGTGCATTTTCCTCCACTTGCAACTGAAAGCATTCACTTTTCAGAACCAAACCTAAAATCCACTGAGACCAGTAAGGACAGCACTGTTGGAGAGTGCTTTGATTCCATGGGTCACTAATAGCCAACTTAGCTGAAAACCTTTCTTTTAGAAATCATAGTTTTTACAGGAACCGCTAGCAGATTGTCCTTGAGAAAAGTCAAGCTGTTATTCTCTTTCGATCGTTCTCTTCCACCCCTCCCCATCTCTACTCTCCTTTGCAAATATCTCTGCCTTTCTCAAATGGGGCAAGCTTGTCTTTGTCACTGCACTGCTATCTCCGTTGTTTGCCTTAATGTCTTTGGATAGAGTACAATGCTTTGATTGATTTTATATATATAAGTTGTCAGGCAAATGCAGGGGGAGTACGCTGTTATGCCAAGAAGCCCCTGCAGATAAGCCCTTGAAAATGAGCCCTTGAGGTTCTTGTTTCTTCCTCTTTCACTTCCTCCTCCACCTTCTTTTTAAAACTTCTTTCCAATCTTGGAGAAGTCAAAAGTTATGAAGAATTTAAGCACTGAATTTCAGAAAAAGGGACAGAATCATGTACAGTATTACAATGCAGGCTGAAGAAGCTTCTTGGATGAGAAGTGAAACATCTTCAAAAACCCCAAGAAAGTTGCCTCTTGAAAAACCACCTGTGTGTGATGACCCAGGGTGGGATACAAAACAAACAGTCACAGAAAACAGGTAAAGCCCCTTTTATTCCTTCACTTTGCTTCCAAGCTCCGAATATCTTTGATGGAAGACAAAAAAAACTCCCACACGTTACACGAAGAAGGAAAAAAGCAACACAAACTAGCCAAGATAAGGGCTGGAGGATGTCCACAGATAACACATACTGGGAAGGATGCCAAACTCAGAGAGGAACTATAAACTAGAGATATTTACATGCTTTGTTTCCAGCGTTCACCAGTACGCAGGTCCATATTCTTATTCAGTTGTCACAGCTGCAGCCCATGAAGTGGATCAAGGCCCTCTCCTCCCGAGTAGACCACATCTCTCCCTTATCCTCTCCTCCCTGCATGCCCTAGGATGGATAGGAGATGGGCCTGGGTCCTCTTCTGACTGCTCAGCTGGCCTCTGCCCTTCCCTCCTCCACAACCTCCAGAGCAACACTTCCACTCCCTGTAGCCTGTTCCTCCTCTTCCTCAGAGTCAGTCTCCACCAGGGTCATGACACTGTGGGACAAGATAGGCTGATGAGTTTTCAAAAGACTACCATCTCACAGTTGAGTTGAACTTCAATCTATCCAGGCTGGTAGTTCCCAAGTATTGAAATATGTTAGTGTGTAAAAAATGTTAGCTGCATTATTATTATTATTATTATTATTATTATTATTATTATTATTCCTTAAATGTCAGCAGAATTCCTGAAGGGTAGCATTATCATTTCTCAGCAAATGGTATTAATAACATTTAGACTTATATACCACTCCATAGTGCTTTTACAGCACTCTCTAAGTGGTTTACAGAGCCAGCATTTCGCCCTCAACAATCTACGTCCTCATTTGACTCAGCCTTCCTCAAAAGGATGGAAGGCTTGAATAGGTCAGGGTTGAACTCCTGGCGGTGAGCAGAGTTAGCCTGCAACAATGCACTCTAACCACTGTGCCAATTGTTCCCCTTTAGATTCCAGGGACACAGTGGCTCAGTGGCTAAGACATTGAGCTTGTCAATCAGAAAGGTCAGCAGTTCGGCAGTTCGAATCCCTAGCACCACATAACGGAATGAGCTCCCATTATTTGTCCCAGTTTCTGCCAACCTAGCAGTTCAAAAGCATGTAAAAATGCAATTAGAAAAATAGGAACCACTTTGGTGGGAAGGTAACAGTGTTCCATGCACCTTAGGCATTTAGTCATTCCGGCCACATGACCACAGAGTTGTCTTAGGACAGCAATGGCTCTTCAGCTTTATAATGGAGATGAGCACTGCCCCCTAGAGCCAGAAATGACTAGCACATATGTGCGAGGGGAACCTTTACCTTTAGATTCCAGGGAAGAGGCAATCAAGTATGATATGTTGAACAAACGGCAATTTTTTGTATGAATGAGAATGCTCTGGTTCCATTCCGTGGCTCTGCAGAAAAATAAAGCTGTTGTCATTTATGCTGTCATAAAGGTCAGGTAAGAGCCTTGGTGGTGCAGGGTATTAAACGCCTAGCACTTAGTTCCAGCTGCCTGCAATTACTGCAGGCTCGAATCCCACCAGGCTCAAGGTTGACTCAGCCTTCCATCCTCCCACGGTAGGTAAATTGAGGACCCAAGTTTGTTGGGGGCAATAAGCTGACTTTGTAAAAATGCCGCTTAGTAATAAGCAGGCATATACAGTGGAATGAAGGCTATTGCTGAGCGCATTGGGTTGTGCTCCAAACATTGTAAGCCTCCCTGAGTCTCCAGAGAAGGGCAGCATATAAATATGAACAATAATAATAATCCTAGATAGAAGAAAAAACATTTAGTTGCTTAGAGGTATAATTTTAAAGTAGAATTCACCCACCTGAGGTTTTTTTTCTGATTAGATCCAATTGCATGCTTCACAACTTATTTATTTTGAGGTGGGTGGGATGAAAGGCAAGAAGACTTCAGTGGTTTGTCAGTATCTGCCCTTCTCAGAATGGCTGAAAGCAGGATAAAGGAAGCAGAGGGGTAGGATAACCTCAATTTAATGTATATTGTCCATCAATATACATTCCTTTGGGAGTCCTTTGGGAGTTGGGCAGCATATAACTTTAATTAATAAATAAATCAGGCTGAAAAAAAAGTAAGAGTTCAAAGATAGTTGAGTTCAAAACATAGTTTATTATTGCTACCTCTAATACAAGATTCTCATCAACTAACAGTCAACTCTAAATTGGCACTAGAAAAGGGTCAACAGAATTCACTAGAGGCTGGACATCCCATCCCTTGTGACAATGCAATGACTCCAGATTGATGATGTATATTTAACCCCACCAGGGATGGGATCCCACCAGTATAACTACCGGTTCCATTGCTCTGTGTTGCACCTGTATGTGTGAGTCACGCAAGTGCAATTTACGACCTGCTGAGCTGCCTGGACAGCTGAGCAGTGCTGCGTGCAAGCGCGTAGCAGTTGGAAAAGCCCTTTTTTCCTGCTTTTCCAGCCGCAGCTGTGTCACGCAAAGCAGCTGCGGTTGAAAAAGCAGGAAATAAAGGTCAGGTAAGAGCCCGGGCGGGCGGGTGGGACAAAACAGCAGCAGACATAGAACCCATACTATGCATGCTCTCTGTTTGCTGCTTTTCAGAGCAACCGGTTCTACAGAAGTAGACAGAACCGGTAGAATCCCACCCCTGAACCCCACTTTCCAGCTTAGTCTCCTCTTCTCCACTAACATTGGGTAAAATGCACATAACATGTTACCCAGTATATCTATTATTTAGCAAAAATTAAAAAACCATTCAGCCACATGTGTATGGACCTTGGGGATCCACAACCTTGTTTACCAAATCATCTCTTACTGGAGGCATTTACAGAAAGGTCAAAAAAGGCCAAAGATAAGCATTGGTTTTACCCCCTTGCTTTACACTAAGGAGAAACATAGCACAAACACAGGCTCAATATACACTCACACAAACATGCAGAATAATAATAGAGTTGGAAGGACTTTAGAGGTCTTCTAGTCCAGGGGTCGCCAACCTTTTGGACCTCAGGGACCACCAAACTCATGATTTTAAATCCCGCAGACCACTATGATGAACTTTGACTGAAGGTGGCTTGCTGACGTTGATGGGAAAGTCAGTCCCATATTCCAGAGCTGCAGTAGTCACAAGACTGGCCCTTTGGTCATCCCGGAGCTGCTCCAGGATGACCAAAGGGCCAGTTCTGTGAATTCTGCAGCTCTGGAATATGGGACCAACTTTCCCACCAATGTCAGCAAGCCACCCCAGGGCAGATTTCCCTCCCCCACCATTGGTCTTACTTTCTAGTTACAGCTCACATGGCTCTACTCAAGTTAAGGTATGTGCTCGGCCGAAGGGTGGAGGCCAGCGGGTGGGCGGCACAACCTTCCCACACAGCCTGGATTAATTGCTTTGGGGGGTGCTTTGGTGGGGGGACATTTCTCTGCGCACTACCAAAATTTTCTCATGGACTAACAGTGGTCCCAGGCCCACTGGTTGGTGACCACTGTTCTAGTCCAACTGCTTGCTCAAGCAGGAGACCCTATACCATTACAGACTCTCTTCTTAGAGGCCTCCAGTGATACAGCAACCCATAACTTCTGAAGGCCAGCCATTCCAGTGGTTGATTGTTCTGTCAGGAAATTTCTCCTTAGTTCTAGGTTGGTATTCTCCTTGATTAATTTCCATCCATTGTTTCTTGCCTGGCCTTCAGGTGCTTTGGAAATTAGGTTGAGTCCTTTTTTGTGGCAATACTTCAAACATTGAAACAATGCTATCATATCACCCCTAGTCCTTTTCTCTAGACTAGACATACCTAATTCCTCCAACCATTCTTCATATATTTTAGTCTCCAGGCCCTTAATTATCTTACTTGTTTTTCTCTGCACTCTTTCCAATGTCTCAACATTTTTTTATAATGCGGTGACCAAAACTGGATGCAATATTCCTCACCTATTCAGCACAGTTGTCTTTTGATTAATTTAGATCACCATACTAGCATGCTATATGCTTTTAATGTACTTGATTGGCTATTCCAACATTCCATGAACGCTCAATTACTTCTCACCGATCATGGGTTCAGTTTCCACTCAACTGGTTCTTGTAAGAAGGAAGAATTGTTTCTTCGTGTAATCCTCTCTTACCTTTTTAAAAAGTCAAGTTTCAGAGACCGTGTCCCGGTGTTTCTTCTACTTCCCCAAACCAGATCAACCTTGAATTTCCACTTATTTAATTTTCTCATTTATCCTTCAAGATCCATCCTACCATATCTGCTTCAGCTGGTTTTCGCTGAAGTGCCTGGGCTTAATTTGAGTACGAGAAGTCACTGGTTTTTCATTAAAAGGGTAAAATGCTTAGCTGAGATTGAATAATTGGCTCTTACAATATTCTTAACAGCTGCCCTCTTATGTGAGTGGTTCACAAACACTTGACTTCTCAGCATCATTACACCCTCCTCCATTTTTTTAAAAAAATTCCCATAATGGATGACTTCACTCAACGGTTTCAGAGGTAAAGGGTTTACAATCAGATTTTCATGCAAAGCTGGATCCTTCCATAAATCAAACTTTGAATATGCATAATTCTCTCTTCCCTACGTAAAGGTTTTTTGTGCACCTTGCTTTCTACAAAATCAGCCACACACACACACACTCCTTTTCTTGTCTCTTGGAAGCAATTCTGAGTAATAGCTCAAACACATGCCAGTATGCCATTTATAAACCAAGGAATGGTTTCATCACAAAGGCCTGCCAGTCTAAGCCAATTTATTATATGCGGTACAAGTGTTAAACTGCTTTAAATCAATAGTTAAGAAGACAGGGGAATACTCGGGGTGCAGTAAGTCATCATTTTAATGAAATATAGATTATTCCAAGACTATTAAAGAAGTGGTTGGGTGACAGGAAAATGGTACACTTTTTTTTCCCCTCAGAGTTAAACAAAACGCATCTATTTTAGTGGAGCAAAATCGATATGTAGCTATGACCTGCCATGTAACCTGAATGTGTAAGTAAATTTATAGGCAGAATTAGCCACTGCTAAAGAGGCAGGTTGTGTTACAGATCTGGCCTATTTCATCTGACCGAGTTAAGGGATAGGTTGTGGGAGGGACAGAGGAATGAAACCAATCAAGTCCCACACTTTGCTTGAAAGGCACTTCACTATGCAGCTGATAGCACCATGTGATGACTTTACCATGGTTTGCAGTGTTGGAAGTGAAATCCATCTGGTTCAGTTCCAATCTAGGAGAAAAGCACTGGGAATAAAATGGAGGCTTGAGGCTGATTGAAAAGAAAGGTTCCATTTATTGATGAAGCAAAACCACCAACTACATGTGATTTTGGGACAGCTGACAAAATGGAGTTGAGAGTGGGTGGATTTTATACCTTCTTTGGGCTTTGCATTTGAGCTTCCTGTTCCTGTGCAAGAACATGACTTTAACATTCTATTGACTGCTGTCAGGTTCCTATGGGGTCATGAATGACTCTATAGGCAAAAGGGGAAATGCAAATCTGAGCTAATTTTGTCAACCTTCTGTTTGTTGCTTATCTGGAGTTTCTGTCTGGCCCAGTCTTTCTGATGAATTACCAAATCTGCATTTCTAAAAGCTGGCCTCCTCAGTTTCTACTTGGAGCAGGGAAACTGGACTGGTTTCTGCCTCCCTTAAGATTTTTTTTATTTCTCCTTTAGGGGAAATATTTCATCCTGCCTTTTTAATATTTCCCAAAACATTTCATTCTGGGGGGAAGGATGATTCCTACTGCAGGAACCATGCTAAACCTGTTTGACTGTCTCCTTTTGCTGAAACCCCTTAAAATGTGCTACCAGGTTTCCTATATTTTGAATTTGAATTTGAATTCTTTATTGTCATTGCATGTACAGTATATACACAGTATACATACGAAATTCACATAACACCCAGAGACCAGACCCAACATGCACACACACATGACAATCACCAAACACCCCTCCACCCGCCAAAATTCCCCACCCCCTAAAAACACACAAGCATCTTTACAACAGACCAAGTAATCCTGTCCAACAGCTCGCTGATGGTGGTCCTTAAGTTCACTGTTAAGTGCAATTATAGCTCTGGCATAAAAACTGTTCAGAGTGGTCCGAGTTTTAATTGTTCTGTATCTTCTGCCAGAAGGCAACAGTTCACAAAGATTGTAAGCAGGATGGCAAAAGTCTCTGAGAATGTTGTGCAACTTCCTCAAACAGCGAGATGTGAAGATGTCGTCCAGGGCTATTTTATATTTTGGTTGATCATGGTATGTTTATTGGGATCATTCACAAATATTGAAGATCAGATATTTCAAATGCACATGTACAAATCTGCCTTGCCAGATTTTGGGGGATGGCAGAGAAATGTTTCTGGAGAGAGGGGTGGCCCATGTAACCAGCTCTGCTGCCTTCAAGGACAGAGATATCCTCCCCCCAAAAAAAAAAATCCTATTAAGGAAAGGTCTTGGCTGTTAATCCAATTCTCACACAATGGAAGGGATTTTGTATCATTCAGACAATGAAATGAGGTAGATCAGCCCTCAGGCAAAGCACATGGGAGAAAATTTGTAGCTCAAGTTGAAATGAGGGATCCTTGAGCTTGGTTGCTTTCTTGCACGTGTTTCTCATAGTACACTGATGATGTTACCTAGTTTGGGTCATGAAACATCTGCAAGAAAACAGCCAAGCTCAGAGAGCATCAAGGACCCCCTCATATGAGATAAATCAATTGCGTGGGACATCACCCCCAATAACAAGGTCATGGAGAACAAAAGTACAAAACAGAATGTGGGATGGGATGGGATGGGATGGGATGGAATGGAATGGAATGGAATGGAATGGCTCTATTTCAGTTCATGAATATATTCTGACAAGTCCGCTGATCATGGCTAAAGTTTTGGGTAGAAAGGAAGGAACTAGATTGTCCCCAAGAGAAGTCAAAGGGGGCTGATGGTCTTGCAGAAGTTCTTGTCTGCTTCTAACTGAAGTTCTTGTCTGCTTCTAACTGAAGAGGGCCACACAGCGTGTTGAGAAAATGTGAGAAGAAATATCTCGGTCCCTAATGGAAGCAGAAAATTTGGAAATTAAGCTCAGCAGGTACGATCAGCCTGTGCCGTTTTCCAATGAGATCATTTGTCCTTGTACTGAAGTGTGTTGATTATATTATTGCATTCTGCTTCTCTCTCTCTGGCTTGCCCAACCTCCTCCTTCACATCTTCCCCCAATTTCCCCCTGCTGCTTTTAATAAAATGAATCAAAAGTGCTTTAGAATAAATTGCAATAAAGCAAATGTTTTCCCACACAGATGTTCTTGTTGTTTCATCCTACAGGCCCTGAATTCCAAGAAGCCAGACTGAATAAACTGGGTGATTTTTCTGCTCATCCACAGAGCACATCTCATCTCTGGAACTCCAGTAGACTTTCTGAATTAGTATCAATTATTCTGGAAATTCTTAACAGTGCTTTGAAGGGAGCCCAAATTTTCAGCCTGGCCTGGATCTTTGCTAATAATATGTCAGTCCAAACAAACAGCATCTGCTTACCTGATCAAATTGTAGCTGCAGAGGTTTGATCTTGAAGGAGAGCTATTACAAAGTTGTTTTTTCTCTTTAGATCACAGCTGTCCAAGTTGGCACCTGGAAGACTTGTGGACTTTCAAACATGTTGGACTTGTCTGGCTGAGAAATTCTGGGAGATGAAGTCCACAAGTCTTCAATTGCCAAGGTTGGACACATTGCTTTAGATTAAACATGACTGCTAATTTAGAAGAAAGCATTATTCTTATATTTGGAGTTTGGGAATTTCCAACCAATTTGATAACTTTGGGCCAATCATTCTCCATCTTCCTCACAGAATGGCCCCATTTAGTGGACATATAGACTTGTGATTGTCAAGCATAGGAAATCAGAAGTCCAGGTAGTTCAAATGAATATAGGTTTCTTATATGCTGAAGCACTGTACAAGAATCTCAACTACTAACAGTCAAAGCACGTTGACACTAGATAAGTCAGTGGAATTCAAGGTGGGCTGGACTCAGATAATTTGTGAGCACAAAGAGACTCGAGAGTGATGATATGTTTGACCCCTTCCTCAGGTTCAGCCTGGTCATCTTCTACAGCAGGGGTGTCAAACTCAAGGCCCAGGGACTGAATCTGGCCCATGGGGTTCTTAGATCTGGCCCATTGACCCACTCTGGAAACAGCAAAGGACCAGCCCACAGTGCCTCTGCCAGCAAAAATGGAGTTCAAGAGAGTCATGCATGGCCCTCCCGAGCTCCATTTTTGGCCATGATGGCCTCCTGCAGCCCTCTCTGCCAATGAAAATAGAGCTGAGGGAGGCCTCACGCAGTTGGCTCGGGCTCCATTTTCAGCTGCAACAACAGCCTCCTGCAGACCTCTGCCAGCAAAAACAGAGCCCAGGTGGGCTGTGTGCAGCCTCCCTGGGCTCTGTTTTCCCTGGCAGAGGGCTGCAGGAGGCTGTCATGGCCAAAAATGGAACATTGATGAGTGACATCAAGCTGGCCATGCCTCCAGCCACACCTACCCTGGCCCCCTGAGGTCAAACACAACCCTGATGAGGTCCTCAATGAAATTGAGTTTAACACCCCTGTCCCACAGTGTTTTCCTGTTAGTTTAGGACTATCATATCTGCATTGAAAAAAATCTGAGCAACATTACACTTTTGCAGCTCACATGTAGTAGCCAATGCAAGGTTTCTTAAACTCTCAGAAAAGAACATGTTTCACTAAATACAAATCTTCCTTCCTTCTTGAGCCTCACTGGGGCATTAACCCTGAATGGTCACATTTCTTCCCATCTAGTTCAAAGGTCAATCCACTGACCAAACAGATAGTGTTAATCAGAGGTGGTATTCAGCAGGTTCTGACCAGTTCTGGAGAACCGATAGCGGAAATTTTGAGTAGTTCGGAGAACCAGCAAATCCCACCTCCGACTGCCCCCCCCATCTATTCTCTGCCTCCTGAGTCCCAGCTGATCAGCTGGGTCTTCTTTGGTTTCCCTGCACAGGAGAACAGAGCTGAAAAGCAGGTTAGTGGTGTGGGGAGGTAATGGGGATTTTGCAGTAATTTTCTCCAGGAGTGGGGAGGAAATTGAGATTTTACAGTATCCTTCCCTGCCACACCCACCAAGCCACGTCCACCAAGCCAAGCCACACCCACCAAGCCACACCCACCAAGCCAAGCCATGCCCACCAAGCCACGCCCACAGAACTGGTAACAAAAAATGTTGAATCCCACTACTCCATATCCATTGCAATATTGCTTCTTGATCTGTTTCCTAAAAGAGGGTTTTGTGCTGTGTTGATTATCTTGGATTTTATTCCGGGCATCTTTTCCTCTCCTCTGCTTTTATTTGAATTAAGAGAATTAATTCATGATTCCTCATGCTTAATTCATTTCTCATCTCTGCATCCTACCCACCCATCCCAAAACAAACTTTTTTTCCCCACTCTATACAGGTTTTTTTTTTCTTTGTTCGCTTTGCTTTGGTCAAGTCATTAAATATGAACTCTTTGAAATTCTGCATGTGCTTGCATGCTGCTATAATGAGGTTCATAATCACATTCCCCTTTTCTTCCATCACAGAACTGGCCATGAGGTTTTCGATTTAAATGTGTTGATTTTCTTTGTTGATTTTCTCTGCCCCAGCCAGTGTTGCTGGTATTGGTAGTAGATGTGAAATATTGTATGTGTGTTAAATTTAGGGAACAAACAAGTAAGAATATATTTTTCCTCCTTGTTTTGACCACTTAAATGCAGAGAGCTGTTGGCTTAGACGGACCTTTGGCCTATTTTGTGAGCTCCTTGGTGATTCTTTCCCACTTTCGAAATGTATTTGGTCATATTGGTTTAATAATTTTTTAACTTTTTTAGATTTGTTATTGTATGTTTTTATGATGTGAGCCGCCCTGAGTCCCTAGGGAGATAGGGCGGCATATAAGACCTAATAATAAATAAATAAATACATTCTGAGTTTGTTTTCTTGCGGACATTTCATTACCAAACTATGTAACATCATCAGTGCTAGTAAAGGAGTAGGATATGCAAACCCTATTCTCTAACCAGCACTGATGAAGGTGTTGTGGTTCACAGCCTGTGCAGATGGCAGTGGAATCAGACAGTGGGGAAGAAAGGGGATTAGTCCGGGAATCTGGAGAGGATTCAGACGAGGGTCCTGCATCTGATGCAGAGATGGGGCCAGGACCATCTGGGAGTGGAGTGCTGCGTCGGAGCCTTCGGAGTCTGGCAGCAGTGAGGCAGAGGAACAAGGGAAGCCTGTTCCCAATGTGCATGTGCGCAGAGCTGCTAGAAGGTGAGAGCAGCTGAAACAAAAGGGGCCACTCGCGAGTAAGGCTGGGAGGTGATTGCCCCTCCCATAAGGTATAAAGGACAGGCAAAGATGCCGAAACCTTTGCAGGAAGCAAAGTCATTTTTTTCAGTTCAGATTAATTCTTGAAGCTCTTTGTACTTCAGTTGGTTTTTGTTCTAGTTCATTTGACACTTCTGTTATTGGCAGCACTTCACAGGAAAGAAAGGTGGGTGCTTATCTCAAGAGACTGTTTGAGATTCATTACCAGCAGACACTAAGTAGGAGCAGGGAAGTTCCCATGGTTGGGACACAGGGTTAGAGGTTAGCATACCCAGAGTTTGAGACCTGAGTGGGGTGGGGTAAACTCCCATCCTTTGCTCCAGCTCCTGCCAGGGACATGAAAGAAGACCCCAAATGGGCATACCTTGAGCAATGGTGAGCTTTGGTGGCTCAGGCTGTTAAATGCCTGCTCTTAAGATCCAGCTGTCTACAATTACTGTAGGCTCGAATCCCACCAGGCTCAAGGTTGACTCAGCCTTCCATCCTCTCGGGGTAGGTAAATTGAGGACCCAAGATTGTTGGGGGCAATTAGCTGACCTTGTAAAAATGCCGCTTAGTAATAAGCAGGCATATACAATGGAATGAAGGCTATTGCTGAGCGCATTGGGTTGTGCTCCAAAAATTGTAAGCCGCCCTGAGTCTTCGGAGAAGGGCGGCATATAAATGTAATTAAAAAAAATGGTGATGTCACTGGCTAATTCTTTCGACTCAGTGCTTCCAATACAAGTGAAAGTCTAGAACTGAAGTGAAGCACAGCTTCAAAAGTTCCCATAGACCAAGTGATATATCTATGTCCAATTTGATAGAAATATTTTTTACAAAACATTTGAACTGAGTTTGGAAGAAAGGTTTCAAGTGCAAGCAAAGAAAAACCAGGGTGAAAGCAAATATGTGTGTCCCAGGATAATGTTGCAGGATACAAAGGTTTAGTCTTCCAAACTTTTGGGCTCAAGCCAGAGCGCATCCCCAGGCAACTTCTATTTCTCCAGGAGGGAGAGAGAGAGAGAGAGAAGTTCCAAGAGAAAAAAATCCAGGAGAGAAGAGAGAAATAAGTTCCTTGAGATAGGCTCCAGCATGAGTCCAAAAGCTTGCAAGACGAAATCTCTGGTTCCAATGACCAACTCAGATTGGATCCTGCAAACATCAGAATTGTTATGTATGCAGGTTTGAATGTCATTGGTTTAGTTTGAACTGTTCTTGTAAAATGTCAAAAATGATTGGTTTAAAAAGTGCAGGAAAATCCTGCACTCTGATTGGCTGGCAACTGCGGCTGCTGGCTATAAGTAGCAGCCGCAGCCCAGCCAACTCGGGTCTGTTATGAGCTGTAGTCACTAATAAACTCTTCACTGAAGCACTCCGCGTCTGACTCTTCATGCAAACTTAACAAGAATATTTGCTGATAATATCCAAAACATAGGAAAAGACAGAAAGCTGACGAGGCTGAGATGGAGGTCATCTGCAGGATTCCACCATCTGGATATAGACAAGACATCCAAACCCTTACAAAATCGTTGATGCAGTTTGGCAGGCTTATAAAGACCTAATATAGAGGACAAGAGTTAGATCTTCTCCAGAAAGGTGTCTTGTTATCAAGCAAAGCTGGCTGTTAATTTTTCCAGGCACTCTAGGAAATCACTTGCAGTTATTAAACACTGTTTTGCAGCTGCTTTTATTGCAATTTTATTTGGCAATATTTATTGTTGTTACTGACTTCACTTTGGCTATTTTTATCTCTATATTGCTGCCATCTTAACAGTTGTATATTGGATTTCTACTGCATACGTTTAACAGATGCTTACACCCTGCATGAGTTGTAGGGCAGGTTAAAAATGTGGTTCCTACCTAGATGGAACTGTAAATAATGAGACATTTGGAAACAGAGAAATCTGTCAAAAGGGAATGAAGGATGTACAGCTGTTCCTAAAATGTTAATTTTCATAGCTCTAGATCATCGATGTTATGTTGGTTCACAAATGATGCTTCAATTAAACTGATTTATTGCTAATGCCTATACACAGGAATATTCTCAACAATTTAGCACTTGTCTGGAGTTATATAAACGTCCATAGAATTCAAGGGAGGTTAAACTTACTCCACTTGTGCCTATATAGGGATTCTAGACTGGTCCCTCTTTTGACTCCTCCTCCAGGTTCTGCCATTTTTTCTCCTACGGCTTCCAAGTTTGCCTTATGGTTACATACAGTCTGTTGAAGCACTTGGATCTTGTAACCACTCCTTGTTTCCCACCTGGGTTTTCCAGATAAGTGTGGCTGGAGCAGACAGACAGACAACCCTGGTAAACAGCCAGGAAATAAGTAAAAGGTAAAGGTAAAGGTTACCCTTGCACATATGTGCTAGACATTTCCGGCTCTAGGGGGCAGTGCTCATCTCTGTTACAAAGCCAAAGAGCCAGTGCTGTCCGAAGTCGTCTCCATGGTTATGTGGCTGGCATGACTAAACACCGAAGGTGCACGGAACGCTGTTACCTTCCCACCAAAGGGCTCCCTATTTTTCTTCTTGCATTTTTACATGCTTTCAAACTGCTAGGTTGTCAGAAGCTGGGACAAGTAATGCGAGCTCACTCCGTTATGAGGTGCTAGGGATTTGAACCACCGAACTGCCAACCTTTCTGATCGACAAGCTCAGCATCTTAGCTACTGAGCCATGGCGTCAGTAAGTAGGGACACACTAACCACTTTGGGTGTGTCCCTAATTATTTGTGTTGAACCAAACACTGGCACATCAGGTTTTTTTGGAATACATGGAGACCCAGTAAACTTAAAGCAACATCAAAACCTTACTGGTTACAAATTATATTTGTTCTTTCCAACACAAATATACACACATGGTCTTCTTCACATACCAGCATTCTTCTCAGCCAGCTGTCAGGCACTATTAGAGGAATGGAAACTTTTAACATCTACATTAAAAAAGGATTTGAGGAGTGGGTGAGCTTCAGGATTCCTTCTACATGTAGTCCTCATGTTACGATGGTTAACTGGGGTCAGAATTCCCATCACTAACTGATACAGTAATGTCACCGGACATTACTGTATTACATTGCTTTGCGATGGCAATCTAGCACTCCCCCTGACTGCCATTAAGCTAGGGTTTTGGCTCATTAAGTGATGATATGATCGATAATGGGCAGTTTGAAATATCATCAAGATTGAACCGCTTTGCTTCTTTCACACTTAATGGTTTTCAACTTGCCAATGAACTGGGGGAAGGAAAAAGGAATGTGGAGAATGTATGCAGAGATGGTGAGAGGATGGAGCCCGCAAGGTCACCATTGCAGGTGCTCGAGAAAGAGATGGACCATTCTCATAACAAAAGACAGTCTCATAATTGGTCAATGTGATCAAACAAGGGTGGGGAGAAGGAGAAAGGATTGTTTAACTGGGTAAGATTTGTGTGGGAAACCAGAGATTGTTTCATTTCTTCAGTACCAACATGGTGTAACCAATAAAGTTTTACTGAGCCACTGTGGCACAGTGGTTAGACTGTCAACCTTGGAAGCAAACAACCAGATTGACCACCTCTTCCCCTCCCCAGGGGTACCCTATGGCTTATCTGGAAATTTATCATGAAATTGCTTCACTAGTGTATCCACTTTTACATCCCACCTTTTTAACCCAAGTATCTTCAGACACCTTCCAATGTATTAGATACTCAACCTGCCTTTGTAAAATCTAGATTTTTTTTCACCTCATAATGTCTTTCCCCTTGTATTACAACTGGCTTGGTGGGAGCAGTTGTCTGAGGCCTTAACCTTGAACTGACAGCTGGTTTTAACGAACTATTGTGGAAGACTGTGTGTATTTTCCCTAGTATTTGACCGAGGCTGAGTTGGACAGATTAATCACTTTCACTATGAGGAAAGGTCCCAAAAACTTTGCTCCCAACTTCTTACAAGTAGCTTTAACCTAAGGTATTTAGTAGACAAATAAACTTGGTCTCCCACCCGGAAGGGGAGCTGACATAGAGTACAGCACTGCAAGCTACTTCTGCTGACTGCCAGCTGCCTGCAATTTGGCAGTTCAAATCTCACCAGGCTCATTGTTGACTCAGCCTTCCATCCTTCCGAGGTGGGTAAAATGAAGACCCAGGTTTTTGGGGACAATATGCTGACTCTAATAAACCGCTTAGAGAAGGCTGCATAGCACTATGAAGTGATATATAAGTCTGTGTTTCCTTGTTTGGGGTTCTCTAATTGGACAGTTGACAGATATATTGGATGCATCCGGAACTTCTCTAAATTCAGAACCAAGCTGTCTTTCAGTTTGAGGCTCCCTCTTAGAATGTCTCAGGCAAGCTGCCTCAAATGTGTTCCAATTATTTTGAAATGAAAACGGGATGCTTTTAATTTAAGGTGATTCCATTTCTGGACACTGTGCATCTCCACAGACTGATGTACCGCAATGTTCTTTGTCTTCCATTGATTGGAGAAAGAGTCAGGGCGGGGGAAGAGAACCAAGATCGCTGGTGTGAATATATCTGTTAAATATGCTCACTGGTGCTTTATGGTGTGAACAGTTCATTCCTCTGGTAGTATTAGACTAAATTCTTCTTCTGCTTCCTTAAACAATAACTGTAAGCCTGATCAGTGGGGGGAGATTTCCCTGGGGTTCTCGCTGTCAGCTTCATTTAAAATGACATTAATTAAGCAAGCAAGGGCAAGCATTCCTTTGCTTATGTGCTGGTGATACTGAAGACATGAACCCAGATTCCATTACTTCGCTAGAGTTAATTTATTTAAATCATTTCTATCCTAACTATTAGGAGTAAGAATAATAATAATAAATATTATTATTAGCATCAATAAATAAATAATAAAGAAAGACAAAAAAAAGTCTGGCTAGTAAATGTGGCAGTACCAGGAGACAGCAGAATAAAAGAAAAACAACTGGAGAAGATAACAAAACACAAAACACCTACAAATAGAAATAAAGTGACTGGCAAAGGCAAGCAAAGGTAGTACCAATAGCAGTAGGTGACCTGGGTGCAATCCCAAAAGAACTGGAGCACCACTTGAACACTATTGGCGTTGACAAATTCTCCATCAATCAATTGCAAAAGGCAGCTTTACTCTGAACAGCTGACATCCTTGATGATAACTGTAACACTGTCAAACATCCAGCTCTACCCTTCCCAAGTCCTTGGAAGGGACTTGATAGGTAGACCAAAATGCCAAATCCAATCGGTTTGTGTGACAAACCGTAACAATTGTCACCGTCATCATCATTGTCATCATCATCACCATCATCATCAACCTTGGGAAGGACTCCATAGAGGGATAAAAATGCCAGATCCAGTCTAAACATCTAGTTGATTGTATGACAAACCATCATAAAAGTAATGGTATTAACAGCTTACATCCTGTGACAATACCTTTAATATTATTAAACAACAACATCTGCTTATCTCAGATCCTTGGGAAGGACTCAATGGGTGGATAAAAATGCCAATTCAATCCAAACAACTGTCTGACTGTGCAGCCAACCATCAGAGTTTATATTCTGCCACAACACCTTTAACACCATTAAATCACATCCACCTATCCCAGGTCCTTGGGAAGGACTTGACAGATGGATAAAAATGCCAAATGCAGCTTAAACATCTGGCTGATGGTGTAATGAATCATCATAATCCAGTCTCAACATCTGGCTGACTGTGTGTTAAACCATAATAATGACAGCTTTACTTGGAACAGCTTACATCCTGCAACGACACCTTTTAACACCATTGAACAACATTGTACAAGTCCTGGGGAAGGACTCAATAAATCTAATCTAAACATCTGGCTGACTTCAGAATCAATCATAGTAATAATAATTCCAACAATATCTTTGATTCAAAATCCAAATGCATTTTATAGTACTGAGGAGGGGAAAACAGAAAGAGAGACAGACAAAAGTACTGATGAAATTGTTGGAGCCAGTGGTGGTATTCTTTTTTTACTACTGGTTCTGTGGGTGTGGCTTGGTGGGCGTGGCAGGGGAAGGATACTGTAAAATCTCCAATCAGAGGTGGTATTTGCCGGTTCTCCGAACTACTCAAAATTTCTGCTACTAGTTCTCCAGAACTGGTCAGAACCTGCTGAATTACACCTCTGGTTGGAGCAGAGAAAATGCTTTTTCTGACGAGACCGGTCTATCAGGGCAACCTGATCTACCCCAATATGGGACGGAGCATACTGCTTACACTTTTGCCTTTCAGCCCCAATCCAGGAGCCTTCACAGGCAGTCGCTTTTGCGAAAACTATTTTTATGTTGAATTTATGTTTTACCAACAAAGAAATAAAGGGAGACTAGTATAGATCTATTTCAAGTTATTTAGCTCTCATCAGCTAGCCATATCCTTCTGGGTACGGCTATGTATGGCTGTGAAAGTTGGACCATAAGAAAGGCTGAGTGCCAAAGAATTGAGTCCTTTGAACTATGGTGCTGGAGAAGACTCCTGAGAGTCCCTTGGACTGCAAGGCAATCAAACCAGCCAGTCCTAGAGGAGATCAACCTTGACTGCTCTTTAGAAGGCCAGATCCTGAAGATGAAACTCAAATACTTTGGCCACCTAATGAGAAGGAAGGACTCCCTGGAGAAAAAACTAGTACTGGGAAAGATTGAGGGCAAAAGAAGAAGGGGATGACAGAGAATGAGGTGACTGGATGGAGTCACTGAAGCAGTAAGCATGAGCTTAAGGGCCTTGGTGGCTCAGGCTGTTAATTGCCTGCACTTAAGTTCCAGCTGCCTACAACTGCTGTAGGCTTAAATCCCACCAGGCTCAAGGTTGACTCAGCCTTCCATCCTCTCGGGGTAGGTAAATTGAGGACCCAAGATTGTTGGGGGCAATTAGCTGACCTTGTAAAAATGCCGCTTAGTAATAAGCAGGCATATACAATGGAATGAAGGCTATTGCTGAGTGCCTTGGGTTGTATCCCAAAAATTGTAAGCCGCCCTGAGTCTCTGGAGAAGGGCGGCATATAAATGTAATTAAAAAATAAATAAAATGGACTCCAGAAGATGGTAGAGGACAGAAAGGCCTGGAGGTCCATGGGGTCGTGATGGGTCAGACACAACTTTGCAACTAACAACAACAAGCTGGAGCAGAGATTTATTTCTAAGGTTGTGACAAGACTTGGACTCTGAAAAAGGCAGATAGGAGAAAGGCATATACCTTTGAACCCCGGTGTTGCAGATGACTATTACACATCCCATAAACTGCAAAAATAGCAAACAAAGAAGTCCAAACTGAACCTCACCAAAAATATAACTTGAAGCCAAGATCACCAAACAAAGGCCATGTCACTTTGGCCATGTCATGCGAGCTGACTCTCTTGAAAAGGCTGAGAGTGATCAGTGGAAAAAGGAGAAGAGGCCATCCTAGGATCTGTTGACTGGACATTATAAATGACGATGCTAGGATGATTGCAATGGATCTGGTTGATTGTCTCTTTTGCATAGTCTATAGATGTTGTTAATGTCTATGTGTCTATTGATGGCTGGTTTGTCAGAATGCCAGGCTTCTAGAGATTCCCTGGCATTTTTGGACTTGGCTTAGTCTAAGATGGTCACATTTTCCCATTTGAAACTATGGCTAAATCTGTCTATATGCTGTGAAATTAAAAAATTTCTGTCATGTCTTCTGACTGCCAGGTAGTGTTCATGGATACGTTCTACCAGTCTTCTGCCTGTTTGTCCTACATATTGTATGTTGTAGGTGGCTCCTGTTTTTTTTTCCTTCTGTGGTTGCTGTGTCTTTTGGTTTGCTTAAGATGTTTTGAAGAACTAAGGTCTTCCTAATTCTTCCAGCAACAGCTTAATCTTTTATTTTGCAGTTGCCATACAATGGAAACCACTCTTCAAGGACATTCTACATGCATGTCCATGAACACTCAAAAATCGCAATTTTTTTTTTAATTACATTTATATGCCGCCCTTCTCCGGAGACTCAGGGCGGCTTACAATTTTTGGGATACAACCCAGTGTGCTCAGCAATAGCCTTCATTCCATTGTATATGCCTGCTTATTACTAAGCGGCATTTTTACAAGGTCAGCTAATTGCCCCCAACAATCTTGGGTCCTCAATTTACCTACCCCGAGAGGATGGAAGGCTGAGTCAACCTTGAGCCTGGTGGGATTCGAGCCTACAGCAGTTGTAGGCAGCTGGAACTTAAGTGCAGGCAATTAACAGCCTGAGCCACCAAGGCTCTTAACCAAGGCTCAATTTGCCCTTCAAATCTCAATCTCTGTACCATCCTATTAAATTTCACTTTGTCTTCTCATTTGCTTTCCAGGGCAGGTTCAAACCAATCCTTCCCCACTCTTGTATGTACATAAAGGTAAAGGCTCCCCTCGCACATAGGCGCTAGTCATTCCATCCCTTGGGGGCAATGTTTATCTCTGTTACAAAGCCAAATAGCCAGCGCTGTCTGACGACATCTCCGTGGTCATGTGGACAGCATGACTAAATACTAAAGGTGCACAGAACGCTGTTACCTTCCCACCAAAGTGGTTCCCTATTTTTCTACTTGCATTTTTTTACGTGCTTTTGAACTGCTAGGTTGGCAGAAGCTGTGACAAGTAACAATGGCTCACTCTGATGTGTAGTGCTAGGGATTTGAACTGCCAAACTGCCGACCTTTCTGATCGACAAGCTCAGCATCTTAGCCACTGAGCCACCACATCCCTTGTATGTACATAGTGATACCTAAAGAATTATATGCTGCTTCGTCTACAGTTCTCTAAATTTGAATAAAAGTGAACACCACTTACAGTATCTGATTATCTTTATTTATTTATTATCTTTATTTATAAATAAAGTGAATTCATGAATTCGTAAATTCACCAACTCACCTTTATATCCGAAACAAAGGAACTGAAATAGAGTAACAGAATAACAGAGTTGGAAAGGACCTTACAGGTTTTCTAGTCCAAGCCCCTAATTAAGCAGGAGATCCTGTACCATTTCAGACAAATGGCTGTCCAATCTCTGCTTAAAAACCTTCAGTGATGGAGCACCTGCAACTTCTGAAGGCAAACCATTCCACTAATCAATTGTTCTAAATGAGTGACACAGACAATATCCAAAATAACAAAAACGATCACATGGATGGTGATGGCTGTTTTGAGAATTTTGCAAGCCCCTTAGAAAAAAATCGCAGTCAAGCTGTCAGCTCAGAGAACAAGAATTTCTTCCTCTGAACGTCGGTGACTATTGATTATTAAAGTTGTTATTAAATCCTCATGTCAGGTAACATAAAAGTGACAGTGTAAAAGCATAGATGCAGTTGATTCAACTTCCCTGTTAGGGAACTATGGAAGTCGCAAAGAGGACAAAACGTTACATCTGGCTTCAGTAAGGACTCTCCTGTGAATTGGACACAGATTATTAGCAACGTGAGTAGTAAATGAAGAAGCCCTACCTCAAGTAGGTGAGGAGTACAATGAAGTCCTTAAAATTTAGACTAAGGAGAACCAAGTTATCATAGTTACTGAACCCTGAGGCAGGCATATTTCTCAAAGAACATTTGTATTGGGACACATCAAATTGCCATTTTCTTGGTGGAAAATTGGCTCTAAGTTCCCGTTGGTTTTACACCCAATTAAAAGTAAAACTTTGTCACTTCCTCTCAGCGTCTCCAGTCACATGGTCCAATCAGGATGTAGTCCAGTTGCTAGGTGACCTCAGTCTCCACCTTTCAAACACCTGCACCAAAGTCCTTGATTCCCAGGGGAAAGAATTTTATTTTGGCTACAACATCTCAGCTATCTCTACACCCCCCACTCCACCGGCCCCTTAGCTCCAGGCAGTGTCAGCCTTCAAGCAGAGAGAAAAGAAACCTCCCTAGAGGAAAGCTACAAAGAGAAAATGGACTCAGTTCAGCCAACTTCAGGGTTGACAGTGATTATAGATCACAGCAAAGTGTGTATAGTCAAGGCTATGGTTTTCCCAGTTGCAATGTATGGATGTGAAAGTTGGACCATAAGGAAGGCTGAGACTCAAAAAAAATTGAGGCCTTTGAACTATGGTGCTGGAGAAGACTCCTGCGAGCCCCTTGGAATGCAAGGCGATCCAACCGATCAGTCCTGGAGAAGATCAACCCTGGTTGCTCTTTAGAAGGCCAGATCTTGAAGATGAAACTCAAAGACTTTGGCCACCTAATGAGAAGGAAGGACTCACTGGAGAAGAGCCTAATGCTGGGAACGATTGAGGGCCACAGAAGAAGGGGACGGCAGAGAATGAGGTGGCTGGATGGAGTCACTGAAGCAGGTGGCATGAGTTTAAATGGACTCCGGAGGATGATAGAGGTTAGGAAGGCCTGGAGGAATGTTGTCCATGGGGTCGCAACTTCGCAACTAACAACAACAAATAGATCATAGCACTGAAAGCCTCTGGCCTAAAACCCAACTGAAATGGGTTTAAGTAATCCACTTCCTGCAAGAACTTTTGGAACTGAAGCCCAATCATGGCCTCCACTAACTTCCTAAAAAGGGGAGATTGGAGACTGGACAATTGTTCTCCAGGACTGCTGGGTCCTGGGATCATCTCTTCAGGAAAGGACAAACTATGGCCTCCTTCAAGATCAAGAGTATCACTCTTTCAAGCAAAGAGATTGACATCATCATATGGACTAAACCACCAATCAGATACCATGTTGGTTTAACCATTCAGGAAAGACCTGGATGTAACAGATAGATGACTATACTTGAAATGTGTTTGAATAGATGACTATTCAACAGCAAGGGGAATCCTGTCCATTCCATTGGACCTTAATAGAATCAAACTCACTCCAGATAACTCCACAAAACCCTTTCTTGGGTATCTCAATTAGTCCTGCCCAGGAAGAGTCCAACTCCAAAAAAATTTATAGACCAGTTAATGAATATATTCCACATAAATATTGAGTGACTACTAACTCAATAATACAAAAGATGCTTGCTGTGAATCTGGCAGACTTTTTTGGACTTGGCCCCAACTTGGTGGTGTCATAGAGTTTGAAGGGCCAGAAAGCTGTCTCCTGGAACATGGAACAAGCCATAGGTGACCATCCCATTTTGGAAAGCAGGTAGGAATATACATGTAATCCTTGAGTTATGACTACAATTGAGCCCAAAATTTCTCTATATGCCTTTTGCTAAATACCCGGTATGATCACGTAACTGTGGGGATGCTGTAAGGGTCATAAGTGTAAAAAATGATCATAAGTCGCTTTTTTCAGTGTCATTGTAAATGTGAACAGTCAAATAGAATAGGACAGGACAGGACAGGACAGGACAGGACAGAGCAGAGCAGAGCAGAGCAGAGCAGAGCAGAGCAGAGCAGAGCAGAGCAGAGCAGAACAGAATAGAATTCTTTATTGGCGAAGTGTGATTGGACACACAAAGAATTTGTCTTTAGTGCAAGTGCTCTCAATGTACATAAAGAAAAAATAAAATACATTCATCAAGAATCATAGATACAACACTTAGTGATAGTCATAGGTTACTAATAAGTAATCAAAGTATACTAGGGAATAATAAAACAATATAAATTGTAAGCACAATGAATGGTTGCATCAGTTTACTTGACAATAAGTGCCATCCACTATGGTAATAAAACAGGCAAGACAAAGTTCTGGAGGTGTGGTCAATGGTTTCCTTCTTTGTGCATGTGTGACTGTAGCAAACAGGTGCATAGTTCAGACTCACCAACATAACAGAATAACATAGTAGAAGGAACTTTGAACAGTTCAACTCCCTGCTCAAGCCACTTAACGTTTCAGATAAATAACTGTCCAATCTCTTCTTAAAAGCCTCCAATAATGGAACACCCACAACTTCTGAAGGCAAGTTGTTCTACTGATTAATTGTTCTTACTGTCAGGAAATTTCTCCTTAATCCCAGGTTGCTTCTCTCCTTGATTAGTTTCCATCCATTGCTTCTTGTCCTGCCTTCTGGTGCTTTGGAGAATAGAAGATTCCTTATGGCTGCCCCTCAAATATTGGAACACTGCTATCATGTCACCGCATCCTTTTTTTCCCCATGACAACCATCTTGCCTGTTTTAACACACATGCACACACAATCCCACCCAATGCTGCTGTGCTAATATCCACTGCTCTTCTGCTTCCTTCGTTGAGTGTTGCAGTGTGTGATTTTGGTTAATTAGGACAGTCTTTTCCAATCTTCATATTCACATGCACAGCTAACTCTTCTGGTGTTATTTTTCACAGCTTGATTCTGTGCATTACCTTGAGGCTCCTTAGGTAGAATGGCTGGCTTTTTTTTTAAATAAACACCTAGCAAATATTGTGACAGAGGTGGAAATGAAGGAGACAATGGGAGCGGCTAATTGGGACAAAACAAGAATAGATACCCATTTCACAGCAGGAAAACAGAACTCCTTTAAGCTCATTAGCAGGCCCGCTTTTCTAAACCCTCTTTCAGTTGGAAAGGAAGGGAACCCCATGCTGAGATTTGACAGTGCAGAAGTAGACAGCCAAAAACCCTTGGGAGGCGATGCTTTTCTGGAATGGCTCATTCAGTTTATGGCAGGAGTGTCAAACTTCATTTCATTGATGGCCACATCAGGGTTATGTTTGACCTCAGGGGTGTGTGTGAAGGTCTTGGGATTTAAGACTTGACCAGCAGTGAAGCTGATGCAATATAGGATGATGCAATAAGAATGAATCAGCATAACAAGGGTATTTCCCTTTAAGACTGGAGATGGGTTCTGTCCCTTTAAGAGGTGTTTATATAAAGGCAGCCCTTAGAGGGTGTGTTCTCTCTCCTTGTGTCCAGTATCCATTGCAGAGTTCTCCGTGTAGAGTTAAGAAGAAGATTGATTGCTTGTAAGGTATTTTGCCTACCACATATATTTCTGTATATAACTGTCTTGTAGATACACCATTGTTAAATGTTTAAGTCTCTGTGTGCTGTGTTTGGCTCCTGGGTTGTCTCGCAATAATAGTTATGCTGCAAATGCTCTGACAGTGGGCGTGGCTGGGGTGGGCATGACCAGCTTGATGTCACTCATGTTGGGGGTGCCTTTGGTGGCCCAAGCGCTATGCCAGTGAAAACAGGCTCCTGAGCTCTGTTTTTGGCTGCAACAGCCTCCTGCAACCTTCTGCAGTGAAAACAGAGCTTGGGGAGGGCTGCACATGGCTCTCCCAAGCTCCGTTTTCACTGGCAGAGGCACCACAGGCCGGTCCTTGGCTGTTTCCAGGGTGGCCTTGTGGGTCAGATCTAAGCACCCCATGGGTCGGATCTGGCCCCTGGGCCTTGAGTTTGACACCCCTGGTTTAGGGAGACCTGTTGGAAAAAGAAAAGCCCCAACCAGGTTTGTTGATTGCACACGTAGAAAGAACACGTAGACTTGGCAAAGATGAAATTGTCAGAGCAGATTGGGGTGGGCATGGCTATGTGGTCATATGACTGGGGTGGGCATGACTATGTGGTCATGTGATGGGTGGGCATGGCCATGTGGCTGGCAACCCAAATTTAAGTGGTCCTCACTTAATGACCAGGTGCTTGTTTAGTGGCCAGTTGCTTGGCAAGTGCTTTTTGCCAGTTTCCAAGGCCTGGGGAGGCCCAGGCAAGGCCCAGGCAGGTGGCCATGTGGCTAGCAACCCAAATTTAAGTGGTCCTCACTTAATGACCAGGTGCTCGCTTAGTGGCCAATTGCTTGGCAATTGCTTTTTGCCAGTTTTAAGGCCTGGGGAACCCTGGAGAGGGCAAGGCGAGGCACTGGCAGCTACGGGGAGGACTGCAGGGGGCTGGGCGAGGCCAACTCAACATCACTTCCTTGCCCTAATGACTAAGTATTAAAAAAGTTATACCAAAACAAAAGGTAGTTTATTATGTCATGTCTTTAATGCTTAAATTATAAAAAGGTATACAAAACTATATTGTTACATTTTAAAATATTAATCAAAAACTATTACATAACAAAACTTTACAAAAAACAATAAAACTTATTGAAAGTACTCCCAAATTGCTTTTCTATTATCATCCCAAGTTACAGTTTTTTTGTGTTTAACACGAGCATCATCAGCTGTGTGATGATGTGCTGGCTCCACTTTCTTCGATGCATGATGTACTGGCTCTGCTTTCCTCAGACTCCAATGGTTGTGGTTGTGACTCTTTTGGATCTCTTTTTGTTTTCTTGTCGAAGAAGGCAGACAAACTCATTTGCCTTTTCATCTTGGCAATATGCTGCAAAAAAAATCAACGGTGGTTTGGACTCAATTGTTGTTGTAAGTTGAGTGGTGAAGGCAATGGCAAGCTAAGAAAGCAGGGAACGGAGATCAGTAATATTCAGTTACTTTTAAGAGTCCCTGACACTATAGCTAGTTAGTGTTTAAAAGATGTTATGGAAGAGGAACAAGTTTCACCAGACAAGAATGAGACGGAACTGAAAGTGGATTTGAAAATGACAGTCAAAGATGTTGCACTGAGTATATAAAAGGATGGCTGATATTTTCATAATTACAATTCATTAATTGAAAAAGAAACACTTAAAATGGAAATACTATTAACAAACCAAGGGAGTTTGTTATTTTGTGCCAGTAGTAGCACAGAAATCTTTCCTAGCCAAGACTACTTACCTGGACCAACAGTCCAGGATGGTATGCTCTATCTATAGCAGAGAGAGAGAAGCCAGGGGGAAGCCATGTTTGGTGGCCTAACCTTTTAAGAATGCAGCTTAAAAATATACTGAAGCTTTTTACAGCCTTATGCAGATATATATAGTACAAAAAAGATAATAGTACAAAATCATCTAAGAAGTTAGATTACAAATGGAAATGATAGGCATATTCACAGAGCAATACTGAATTCTTTTTCTGAAATTTATTCCTCAGTTTAAAAAACTGGAATATATGAATTCAGTATTGGGCACTGCTAGTGTAGCTATTCAAGAGGATATAGTGTCCAGGTTAGCAAAAATGGTAAAGCAACATATAGATTTAAATTTTAAAACCAGAAATATTTTTGTTGGTACCCACATAAAGGGAGTACAATACATATTTAATGTTACGCGTGTTAACAGCGGCTAGAATTATGTTTGCACAATAGTGGGAAAACGAAGAGATCCCCATAGATGAAAATGAAATTAAAAAATTACAATGTGCAGAAATGGATAGAGATAAGAGGTAGAAATTAGGCAGAGAATGATCATTGCTATGTATGAATTAAATACAGAAGGTTGATAATTATAAACATGTTGATATAATTAACAAAATTAGAAATAAGTCAATACAAAGAAATTTAAATAATTTTTCTGTTACACTGCTGTACTTATTGATATTTGTTTCTGCTTTGCTTTTTCATTTATGAAATATTTTATAATACTTTATAATATAAGTATAATAGAATTACAGAGGTAAGGTAAAGTAAGGATATATTGTTATAGAATAGATTGGTGATGATGAAATGAACATTATAAAGTAGATTAAGTAAAAATGGTGATTTGTTCACATAAAATGATGTAATATTAGTAGTCTAGTAAGTAATTAATAGTAATAATATAAATATATATAGTGGATTTATGATATAAGGATTAATGCAAATTGGAAGGAAAGACTGCAGAAATTGTGCACAAGTGATTTGTACCAACCAACACACTATGTAACTGAAGATGGTTTATGTTTTATGTTTGTTTTGTTTATGTTTAAAAAAAATAAAACACTTTTATTTAAAAAAAATCCATTTATGTATGCATGCAACTTGTTGTTACATTGATGCTATATATTGATTTAAGCAGAAACAGATAATGTATAACATCAATGTCAAGAGTTGTTTGTCTTCTTTTAAGTTGTTTTTTTATTTATGTGCTTATTTATTTTTTTTACTATCTGTTTTGTTTTATTAAGCATAAAACAAAACATACTAATAAATAAATAAACATAAATAAAAATATTTTACTATTCATCTTGATGTTTTTTTGCAAAGGAGAAAGAAACATCAAGATGAATAGTAAAATAATTTTTATTTATGTGTTTATTATTCTTTAGTATCTGTTTTGTTTTTATGATTAATAAAACAAAACAGATAGTAAAAAATAAATACATAAATATAAAAAAGCAACTTACCAAAAAGGAGACAGGCAAGTTGGCTAGCCAATAACCCTGGGGTCCTCCAGTCTTCTAGCTTGCTGCGGCAGGTTGGCTGGCCCAGGAGTTGGCTCTCAACCAGGCTGGTGGCAGTAGGAGGAGGTAGGGGACCGGTCCAGCAGGAGCTGCTGCTTTGCCTCCTCACTACCAATCGGTGGTGGGAAGGCAAGACAGCAACCCTGGGCTGTGGCTGGTGAGGGAAGGTAGTGGGCGGCACCAGCAGCCCAGCCAAGTTGGTGCCATGTGGGTAGGCAGCAGCACCGGTCCGGAGTCGGCTGTTGGCGGCAGCAGCAGGAGGAGATAGGGGACTGGCCAGCAGGAGCTGCTGCTTGCTCCTCACCACCAACAATCGGTGGTGGGAAGGCAAGGCAGCAACAATGGAGGGCCACTGGTGAGGGAAGATGGGGGTGGGTCAGGCAGGAGGCCTGTACAGGGGTGGTGGCATGCGGGGAGTCAAGGGCAGGGCAGCATTGACTGACTGGTAGGTAGGGTGACCAGGTTGGAGGTCGTGACTTACCGAAATGCGGTTGTCTGGAGGATGGGGTAGGCAGTCCAATGGGCGAGGACAGCCAGCTGCGGTGGCAGTGGCAGGGGCTTCATGCTCTCTTTAAGGTGGCTGACTCAGAGGCAGGCCGGCCAGGAGCTGCTGAATGCGCTTATCTCCTCACCACCAGCAGGGCGGCAGAAGGCAGGCAGCACTGCCATTGGCTGGCTGGCTGGCTGCTCGGCTGCTGCTGCTGCTGTTGTGGAAAGATGGCCTTGCAGGCGGAAAATTTTGTACTTAGCCATTACGCGCTATGTATAGGCTGGGGCAGAGGTGGCGGGGAGAATGAGGAAGGGATTTTCATGCATGTGCAGTAAACCATTTAAAAAAACGGGGTTTTTTCAACTTTGAGAGAGGCAGAAGGGCCTGAGCAGCAAAGGAGGGGCGGATGAGAATGAGGAAGGATTTTTGTGCATGTGCAGTAATAAAAATTGGTTTTTGGCCCATGAGCGCGGAGAGGGCAGGGCCAAGCAGGGGTCGGTTTTACGGTTCTTAGAACTACCAGTGACATTAACAACCGTTCTACAGAACTGGTGAGAACCGATAGAAACCCACCCCTGCATATATCAGAACACGGCTAAAGTTACCTTTAAGAGACAAGCTCCATATCCTTCTCCTCATTTGTTTACCACCCCCACAGGATCACCTAGCCAGGTAGAGTTTGTGGCTCTTTGATCTGTAGGGGGAGGACGCTTTATCCCAATTTTAGTCAAAACAGGTATATTAAGCCTATCGGAAGCCTAATGCGGTACCAGGATGGAGCCCATTGGGAACCAAGCAGTCCATGAGCATGCAAAACTTCATTTGCATGTGTGCAAACTAGGTTGTGCATGCAAAACCATCCCCATTCCCTGCCGCTGTTACTGGTGGTTTGTGTAGCCAGAAAGGGTAAGGACCACTGGTCTAATGCTGGTCTATTTGCTGCTTAAAAAGGAGGAGGGGAAGGAAGAGAAAGCAAAGGAAAGTGGCCTCTTACAAGATCAAGCCTAAAATATCTTTGGAAGAATTCAACCACCTAGCTCCAATTTGGCAGGGGGGGCTGGACTAGAAGACCTCCAAGGTCCTTTCCAGTTCTATTCTATTTTATTCTTCATGACCCTATAGACTGTAGCATGCCAGACTCCCTGCCCTCCACTGTCGCCTGGAATTTGCCCAATCCGTGTCCAATGTTGACACTATCTAACCATCTCATCCTCTGCTGTCCCCTTTTCCTTTTGCCTTTAATTTTCCCCAACATCAGAGTCTTCTCCAAGGAGTTACATTAATGAATGACACCAAGTAGCCGAGGCTTAATATGCAACCTTCCAGCCTCCTCAAACCTTTTTTTCTAACCAATGTAATTAATGGCCTTCTGAGAAGATGTTGAGAAGTTCTGTTTGAATCTCAATAAATAGACCATGGTCCAAGATTCTGGCAGTTATTTTTGATGGCAGTATGTTAGTCGTTGTTTCCAACTGCTGGGTTTGGCCTGGCTTCTGTGCTTCAATTTTCCCTTCTTCCAATGAGAGAAAGCAGTGGTGGGATTCAACCGTGTAACAACTGATTCAGGAGGCGCATTTGCGTGCATACACGCAGCTTCAAGCACATGCAAAGCATTGAAAACCTCCCATTTTCAGCTCTAAAACTCACCTCCTACTGCAGCCCTGAGTACAACAGCTGATTCGTGGCAATCTGCTGTGCCACATGAATCAGCTGAGCTGCAAAACACAGAACTATAGGACAGACAAGGGCAGGGGCGGGTGGGCTGGGCCAACTGATCACTGGAACTACTGGTTCACCCAAACTGGGGAGAACCAGCAAGCACCCCGAGAGAAAGCTAGTATCTTGTATGTCAACTCATAAAATATTTCTCTGGTCTTTTAGAGTTGCCAACAGAAAGGGAGTGGGGAGGTGCAGCAGCTAGCAAACTGAAACTGCATTCCATAAATGTTTTCAAAGATTGTAACTAGGTGACCAAGTTTCTGCCATGCAAATTCTAATTGGAGAGCATGACTGATGACTCTTGGCTATGGATGTGTCCCATTGGAGAATATGAATTACGATATACCCAGGGGTGGGGTGGGGAAACCAGGGTCAAGGGTGACAATGAATTATGTGTCTCAGAGTCAGCTGCACCCAGGCAGTGCTGGCATGTTAACTCTCAGTAAATCCTTTTTAAGTTTTGGAAGTTTGGCTCGAGACATTGTACACAATTCATGCTACTTGGCAGTCATTTTCTGGATCAGAGTTATTCTCCTGGAAATCCTCTGTGGCCATGAGAGGCAGAGGCAGAGTGGCAGGTAGGAAAGGTAAGGAGAAGAAAGACAGCTGCTCAGCATCTCTTCCTTCTGAAGATAGGACAGATGCATGCCCAACTAGCAGCTCCGATCAATAAATACAGATAGTTCCATGCAGACAAATTCTCTGGGGTTTTTTTTCTGCCACTCTCATTCAGTCGGATGGAAGAAAATGAGACCTTCCTTTCAAAGAAGGTTTTGATGGGTTTTTTGGTGGAAGTCTCCTGGTGGAAATGTGAGTTGGGAGGCAGCCAAAGAGAATCTGTGAGTGACCTGACTGTCATTCTTCAATCGCTCTTTGATAGTCTGCAACAAAGCTGTATGTTGCCTGCAGCATGCTGAGTTCTTTGTATGGTCTACAACCCACAGTCTCTCAGAAACCTACAGGACTGCCAGAGCCTAGGAATCTTGCCAGGGTGTCTACTGAAGCAGTGATGGAATACAACAAATTTTTACTACCAGTTCTATGGGTGTGGCTTGGTGGGCATGGTGTGGCTTGGTGGGTGTGGCTTGATGGGCGTGGCAGGGGAAGAATATACTGCAAAATCTCTATTCTCCCCCACCCCCCACTAACCTGCTTTCCAGCTCCGTTCTCCATGCAGGGCAACAAAAGAAGACCCAGCCGATCAGCTAGGACTTTGGAGGCAGGGAATAGATGGGAGCGGGGCCAGTCAGAGGTGGTATTTGCCGGTTCTTCTAACTACTCAAAATTTCCACTACCGGTTCTGAAGAACCTGTGAGAACTGGCTGAATACCATCTCTGTACTAAAGGCCCCCCATCTCAGTCACAACCATCTAGCCTTGCTGATTTGCCTTTTGCCTGGGCCTGAAGTCAGCATTTAATGGCCATCAAGGGAACATTACTGGTGATATCAGCTCCATTGATCAGGGAAGTGTACAGGTAGTCCTTGAGTTACAACAGTTCATTTAGTGACCATTGAAAGTTACAACAGCACTGGCAAAAGTGACTTGTGGACATTTCTAATACTCCTGGCATCTCCATGGTCACCTGATCAACATTCAAGTGCTTGGCAACTCATATTTATGACAGTCGCTATGTCAGGCACTCATGTGATCATCTTTTGTGATCTTCTGACATATAAAAAGATGTTGAGACCCTAGAAAGAGTGAAGAGAAGAGCAACAAAGATGATTAGGGGACTGGCTAAAACATGAAGAATGGTTGCTGGGACTGGGTATGTCTAGTTTAATAAAAAGAAGGACTAGGGGAGACATGATAGCAGTCTTCCAATATCTAAGGGCCTGCCCCAAAGAAGAGGGAGTCAAGCTATTCTCCAAAGCACCTGAAGGCAGGACAAGAAGCAATGGATGAAAACTAATCAAGGAGAGAACCAGCTTAGAACTAAGGAGAATTTTCCTGACAGTTAGAACAATTAATCAGTGGAACAACTTGCCTCCAGAAGTTGTGAATACTCCAACATTGGAAGTTTTTAAGAAGAGATTGGACAGCCATCTGTCTGAAGTGGTGTAGGGTTTCCTGCCTAAGCAGAGGTTGGACTAGAAGACCTCCAAAGTCCTGTCATTCTATTCTATTCTAAAGTCAATGGGGAAGCCAGATTCACTTAAGAACCATTTACTTTGTCATGTTTATGTAGTGTTGATTGGAGGTGGTGACCCTTTGAGAGCTGTATGCAATGAAATTTCATTTTAATGTATGCTGATTCATGTAGCACTTAGCATTAATAGCACTTGGACTTATATACCACTTTACAGTGCTTTACAGCCCTCTCTAAGCAGTTTACAGAGTCAGCCTCTTGCCCCCAGCAATCTGGATGCTCATTTTACCCACCTTGTAAGGATGGAAGGCTGAGTCAGCCTTGAGAACTGGTGAGATTCAAACTGCCAAATTGCAGTCAGCTGGCAGTCCACAGAAGTAGCCTGCAGTACTGCACTCTAACCGCTGTGCTACAGTGATTGTATGTGTACATTCAAAGGGACAATAAAGTTATTCTGATTCTAAGTCTATTATTCTATGTTTCATATTTCATTCCCTTTATCAATTATTTTTAAATCAGTCCACAATGTTAAATGGATTTTAAACTGGACACTTTTTCCAAGTCAACCCTGCTCCCTTTGATACCATCCCCCCTTCGTATTATCCAGTGGTAGCAAAGCATTAGGTAGACAACTGTAGCAAATATTGTTCACATCCTTGCGGTTCCGTAAAACATATGCAGGGGAAAGAGGGCTGTGCCTGATCATTGTTGGCAAAATGGATCGTCAAACCCAAAGGAATGGAAGGCACAGAATCCAGGTGAAACGTTGAAAGCAGTAATGCCCTTTGACAATTTGACACTGCGCTGAGCTGAATGACAGCCGCATCTTTCGCTACTTCTCTGTGTCTTCTTCTTTCAAATTGCCTTGCTGATGGATCCCAGTGCAGTCACAATAAAAATGCAGAGGGCATGTGAAAGCTAAGAAAAGAGTTCCATGCAATTCAAAGCTTGTTTCTCCTTTTGTCTGAAATACCACACACACACACACACACACACCTTGAGAGAACTTTATAAGAACCTAGTGTCTTTAAAGATTCTCAGTCAACCAGGTGATGATTGTCCCAAAGAAGCTTTTCAAAAGGCAACTGGAGAGGTTTTGCTTCTCATCCAAGAAGCTTCTGACTGTATAGTGGAGAATGGAAGGATTTAGGTAGGTAGGTAGGTAGGTAGGTAGGTAGGTAGGTAGGTAGGTAGATAGATAGAGAGTGTGAGAGAGATAATAGATAGATGATAGATGATGATAATGATGATGATAGATAGATATAGATCTATTATAGAGATAGTGTGTGAGACAGATAATATAGATAGATAGATAGATAGATAGATAGATAGATAGATGATGATAGAGATGATAGATAGATAGATCTATTAGAGATAGTGTGTGTGAGACAGATAAAAGATGACAGATAGATAGATAGATAGATAGATAGATGATAGATATAGAGATGATAGATAGTTAGATAGATAGATCTATTATAGAGATAGTGTGTGAGACAGATAATAGATAGATGATTATATAGGACAGGGGAGAGATAATAGATCTGTTATAGAAGGATAGAGACTGAAGAGATACATGATAGATGATAGATAGATAGATTGATCGATCGATCGATAGATTGATAGATAAAGAAAGATACTCAAATTAATGATTCTTACTACAGCTTTTTTCACCTGGATTAAATTCTCATTTAACAGACAAATGTCTACTAAACCAAGGGTTTGTCTGTTAAATAAAGTTTTAATGAAACGGATGCTATATGCATCAATTGCACAGTTACACAGTTGATATAAATTGACCTCCTATGACATACATTTAGATTTCAGTTGACATTCAGATTTAATGGATGTTCCCTAAATGGTCCATTAAACAGGTGTGTATATACTATATCTGTATCATGTATTGGTTAATTACATATACAACTGAAGGAAAATGTGTTCAAAATTATGAATACCTTGTGGACTATTGTGCTTAAGGCTTTGCATTTTAAATGAAGTTTCAAAAAAAAAAGGATTTCTTTTTCAATTATCAGAATCATAGAAAATAAGCTCTATGGCATTCCAGAGGGTTTACACCATATTAGATATACAGTAAATCTAAAGCTTAATTACTTTTTAAAAAATAAGAATGATAGGTATGTGTGTCTATCTCTGGGTGGCCATTTTCTCACTAGGATCTTATAAGGCATTTTAGAAGCCAACATCCATCATTGTGCCAAAGAATGACAATGTGTCTTTAATGATGGCTAGTGTTGTTATGAAGGCACTTTAAGTCATGAGTGGGGAAGTGACCTGTGGGTGAGAGCCAAATGGTCACAGCATCTGCATTTTGATTGCAGACGCTGTATATAAAATCATCTCCATCGCGCCCTCACATTTGAGAAAGCTTTTGACACCGGCAAATGTGTCAAATATAATAGCTAAACAATAATAAATAATAATAAATAATAAATAAATAATAGCTAAATAATAGCTAAACATCTTCTCTCCAAACCACCCAATGATTAATTTATGTGGGATAAAATACCCAACACATTTCTACAATACAATAAAGCACTTTCCCTGGGGCATCACATCCTGTTTGGTTTGATCATTTTGTATTTACCTTAGTAATGTCTACATTGTATATGTGCAAATATTTTAGGTGGCCTTTAGGTGCCCTCAAAGAGGAGTTATTTACATGAATGCTTTTCTTGTCTCCAACATAACCTTCTCTTCTCTTCTCTTCACCTCACCTCTGCCTTGCCTCTCATCCTCTTCTCTTACCTTCTCTCTTCTTCCTCTCCTGCCCTCTCCTGCCCCCTCCCTCCTTCCCAATACCTGTAAAACAATGATGGAAAGAAACACTATGTCAGCCTTGCAAGCCATGTTTTACTTGAAGCTTTGAGGCTGCCACATTTAGTGCCTGGGAATTTGGGACGGAGATTTAATAGTGAAGTAGAAGATTAGACTCAACAGCATTCTTTCTCAGAGAGTCAAGGACATGTTGCCCTACACCTGGAGGGGAGTGACTGAGAGGATTTCTCCACTTGGGGTGAAGGTTTGATTGGGCCATGTGATTGCCTGGTGGGTGCAGGGATGGATCTTTGAATCTCTTCTGGGAGGGAAAACCTGGAACTCTGAGATTCGGGTTTTCCCAGATGTGCCAATATGACAACTCTAATAAAATGGAACTTGGAGGAAAACACTTGTCTTAGAGTTTATTGGTTTGGAGTTGGTTACTTGGAATGCTGATGCACTAAACTGACAAACAAGTCTTTAGTTTCTGCTACTTCTCAGAGCTCAGTAGAAAGTTCTTCAGAATTTAGGATATGTATAATTCCAAATTATGGATGTTTCATGTGGAATAATTATTGTTCTCTTCAGGTGGAAAGACAGGAGTGTTCATCTGGCTGTGTTTGTTTCACAAAACATATACATCTTTGTGAGCTAGTTACTGAGAGTGAATTGGGCAGAATGTCATAAATATAAATAAATAAATTTAAGAATTTATGTTAAAAATTGGGGAACGCTGATTTCTGGAAAAGCCACCCAAGTATGATTTTATTCCAAGAGTATTTATCAGTTGATCACTGGGAATATAGGTTAGTCACTGTGACCAGAGGTTTTATCTTCTGACTTTTGGGTTCGTGCTGGACCCCAACCTTGGAGAACTTCTCTCCCAGAATGTGTGAGTATTTAGTTTTTTTATCAAAGAGTGGCTAATCACTTTCTCTTAAAATAAATAACATTATTCATGTCACCATGACAAGGATGTAAAGTCTGTCATTAAGGAATCATTAGAAGCCATTACTTTATCTCAAGCCTGGAAGCTAAAAGGCCCAATAATGGTTATTGCTAATAAAAGTAACTGCTATAGTTCCACAGTATGAAACAGAAATTATATAGTAAGAAAGCTTTGCTGCCATTTACTTACCCAACCATTCTAATAACCATATAACTGAATTAGAATTTGAGAAGGTATAGATTATAGATATTAAATTCCAAAGCACAGCCTTCTATTCTAGAGGCAGAACAATTATATCCCCTCTCTCTCTCTCTCTCTTTCCAAGAATAAAAGCAGAAAGTTCTCAGGGGCAAGTTAAATTGTCGTGAAATACATTAATTAGGCTTGCTACCACTGTTCTCCAGACTTGGTATCTGAAGGTGGTCAGTTGAATGGAGAGGAATGAATAGGTCAGAAGAGGGAATATTGCAATTCACTTTTCTTTGGTGAAACCAGATCCAATTAATAACTGGGGTCCTTAGAAGGCTGTCTGAAAAAAAAAAGAATTAAGCTATACAATCTAACCCCTAACCTATGTTTTTTGTTTTTTTTTTCAGTTGTGAGACTCTGGAAAGAGTGCAGAGAAGAGCAACAAAGATGATCAGGGGACTGGAGACTACAACATATGAAGAACGGTTGCAACAATTGAATATGGCTAATTTAATGAGGAGGGATGTGGTGGCCCAGTGCCTAAGATGTTGAGCTTGTCGATCAGAAAGGTCAACAGTTCAATGGTTCGAATCCCTAGCACTGCATAATGGAGTGAGCTCCTGTTATTTATCCCAGCTTCTGCCAACCTAACAGTTCAAAAGCATGTAAAAATGCAAATAGAAAAATAGGAACCACTTTGGTGGGAAGGTAACAGCGTTTCATGCCCCTTCGGCATTTAGTCATACTGGCCACATGACCACGGAGACGTCTTCGGACAGTGCTGACTCTTCAGCTTTGTAACAGAGATGAGCACTGCCCGCTAGAGCTGGAAATGACTAGCACGCATGTGCGAGGGGAACCTTTACCTTTAGTTTAATGAGAAGAAGGGCTAGGTATGATGTGATAGCAGTGTTTCAATATTTGAGGGCTGCACAAAGAAGAGGGTGTCAACCTACTTTTCAAAGCACCAGAAGACAAGACAAGTAACAATGAATGAACGCTAATCAATGAGAGAAGCAACCTGGAACAAAAGAGAAATTTCCTAACAGTGAGGACAAATTAACCAGTGGAACAACTTGGCTCCAGACGTTGCCCCATTACTGGAGGCTTTTAAGAAGAGATTGGAGAACTATTTGTCTGAAACGGTATGGGGTCTTCTGCCTGAGCAGAGTTGGACTAGAAGACCTCCATGGTTCCTTCCAACTCTGTTTTTATACGTATGTATGTATTCTAGTTTAGATGAGTCCCTGGGCTTCCACTCTTGCCAACTTTTATTTTATCCTCCAAATCTTTCTTCTCCATCCCATGAGAGAGTTCAAACTGACTTCCATTCTTGCCTTCTCTGCAAGCTTTGGCAATCCCAGGGAGAAAGAACAGAAGGAGTCACCTTTTGTAAAATAAGCTTGTTCTTGATCTCATTCTCAGTTTCTTTCTTTTCTGAGCCAATTAGCCGTTCCATAAATGGACCTAGGGATGGGTTAGAAATATTTCAGGTAAATAAAGTCAATCATTTTCTTCATTTTCCATTCCAACGAGTGGACAGAATTTGGCAGAGGGCAAGAGAAAAGCCAATTCTGATAATGTCACATTGTGCATTACCTTTTGTAGTAGTTGCAGAGGGAGAGACAAGGTCTCTTCTGTGACATCCAGTTGGGTCTCAAAGAAGCAATGTGGGGTGTGCTGGCTGAAGCTAAGATGATTTGCAATTAAATTAAAACCTGTGTGGTCTGTTGCCATAGCAACAGATTCCATTCCTTAATAGCTCTTCAGTGTTTGAATTTAATGCTCTCCATTGTTCTTTAGATTTAGCACCAGTGATGGTCATGCCCAAACAATTCATAAACTATCTGCAAATATTTGTAGGAAGGGGAATTCAGAGAAGGGCAAAAGTCCTACTCAGACATGCATCCCCAAAGTCTGAAAGCTTTGGATGTTTTTGTCTGCAACATTCACACTATTAATTTATTTTATGACTTTATTTTATTGTTACTGGGCTATGCCTCTGGCTTGTTAATCGCTGTTGCTATGTTTTAATTGTATTTTTGGATGTTAAGATCCAGCCAGAGGTTTTTGGAATGGAGCAGTTAAAACAAATGCATATTATGATGGTTGGTTGTATAGTCAGCCAGATGTTTACACTAAATTTGGCACTATTTCTCCACCTATAGAGTCCTTCACAAAGACCTGAGATAGGCAGATGTTGTGGTTTCATGATATTACAGATGTCATCCACAGGATGTAAGCTATTCCATGTAAAGCTGCCTTTTGTAATTGACTGATGGGGATTTTGTCAATGCCGGTAATATTCACGTGATGCTCCAGATATTTTAGAGATTGTACCCAAGGCCCTATTACTATTGATACTATCTTTGCTTTCTTTTGCCATCGTCATTCTATTGCTATTTCTGTAGGTCTTTGCATTGTATGATTTTTCTTCTTTTCTTCTCTCTCTCTCCTCCCTTCCCCTCCCTTCCTCCTCCCTTCTCCATACTACCATGTCCACCCTCCAGACTTTTGTTGTCTTTCTTAGCAACAATTGTTAATGCCAGTGTATTATGTCACAAGTGCTTGAATTTTAAAGTTCCAGAGCAGGAGTGTCAAACTGGTTGCCCATGGGCCAAATGGATCATGCACAGGCCACGGCCACCCCAACCCAGAAAGGGGAAAAGCATTGCAATACCTCATGTGACAGCAATGTGATGCAGTGAGCTTGACACCCATGTTCTGGAGCAATTTATCTTCTTTGTTCTCTATTACTTTGTCTATAATATGGTATTACCAATTCTTGCTTGCAGGCAAATGGTATTTCTTGCAGCTGTTCCAATATAGCTGTCAACCCTGAAGTGAACCTGGCTGAGGCCACCTTTGAGGCTTCATGGTTGCCACCAGACAGTCGGGGAGAAAGGGAGGGGAAAATTAGATAGCTCGGCTTTGCTGTCAAAATAAAAAGTTTTCTTGGGAGCCAAGGTCATTCCAACAGGTGGCTGAGAAGCGGAGGAGTGGAGTAACCAAGCAACCTGCCAGCACCACTGTTGTACAACGTGACCAGTGACCTGGGGAAGGGGAATTCTCGCTTTTAATTAGGTAAAAACTGCTGGAAATTTCAGAGTTGGTTGGTCAGTCGTGCCAATATGATGTATCCAATAAATTGGTTATTGAGGAATCTACTTGTCTCGAATTCTGCTTTAAATGGGTGAATTACTTGGAATGCTGACAGCTGACAGCACCATTGTGGCTATTTTGTCATGCTATTTTTTATAGTTAGTCTGTGTAAACTTCTTGCAGTGACTGACTAGCGAGTTGTTTCTTTAGCTTTGCTGAAGAGATGGCATTTGTTGTCTTCTTCATTTCTGATCTTTTGCCCCTATGCACGTTTTCTTAAGGCTTGGTCTTGTGCAGACTGAGCTTGCTCTAACTCTTTCTTCAATTGTGCTGCCAAATGACCTGCAGGTGAAAAGAAGAGTTAATTCTTTTCTGCATCTC
>CM019150.1:213925668-213940020 GCA_009733165.1 Naja naja | reverse complement strand
AATGGTTGTGGTTGTGACTCTTTTGGATCTCTTTTTGTTTTCTTGTCGAAGAAGGCAGACAAACTCATTTGCCTTTTCATCTTGGCAATATGCTGCAAAAAAAATCAACGGTGGTTTGGACTCAATTGTTGTTGTAAGTTGAGTGGTGAAGGCAATGGCAAGCGAAGAAAGCAGGCGAGGAACAGAGATCAGTAATATTCAGTTACTTTTAAGAGTCCCTGACACTATAGCTAGTTAGTGTTTAAAAGATGTTATGGAAGAGGAACAAGTTTCACCAGACAAGAATGAAACGGAACTGAAAGTGGATTTGAAAATGACAGTCAAAGATGTTGCACTGAGTATATAAAAGGATGGCTGATATTTTCATAATTGCAATTCATTAATTGAAAAAGAAACACTTAAAATGGAAATACTATTAACAAACCAAGGGAGTTTGTTATTTTGTGCCAGTAGTAGCACAGAAATCTTTCCTAGCCAAGACTACTTACCTGGACCAACAGTCCAGGATGGTATGCTCTATCTATAGCAGAGAGAGAGCCAGGAAAGCCATGTTTGGTGGCCTAACCTTTTAAGAATGCAGCAAAAAATATACTGAAGCTTTTACAGCCTTATGCAGATATATATAGTACAAAAAAAAAGATAATAGTACAAAATCATCTAAGAAGTTAGATTACAAATGGAATGATAGGCATATTCACAGAGCAATACTGAATTCTTTTCTGAAATTTATTCCTCAGTTTAAAAACAGGAATATATGAATTCAGTATTGGCACTGCTAGTGTAGCTATTCAAGAGGATATAGTGTCCAGGTTAGCAAAGATGGTAAAGCAACATATAGATTTAAATTTTAAAACCAGAAATATTTTTGTTGGTACCCACATAAAGGGAGTACAATACATATTTAATGTTACGCGTGTTAACAGCGGCTAGAATTATGTTTGCACAATAGTGGGAAAACGAAGGGATCCCCATAGATGAAAATGAAATTAAAAAATTACTATGTGGAGAAATGGATAGAGATAAGAGGTAGAAATTAGGCAGAGAATGATCATTGCTATGTATGAATTAAATACAGAAGGTTGATAATTATAAACATGTTGATATAATTAACAAAATTAGAAATAAGTCAATAGAAAGAAATTTAAATAATTTTTCTGTTAAACTGCTGTACTTATTGATATTTGTTTCTGCTTTGCTTTTTCATTTATGAAATATTTTATACTACTTTATAATATAAGTATAATAGAATTACAGAGGTAAGGTAAAGTAAGGATATATTGTTATAGAATAGATTGGTGATGATGAAATGAACATTATAAAGTAGATTAAGTAAAAATGGTGATTTGTTCGCATAAAATGATGTAATACTAGTAGTCTAGTAAGTAATCAATAATAGTAATAATATAAATATATATAGTGGATTTATGATATAAGGATTAATGCAAATTGGAAGGGAAAGACTGCAGAAATTGTGCACAAGTGATTTGTACCAACCAACACACTATGTAACTGAAGATGGTTTTTGTTTTATGTTTGTTTTGTTTATGTTTAAAAAAAATAAAACACTTTTATTTAAAAAAAATCCATTTATGTATGCATGCAACTTGTTGTTACATTGATGTTGCTATATATTGATTGAAGCAGAAACAGATAATGTATAACATCAATGTAACAAGAAGTTGCCTGTCTCCCTTTTGGTAAGTTGCTTTTTTATTTATGTGCTTATTTATTTTTTTACTATCTGTTTTTGTTTTTATTAAGCATAAAAACAAAACATACTAAATAAATAAATAAACACATAAATAAAAATTATTTTACTATTCATCTTGATGTTTCTTTAAGCAAAGGAGAAAGAAACATCAAGATGAATAGTAAAATAATTTTTATTTATGTGTTTATTATTCATTTAGTAACTGTTTTTGTTTTTTTGATTAATAAAAACAAAAACAGATAGTAAAGAAATAAATACATAAATATAAAAAAGCAACTTACCAAAAAGGAGACAGGCAAGTTGGCTAGCCAAATACCCTGGGGTCCTCCTCAGTCTTCTTGCTTGCTGCGGCGAGGTTGGCTGGCCCAGGAGTTGGCTCTCAACCAGGCTGGTGGCAGTAGGAGGAGGTAGGGGACCGGTCCAGCAGGAGCTGCTGCTTTGCCTCCTCACTACCAATCGGTGGTGGGAAGGCAAGACAGCAACCCTTGGGCTGTGGCGGGTGAGGGAAGGTAGTGGGCTGGCACCAGCAGCCTAGCCAAGAAGTTGGCTGCCATGTGGGCGAGGCAGCAGCACCTGGCCCGGGAGTCGGCTGTTGGCGGCAGCGGCAGGAGGAGATAGGGGACTGGGCCAGCAGGAGCTGCTGCTTTGCTCCTCACTAACAATCGGTGGTGGGAAGGCAAGGCAGCAACAATGGAGGGCCACGGGTGAGGGAAGATGGGGGTGGGTCAGGCAGGGAGTGTCAGCAGGGGTGGTGGGCATGCGGGGAGTTGGCAAGGGCAGTGGGCATTGACCGGGACTGGTAGGTAGGTGACCAGGTTGGAGGTCGTACTTACCGAGCCGTGTCATTGGAGGCTGGCGGGGTAGGCAGTCCAATGGGCGAGGACAGCTAGCGGCGGTGGCAGTGGCTGGGGCTTGCGCCTTCTTTAAGGTGGCTGGGACTCAGGAGGCAGGCCGGCCAGGCGAGGACGGTTAGCGGCTTACCCTCACTCACTCAGCAGGGCGGCAGAAGGCAGGCAGCGACGGCTAGCTGGCTGGCTGGCTGGCTCGGCTGCTGCTGCTGCTGTTGTGAAAGATGGCGCCAGGCGGGAAAATTTTTGTACTTAGCGCACATGCGCTATAAGTAGGCGTGGGGCGAGGTGGGCGGGGGAGAATGAGGAAGGGATTTTCATGCATGTGCAGTAAAAAAAACCATTTAAAAAAACGGGGTTTTTTCAACTTTGGAGAGGCGGGTAGGGGCGGGGCCTGGAGCAGCAAAGGGAGGGGCGGATGAGGTAGAATGAGGAAGGGATTTTTGTGCATGTGCAGTAATAAAAATTGGTTTTTGGCCCATAGGAGCGGCGGAGAGGGGCAGGGCGAAGCAGGGGTCGGTTTTACCGGTTCTTAGAACTACCAGTGACATTAACAACCGGTTCTACAGAACTGGTGAGAACCGATAGAAACCCACCCCTGCATATATCAGAACACGGCTAAAGGTTACCTTTAAGAGACAAGCTCCATATCCTTCTCCTCATTTGTTTTACCACCCCCCACAGGATCACCTAGCGCCAGGTAGAGTTTGTGGCTCTTTGATCTGTAGGGGGAGGACGTTTATCCCAATTTTAGTCAAAACAGGTATATTAAGCCTATCGGAAGCCTAATGCGGTACCAGGATGGAGCCCATTGGGAACCAAGCAGTCCGCGAGCATGCAAAACTTCATTTGCGCATGTGTGCAAACTAGGTTGTGCATGCAAAACCATCCCCATTCCCTGCCGCTGTTACTGGTGGTTTGTGTAGCCAGAAAGGGTAAGGACCACTGGTCTAATGCTGGTCTATTTGCTGCTTAAAAAGGAGGAGGGGAAGGAAGAGAAAGCAAAGGAAAGTGGCCTCTTACAAGATCAAGCCTAAAATATCTTTGGAAGAATTCAACCACCTAGCTCCAATTTGGCAGGGGGGGCTGGACTAGAAGACCTCCAAGGTCCTTTCCAGTTCTATTCTATTTTATTCTTCATGACCCTATAGACTGTAGCATGCCAGACTCCCTTGCCCTCCACTGTCGCCTGGAATTTGCCCAAATCCGTGTCCAATGTTGACACTATCTAACCATCTCATCCTCTGCTGTCCCCTTTTCCTTTTGCCTTTAATTTTCCCCAACATCAGAGTCTTCTCCAAGGAGTTACATTAATGAATGACACCAAGTAGCCGAGGCTTAATATGCAACCTTCCAGCCTCCTCAAACCTTTTTTTTCTAACCAATGTAATTAATGGCCTTCTGAGAAGATGTTGAGAAGTTCTGTTTGAATCTCAATAAATAGACCATGGTCCAAGATTCTGGCAGTTATTTTTGATGGCAGTATGTTAGTCGTTGTTTCCAACTGCTGGGTTTGGCCTGGCTTCTGTGCTTCAATTTTCCCCTTCTTCCAATGAGAGAAAGCAGTGGTGGGATTCAACCGGTGTAACAACTGATTCAGGGAGTGCGCAATTTGCGTGCATACACGTGCTTTTCGCGCACATGCAAAGCATTGAAAACCTCCCATTTTCAGCTCTAAAACTCACCTCCTACTGCAGCCCTGGTGAGTACAACAGCTGATTCGCGTGGCAATCTGCTGTGCCACATGAATCAGCTGAGCTGCAAAACACAGAACTATAGGACAGACAAGGGCAGGGGCGGGTGGGCTGGGCCAACTGATCACTGGAACTACTGGTTCACCCAAACTGGGGAGAACCAGTAGCAGCCGACCCCGAGAGAAAGCTAGTATCTTGTATGTCAACTCATAAAATATTTCTCTGGTCTTTTTAGAGTTGCCAACAGAAAGGGAGTGGGGAGCGGTGCAGCAGCTAGCAAAACTGAAACTGCATTCCATAAATGTTTTCAAAGATTGTAACTAGGTGACCGAAGTTTCTGCCATGCAAAATTCTAATTGGAGAGCATGACTGATGACTCTTGGCTATGGATGTGTCCCATTGGAGAATATGAATTACGATATACCCAGGGGGTGGGGTGGGGAAACCAGGGTCAAGGGTGACAATGAATTATGTGTCTCAGAGTCAGCTGCACCCAGGCAGTGCTGGCATGTTAACTCTCAGTAAATCCTTTTTAAGTTTTGGAAGTTTGGCTCGAGACATTGTACACAATTCATGCTACTTGGCAGTCATTTTCTGGATCAGAGTTATTCTCCTGGAAATCCTCTGTGGCCATGAGAGGCAGAGGCAGAGTGGCAGGTAGGAAAGGTAAGGAGAAGAAAGACAGCTGCTCAGCATCTCTTCCTTCTGAAGATAGGACAGATGCATGCCCAACTAGCAGCTCCGATCAATAAATACAGATAGTTCCATGCAGACAAATTCTCTGGGGTTTTTTTTCTGTCCGCTCACTCTCATTCAGTCGGATGGAAGAAAATGAGACCTTCCTTTCAAAGAAGGTTTTGATGGGTTTTTTTGGTGGAAGTCTCCTGGTGGAAATGTGAGTTGGGAGGCAGCCAAAGAGAATCTGTGAGTGACCTGACTGTCATTCTTCAATCGTCTCTTTGATAGTCTGCAACAAAGCTGTATGTTGCCTGCAGCATGCTGAGTTCTTTGTATGGTCTACAACCCACAGTCTCTCAGAAACCTACAGGACTGCCAGAGCCTAGGAATCTTGCCAGGGTGTCTACTGAAGCAGTGATGGAATACAACAAATTTTTACTACCAGTTCTATGGGTGTGGCTTGGTGGGCATGGTGTGGCTTGGTGGGTGTGGCTTGATGGGCGTGGCAGGGGAAGAATATACTGCAAAATCTCTATTCCCTCCCCACCCCACTAACCTGCTTTCCAGCTCCGTTCTCCCATGCAGGGCAACAAAAGAAGACCCAGCCGATCAGCTAGGACTTTGGAGGCAGGGAATAGATGGGAGCGGGGCCAGTCAGAGGTGGTATTTGCCGGTTCTTCTAACTACTCAAAATTTCCACTACCGGTTCTGAAGAACCTGTGAGAACTGGCTGAATACCATCTCTGTACTAAAGGCCCCCCATCTCAGTCACAACCATCTAGCCTTGCTGATTTGCCTTTTGCCTGGGCCTGAAGTCAGCATTTAATGGCCATCAAGGAACATTACTGGTGATATCAGCTCCATTGATCAGGGAAGTGTACAGGTAGTCCTTGAGTTACAACAGTTCATTTAGTGACCATTGAAAGTTACAACAGCACTGGCAAAAGTGACTTGTGGACATTTCTAATACTCCTGGCATCTCCATGGTCACCTGATCAACATTCAAGTGCTTGGCAACTCATATTTATGACAGTCGCTATGTCAGGCACTCATGTGATCATCTTTTGTGATCTTCTGACATATAAAAAAGATGTTGAGACCCTAGAAAGAGTGAAGAGAAGAGCAACAAAGATGATTAGGGGACTGGAGGCTAAAACATGAAGAATGGTTGCTGGGACTGGGTATGTCTAGTTTAATAAAAAGAAGGACTAGGGGAGACATGATAGCAGTCTTCCAATATCTAAGGGCCTGCCCCAAAGAAGAGGGAGTCAAGCTATTCTCCAAAGCACCTGAAGGCAGGACAAGAAGCAATGGATGAAAACTAATCAAGGAGAGAACCAGCTTAGAACTAAGGAGAATTTTCCTGACAGTTAGAACAATTAATCAGTGGAACAACTTGCCTCCAGAAGTTGTGAATACTCCAACATTGGAAGTTTTAAGAAGAGATTGGACAGCCATCTGTCTGAAGTGGTGTAGGGTTTCCTGCCTAAGCAGAGGGTTGGACTAGAAGACCTCCAAAGTCCTGTCATTCTATTCTATTCTAAAGTCAATGGGAAGCCAGATTCACTTAAGAACCATTTACTTTGTCATGTTTATGTAGTGTTGATTGGAGGTGGTGACCCTTTGAGAGCTGTATGCAATGAAATTTCATTTTAATGTATGCTGATTCATGTAGCACTTAGCATTAATAGCACTTGGACTTATATACCACTTTACAGTGCTTTACAGCCCTCTCTAAGCAGTTTACAGAGTCAGCCTCTTGCCCCCAGCAATCTGGATGCTCATTTTACCCACCTTGTAAGGATGGAAGGCTGAGTCAGCCTTGAGAACTGGTGAGATTCAAACTGCCAAATTGCAGTCAGCTGGCAGTCCACAGAAGTAGCCTGCAGTACTGCACTCTAACCGCTGTGCTACAGTGATTGTATGTGTACATTCAAAGGGACAATAAAGTTATTCTGATTCTAAGTCTATTATTCTATGTTTCATATTTCATTCCCTTTATCAATTATTTTTAAATCAGTCCACAATGTTAAATGGATTTTAAACTGGACACTTTTTCCAAGTCAACCCTGCTCCTTTGATACCATCCCCCTTCGTATTATCCAGTGGTAGCAAAGCATTAGGTAGACAACTGTAGCAAATATTGTTCACATCCTTGCGGTTCCGTAAAACATATGCAGGGGAAAGAGGGCTGTCGCCTGATCATTGTTGGCAAAATGGATCGTCAAACCCAAAGGAATGGAAGGCACAGAATCCAGGTGAAACGTTGAAAGCAGTAATGCCCTTTGACAATTTGACACTGCGCTGAGCTGAATGACAGCCGCATCTTTCGCTACTTCTCTGTGTCTTCTTCTTTCAAATTGCCTTGCTGATGGATCCCAGTGCAGTCACAATAAAAATGCAGAGGGCATGTGAAAGCTAAGAAAAGAGTTCCATGCAATTCAAAGCTTGTTTCTCCCTTTTGTCTGAAATACACACACACACACACACACACACACCTTGAGAGAACTTTATAAGAACCTAGTGTCTTTAAAGATTCTCAGTCAACCAGGTGATGATTGTCCCAAAGAAGCTTTTCAAAAGGCAACTGGAGAGGTTTTGCTTCTCATCCAAGAAGCTTCTGACTGTATAGTGGAGAATGGAAGGATTTAGGTAGGTAGGTAGGTAGGTAGGTAGGTAGGTAGGTAGGTAGGTAGATAGATAGAGAGTGTGTGAGAGAGATAATAGATAGATGATAGATGATGATAATGATGATGATAGATAGATATAGATCTATTATAGAGATAGTGTGTGAGACAGATAATAGATAGATAGATAGATAGATAGATAGATAGATAGATAGATGATAGATATAGAGATGATAGATAGATAGATCTATTATAGAGATAGTGTGTGAGACAGATAAAAGATAGATAGATAGATAGATAGATAGATAGATAGATGATAGATATAGAGATGATAGATAGTTAGATAGATAGATCTATTATAGAGATAGTGTGTGAGACAGATAATAGATAGATGATTATATAGGGACAGGGGGGAGAGATAATAGATCTGTTATAGAAGGATAGAGACTGAAGAGATACATGATAGATGATAGATAGATAGATTGATCGATCGATCGATAGATTGATAGATAAAGAAAGATACTCAAATTAATGATTCTTACTACAGCCTTTTTTCACCTGGATTAAATTCTCATTTAACAGACAAATGTCTACTAAACCAAGGGTTTGTCTGTTAAATTAAGTTTTTAATGAAACGGATGCTATATGCATCAATTGCACAGTTACACAGTTGATATAAATTGACCTCCTATGACATACATTTAGATTTCAGTTGACATTCAGATTTAATGGATGTTCCCTAAATGGTCCATTAAACAGAGGTGTGTATATATACTGTATCATGTATTGGTTAATTACATATACAACTGAAGGAAAATGTGTTCAAAATTATGAATACCTTGTGGACTATTGTGCTTAAGGCTTTGCATTTTAAATGAAGTTTCAAAAAAAAAAAGGATTTCTTTTTCAATTATCAGAATCATAGAAAATAAGCTCTATGGCATTCCAGAGGGTTTACACCATATTAGATATACAGTAAATCTAAAGCTTAATTACTTTTTAAAAAATAAGAATGATAGGTATGTGTGTCTATCTCTGGGTGGCCATTTTCTCACTAGGATCTTATAAGGCATTTTAGAAGCCAACATCCATCATTGTGCCAAAGAATGACAATGTGTCTTTAATGATGGCTAGGTGTTGTTATGAAGGCACTTTAAGTCATGAGTGGGGAAGTGACCTGTGGGTGAGAGCCAAAATGGTCACAGCATCTGCATTTTGATTGCAGACGTGTTATAAAAATCATCTCCATCGCGCCCTCACATTTGAGAAAGCTTTTGACACCGGCAAATGTGTCAAATATAATAGCTAAACAATAATAAATAATAATAAATAATAAATAAATAATAGCTAAATAATAGCTAAACATCTTCTCTCCAAACCACCCAATGATTAATTTATGTGGGATAAAATACCCAACACATTTCTACAATACAATAAAGCACTTTCCCTGGGGCATCACATCCTGTTTGGTTTGATCATTTTGTATTTACCTTAGTAATGTCTACATTGTATATGTGCAAATATTTTAGGTGGCCTTTAGGTGCCCTCAAAGAGGAGTTATTTACATGAATGCTTTTCTTGTCTCCAACATAACCTTCTCTTCTCTTCTCTTCACCTCACCTCGCCTTGCCTCTCATCCTCTTCTCTTACCTTCTCTCTTCTTCCTCTCTCCTGCCCTCTCCTGCCCTCCCCTCCTTCCCAATACCTGTAAAACAATGATGGAAAGAAACACTATGTCAGCCTTGCAAGCCATGTTTTACTTGGAAGCTTTGAGGCTGCCACATTTAGTGCCTGGGAATTTGGGACGGGAGATTTAATAGTGAAGTAGAAGATTAGACTCAACAGCATTCTTTTCTCAGAGAGTCAAGGACATGTTGCCCTACACCTGGAGGGGAGTGACTGAGAGGATTTCTCCACTTGGGGTGAAGGTTTGATTGGGCCATGTGATTGCCTGGTGGGTGCAGGGGATGGATCTTTGAATCTCTTCTGGGGAGGGAAAACCTGGAACTCTGAGATTCGGGTTTTCCCAGATGTGCCAATATGACAACTCTAATAAAATGGAACTTGGAGGAAAACACTTGTCTTAGAGTTTATTGGTTTGGAGTTGGTTACTTGGAATGCTGATGCACTAAACTGACAAACAAGTCTTTAGTTTCTGCTACTTCTCAGAGCTCAGTAGAAAGTTCTTCAGAATTTAGGATATGTATAATTCCAAATTATGGATGTTTCATGTGGAATAATTATTGTTCTCTTCAGGTGGAAAGACAGGGAGTGTTCATCTGGCTGTGTTTGTTTCACAAAACATATACATTTCTCTTTGTGAGCTAGTTACTGAGAGTGAATTGGGCAGAATGTCATAAATATAAATAAATAAATTTAAGAATTTATGTTAAAAATTGGGGAACGCTGATTTCTGGAAAAGCCACCCAAGTATGATTTTATTCCAAGAGTATTTATCAGTTGATCACTGGGAATATAGGTTAGTCACTGTGACCAGAGGTTTTATCTTCTGACTTTTGGGTTCGTGCTGGACCCCAACCTTGGAGAACTTCTCTCTCCCAGAATGTGTGAGTATTTAGTTTTTTTATCAAAGAGTGGCTAATCACTTTCTCTTAAAATAAATAACATTATTCATGTCACCATGACAAGGATGTAAAGTCTGTCATTAAGGAATCATTAGAAGCCATTACTTTATCTCAAGCCTGGAAGCTAAAAGGCCCAATAATGGTTATTGCTAATAAAAGTAACTGCTATAGTTCCACAGTATGAAACAGAAATTATATAGTAAGAAAGCTTTGCTGCCATTTACTTACCCAACCATTCTAATAACCATATAACTGAATTAGAATTTGAGAAGGTATAGATTATAGATATTAAATTCCAAAGCACAGCCTTCTATTCTAGAGGCAGAACAATTATATCCCCCTTTTCTCTCTCTCTCTCTCTCTCTCTCTTTCCAAGAATAAAAGCAGAAAGTTCTCAGGGGCAAGTTAAATTGTCGTGAAATACATTAATTAGGCTTGCTACCACTGTTCTCCAGACTTGGTATCTGAAGGTGGTCAGTTGAATGGAGAGGAATGAATAGGTCAGAAGAGGGAATATTGCAATTCACTTTTCTTTGGTGAAAACCAGATCCAATTAATAACTGGGGTCCTTAGAAGGCTGTCTGAAAAAAAAAAGAATTAAGCTATACAATCTAACCCCTAACCTATGTTTTTGTTTTTTTTTCAGTTGTGAGACTCTGGAAAGAGTGCAGAGAAGAGCAACAAAGATGATCAGGGGACTGGAGACTACAACATATGAAGAACGGTTGCAACAATTGAATATGGCTAATTTAATGAGGAGGGATGTGGTGGCCCAGTGCCTAAGATGTTGAGCTTGTCGATCAGAAAGGTCAACAGTTCAATGGTTCGAATCCCTAGCACTGCATAATGGAGTGAGCTCCTGTTATTTATCCCAGCTTCTGCCAACCTAACAGTTCAAAAGCATGTAAAAATGCAAATAGAAAAATAGGAACCACTTTGGTGGGAAGGTAACAGCGTTTCATGCCCCTTCGGCATTTAGTCATACTGGCCACATGACCACGGAGACGTCTTCGGACAGTGCTGACTCTTCAGCTTTGTAACAGAGATGAGCACTGCCCGCTAGAGCTGGAAATGACTAGCACGCATGTGCGAGGGGAACCTTTACCTTTAGTTTAATGAGAAGAAGGGCTAGGTATGATGTGATAGCAGTGTTTCAATATTTGAGGGGCTGCCACAAAGAAGAGGGTGTCAACCTACTTTTCAAAGCACCAGAAGACAAGACAAGTAACAATGAATGAACGCTAATCAATGAGAGAAGCAACCTGGAACAAAAGAGAAATTTCCTAACAGTGAGGACAAATTAACCAGTGGAACAACTTGGCTCCAGACGTTGCCCCATTACTGGAGGCTTTTAAGAAGAGATTGGAGAACTATTTGTCTGAAACGGTATGGGGTCTTCTGCCTGAGCAGAGAGTTGGACTAGAAGACCTCCATGGTTCCTTCCAACTCTGTTTTTATACGTATGTATGTATTCTAGTTTAGATGAGTCCCTGGGCTTCCACTCTTGCCAACTTTTATTTTATCCTCCAAATCTTTCTTCTCCATCCCATGAGAGAGTTCAAACTGACTTCCATTCTTGCCTTCTCTGCAAGCTTTGGCAATCCCAGGAGAAAGAACAGAAGGAGTCACCTTTTGTAAAATAAGCTTGTTCTTGATCTCATTCTCAGTTTCTTTCTTTTCTGAGCCAATTAGCCGTTCCATAAATGGACCTAGGGATGGGTTAGAAATATTTCAGGTAAATAAAGTCAATCATTTTCTTCATTTTCCATTCCAACGAGTGGACAGAATTTGGCAGAGGGCAAGAGAAAAGCCAATTCTGATAATGTCACATTGTGCATTACCTTTTTGTAGTAGTTGCAGAGGGAGAGACAAGGTCTCTTCTGTGACATCCAGTTGGGTCTCAAAGAAGCAATGTGGGGTGTGCTGGCTGAAGCTAAGATGATTTGCAATTAAATTAAAACCTGTGTGGTCTGTTGCCATAGCAACAGATTCCATTCCTTAATAGCTCTTCAGTGTTTGAATTTAATGCTCTCCATTGTTCTTTAGATTTAGCACCAGTGATGGTCATGCCCAAACAATTCATAAACTATCTGCAAATATTTGTAGGAAGGGGAATTCAGAGAAGGGCAAAAGTCCTACTCAGACATGCATCCCCAAAGTCTGAAAGCTTTGGATGTTTTTTGTCTGCAACATTCCCCACACTATTAATTTATTTTTATGACTTTATTTTATTGTTACTGGGCTATGCCCTCTGGCTTGTTAATCGCTGTTGCTATGTTTTTAATTGTATTTTTGGATGTTAAGATCCAGCCAGAGGTTTTTGGAATGGAGCAGTTAAAACAAATGCATATTATGATGGTTGGTTGTATAGTCAGCCAGATGTTTACACTAAATTTGGCACTATTTCTCCACCTATAGAGTCCTTCACAAAGACCTGAGATAGGCAGATGTTGTGGTTTCATGATATTACAGATGTCATCCACAGGATGTAAGCTATTCCATGTAAAGCTGCCTTTTGTAATTGACTGATGGGGATTTTGTCAATGCCGGTAATATTCACGTGATGCTCCAGATATTTTAGAGATTGTACCCAAGGCTCCTATTACTATTGATACTATCTTTGCTTTCTTTTGCCATCGTCATTCTATTGCTATTTCTGTAGGTCTTTGCATTGTATGATTTTTCTTCTCTTTTCTTCTCTCCTCTCCTCCCTTCCCCTCCCTTCCTCTCCTCCCTTCTCCATACTACCATGTCCACCCTCCAGACTTTTTTGTCTTTCTTAGCAACAATTGTTAATGCCAGTGTATTATGTCACAAGTGCTTGAATTTTAAAGTTCCAGAGCAGGAGTGTCAAACTGGTTGCCCATGGGCCAAATGGATCATGCACAGGCCACGGCCACCCCAACTCCAGAAAGGGGAAAAGCATTGCAATACCTCATGTGACAGCAATGTGATGCAGTGAGCTTGACACCCATGTTCTGGAGCAATTTATCTTCTTTGTTCTCTATTACTTTGTCTATAATATGGTATTACCAATTCTTGCTTGCAGGCAAATGGTATTTCTTGCAGCTGTTCCAATATAGCTGTCAACCCTGAAGTGAACCTGGCTGAGGCCACCTTTGAGGCTTCATGGTTGCCACCAGACAGTCGGGGAGAAAGGGAGGGGGAAAATTAGATAGCTCGGCTTTGCTGTCAAAATAAAAAGTTTTCTTGTGGGAGCCAAGGTCATTCCAACAGGTGGCTGAGAAGCGGAGGAGTGGAGTAACCAAGCAACCTGCCAGCACCACTGTTGTACAACGTGACCAGTGACCTGGGGGAAGGGGGAATTCTCGCTTTTTAATTAGGTAAAAACTGCGGGAAATTTCAGAGTTGGTTTTCGTCAGTCGTGCCAATATGATGTATCCAATAAATTGGTTATTGAGGAATCTACTTGTCTCGGAATTCTGCTTTAAATGGGTGAATTACTTGGAATGCTGACAGCTGACAGCACCATTGTGGCTATTTTGTCATGCTATTTTTTATAGTTAGTCTGTGTAAACTTCTTGCAGTGACTGACTAGCGAGTTGTTTCTTTAGCTTTGCTGAAGAGATGGCATTTGTTGTCTTCTTCATTTCTGATCTTTTTTGCCCCCTATGCACGTTTTCTTAAGGCTTGGTCTTGTGCAGACTGAGTTAGCTGCTCTAACTCTTTCTTCAATTGTGCTGCCAAATGACCTGCAGGTGAAAAGAAGAGTTAATTCTTTTTCTGCATCTCTTCACTATCATCTCAGTAATGTTTGGATCTTTGCAGCCAAACCTGCTAGTCTGAATATCTAAAAATTAATGAATGGGAGGAAAAAAGCTTTCCTGTGCAAGATAAGGACCAATTAAATATTCCTGAATGAGATCCTGGAGTTGAAATTGACAATAACCAGTCAATCTATTATCTTTACTGCTGAACTCACATCGAAGTATTCAAAGCATATAATTTGGTGGCTGCAGTCATATAACATTGGTAACCAGGGCAGTTAAAGATCTAAGAGGTGCACTGATACCAGTGGTGGGATTCAAATTTTTTTATTACCGGTTCTGTGGGCATGGCCTGGTGGGGGTGGCTTGGCTTGGTGCACGTGGCAGAGGAAGGATACTATAAAATCTCCATTCCCACCCCACTCCTGGAGGAAGGTTACTGCAAAATCCCATTCCCTCCCCACCCCACTAACCTGCTTTC
>CM019150.1:213847754-213924668 GCA_009733165.1 Naja naja | reverse complement strand
AACGTTCGACGAAATCTCATCCGTCATCTTCAGGCTGGGTTCAGCCAGAAGAAAAATTCTCCAGAGAACGAAGCTGAAGACACCAGCCTGAAGATGACGGATGAGATTTCGTCGAAACATTGCAAGGTATTCTCAATCTACACGGGACAAGACCCGAATACACCAAAGACCACATACCTTTACCCGTGAAAATCTACGAAAACAAATATAATATATATAATATATATATATATATATTATATATTATATATATATATATTTCGTAGATTTTCACGGGAAAGGTATGTAGGTCTTGGTGTATTCGGGTCTTGTCCGTGTAAGATTGAGAATACCTTGGCAACGTTTCGACGAAATCTCATCCGTCATCTTCAGGCTGGTGTCTTCAGCTTCGTTCTCCTGGGAGAAGTGTGTGATCGTGGTGTTTCTCCCTTTAAACTCTAGAGTTGGATGTGTTGTTACTTTTTGATTGGTTTTGGAGTTGATGTATGCAGATTGGATGGCTTTTTCCTGAGACCCTGTGTGGCTGAGGTGCTGGCTGTGTGTCTCTCAGCCTTTGTGTTGTAACGACCTGGGTAATGGGCTGTGTGATGACCTTCTGAGTTCTATTGTTGTGACGTCCTGGGTGTGGTGCTGTAATCTCCTGGGTCGTTGTCTGTGTTGCAACCTCCTGATGTTTTGGTTTGATCTCCTGAGTTCTGTGATGTAGTATCCTGGGTGGAAGGCTGTGATGTGACATTCTGGGCCTTGGTTTGGCTCCGAGTTTGAGGCTGGCTATGTGTTATAGCGTGTGTCAGTTTGCTAGTTTGGGGGTCGGAGGGGGGTGTAGCAGCTGGTGTTGCAGCCATGGTCTGGTTTCTGGAGGTGGTTGCCTTTCATCTGTGGCGTGGGCTTGGGTTTGAGTCTGGTGAGGAGATTGGTGGTGGCATCGGTGTTATTTTGGGTCCGGTGTTGGTTTTCGTGGCTGGGACTCGTTGTTGACCAGGGCTAGTTCCAGAGTCTGGTAGGCGGGAAGTATCATCCCGTTTATTCTGTTATGGGGGGTTTCTCTATTTCGATGGCTTCCTAATTATTCTCCCCTTTGTGAAGTGTTCAGTATGGAGATAAGTTTGGATCCCTCAAAATCAATTTCATTCCTGTGGCTTTAAGGTGCTGGAAAAGAGGAAGTTTTTTTCTTCTTTCTGACGCGTTCTGTGTTCTGCGATGGGCATTTATTCTCCTGTTGGTTTGTCCAATGTATGTGGCTGGGCAAATTTTGCAGGGTTTGTAAACTCCTTGGTTTTCTAGCTGGAATCTTGTCTTTGGGGTTTCTTAAGATGTTGGCTATTTTTGGTCAGTGCCAAAGGCGTCCTGATATTGTGCTTGTGGAGAATTTTGCTGATTTCTGTGGTGCCTTTGATGTAAGGGAGGGAGGGCAATGCCATTGTCCTGTTCTGTGTCTGGGTTTTTGGGGGAGTCTCCCTTTGGATTAGGTTGGTGATTGTGCTTCTTTGGAATCCATTGGACATTAATACGTTAGTGAGAGTGTGTAATTCTGTTCTCAAGTTCTTTGTCAGTAGGGTTTGGTTCTGGAGATGAGGTCTTGGCTCCGGAGTTGATCTGCAGGGGGTGATGGGATTGTGCATTAAGTAGGGTTAGTGTGTGTCTTTTTGGTAGATGGTGTGTCATCGGGAGCGTTGGGTTTTTTGTAAATAGGACGTCCAGGAACGGAAGTTGATGTTGTTTCTGTTTCCATGGTAAATTGTATTTTGGGGTGTAGGCTGTTGAGATGTGTGAGGAGTTGTCCAGAATTTGGCCACACTGGGAAAGAAAAACTGGACAACTTCCTCACACATTCAAAGCCTACACCCAAATACAATTTACCATGGAAACAGAAACCAACAATCAACTCCGTTCCTGGACGTCCTTATTTACAAAAAACCAACGGCTCCCTAGGACACACCATCTACCAGAAAAAGACACACACTAACCGCTACTTAAATGCACAATCCCATCACACCCTGCACAGATCAACTCCGTAGCCAAGACCCTCATCTCCAGAACCAAACGCCTAGCTGACAAAGACCACTTGAGAACAGAATTACACACTCTCACTAACGTATTAATGTCCAATGGATTCCAAAGAAGCACAATCACCAACCTAATCCAAGGGAGACTCCCCCAAAAACCAAGACACAGAACAGGACAATGGCATTGCCCTCCTCCCTTACATCAAAGGCACCACAGATAAAATCAGCAAAATTCTCCACAAGCACAATATCAGGACAGCCTTTGGCACTGACCAAAAATAGCCAACATCTTAAGAAACCCCAAAGACAAGATCCAGCTAGAAAACCAAGGAGTTTACAAAATACCATGCAAAATTTGCCCAGCCACATACATTGGACAAACCAACAGGAGAATAAATGCACGATCGCAGAACACAAGAACGCAGTCAGAAAAGAAGAAAAACTTCCTCCCTTTTCCAGCACCTTAAAGCCACAGGACATGAAATTGATTTTGAGGGATCCAAACTTATCTCCAATACTGAACACTTCAACAAAAGAATAATTAGGGAAGCCATCAAATAGAGAAACACCCCATAACATGAATAAACGGATGATACTTCCCGCCTACCAGACATCTGGAAACTAGCCCTGGTCAACAAACGAGTCCCAGCCACGAAAACCAACACCGACCCAAAATAACACAGGATGCCACCACCAATCTCCTCACCAGACTCAAACCCAAGCCCACGCCACAGATGAAAGGCAACCACCATCCAGAAACCAGACCATGGCTGCAACTCCAGCTGCTACACCCCCTCCGACCCCCAAACTAAGCAAACTGACACACGCTATAAACACATAGCCAGACCTCAAACTCGGAGCCAAACCAAGGCCCAGAATGTCACATCACAGCCCTCCACCCAGGATACTACATCACAGAACTCAGGAGATCACAACACAAAACATCAGGAGGTTGCAACACAGACAACGACCCAGGAGATTACAGCACCACACCCAGGACGTCACAACAATAGAACTCAGAAGGTCATCACACAGCCCATTACCCAGGTCGTTACAACACAAAAGGCTGAGAGACACATAGCCAGCACCTCAGCCACACAAGGTCTCAGGAAAAGCCATCCAATCTGCATACATCAACTCCACAAACCAATCAAAAAGTAACAACACATCCAACTCTGGAGTTTAAAAGGGAGAAACAGCCACGGTCACACACTTCTCCCAGGAGAACGAAGCTGAAGACACCAGCCTGAAGATGACGGATGAGATTTCGTCGAAACGTTGCCAAGGTATTCTCATTCTTACACGGGACAAGACCCGAATACACCAAGACCTACATATATATATATATATATATATATATATATATATATATATATATATATATATTCTTGTTTCATTCCTGTTGCTAGCCTAATCTAGGATACAAGAGTGTGTCATTTAGCATATGACTTGTTCAAAAGATTTAATTTGATCTTTAAACATATGAGGAAGAAGAAGGAAAGGACCAGAAAATAGGTTTTGTAGTAAACAGAAAATATTAGGCCAACATTTTAGTTTAAACACCTTTATAGCCAAGAGCATTTATATTTGAAAATAAAGCAACATCTTCTGTAGAACCTCTTCCAATAAACCACAATAGTTCCAACAAACTATGTGTCAGGATTCCAGCAGTTACTCCAATTAAATCATGAGCCTCAATACAATACAATATGTTTTATGAGTTGACACTTTGAATGTAAACATACATTCTGGTTTTTAATGATGCTATAGAGGTAATCGTCAAATTACAATTGAGTTGGGACCAGAATTTTGGTCGTAAGTCATGACTGTTATAGGTTGAAACAGTTACAGGATTGGACCCAATTTCATGACCATTTTCATGGAGGTCATTAAGCAAATCAGGCAATTGTACATCTGAATCCATTCTCATAAATTGATGTACTTTGCAAAAAAAAAAAAAAATAGCAGAAAGCATTTTTTTAAAATCACAAAACAAAAGCTGCAGTAAATGCGAGCCAAAATATGAACCAAATTGTGATCCTGTGACTTCGAGGGTGCATGCAATAATTTACGAGGCCTTCCTACTTCTGGACTGTTATTAAACAAACACAGTACATCAAGGACTACCTCTCTTTTCAGGAGAGCATCAGAAGTGCTTTCTGTAATGGGTGTTTATTTCTTTTTTTTCCCCCTCTCTGGCTTATAAAATAATGTGTGCTTAACAATTCGATGATCTCAAAAAAATAAAAATAAATCTACTTTCCCCCCCCCCCCTCAATGTTGCATTGTGAAAGTGAGTAAAGGATAAACAACGGGAGGGAAATGGCACAAGAGACCTATCCGCTGAAGGGAAGGTCACTGAGCAGCAATTATCACAATTTTGTGTTGTATTCGGTAGCAGATTGCGGGACTCGACGGTTTTTTAACAAGGCTGTTCTCGGTTTACAGCAGTGGGATGTCTTTGATAGCCTATAATACGATGGGTTTCAGAAATGCTTTTGCTGCTATGAAAGCAAAGCAGGTCAGGAGAATTTACGAGGGATCCTGCTAATGAGATAAAAGAACCTCTGGATGGAACCGATGAACAATTAAACTGCCTTTTTTTTTAGAAAGCAGCTGGCAGGCAAAGGACGTGTGTCTTTTGTCATTTAAAAGAAAAGGAGGGAATTCTGAACGCTTTTCCTTTTTCTCGAATAACCGTCCCGCATGGTTCTTTTGAGAGCTCCGACTCTTTCTGTCAAATGGAAGAAGACATCCAGGTGCTTCGTGCAAAGAATGGAAGGAAAAGCTGCTACAGGCAGTCCTCAGCTTACGACCACAATTGAGCCCAAAATTTACATCGTTAAGTGAGACATCTGTGAAGTGAGTTTTGCCCCATTTTATGACTTTTCTTGTCACATTTGTTAAGCGGACCATTGCAGTTGTTAAGTTAGTAATGTGGGAAGCCCCACGGTAGAAGAATGAAATATTTTGGAGGATATTAAGAGAGGCAGAAATCAGTCTAACAGCCTCCAGCAGCAGATGTCTGAAATCTTTAGAGGTGGATACTTTGTGCCCATTAAGAAATCCAGGCCAGCCTATTCACAAACAAAATGCCTTCAGGTCCAGATGATGGATATAGAATATAGAATAACAGAGCTGGAAGGGAACTTGGAGGTCTTCTAGTCCACCCCCCTGCTTAGGTAGGAAACCCTATCCCATTTCAGACTAATGATTATCCAGTCTCTTCTTAAAAACTTCCAGTGTTAGACAGGGGTGGGATTCAAATTTTTTAACAACCGGTTCTGTGGGCATGGCTTAGGTGGTGGGTGTGGCTTGGTGATGTGACCAGGTGGACATGGCTTGGTGGTCATTGGCTGGGCGTGACCAACTCAACATCACTCACATCGAGGCACGCATCTCCTTGCCTGGCCTCTCATGACTGTGGGGATGCTGCAACAGTCGTAAGTGTGAAAAATGGTCATAAGTCACTTTTTTCAGTGCCACTGTAACTTTGAATGGTCACTCCACATAAGCAAAGTACCAGCAAAGGAGGGGAAAAAAATTCCAGAGAAGTTCCAGAGACAGGAAGTTTAGTCCTGCCAAGAATGTAATAAGGGTTAATAGAGAGGCAGTTTCTGTAAGCAATACCAGAATGTTTCCTTCCTGCCTTCCTTACAGGATTAGCCCAGTGATTTCTTCTAACAACTGGTTCTCCGAACTGCTTAGAATGTTAACAACTTGTTCTAGCGAATAGGTGCGAACTGGAAGAATCCCACCCCTGGTGTTGGAGCATTCACAACTTCTGGAAGCAAGTTGTTCCACTGATTAATTGTTCTAACTGTTGGGAAATTTCTCCTCAGCCCTAAGTTGCTTCTCTCCTTGCTTAGTTTCCATCCATTGCTTCTTGTCCTGCCCTCAGGTGCTTTGGAGAATAGATTGACCCCTTCTTCCCCGTGGCAACCCCTGAGATATTGGAACACTGCTACCGTGTCACCCCTAATTCTTCTTTTCATCAAACTAGACATACCCAGTTCCTGCAACCATTGTCTATGTTTTAGCCTCCAGTCCCCTAATCATCTTTGTTCCTCTTCTCTGCACTCTTTCTAGAGGAGGCTCTAGAACATCTTTTTTACATCGTGGTGACCAATTAAGAATTTACATCCCCCTCCACCCAAATTCTAAGAACAGGACATGACCTTTAGGATACAATAGGATTAACCCACCCCCATTAGAATAGCAAAAGGCACCAGGTTCACAACATTGCACAACCCCCTGCAGCATCTCAGAACCCTATAAAAATCCTTGCACTCATCAAGCCAATTTGTCAGCTGCCCCAGAACTGCATGCTGTGGTTGGTTCTGCTCATCGAAAAACAGAGTCCTTCTTTCCAATCACCCTCCATTTTATTTCCAGTGCCTTTCTCCCAGCTTGGAACCAGGCCAGATTTTTCTTCCAATAGTAACCTGGCTGTTAAGTGAATCTGGCTTCCCCATTCATTTTGCTTGTCAGAAGGTCACAAAAGGGGATCCTATGACCCTGGCAAACTGCAACCATCTTCAATATGAACCAGTTGTCAATTTCCGAATGGAAATCACATGACCATGAAATGCTGCAACGCTTTTCATAAGTGGGAAAAATAGACATAACTCATTTCTTACAGTGCCACTGTAATTTTGAATGGTCACTAAACAAACTGTTGTAAGTCGAGAACTACGTGAAATGAGGGACAAAAACCTATTCCTTTGATCTTCAGGTTGTGTAGATTTCATTATTTTATTTTATTTTATTTTATTTTATTTTATTTTATTTTATTTTATTTTATTTTATTTTATTTTATTTTATTTTACTTTATTGCATTTATATGCCGCCCCATCTCCGAGGGGACTCAGGGCGGCTTACACAGAAATGTATAAACAATAAATACACCTTTATCAAATTATCTAATCCAATTATAAAATCAATTAAAATACCCTTGAATTAAAATTCCCAACCCTGCTCAGTCCAGGCCAGCCTGTACAAACAGCCAAGTCTTGAGATCATGGCAGAAGGAGCGCAGGTCTGGGGCCAAACGCAGCTCTAGAGGTAGCTGATTCCAAAGGGTGGGTGCCCTCACAGAGAAGGTCCTCCCCCGGGGGACCACCAACCGACATTGTCTGGCCGACGGCACCCCCAGGAGGGCCTGTCTATGGGAGAGTACCAGGTGATTGGACCTCGATGCTGGTAGGAGGCGCTCCTGGACCCGAGCCATGCAGGGCTTTGTAGGTTAATACCAGCACCTTGATTCCTATCTTCGCCGAGTGCACTGAAATAGTAGCCAACATCAGTTCATCCGAAGTAGGCTGAAATGGCCATCATTTATAGTTTAAATGTCTCTAAACATTGTTCTTTCTTTTAAAATAGGGTGTAGGTAGTCCTCAACTTACATCAGTTCATCTACCGATTATTCAAAGTTAGAATTACACTGAAAAAAAAAGACTTATGAGCCTCTGTGGTGCAGTGGTTAGAGTGCAGTACTGCAGGCTACTTCTGCTGACTGCTGGCTAACTGCAATTTGGCAGTTTGAATCTCACCAGGCTCAAGGTTGACTCAGCTTTCCATTCTTCCAAGGTTGGTAAGATGAGGACCCAGATTGTTGGGGGCAAGAGGCTGACTCTGTAAACCACTCAGAAAGTGCTGTAAGGCACTGTGAAGCGGTATATACATCTAAGTGCTATTTCTATTGCTATTATGACCTTTTTCCCACACTTACAACCATTGCAGCATTCCCAGGTCACGTGATCAAAATTGTGACACTTGGCAACTGAATCATATTTATGACAGTTACAGTGTCTCAGGCTCATGTGATCCTCTTTTGTGACCTTCGGATACGCAAAGTCAATGGGGAAGCCAGATTCACTTAACAACCATGTTACTGACTTAACAACTGCAGTGATTCATTTAACAACTATGGCAAGATAGGTCATACAAATCATAGGTAAAGGTTCCCTTCGCACATATGTGTTAGTCATTTCCAGCTCTAGGGGGTGATGCTCCTCTCTGTTACAAAGCTGGAGAGCCAGCACTGTCCAAAGACGTCTCTGTGGTCATGTGGCCGGCATGACTAAACACCGAAGACGCACGGAACACTGTTACCTTTCCACCAAAGTCGTCTCTATTTTTTCTACTTGCATTTTTATATGCTTTAGAACTGCTAGGTTGGCAGAAGCTGGGACAAGTAACGGGAGCTCACTCCATTACGCAGTGCTAGGGATTCAAACTGCTGAACTGCCGACCTTTCTGATCAACAAGCTCAGTGTCTTAGCCACTGAGCCACCACATTCCCTAAATACAAATCACAGCTATCAGTAAACCCATTCTTCCTTCTTCAAATGACTCCTTAGTGGGGATTATTGGGTAATGGAAGAACAAAATGATCAACTAGTCCTCCTTCCCATCCCATAATTGTCTTGGTGTCTGGAGACACTTTCAGGAAGCATCCTAAACCTCTTAACAACTCCAAACATCTTCAAATTGTGTTTATAGTACTGATTTCCACATACATCTATAAGATCAATTTGTGTGAGTCTGTTTTGTTTCTCCTTGAAATTCCTCAGATACTTTCACTGCTGCTGGAAAACCCAAATTTCATTTCTGCTTTAGGCAAAATGTCACTCACTGCTGTTTGACTTTCTGGTACCCTAGATGAACAATCTCTAGATATCCAGCCAATAGAAACAAGGATTAGATGCAAAGATACAACAAAGTCAAACAATTTACAATATGAAAGATTTGCAGCAAAATACCTTCTGAAAATTCCCACATAAACATTGAGACAGGATCTCAATCGGTGTTGTTGATGATGATGATGATCATGATGCTATTCTGTGATTATTATAAGACTTTCAATAAATTTAAGTTCAGATTAAACAAGTTTTGGAGGCAACAGAGTTCTCCTAGATGAGGTAAAGGGCTGATACATTTTTTTACATTTTTTTTTCTTTGAGAAAGTATCATCTAAATTTTTGCACCATGGAGGCTTTTGCAATTTTGAATCTTAGATATTTTTTCCAACTTTGGGTCATGTGCTAGAAATCAGGAAACAAATGTGTACACGTTTATTCCATACTAGCTCTCCACAAGAATCTGAACTACTAACAGACAAAGCAAATTGGCAGTAGATAAAAGTCAATGGAATTCAAGATAGGCTGAACTGAGATTTCTGCTAAGTGTGAAGACACTTGAGACTGATGATCCATTTGATCCCACTCTTGGCTCAGCCTAGTCATCCCATACACTTTGTATCCCCCTTGGAAGACCTCATCCAGAAGGTTGGGGACTTGCAAACCAATCATCAAAAAGTAAAATAGCCACTTAGCTTTTGCTGTTAGAAGTAGTTAGGCTTTGGGGAGTCAATGGGTGTCAGGCTCCAAAACCCAAGAAAGACACGTTGAGTTTCTTCTAAGCAATTTCCCTGATTGTTCCTCACCTATAGACAGAATCTTGCCAAACTAAAGCAAACTACTTGCCTCACTGAGAATATACTCTGAGGTAAAGCATCTGGAGAATGGTTGCAGGAATTAAATATGGCCAGCCAAAAGAAGAAATAGATGATAGATAGAAATAGATACGATAGATAGATAGATAGATAGATAGATAGATAGATAGATAGATAGAAATAGATAGAGATGATAGATAGATAATAGATAAATAGACGACAGACAGATGATAGACATTATAGATAGATACATATATAGATAGATACATACATAGATAGAAATATAGAGATGATAGATGATAGCTAGCTAGCTAGCTAAGATAGATACATACATAGATACATAGATAGATAGAAATAAAGTTACAAGTGATAGATGATGATAGATAGAGATAGATAGATGATAGATAGATAGATGATAGATAGATGATGACAGATAGATAGATAGATAGAAATGAGATGATAGATGATAGATAGAATGATAAATGATAGAAAATAGATAGAAAGATAGATAGATAGATAGATAGATAGATAGATAGATAGAAGATAGAGATGATAGATAGATAATAGATAAATAGACGACAGACAGATGATAGACATTATAGATAGATACATATATAGATAGATACATACATAGATAGAAATATAGAGATGATAGATGATAGCTAGCTAGCTAGCTAAGATAGATACATACATAGATACATAGATAGATAGAAAAGTTACAAGTGATAGATACAGATGATAGATGATAGATAGATAGATAGATAGATAGATAGATAGATAGATAGATAGATGACAGACAGATGATAGACATGATATAGATAGATAGAAATAGAGATGATAAATGATAGATAAATAGATAGAAAAGATAGATAGAATAGATAGATAGATAGATAGATAGATAGATAGAAAATAGATAGAGATGATAGATAGATAATAGATAAATAGACGACAGACAGATGATAGACATTATAGATAGATACATATATAGATAGATACATACATAGATAGAAATATAGAGATGATAGATGATAGCTAGCTAGCTAGCTAAGATAGATACATACATAGATACATAGATAGATAGAAATAAAGTTACAAGTGATAGATACAGATGATAGATGATAGATAGATAGATAGATAGATAGATAGATAGATAGATGACAGACAGATGATAGACATGATATAGATAGATAGAAATAGAGATGATAAATGATAGATAAATAGATAGAAAAGATAGATAGATAGATAGATAGATAGATAGATAGATAGATAGATAGATAGATAGATAGATATAGTTGATATTGAGAGGGAGAAAAAGAGATAGACAGACTGACAGACTGACAGAGACAGACATATAATGGTATAGATATGCACAAATATATCCTTATACCCAAGCTGAAGAACTTTTATTTAAAAAAGAAAAAATGTTATTTATTGAGTACTTGGAAAGATCCACAGATTACACCAGGGAGAGCAGGAAATAAACCTTGGCCCAGTTCTCAACATTTCCAAGTAGGAAATGAACGTCTCTCTATCTCTGCTGATTATTCCGCACTCTGTTTCATTGCTGATTTAATCTGTGAATCTTTCTAAACTGCACTTACATAGAGGTTTATCTCAAAATACTTACATATAACAGTACTTAAATGAATGTTTTCTGCCTCTCAAGTACATATCTGAACCTACATTTTACCACATTCCAGCTGCCTAAAGCCAGGTTGTAAATTTGAGAGAGAAGTGAAATCAATTGGAGAGATTTAAGCAATTCACATAAGAATTTAAGACCAAATGCTTGGTTCCAGCCTATAGCTTAAATGTTTCAATTTATAAATGCACAAAAATGCTTACAAAAGAAAGTTAATTTTCAGGGGAGATACCATAAGTAGGCCTTGTCCCTAACTCAGGACTGGGCCTTGATTGTTCTGCAGAGAATAACAAACCAAAAGTGGGTACAGTCAGGATCCATTCTGAAAAGGGGTTTCAGGGTACAGCAGTCCTTGACTTATGACCACAATTGATCCCAAAATTCCGGTTGCTGAAAGAGTGCAAAGAAGAGCAACCAAGCTGATTAGGGGATTGGGAACTAAAACATATGAAGAACGGTTACAGGAACTGCGTATGACTAGTCTAGTGAAGAGAAGGACCAGGGGAGACAGAATAGCAGTGTTCCAATATTTGAGGGGCTGCCACAGGGAGGAAGGGGTCAAGCTATTTTCCAAGGCACCCGAAGGCCAGACAAGGAACAATGGATGGAAACTGATCAAGGAGAGATTCAACCTGGAAATAAGGAGAAACTTTCTGACAGTGAGAACAATCAACCAATGGAACATAAGTTGCCTTTAGTAGTTGTGGGAGCTTCATCATTGGAGACTTTCAAGAAAAGATTGGACTGCCATTGGTCAGAAATGATGTAAGGTCTCCTGCTTGGGCGGAAGGTTGGAATAGATGACCTACAACAGGGGTGTCAAACTCAAGGCCCATGGGCCGAATCCAGCCCCTGGGGTGCTTAAATCCGGCCCGCAGGGCTGGCCTGGAAATATCAAGGAACCAGCCCACAGTGCCTCTGGTGGCTAAAACAGGCCACATGCAAACCCCCTGCACCTCGTTTTCACTCTCCATGGCCTCCTGCAGCACTCTGCCTGCCGAAAATGGACCAAAAACTGGGCCCAAAATAGGCCAAAAAGTGGACCAAAATCAGGCTGAAAATGGGCCAAAAATGCCCCCCAAAGTGGGCCCAAAACAGGCTGAAAATGGGCCAAAACCAGGCCCAAAACAGGCTGAAAAATGAGTCAAAAATGGGCTGAAAATGGCTGAAAAATGACCTGTTTTCAGCTAGCAGATTGCTGCAGGCGGCCATGGAGGGTGAAAACGAGGTGCAAGAGGGCTGCATGCAGGCCTTCTATGCCCCGTTTTGGCCAGCAGGGTGCTGCAGGAATCATCCATCCATCCCCCCGCTGTCCCTACCACCAGCCACAGAGGAGAACTACAATGCTGATCTGGCCCTCGAAGAAATCCAATTCGACACCCCTGACCTACAACGTCCCTTCCCACTCAGTTATTATGTTATTATTTTTCATCCTTCCTTGCCATGGTGAATTACTGTAGTTGTTAAGTTTAGTAACATGTTTGTTAAATGACTATGGCTTCCCCACTGACTTTGCTTGTCAGAAGGACTCAGGAGTGTTAGATTTGCATGAAGAGTCAACGCGGAGTGCTTCAGTGAAGAGTTTATTAGTGACTACAGCTCATAACAGACCCGATTTGGCTGGACTGCACGGCTACTTATAGCCAGCAGCCGCAGTTGCCAGCCAATCAGAGTGCAGGGTTTTCCTGCACTTTTTAAACCAATCATTTCTGACATTTTACAAGAACAGTTCAAACTTAACCAACAACATTCAAACCTGCATACATAACAAGGAGGTGATCCCATGAGCCAGGGAACACGACAACTGTCAGAAGTACATGCCAGTTTCCAAGCATCTGAATTTTGATCACATGACCCACAGGGATACTGCAACAATTGTGAAAAATAGCCATAAGTCACATTTTTCAGTGCGGTTGTACATTTGAACAGTCACTCAATGAATGGTTGTAAATCGAGAATTACCTGTATTCAAAAGATATTGATGCATTTATTTATTTTTATTTATTGGTCAGCGTTGTCCCAAAGGTGCTTTTTCAGGAGGCAACTGAACTTTCTTATTTTTTCTTTGAAGATGTTTCGCTTCTCATCCAAGAAACTTTTTCAGCTCTGACAGGATAGTGGGGAATGGAAGGATTTATATTCCTTGTAGACAGCTGGTCATTTGCATCCTTTTAGAGGGTCATTGAGGCCACTGAGAGGTTTATCTGTGTCCTCAGGGTCACCTGAGTAGTGCAAATGGTTCCTGTAGTCTGCAATGTTTTCCCTGGAAATCCATTCCTACTCTCACTCTATTCAAAGGGTGTTCTTCCCAAATTGTACAGCTAAACGGCTGTAGAGATTCTCAGCCATCCAAGTCGTGGTTGTCCCAAAGGGGCTTTTTCAGAAGGCAACTGGACTTCCTTGTTTTTTCTTTGAAGACATTTCACTTCTCATCCAAGAAGCTTCCTCAGCTCTGGCAGGATAGTGAAGAATGGAAGGATTTATATTCCTTGCTTGGGTTTGGGAAGTGAAAAAAATTGCAGACTACAGAAAAAGAGATGTTGCACATATTGCCGAGGCTGCATGAGCAAAACCTATGCTGAATTTCTAGATGGAACAAAAAAAAAAGCTGCAACCCAATGGCTGATTAAGGGATAAGAAGACTGAAGAAATTCTGTGCCACCATCCAATCCAATTTTCCAATGCCCTAATAGTTCATATTCTGCAGAAAGCTGCAGCCTTGAAGAAGAAGGCTTTTCTTGACAATAACCTGGCACTTGTAATGTTGGAATATAATCATTTTATGATTGCTGGGTGGGCTCTTGATTGATTAAATAATATGTTTCCTGTATGGGAGAGAGTAAAGGTACAAGAGGATAAATAAAGAGCTGCTTAGGTTGATTGTTTCCTATTTAAATGAGGAATGAAGGCACAGCAGACCAAATGAAGAGGGAATCCTGTTTTCACTTCTTCTGAGTGTCTTGGAAAAGTACAAAGCCAAGTAAGGCACTTGAACTTTCAAAGGGAATTAGACGTTAGTCTGTGTGCAGCTTGGCATGCAGCTAAAACCACCTATCCTCCAATAAAACAGACCCTGTGCGTAGATCTGAATGCTTTATTGAAAAAACAGGATATGGTGAAACTGAGGGAAATAGGGATACATACAATGAGAACCAAGTACAAGATAGGCAGTATTGGGTTCACTGAACATAGCAATTAATAAATACAAGCCATCTAAATCTCACCAGTGATGCTCTGTGTGTGGGAAGTGGGTTTGTCCTTGGATGACCATGTGCCACAGATTAAGATGGATTCTTCTTTGTACTTCTGCCTTCTCCAAATGCTAAAGGAAATGGTGTCTGACTTCCCAGCATGCACTTGTTTTGAGAGTGTGGGCTGATCAGTAAAGGAGTTTGATCAGCTTCAAACAATACACTTGGTGTTTGTTTCTCCAGCCACTAGATGGGGCTAGAAAGCAACAACAGTATATAAAAGTTATATGCTAGAGCATGACAGTCTTTTTCATGTAGTTAATCCATTAGAGAGTGATGCCTTGGAGCTGAGATTAAAAGGATGACAGGCATGGGCAATGAGCTGCCTGCTGTCCCTCTTCAAAGTGGGGAGATGTCTCTTGCCAAAAAACTTGCTAACTTGAAGTATTCTTGAAGAATGTTTGGAAGCACTAGTTGGTTCAGAATGTAGCAGCTTGTTTTGAACAAGGCCTAGGCTTATGCATGTATCACCTCTTCTGCAGGAGCTGCCAAATATGCTGGCAGCTCCCACAGAAGAGGTGATATATGCAAAAGGTGCTGGTTGCCACCTTTAAAGTTCTACATGGCTTGTGGCCATTTTATTTGAAGGACCATCTCTCCCCTGTTACATCCATCAGACTCACCAGGACGGGAAGGCAGGGCTTTTTAATTGTCCCATCAATTAGGGGTTGTCATCTGGTGAGATCAGGTAAAAGGACCTTCTCAGTGGTGGCCCCTTCTTTATGGAACATCATTTTCCCCAAGATATGGTTGACCTCTCTACCCTGATGCTTTTCTAAATGACAATGAATATGTGCTTTTGTCAGTGGGCCTGGGGACGCTGAATGGAGATAGAGCCAATCAAGTGGATGATTTAATTGTATTTTGCTGTCATGGGAGGCAGGATGGGGTTTCATTGTATGGTGGGTTTTTAAAAACATTTGCAGGCTTCCCAGAAACACCTATGTGTGAGTTGGGTGGTTATACAGTAGATATTTGGAAGGAAAGAAGGAAGGAAGGAAGTAAAGGAAGGAAGGAAAGAAAGGAAGGAAAGAAAAAGGAAGAAAGGAAGATTAAAAAAGAGAGAGAGGAATAAAGAAAGGGAAAGAAAGAAAGAAAGAAAGAAAGAAAGAAAGAAAGAAAGAAAGAAAGAAAGAAAGGTCCCACTAAAAACATGATTGCAAACAATGCCAATGACTAACAGGAAAACTCCAATATTGAAAATCTGAAAAAGTTCTCTATCTACTATCTATTATCATCTATTATCATCTAGAAGGAAGGAAGGAAGGAAGGAAGGAAGGAAGGAAGGAAGGAAGGAAGGAAATGAAACTTTAAGTGTTCTCATTGAAATTTCATCCAATTTCAGTAGTTACACAGATGTCTACTCAATCTGAGAACTGAACCTCATGAGGAAGAGGAGGAAGCTGATGACTTTGCTATCTTGAAGGACTTCACAATGTTACCTTGGACCAGAGTTAAGGAAATCTGACTGAAGTTATAATCCACTCTGGATAATGACAATTCATGGCGAGGAATATTGGTTTGTTACAATGGTTTGACCTTGAGTTGCATTTATTTCTTTTTGATAGATCATTTTTTTAAAGAAGCAGATTAAAGAAGACTGGTTGTCCCCTCAGGAGTCATCTGCATTTCACAAAGAGTAATTGTACCACTAATATTTACAATACAAAAGCTCTGTGACATATCATCAGGAATAGCCATCATCGCTATGGTACTCGTATCTATCCAAAATTACCATTTTAAGTACACAGCAAGTAAAGGATATAATCAAAACATGATAAATACGCCCACATGCTGATTGAGAAGTTAGATATTCTGGGCCACCTACTGTCAATGTTTATTCTTGCACTCTCTAAATACAGGCATTGCTTTAGAACAGGGGTGTCAAACTCGATTTCATTGAGGGCCGCATTAGGGTTGTGTTTGACCTTGGGGCAGGGTGGGCATGGCCAGAATGGATATGGCCAGGATGGGCATGGCCAGTTTGACGTCACTCATGTTGGTCTGTGGTGGCTCAAGCACTCTGCCAGGGAAAATGGGCTCCAGAGCTCTATTTTCAGGTACAATGGGCTGACAGCCTCCTGCCACCCTCTGCCAGTGAAAAGGAAGCTCAGGGGATGCCACCCCAAGCTCCTTTTTCACTGACAGAGGATGGCAAGATGCCATCACAGCTGAAAATGGACCTTGGGAGGGCCACACACAGCCCTCTCGAGCTCCATTTTTGCTAGCAGAGGCACCATGAGTCAGTCCTTTTCTGTTTCTAGGGTGGCCCCGTGGGAAAGATCTAAGCAACCCATGGGCCAGATCCAGTACCCTGGCCTTGAATTTGACACCCCTGTTTTAGAATAAGCCTTGGATAAGGCACTCCCAACAGAAAAAAAAGGGACGCGGTGGCTCAGTGGCTAAGACGCTGAGCTTGTCGAACAGAAAGGTTGGCAGTTCGGCAGTTCGAATCCCTAGCGCCATGTAATGGAGCTCCCATTATTTGTCCCAGCTTCTGCCAACCTAGCAGTTCAAAAGCATGTAAAAATGCAAGTAGAAAAATAAGGACGACTTTGGTGGGAAGGTAACAGCGTTCCATGCACCTTCGGCATTTAGTCATGCCGGCCACATGACCACGGAGATGTGTTCGGACAACACTGTCTCTTTAGCTTTGTAACAGAGATGAGCACTGCCCCCTAGAGCTAGAAACAACTAGCATGTATATGCGAAAGGAACCGTTACCTTTAACAGAAAAAAATGGTATCATAAGCAGAATGAAAAGGAAAACATTTCTGCATAAAGAAACATGCATACTACCCAAACAGGACCTAATTGGAAATGGTTAGGAGAGGGACTCATCATAGCTTTGCCAGCAAAAGGAGCTCTGATTGGCAGAGAGGCAAATCAGGTCAGGCATCTCATTGGCTGGATGCGCACATCAATGTCAGGAATCCTGTCACACTGTTCTGCATTCAGTTCTCTGAGAAGTTGCAATGTTCTGCATTGACCCACACACCTTGAACAGCAGGAGAAATACTATGGTAGCCCTTCGTAGTTGCTCATTTCAATTTCTAAATCTGCTTTGATGTTTAGAGCCTGACAAACACAGGCAGGCAGGCAAGCAGGCAAGCAGGCAGGCAGATACATACATTACATGTATGCTTGTACACATATATACATAAAGAGCCAATTGGGTCAAATGATATAGGTACACAGCTATAAATTCAGTCTATGACATTATGCCTTCAGAGAATACTCATTTTGGGGTATGCCCTCCTATCTGTCTGTCTGTCTATGTGTCTGTATTTCTATCATCTATCTATCTATCTATCTATCTATCTATCTATCTATCTATCCATCCATCCATCTATCGATCTATCGATCTATTGATTGATCTATCAATCTATCATTTATCATCTTTATATTTCTATCTGTCTGTCTGTCCGTCCATCCATCAGTCCGTCCATCCACCTACCCATCCATCCATCCACCCATCTATCTTCTATTTATCATCTATCATCTATCTAACATTTTAGTACATATTTGGGACCTTCAAACTTATATCATGCCCCTAACTTCCTTTAACTGTCTTCTTTAACATTCAACACCCAGTTGCATTAAATATTGAGCCATGGTGGTGCAGAGGTTTAGAATGCAGAATTACAGGCTAATTCTGCCAACTGCCAGCTGTTTGATTCTTACCACCAGCTGACTACCGGCTGCCTGAAATTTGGCAGTTCAAATCCCACCAGACTCAAGGTTGACTCAGCCTTCCATCCTTCTGAGATGGGTAAAATGAGGACCCAGATTGCTGGGGGCAATATGCTGATTCTGTAAAATGGTTTAGAGAGGGCTGTAAAGCACTATAAAGTGGTAGATAAGTCTAAGGGCTATTGCTACCAGCTCAAGATTGACTCACCTTTCCAGCTTTCCAAGATCGGTAAAATAGGATCTCAATATACTGACTCTGTAAAGTGCTTAGAGACAGCTGAAAAACACTATGAGTCTGTACATATGTCTAAATGCTATTACTAAGTGCAATATTTGGGGGCAATAAGCTGACTTTGTAAAAATGCCGCTTAGTAATAAGCAGGCATATACAATGGAAGGAAGGCTATTGCTGGGCGCATTGGGTTGTATCCCAAAAATTGTAAGCCGCCCTGAGTCTCCGGAGAAGGGCGGGATATAAATATGAAATATATATATATATATATATATGTAGGTCTTGGTGTATTCGGGTCTTGTCCCGTGTATGATTGAGAATACCTTGGCAACGTTTACGAATCTCATCCGTCATCTTCAGGCTGGTGTCTTCAGCTTCGTTCTCCTTGAAGAAGTGTGTGATCGTGGCTGTTTTTCCCTTTTAAACTCTAGAGTTGGAATCTTTTCCTAGAAGAACGAAGCTGAAGACACCAGCCTGAAGATGACGGATGAGATTGAAACGCTGCCAAGGTATTCTCAATCTTACACGGGACAAGACCCGAATACACCAAGACATATATATATATATTGCATTGGGGGTAGAGCTAGCTGAAATTCCAAAACGTGGGCCATTATATTTCCCTAACTGAACCCACCTTTTTGATATTGTGGGAAAAATAGGAGGAGGAAGAAGTACTAGGTATGTTCATCACCTTGAGTTATTTATAAAAATAATAAAGGTGGGGTAACATATCTTTTTAAAAAATCCACATCCTGCATAAATTGAACCAGATCTTACTCTATACACGTTAAGCAGGATAGCTTAAACATGCATTACTGATAATGCAGAGGTTGTCATACATTCACATGTAAAAGAATGTTTATGTAGCATCAATAGATCTAATTCCATACTATTATACCACAATGTCATTCTATCATACTTGTGAATGTATTCTTATACAGTCTTTGTCAAAGATATGTCTGTAGGAGTTTCATTTACACTTAATAATGCACTAATTCTGGGAATTTAGCAGAAATTAGTTTTCCTTTCAAGGTGACAAAAATATTTAGCATTTCAAAAGTGAAATGTTTGAATCTTTATTACACAGCTTTGATTTTTTTCCCCAGTGTTTTGATTGATCATTACACCAGCTGTTCAAAATATACTTGGATCTTGGCTACCAAGAATAAACCATGCAGGAGAGAAAAAAATTATCTAATGCTTCAAGTACTTGCTGATTTTTTTTGTAGAAGATTGTTTAAACTCTGCTGAAATATACCTGATAATCCTTTCCTGTACACAGAAGAATCTGTTAATGATAAATAGGACAGACAGACAAGCAATCAGAAAGACAACTTCGCTTTTCTCTCTAATTTATGCCACATAAGTATTTCTGTTAAAAAGATTCAGAGACCCAATGTAAAAAAAGAGGCAATTTCCTTTTGGGTGCATATGGACAAGCGAAAGAAATCTGACAATGGAAATCAGGAAGAAAGGTCTTTTGTGCCAAAATGAAGTGTTTTGTTCAAAACCATCATCCCTAAAGAACCTGCCAGAATAACCTTCATTGTAAGCAGAAGTGACTGACATTTATTTGTCTACAATCTCCAACACCCCTTACATTGAACACCGTTCCCAATTTTTGTATGCCACAATGGCTCGAAAGTGCCCTGCTGAGTTGCAATTTTTAATTTGACAGAAGGTCAAAATGATTTAAATGCGTGAGTGTAGTCATAAATCACAGGCCTAATATTTGTTTGTTAATCAGCTTATTACTTGATATGTATGCCCTGCATTTTTGCTCGGAAAGCACTTAAGACAATTAACTTTACAAAAAACCAAGCAACAGGCTAAACCTTAAAATACAGATTAAAAATTAGCAATATAATAATGAACTAAAGTTATCAAGCAGTTCAAAGCCTGGTGAAAAAGATGATTTATTTCCCCTCAAATACCACAAAAATGGGAGCTGTATATAATTCACGAAGAAATGAATTTCATAGTCTGAGGCATATTGAGAAGGCGGCCTTTTCTTGCATTCTAAAAAGATGAACTTCTGGCAACCGAAACATCTTGAAAAGTGTTTCTTCTCTCAATTTGAACAAGCTGAGTCATCCTTAACAAGAAAAGCAACCCCTTGGATATTTAGGCCCTAAGCTATTTAAAGCTTCAAAAGTCAATAAATTCACCTGTCAGAAGGTAGAAATGGATAGGAAGAAAATAAGACATGTTAACATGTGCATATTTAACGTGTGTATATATAAGACATGTTTATTGATATATAAGCTTAGTGCAAAATATGTTTACAAGATCTTTAATGAATATTCCATCTCTCTCTCTCTCTCTCTTCCCACTTTCTCTCCCTCTCTCCCTTCACCTCCACCTCTCTATCTCTATCATCTCTACCTCTACCTCTTATCTATCTATCTATCTATCTATCTATCTATCTATCTATCTATCTATCCATCCAACCATCCAGAGGTGGTATTCAGCAGGTTCTGACCAGTTCTGGAGAACCTGTAGCAGAATTTTTGAGTAATTTGGAGAACCAGCAAATACTACCTCTGACTGGAGATTTTACAGTATCCTTCCCCTGCCACACCCACTAAGCCATGCCCCACAGAACCGGTAGTAAATTTTTTTTGAATCCCACCACTGTATCTATCTATCTATCTATCTATCTATCTATCTATCTATCTATCTATCTATCTATCTATCTACCTACCTACCTACCTACCTTTCCTATCTATCTATATCTGTAAACAATGCCTAAACCAGGAATTGCAAAGACCACTCCCTCCAATATTGACAGGACAAGCCACTATTTATAAACAGAGAGTAATCCTCACTCCCTTTTAGCATTAAGGATGTTACCTAATTGGGTAATGAAATGTCTACAAGAAAACAACCAAGCTTAGAGAACCCCAACATCCATCTATATCTATCTTATATGTCTACTTACCTTCCTACCTACCTAGCCAGTTTGTGTATGTGTATGCCTATATATGTGTGAACTGTGTCTGTCTGTCTGTCTATCATCTATCTATCTATCTATCTATCTATCTATCTATCTATTATTCATCTATCCATCCATCCATCCATCCATCCATCTATCTCTATCTATTTATCTATCTATCATCTATCTATCTTCTATCTATCTATCTATCATCCATCCATCCATCCATCCATCCATCCATCCATCCATCCATCCATCTATCTATCTATCATCTATCTATCTATTCATCTATCTATCTATCTATTGTATCATCTGTGTGTGCTGCTTGCCTGCCTGCCTGCCTGCCTGCCTGCCTGCCTATCTATCTATCTATCTATCTATCTATCTATCTATCTATCTATCATCCACCATGGCTAAGTGTAAATATGTACACTAATGAATCTAACATACAGTACGCATACAAAACTCAACTAAGGGCCTAAGAATCCGATTCCCTTAATTTCCAAGAGAACTATTTAGCAACTAGTTTCTGCTTCCTCCCACACTTAGTTATCTTCAGCACAGACTTAGGAAAGGTAACCACTTCTCCTTTTAACCCACTCTTGCCTAGTTGTCCTGTACCTGGACCCCCTTCAGTTGCCACTCATGGTCCACAATCCAGAGTTACAATTTCCTTTTGGATGTCTCATTCAAATGTTCCTTTTCTCTGGCCAAGCATGGCTCCTTGCTCTCCCAGCTGTTGCCTCCTCTGCTCCACATGTGATTGCTTTTCACTCCAACAATATCTCCTGCCAAAGCTAGGGGAAAAAATATCCCTCTTCCTGCTGTCAGCCTGCTGTGACATATTTTATACTTCTTTGGAAACCTACTGTATGTGCCAGTTTTCAGGCAATTCTAAGGCATTTAAATCTTCATCCTTATCCTCTTTTGTTTGCAGATGGTTAGATGCCCAAATTGTGCACTGGATAGAGAGAAAGAATGAAAGAGAGAGACAGAGAGACAGAGACATAAAGAGAGAGATGGAAATTGTGTGTGTGTGCATGTGTGTGCATGTGTGTGTGTGTGTGTATGAATGTACATATATTGAAAGATGGATGGAAAGAGACAGGTGGAAAGATGGACAGAAGAAGAGAGAGGGAGGCAGAGAGAGAGAGAAATGAAAAGATGGATGGAAAGAAAGAGAGATGACTTTGTTTTGTTTTTTCAATTGAAAAAGAATTTATTTAGCATTCATGCAGTTAAAAACAAACAAATAAACATACATATATATATATACACATATACATCTTACAGCACATGTTGAGCAATGGTTACATTTGTTTTTTTCTATCGTTGACATGTTCTACCTTGTTAAAGTAACTTATTCATCCTTTTAATGTTTTAAATTCTCTATGTACTTTATAATTAAACGCATGTCTCCCTTATTTTCAATAACTTGTCCAATTATCAGATGTTACCTTTTCTTTAACCACTTGTACCAGATATTCCATACTTTGTTATAATCATTATCTTGATTATTTTTAATAATTTGGTTAGGCTGTCCATCTCAGCACGCTCATGTATTTTTAAAATTACCATATTCTCTGAGGGGATAGTAGACGATTTCCAATTTTGGGCATAGCTTATTCTAGCTGCGGTTATAATGTGTAAAATTAAGTATTGGTGTTTTTCTCCCATTTTTAAGACTATCATACCTAGTAGGAAGATTTCAGGTTCAAATTTTAAGTCTTGTTTTGCTATATTTAATATCCAAGTTCTAATATTTTGCCAAAACTTCTGTGCACATGGGCAAGTCCACCACATGTGGAAATATGTTCCTTGGACATAGTTACACTTCCAGCAGTTCGGTGGCAAGTTAGGGAACATCTTGGCCAGTCTCACTGGGGGTAAGTGCCAATGATAAATCATTTTATCTAAGTTTTCTTTATACGAGGCTGACATAGTTAATCTATAATTTATTTTCCAAATATGTTCCCACTTATCTATTTCAGTGCTATGGCCCATGTTCTTAGCCCGAATTATCATACAGTCCTTGACTGTTTCTTCTTTTAATTTATAATCTAAAAGATACTTGTAAATTTTACTAATCATTTTTCTTTCCTCTCCTGCCATCTCTTATCTAATTCTTGCTGGGTCATGTTAAAGCCAAATTGTTCTCTATTTTTTTTTTTGTAATGTGTTTGTATTTGTGCAAAGGGCCACCATCCTATCTCCTTTCCTTGGAGTTGTATTTGATTCCTGCTTTTTAGTTCTGCCTTTTCATTTAATAAATCTTTATATCTTACAATGTTATCATGGTCTAAAATGTTTGGGTGTGTAACTGCTTCCATTGTTGATAGCCACAGTGAGACCTTGGGGTAATGTTTTTTTCCCCAGATATTTAACAAAACATTCCTCGTGCGATGTCTTTGAAAATACGAGTGTTTCCATCTTCTTTCTATCCCACATAAACGTGTGCTAGCCAGATTGGAGATCAAAGCCCTCTAATGTTAAAATCCTTCTGTTTGTCAGATTACCATAGTCTTTGAGCCAGGCAGCTATGGCAGCATGGTAATATAATTCGAATTCTGGAAGGCCAAAGCCTCCTTTCTTTCTTGCATCCTGTAATAGTTTATATTTCACTCTGGGTTTCTTCTTCTGCCGTATAGAGAGAGATGACTTTGATGTAACAATTTCTTATTTCAGGGCAAGTTATCCTTCCATACCACCCCAAGGTTTATGCAACCAGGGCAAGACATCCAATACAGACCTGGTGTGAACACTGTTCCTTACACCAATTATCAATCTAAATATGGTTGGTATAGCTGTAAGTTCTAGACACTGTTTAAGGATGACCCTAGAATCCAGTGCAATGAGCAATATGGGATGTTATCCATCTGACTAGGATAGGAAGGAATGCAACAAGCACTCAACACATAAAGATGCAAATGTGTTCCTTGCCAGAGCTCTCATCTATTAATCTAGTGGCATTCAGTGATATTCAGCTGGCTCAGACCAGTTCTGACATACCAGTAGCAGAAATTTTGTGTAGTGCAGAGAACCAGCAAATACCACTTCTGGATTGCTGCGCCTCAGCTGAACTAAAAAACAGCACAGCTCACCAGCGTTAATACAGAAGGCGGTCTTTGAGCCCTCTCAAGGTGCGCTCTCAGAACCGATAGGAAAAATAATGATAGGGGGAAAAAAGGAAAGGAGAATGAAAAGAAGGAAGGAAAAAAAGAAGGAAAGAGAATGAAAGGCAGGAAGAAAGGAAAACAGAAAGGACGGAAGGAAGATGAAAGAAAGAAAGAAAGAAAGAAAGAAAGAAAGAAAGAAAGAAAGAAAGAAAGAAAGAAAGATTGTGATTATGTGTAACACTGCCTTTACTTGAGCTGAAGGAGGGGCAGATTCATGGAAGAAGATATTAAATGAGACCTGAATGTTAAAAGAACACATTTTTTTTAAATGCTTCTTCTGTCAGGTATCATATCATCTCAGGAAGTAGATTTATTTTCGTTTCTTTAAAGACATTCATTTGTATGTAAATTATACACAATGATACATCTCAGCTTTCTCCTTTCATTTGTATGTAGCGGTACTGAGTAGCTATCAGCATCCAGCTATCAGTGGGGATGTTCAAAGGTCAAGGGCATTGAGAGGGAGCTGAATATACCCAGTAATTTCAAAGGAACAATGTCAACAGTATCCTTTCAAACACATCTATTTGGTGCTAAGACCTCATTACAAAATGTGCCATGTTGAGCAGCATGCTTAATCAGACAGCAAGGCAAGTAACTTCTGGTTCAGTTTTCCTGACAGACCTAAAATCCACTCAAGCCGGTGTTGAGACAAATGACAGCCAAAAATAGGGCATAATAAATATGTCATCTGCTGGTAGTATCTTTGACTTGCATTGAATAACAATAATCTCCCCCAATCTAAGTAGTTTTCGCGATCACTGGTGCCTCATGCAGACAAGCAAAACCAGTGACACACATGGTACTTCTGTCATTTTGGAGCAAGGGGTTTTAAAAGCGTTGTCTAGATTCCAGCTCAAACCAGCGAAGGTTCTGCCCTTTGGGATATACGTATCACCAAAGGAGAAAAACAATCCTGTGTTTTCCCCACTGTTTCTTATTCCAATCGATGATCATTGTGTAGAAAGTTAGCATCCACCCCCAGAAGAATGAAATACTTTGGGAAATATTAAAAAGGCAGAATATTGTATTTCCCTAAAGGAGAAATGGAGAAACATGCTCTTGGAGACAGAAAGCAGCCCCCAAGATTTTCTTAATAGCCCCCAGCAGATATTTTGTGCCCATTAAGAAAGATTGGGCCAGCCTATTCAGAAACCAGCCCCAGTTTCCCTGCCCCAAGCAGAAACTGAGGAGGCCAGCTTTTAGAAATGCAGATTTGGTAATCCATTCAGAAAGACTGGGTCAAGACAGAAACTCAGATAAGCAACAAACAAAAAGTTGACAAGATTAGCTCAGACAAACACCTAGGATTTGCATTTTCTCTTTTGCCTATGGAGCCTACTATGACTCCTATATGACCCCATAGGAATCTGACATCACCCAATTGAATATTAAAGGACATGTTCTTGTACAGTAACAGGAAGCTCAAATATAAAGCTCAAATACAAAGCCCAGAGAAGGTATAAAAAATCCTACTCTCAACTCCATTTTGTCAGCTACCCAGAACCACAAACCCATGTGGTTCTGCTACATCATTAAAACATCTTTCCAACTAGCCTCCATGTTTCCAGTGTCTTTCTCCCAGCTTGGAACTGAATCAGATGAATATTTCTTCCCACATTGCTTGCCAACTTACTTTAATGAAAATGAGAAATTTTGGAGAAATCCTTTGAGAGGGAGCCAACCAATCTGCATATATCAACTCCATCAACCAATCAAGAAGTAACAACACAACCAACTCTGGAGTTTAAAAGGGAAAAACAGCCACTATCACACACTTCTCCCAGAAGAACGAAGCTGAAGACACCAGCCTGAAGATGACGGATGGGATTTCGTCGAAACGTTGCCAAAATATTCTCAATCTTACACGGGACAAGACCTGAATATACTGCACAGGAGAACAGAGCTGGAAACAGGTTAGTGGGGTGGGAAGGGAATGGGATTTTACAGTAACCTTCCCCTGCCATGCCCATCAAGCCATGCCCACCAAGCCACACCACACCTACCATGCCCACCAAGCCACAGCCACAGAACCGGTATTTAAAAAATTTGAATACCACCACTGGCTCCAACACTGGAGGTTTTTAAGAAGAGACTAGACAGCCACTTGTCTCGAATGGTATAGGGTCTCCTGTTTGAGCAGGGGGCTGGACTAGAAGACCTCTGAGGTCCCTTCCAGTTCTGTTATTCTGTTAATGCTGCCAACTCTCACAGCTGAGAAAAATCTCTTTTTAAGAATTTGTTAAGCAAACATTTCTTGTAATCCAGGAAGATGACACAAAACTAATCTGTCCAATTTCTCTTCCCTAATGTTTGATGCAGAATTCCAAAAATCGCTCTTCAGGCAGGCCTCAACTTACAACATTTAATGACCATTCAAAGTTACAACGGCGTTGAAAAAAGTGACATGACTATTTTTCATAGTTACGACCGTTGCGGCATCCCCGTTGTGGTCACGTGATCAAAATTCAGGCACTTGGCAACGGACTCATATTTATGACGGTTGCAGCATCCCAAACCATGTAATCACTTTTGACCTGCAAAGACCGGGTTACTAACTTAACAACTGCAGTGATTCACTTGGCAAGTATGGCAAAAGAAGTTGTAAAGTGGAGCAAAATTCACTGAACAAATGCCTCACTTAGCTACGGAAAATTTGGACTCAATTTTGATCATATGTTGAGGACCACCTGTATTCTATGTGGTTTTAAAAGAGCTTAACTTTTTAATCATGGCAATCTTTTTCTTTGTTGTTTAGCTTTCAGGAATAATGACATCAATTGGAAATTGCAAAATGGAAAGGAATTTTCAGATTTTTTTTTTAATTTTGAAAACGGATCCACGTCAAAGGAAAATGAACTTTTGAGCGGTAAAGTTATCCTTCTCTCCCTCCCTCCCTCCCTTCCTTTCCCTCTCTCTTTGCCAGTGTGAGACCTTTTAAGAACACACAATGTGCTTTTAAGGCTCACTGCTATTAGTAGTGCTGGAAATACTTGTATAGGTAGCACAGATAACCGACAGGTGTGTGGGGAGGGAAATTTTCCCAGAGAGTTCACCTTCAGGTACGAGAGGCATTGGAAAGTCAGCGCAGAGCACACTGGGTAGAAAGAGCAAGTTGCTGACAAAGGCCAAAGTTTAAATAAAACATGTGCCATGCAGTTTAATCAATACTTTATTTGTTAAGGTGAAGTAAAAGTACAAAAAAGCTTGTACGACTAGGCATAAAAAAAAAAGTCAGAAATCAATGCCAGTTAATTTAGCATGCTCAAGCAGTCACTGATGCTGTTATGTATGAATAATTCACCAATGGATATTTATTGCAGACATTCGTTGTTTGGTTTGGATGAAGTTTTGCCCCTCGTTTGACCTGAATCCTGTAAAGAATGATCCCCAAGTGACTGAAATCACATTTTCAGACCATACCCTGGGGGGGGATTTGCAGATTAATCACAGAATCGTTTGGGGAGATGGAATGTCTGATTGGTTTAATACAAATAGCATTATGCTGCAACATTTTAAAGGTAGTTTGTTAGATTCCTCTCCCCTTTCAAGTGAGTGGTGTCGGCTCTTAGAGATAAATCTCGCTTTGTTGTAGGGTGGGTGTAATAATGAGCATCAATTAGGCAGAACAAACATTTGCAGAAAATCATTAGTAGCTTTGTCTCTCTTGTTTTTTTTTTCCCCAAGACTTCCTACCTCTTTCTTCCTACGAGGATATTTGCAAGATGTTACTCCACCCATCTGTTTGACTTCCTTCCCTCTGCAGCAACTTATTCTCCAATTAAACTTATTCTCCAAAGCTTCTGAAGGCAGGACAAGCAGTGAGGGATGAAAAATAAACAAGGGGAACAAGCCTAGAATTAAGGAGAAATTTCCTGACAGTGAGAACAATTAACCAATGGAATAACTTGCTTCCAGAAGTTGGGTGCTCCATCACGGGAGATTTTTAAGAAGAGAATGGACAACCATCTTCTGAATTTGTGTAGGGTTTCCTATTTGAAGCTGTGGTTGGAGTAGAAGACCTCAAAAGTCCCTTCCAACCAATAGTGAAATGCTACTGGTTCAGCCTGGTTCAGCCGAACCGGTAGCAAAAAAAGGCTCTGATGATCAGCTGAGAGGAGAAAGAAGAGAAAAGCTACACGTGCATGAGCAAAGTGCGCAATCACCGAACTGGTTAGGGAAACTGGTAGAATCCCACCACTGCTTCCCACTCTGTTGTTCTGTAGAACCAAAGGCTCTCTTACTTCTCCATTTTTACACCCTAATTCAGAGGTTGGAGGGTGCAACCCTTCAGATGTTGTTCAACATTTCTTATCTAACCCAAAAGGATGAGGAATGCTGCAGTCCAGTACTATAAACAGTCTCCCATACAGTGGTGGTATTCTATCCGATGAGCAGTGGAGACCAAACTGGTTCTCTCTGACGCTCTTCTGTTGGGCCCACCTGCCTGCCCGGGCTCCCATACTAACCTTTATTTCCTGCTTTGCACGGCACAGCAGCTGCTTTGCACGGCACAGCAGATTGCCACGCAGCAGCTGCTGAAGCGACAGGGAGAGCGCAGGATTGCAGGAGGTGAGTCGGAAAACCTCTGTGCCTGCGAAAAGTGCATGTTTGGCACACATGCCCAAAGCGTGCGCACGCACGCAACGCCCACCCACCAACCCACACCCACTGAACCAGTGGTAAAAATATTTGAAACACACCACTGCTCCCATGGCTTCCTTGATGACTCTTCTCCAATTTTGAGTTGATGTCAGATATGAAAGACTAGGTCCATACATGAAAGTCCAATTAAACTTATTTATTGCTACATAGTCCCATGCACAAAAATCTTTTCAACTAACTGTTAGGACTTGCTTGGAATTTGACAAGAGTTAACAGAATTCAAGAGGGGTTGGACCAGGGGTGGGATTCTACCAGTTTGCACCTATTCGCTAGAACCAGTTGTTAACATTATAAGCAGTTCGGAGAACCGGTTGTTAGAAGAAATTACTGGCCTAATCCTGTAAGGAAGGCAGGAAGGAAACATTCTGGTGTTGCTTACAGAAACACCAGTTTAGTTTAGTTTAGTTTGTTTAATACGCTTTTTAGGTAATTTATTGTTGTATTTTCTTTTAATCTGTGAGCAGTCCTTTGGGAGAGGGGGCAGCATATAAGTTGAATAAATAAATAAATAAATAAACTGCCTTTCCATTAACCCTTATTACATTCTTGGCAGTACTAGACTTCCTGTCTCAGGAATGTCTCTGGAGTTTTTTCCCCCTCTTTTGCTGGTACTTTGCTTGTGTGGAGTGACCATTCAAAGTTACAATGGCACTGAAAAAAGTGACTTATGACCATTTTTCACACTTATGACTGTTGCAGCATCCCCACAGTCATGGCCACAGTCATGGCCAGGCGAGGAGATGCGTGCCTCATGGGAGTGATATTGAGTTGGCCACACCCAGCCAATAACATGACCACCAAGCCACATCCACCCAGTCACATGACCACCAAGCCACGCCCACCACCTAAGCCATGCCCACAGAACCGGTTGTTTAAAAATTTGAATCCCGCCCCTGGGTCAGACACATTCCATATATGGAAACACAGTGATTCTTTTCAATCCATCCCCAAGTTCTACCCACCATCTGCTATAGTTGACCAATATTCAAGGTTTTAGATACAAAACAACAGAATAACTGAGATGGAAGGGACCTTGGAGGTCTTCTAATCCAACATCTATGAAGATTCTCAGGAATTCCAGGTCATGGTTGTCCCAAAGGTGCTTTTTCAAGAGGCAACTGGATTTTCTGGTGCCAGAAGGTCCAGATGACTCTTGAAAAGGCACCTTTGGGACTTCTAACCCAACCTTGCTTAATCAGGAGACCCTATACCATTTCAGACAAATGGCTCTCCCATCTCTTCTTAAAAACCTCCAGTGATGGAACATCCACAATTCCTGGATGCAAGTTGTTTTGATTAATTGTTCTCACTGTTAGTAAATTTCTCCTTATTTCTAGGTTAGTTCTTGTTCTCTCCTAGGCCTCCCCAAAAAGCACTAAGTCAATTCTGAGTCCTGGCAAAACCTCTTTTATTACATTAATGTGAATTTATTTCATTTACAGTCAGCCAATGGCTTGGCAAACAGTCTTGCTAAGGTACACTAACGAGCTCAGACCTTTATCAATTCTGGAATGTTGCCCAGTAAATAGTTCCACACTCACTGCTGGCAGGGAAGGGTTGGGTCATACAGACAAATCTTCACGAGGCTGGAACGAACCAACAAGCAAGATGTTTCCTGCAAAAACCCTCTCCCCTTTTGCTTCTTTTTTAATCCTGATGGGAGGGGCCATTGATCGTCCACCTGTGGCCTTATTCCTACATCAACCCTGAGTTCTTAATTGTGCTTTCCTTTTGGCAGCTCTGTGCATACGCAGGCTGGGAACCAGTTCCAGAAGCTCCCCTGCCTCATTGCTGTCCGAGCCCAAAGACAGCTGATGACTGCCAGCCTGCCCTGGCCCCATCTCTGCCTCTGACACAGAGCCTTGTCTGAGCCTTCCTCAGCCTCCAGGAATGGCCCGGGTTCCTTCCCAACCTCCTCACTACTGTCTGACTCTGCTGTCAGCTCCACCAGCAGCTGGCAGCCCACAACTAATCTCCTTGATTAATTTCCATCCATTCCATCTCATTCTGCCTTTAGTTGCTTTGGAGAATAGGTTGACCTCCTCCTCTTTTGTGGCAGCCTCTTGGATATTTGAGCACTGCTCTCATATCATCCTTAGTCCTTTTTAAAATTAAATTAGACATACTGTTTGAAGTTACAATGAATTCAAAATCAGTAATGTATGATCCATTCTCAAAGTTATGATTATTACACACACACACACCTGCAGTCACATGATTGCATTTTGGGCACTTAAATAATTATATAGACCAATTTTCTGAATATATCTGATAATGCAGAGACCAGTGAATCTTATTGTTTTTCTTTCAGCAGTCAGTAGGAGGTAGAAAAGTATCTTACAATCCATGTGGTTCTTTGATTTCAAATTAACTTTTTCAAATGTAGTTGTTTTTTTTTAATTACATTTATATGCCGCCCTTCTCCGAAGACTCAGGGTGGCTTACAATTTCTGGGATACAACCCAGTGCGCTCAGCAATAGCCTTCATTCCATTGTATATGCCTGCTTATTACTAAGCAGCATTTTTACAAGGTCAGCTACTTGCCCCCAACAATCTTGGGTCCTCAATTTACCTACCCTGAGAGGATGGAAGGCTGAGTCAACCTTGAGCCTGGTGGGATTCGAGCCTACAATAATTGTAGGCAGCTGGATCTTAAGAGCAGGCATTTAACAGCCTGAGCTACCAAGGCTCTTTTTAGTTTTATGTGTTCTGTCCATGTATGTATGTATGTATGTATGTATGTATGTATGTATGTATATGTATGGTAATCAGCTTTGTTCAGGTATTTTCCAGGGGGGATCCGACAGGGTTAACAATTTGTTCGTGGTGATTTATGATGTTTGGTAATTTACGATGTGCTTTTCTGCAAGCTGCACACGGGCTTGTAAATCTTCAGCAGCAGCATATGAAACAACATTTTTTTCCTGCTTTTTCACCGCAGCTGTGCCTGCACGGCAGCTGAAGTTGAAAAAGCAGGAAATAAAGATCAGGTAAGAGCCCGGGCAGGCGGGTGGGCCAAAACAGCAGCAGACATATAACCAGTTCTAAGTCTGCTGCTCTTTAGAACTACCGGTTCTACAGAGCCGGACAGAACCAGTAGAAGCCCACCCCTGGCATGTTCCCACATCATAGTTGTGCTTTTAAAGTTGTAGTGATGTTTTGGCAGAATTTCATCTGCCATCATCAGGCTTGTGTATTGAGTTCGTCTGTGTGTCAGGCTTTGCAGCCGTTTCTGTTTTAAATTTGGTGCTAGCCTCATGCTTTGTTAGAATGGTTTTTTACAAAGCACAAGGCTATCACCAGATCAGATTCTGCTGAAACGTCGCTACAACTTTAAAAACACAACTATAATGACATGGGAAAATACCCGAACAAAACTGAATACCATGCATATAAATACCCGCAAAAACATAAGAAAACATGTGTGTGTGTGTGTTTTCTTAAGTTTCATATATATATATGCAAATTCTCTTCTCAGTTGATCATCATCTGATTGTTACTCTCCTTCACCCACATTCTGAAGCTGCTTTGAAAATTGCTGTAGTTAAACTTGTTTTTTATTGCACATTAAAAAAAAGAACTTTGGGCTGAAACAGGAGAAAATGAACTTGTGATTTATGGGTTGGATGATTAGAAATGGTAGAATAAGGAAAAAAAGTACCCTTGATGTAGCCTTAGAGAGAACGTATAAAATATAAATGCATTTATAGCTGCAATAAAGAAGATTTGAAGCCACTTCTTTATATTTTTTTCTTTTTCTTTTCTTTTTTCTATTTATTGATCAATTTTTCATTTTTACTTTTTTTTTCTTTAAATTTGTATTGTTTTTATTTTGTTAAAAACTCAAAAATAATAATTTAGAAAAGTTTTATTCTCTGATGTTTTGCTACACGTACTGCTTTTGTCAAACTCTTCTTAAAATGTCTCATTTATTGTCTTAACTTATGTTGCGAGCTCCCTGGGACTAACTGAAAAGGCGATATGATAGAGACAGACAGAGAGAGAGTGGGGTACTCTTAAAAATATTTTACTACATTCCAGTAATGCATTAAATGCCAGCTAATCATTATTATTTCTCATTTTATGTCTTACCTTTCTTTCTCTTCGCATTATTCATTCATATGTTTTAGCAGTGAATAGATTAAATGTATGAACATTTTCATGAAGTCTCATCCCCAATATCATTTAAATGAATTTGCTTCCTAAATGATGATGATGGATGGATAGATAGATAGATAGATAGATAGATAGATAGATAGATAGATGGATGAATGGATATGTCATACCATACCAGATATGACTACCTGGATCCGTACCAATCGGGCTTTCGACCCAGGTATAGCACGGAGATGGCATTGGTCACACTGATGGATGATCTCCTGAGGGCTCGAGACAGGGGTTTTTCCTCTGTCCTGGTCCTGTTAGATCTCTCAGCGGCTTTCGATACCATCAACCATGGTATCTTATTGCGGCGTCTTGGGGGGTTGGGAGTGGGAGGCACTGTGCTGCAGTGGTTCTCCTCCTTCCTCTCGGGACGCTCGCAATCGGTGTTGGCAGGGGGGCAGAGGTCAACTCCAAGGGCTCTCACTTGTGGGGTCCCTCAGGGGTCGGTTCTCTAGCCCCTCCTGTACAACATCTATATGAAGCCGCAGGGTGAAATCATCCACGGCTTTGGGGTGAAGTATCATCAGTACGCTGATGATACGCAGTTATACATCTCCACCCCAGGCCACATCAGTGATGCCCTCTCCGTGATGTCCCGCTGTTTGGATGCGGTACGGATCTGGATGGACAGTAACATGATTCGGCTCAATCCGGCTAAGATAGAGTGGCTGTGCATACAGACATCTCGACCTAGTCAGGAGATTCCATCTTTGGTCATGGGGGGAGAGGTGTTGCCCCCCGTGGACAGGGCACAGAATCTGGGGGTGCTCCTGGACTCACGGCTCAGGTTGGAGGAGCAGGTGGGAGCCGTGGCCAGGGGGGCCTTTGCCCAGGTCCGGCTGGTTCGCCAGTTATGCCCATATCTGGACTGAGATGCCCTGCACACAGTCACTCAGGCACTTCTCACCTCGTGACTCGACTACTGCAACACTCTCTATCTAGGACTGCCCTTGCATACCATCCGGAGGCTTCAGCTGGTGCAAAATGCTGCCGCGTGGGTTGTGATGGGAGTTTCCCGGTTCTCCCATGTTACGCCCCTCCTGTGTGGCCTGCATTGGTTGCCGGTTTCCCTCCGAATGAGATTCAAGGTTTTGGTATTGACATTCAAAGTCCTTCGAGACATGGGTCTGGGCTATCTACGGAACGTCTACTGCCAGCATCGAATACCAACCGCCCTGTATGAGCACACAGGCAGGGACTCCTCGGTGTGCTATCTGTGACTTAATGTCGCTTGGCGGTGACGCGGGGGAGGGCCTACTCTGTGGCGGCTCCTGCCCTATGGAATCAACTACCTCTGGGACTCCGCCTGGCCCCCGACCTCCACACCTTCTGCTATGACCTGAAAACTTGGCTATTTGAGCAGGCTGCACCATGCTGACTCCTCTTGGGGGGGAGGGGGTTTGTTTTATAATTTGTTTTAGTAATTTGGCTTTTTGGGTTTAATTTTTATTTTAGGTAATTATTTATTGTGTTGGTTTTAATTGTGAGCCGCCCCAAGTCCGTTCGGGAGAGGGGCGCAAATAAATAAATAAAAAAAAGAAAGAAAGAAAGAAAGAAAGAAAGAAAGAAAGAAAGAAAGAAAGAAAGAAAGACAGAAAGACAGAAGACAGAAGCAGATCACACATATATAGGCATACACACAGTGGCTTTTCTTACATGTACGTATTGTACGTATATGAAGTTTTATATAGCAGTTTCAATAAAAGGTGACCATAATTCATTATAATTATCCATGTGAAGTGTATGTCTTTAAGCTACTAAGTTGCAATTAAGTTGTGTTTTCTTTCTTCTTTATCCTTCTTTTTCAGTTTTTCTGTTCTACTTAATTTTATACACAGAAACCTACTTGGTAGGGAATGTGCTGAATGCTTGCTCTATCTAAGTCAGAAACAATTGGTATATATGCAGGAAAAAATAACAAAACTCTAACCTTTGTGTCATAGAAGGTTCCAAGGACAAACACAAAATACTTAGGAGAGTATTAGGTAAACAATCAGATCTTAATTCCTCTTTATCAGTGAGAAGAACCTCATCTCTACCAGCAAAGAAAAAGGCTACTAGGGGAAAAAAATGAGAAAACTCTCCCTTAATGTGTACAGTAATATATTGATTTTAAATGGAAATCAGTTCATTTGCAAGAATTCTTAGAACCCCACTCCATCCATTTCAATAAATCTTATTAAAGAGAACTCTGTGAGAATCTTATTTAGAATCACTATCAGTATACTGCAGGGGTCAAAGTAACTAACACCTACACACAAGAACAACAAACTAAGGCAAGTACAAACTAATGTGAAAGACTAGACGACAACAATATATTAATTGTGCTTTGCACTTTGGCATTGTTCCAAATGTGTCATATTCCATATTCTTTTCTGCACAGTCTATCACTATTAAATATGCGATGAGATAGGTGCATGTGGATAATCAGCTCACATTTGTTAAGAATGGGTATCAGGGAGAAGACAGATGAGATGAGATATGAATATTTCCTTAGCAGGTTCATATATTTTCAAGGCTAATTTGTAGATGGATCAATTTGTCTAATTAAATAAAGTGGGGGTGTAGAAATTGACTGCAAGCAATGTTGTACAAAATTAAAACTAAGGAGGGCCAAGGGATTTCCTGGAAGATCTGCCCTTAAGCTCTGTGTACAAAGTACCAGTTTTATCTGCTATTAAAGTCTTCCAAATATTTGAGGCAATGCAATTGTCCAAGACCAGCTATGAGAGTTATCTTTAGATCCAAGGGTAAAGAACACAAGAATCAATATTCTTTTTTTTCAAGATACCCTGCTATTGTTTTCTCAACAAGGAAGTGAAACAGAACTTTCTATTCCCAACAAGCCTCTCTCACATTTAGGCCATGTGATATTCCACATTGAACATCTTCCTACAAAGTCAATGTTAATTAACTTCCTACTGATACTGTTTATAGGCTGCTTAGCTGTAGGCAGCTGAGCTTCTGCAGTCAAAGTGGAAGCTGACATCCTCACTCTGGCAGTTTTCAAGGTTTTGGCCTTCAGAGGGATTTTATTTGCCTACCAAAAGTCTTATGAGTTGAGAGCCGGATCAAGCAAGGACAGAAGGAAGGAGCATAGAGCCAGACTGGTACATTAAAATAACAATGCAGAGATGTCGATTTCAGTCTTATACCACTTGGACAGGAGAAGGAGATATAAATGGTAGTCCGGTGGTTACCATGCAGTATTGCAGGCTAATTCTGCCCATAGTCAGGAGTTCGATTTTGATGGGGCTCAAGGTTGATTCAGCCTTTCATCCTTCTCCCTTTTTTCCCCACATTATCTCTTAGCTGTCTTTCCAGCAAAAAGCCTGCTTCGTCTTCATGTATATATATCCATTAAAGACATATTATTATTAATTATCAATAATAAAAATATGGGACCAAAATATGGAGTTGGACAGAAGAAATAGTGGAGGATTGGATAGAGGCATGTTGGTGAACCTGTCTCTTTATTACCCACATTTACCGGTTGCATGGAGTTCTGAAATGTATCATATCAGACAGAGGTGTTCAATTTACTATGAGATTTTGGAGGTTGTTTCTGCAATTACAGCGTACCACCCCAGCAACAATGGGGTGGCAGAACGGACCAATGCTGCCATAGAGAGATACCTGAGAAGTTACGTTTCCTATCAGCAAACAGACTGGGCTAGTCTTCTTCCGATTGCAGAGGTGGCTATAACAATGCTGTCCACCAGAGCACAGATTACACTGCCTTTCAGGTGGTACATGGAATAGACTTCCAGCCGATACCGGAATGGCCACAACCACCACAGGTGCAGGGAACGTTGAGTGAATGGGTGGAGGTGATATAAAGCACCTGGGAGACTGTGAGGCATGCCTTAAAACATGCCAGGACAGTGCACAAGACATATGCTGACAAACATAGATGAGAAGGGAAACCTTTCCAAGTAGGGGACCTGGTGTATTTATCAACAAAATACATAAACCTATTGGGTCCTAAATATATTGGGCCTTTTAAAATTACCAGAGTTATTAATCCAGTAGCCATTGAATTGAAACTACCCACTTTGCTGGGAAAGATCCATCCAGTGTTTCATAGTAGTTTGTTGAAACCTATAGAGGAAAAACATCTACGAAGCCGGTTACAACCACCTGGACCACTGGATAACGAACAATATGAAATCAAAGAGATATTGGATTCACGAATAAGACAGGGGAAAATACAATACCTGGTTCGATGGAAGGGATACCCCTTTAGTGAAGCTTCATGGTAAACAAACCCGACATGAGAGCCCCTGTTCTGTTTAGAAAGTTCCATACCTGATATCTGAACAAGGAGTGGGGATTGTGACTAATGTGTTAATTATATTTTGTAGGCAGAGGCCTGGTGAAGGGGGTCCACATGATGAGCCCTACCCTTCAGGAGCACTGTTGTTTTACAGCACCAGATGCCTCCTTTCATCTAGCGCCAGCTGCCGTCCTGCTAATCATGGTGGCATCTTCCAAGGGACTGGCTGCATGGGGGAAGGCTCTGGAGGCTTCTGCTGATGACGTGGTGCATTGCGACTCCCTGGATAGAGGCTACAATAATGGCTGTTAATGGCCTTGTTGGGACTTTAAGGATGGGGGGGCAAACAGGATGATTGTTTCTGGGGCTGCAATGACGAGGCTTCTAGGTCTGTAATTGCTGTTAATTGCTCAGGGCTCATCATAGGAGAGGGAGGGGCTGCTGAGATAATGAAGCTCAGTACTAGCAACAGTCTGAGTGGAGTTGAAGTAATGCTAGCCAAGATTGCATCAGCAACCTCCTTAGGTAATTACAGGGAGTGTTCGGAAGAAGGGTGGTGGGAGGAAATAGGGTTAATGAGGGTGTGTATAAAGGGGGAGAGGAATTGTTACTCTGTAAGGCTGTTTTTGTGAGGGCATTGTTTCTACTTGACCCATTTCAAACCTGTTGCCTGACCGTAGCCACCATTGACAATAAACCTTCATCACTACGTCAGGTGTGGAGAGTTACTTGTAAGTAACTGCAGTTCTGGTCCTAAGGGCTTTGAAATGAGGTATATTTCCCCCCTGTAGTATATCATTCATTGTGTCCTTTAATGGTTGAAGAAGGAGATATAAGCGGTGGTTAGTATGCAGTACAGTATTGCAGGCTAATTCTGCCCATGATCAAGAGGTCGATTTTGATGGGGCTCAAGGTTGACTCAGCCTTCCATCCTTCTGAGGTTGGTAAAAAAAGAAAAAAAATTGTTGGGGGCAATAGGCTGACTCTGTAAACCACTCAGTGCTGTAAAGCACTATGAAGTGGTATATACCATATTTTTTGGACTATAAGACGCACCAGACCATAAGATGCACCTTGGTTTAGAGGAGGAAAACAAGAAAAAAATAGATTTTTGCCTCTGTGCATCCCATTTTTGCCCTCCCTCCAGCATCCAGAAGCACTCTGCAGGCCAAAAACAGGCCCATTTTTGGCCTCTGGAAGCTGCGTTGGTCCCATTTTTGCCCACCCCAGCATTAGGCCCTGCAGAGTGCTTCTGGATGCCGGGGAGGGGGGCAAAACAGGATGCACGGAGGCTTTGGGAGGCCAAAAATGGACCTGTATTCACTCTATAAGACGCACAGACATTTCCACCCACTTTTTTTGGGGGGGGATGTGTCTTATAGTCCAAAAAATGTGCTAAGTCTAAGTGCTAACAGCAATTGCTATAAGTTTTAAAGGGTGAGTTCATGCAAGGGAAAGCAAGGATGTGTAATGATGTTACACGCATTGCATTGACACCAGACAAATAGATGCATACAGCAATGGCAATAATAGCTAGACTTATATATCACTTCATAATGCTCTACAGCCCTCTCTAAGTACAGTCTGCATATTGCCCCCAACGAACTGGCTAAAGCTGAAGATGAGTTTACACCTGCAGCTGTGGAAACCATCAATGGAATGGGTGGAAATCAAGCAAATTGCCTCGAAGTGACAGAAAGGAACAGGGGAGAAATGAATGATCCAACCTGACTTGAAGATGCATCCTTTGAAAAACGAGCAAAAAGGTTTTGCTTTTCAAAAAGGCTTCTTAGCACTTTTCCGTACCTTCTGATCTGCAGTTTACAAGCTGCATCCTCATCAATTAATCAAGGGACTATATCCTTTGCTAGGTGTTCCTGTTGACTGATGCTTGCCAAATGCATTATCTGGTTCCTTGGAACATCTTTTGATCTCCCCCAATTCACCCATTATAAACCCACCATTTCTGCCTCCAATAAAACGAGCAGTTAACTACTAATTGTGGTGATATGTGGGAACGTCTTTAGAAGATAGGGCGAAGAGATGCAACCAAGGGAATAGTTAAATACAAGGCAACTTAGCCCACAGCAGCAAAGTGGGTAAGGCAAGCATTTCAAAAGGGACCATTCTTTGTTTCCCAGGTTCTAAGGGAGATGGAGGAGAAATGTACTTTCAGACTTGCAAGATCCTGTTAATGTACCCTTTACAATAAACTAGAATGAACCAATTTGTCCAGGTTTTCTGTCTGGGCAAACTCGCAAGGCTGACATCATTTTTTTTTTATGATTGTTCTGAATGTTCATTTCTCCTCTGATCCCCTTTATAGCCTGGAAAAATAGGGACAGCTGCTTCTGAAACAGATCTCTTCTTACCCCATCCATATTCTTGCTGAGGGTGAAATTGTCTTTTATCTGACTGTTTCCTTGGCTGTGTTTCTACACCCTGTCTCCCAAAGTCATTCCAACATGCATCCATTTAGCATGGACAGCAAGCTACATTATCTCTTTTCAATGGGACACACTTTTCCTTATGGTCACACTAGCATGCAGTGAATGAGCAAATTTTTAACCAAGTCTGGTAGTTTTATGTATAGAAATGGCATGGGCACAACAACAGATGCCTTAGATGCCAGAAGATATGGACACCTTGCATGGAAAGTCAGAATCTCAATGAAAGAGTTGCTGTTACATGACACATAGACATGCATTCCTTCTCTGTATTCCTAAATTTGCTGAAAATAAAATTTGAAGTGATGCAAAAGCACGGGAATAATGGAGTTGAAAGAGACCTTGGAGGTCCTCTAGTCCAACCCCCTGTTTAGGCAGGAAATCCTATACCATTAAATGGTTGTCAAATCTCTTCTTAAAAACTTTCAGTGTTGGAACATTCACAACTTCTGGAGGCAAGTTGTTCCCCCCATTAATTGTTCTCACTGTCAGGAAATTCCTCCTTAGTTCTTGGTTGCTTCTCTCCATCCATTGTTTCCATCCATTGTTTCTTGTCTTGTCTTGTCTTCTGGTGCTTTGGAGAATAGGTTGACTCTCCTCTTCTTTGTGGCAGCCCCTCAAATAATAACCAATCAAGACAAACACAGACTTCAAAGGATAATTAGAACTGCAGAAAAAAACAATGGCTGCCAAACTGCCTTCCATTGAGGATTTGAATACTGCATGAGCCAGAAAGAGGGCTATGAAAATATCTACAGACTCCTCACATCCTGGACATAAATTGTTTCAACCTCCTCCCTCAAGACGATGCTATAGGGCACTGCATGTCAGAACAACTAGACACAAGGATAGCTTTTTCCTCCCATGCCATCACTCTGCTAAACAACTAATTCCCACTACACTGTCAGCTATCTAGAAAGGCAGTATTACCATCATTATTACCATCTTCCCTATTACCTATCTCCTTATTTCTTATGACTATAACCTGTTGCTTTTATCTTATTATTTATATCATTTTCTTAGTATCCTAGTACGATTTATGTTGATTGCTTATTTGGTATCCATGACTATCACTAAGTGTTGTATCTAATGTTTTATGATGAATGTATTTTTACAATGTCTATGATAATGATCTATCACTTTTGTTGTATGTACACTGAGACCTTATGCACCAGAGGCAAATTCCTTGTGTGGTTAATCACACTTGGCCAATAAAGAATTCTAATTCTAATTCTAATTCTGATAGATAGATAGATAGATAGATAGATAGATAGATAGATAGATAGATAGATAGATAGATAATCTCAGAGGCTTTTAAGAAGCAATTGTACAGCCATTTGTCTGAAATAGTATATGGTTTCCTCCTTGAGCAAGCACTTGGACTGGGAGGCGTCCAAGATCATTTCCAACTCTGTTATTCTATTGATTTCTCCTGAAATGGTGGATTCCAACAATAGATCATTTTGCTAATGTGGAGACTGCAGATTACCGTAAAAGCCACATATGAGACAATGGAGGGATTCAATTTTTTTAAACTACTGGATCTGTGGGCATGGATTGGTGGGCATGGCGTGGCTTGGTGGGTGTGGCAGGGGAAGGATACTGTAAAATCTCCATTCCCTCCCCACTCCTGGGGAAAGATTATTACAAAATCCCATTCTTCCCCACTCCATAAATCTGATTTCCAGCTCCATTCTCCTGTGCAGGGCGACAAAAGAAGACTCAGCTGATCAGCTGGGACTCAGGAGGCAGAGAATAGATGGGGTAGGGCCAGTCAGAGGTGAGATTTGCTGGTTCTCTGAACTACTCAAAATTTCTGCTACTGGTTTTCCAGAACTGGTCAGAACCTATTAAATACCACCTCTGATGTGAGATTGGAATTAGGGATGCAGGAGGAGGAGGAGATGTGCCCAGAGGACCCGAAGTGCCACCTCCATCCCAATCCCACCCTTTGGTTCAAGACATGAATCTCCAAGCCTATGCTAAAATGTATTTGTAGTGTGATGGGTTTCAAAGACCAGTCATTGTGCAGAGTGCCAAGATGTCTGACTGCCTGGGCAGCATTTATTCTTTTATACCATTTTTACAAGCAAGGAAGAGTAGCATAGATACAGCATTTGGATTGAAGAGTAGTTCCCACATGAGTGATACCTCCCATCCACATTGGTACAACCTCCAAACCAATCCTTAATACTAGTGGTGATGTTAGTAAAATGAGATCACCTATATGTCTGGAAAGTCCGGGACTTTCCACCTTCATTAAGATAGGGAATGAGATCATGCAAGTAGCCAAGAGGCCCCATATAGGTTTTAGATTGCAGTTTGCTGCTAGCACTAGAGCCATCTATAGGACCTCAGTAGCTATTACAGTAGTTTTGGAAGAAATATCCATCTGGTTCAGTTCCAAGCCGGGAGAAAGATACACTGGAAATATAGAGGCTGATTAGAAAGATGGCTTAATGAAGCAGAACCATCAAGCACATGGTCCTGGTGCAGTTGACCACATGGAATTGAGAGAATATAACCACCAGGAACTGTATTTATACCCGGTCTTGGGCTTTGCACTTGAACTTCCTGCTTCTGTGCAAGAACATGTATTATATTGGTTGCTGTAAGGATCATAGCTAACTTTGTAGGTTGTCTGAGCCAAGCTTGGGTGATGCAATTTCCCCAGGTGATGGTGCCATGCGGTGAGCTCTGCTGCTAGATGGGTTAATCCTATTATGTCCTGGAGGGTCATGCCTTAACCCCATCACCCTGGATCTGGAGGTCTTTTGTCTTGTAGATAGGCTGACCCAATCTTTCTCAATTGGCAGCAAATATCTGCCGGGGCAGGGAATTGCTTTCTGTCTTTAAAACATGTTTCTTCTTTTATCATCCATGGAAATATAATATTCTGCCTTTTTAATATTTCTCAAAATATTTCATTCTTCTAAGAGAGGGGTGGGTGCTAACTTTCTATAGTAGGATCGGTGTCTGTGAATTTCAGACTGTTCCAACCACACTTCCCCCAAGAGTGAAGTCTCACCAGCATTGCTAATCCAGTTTGAACATTTAGTCTGTAGTTCTAGAAATAAACCAGTTCTGACATTTCAAGCAAACATAAGCACTAATAAAAAAGATTTTAGAAATTCAGTATCCTCTGCCAAATCCATGCAATAATACAGCATGTTCTCTCATTATTATTTTTTTCCTCCGTTGCCTAAGCCAATTTAATTTTCACTGCCTTTAATGCCAATGAAAATGCAATTTGGATTTTCTCTTTATTATTTTATTTTAAAACTCATCTTGTCTGCTACTCTTCTTTAATGGCACTCTGATAGAAACAATTTAAAACATTTAGAGCCAAATGCTAAAGTTAACCTTTAAGATGAGCCTCTAGGAAAAAAAAAGAGGAGAGGGGGAACTTGGGCCATTACTAATGTTAAAATGTTAATATAACCACTAGGAATTGTTTAAAAAAATACAGCATGTGAGTTGTCTTTAGGAGAAAGGAACAAAGCACCAGCTGAAATTATTGACCTAATTTTCTGAAGACTGATTGAGATGGATGGAAGAAAAGCTGTGGATGTAAATTATGTATTTCTAACCCCAGAGTAATAGTAAGAAAGATAGTAATGCCTCCTTGCAGAATTAAAAGAGGCATCCCGAATGCTACTGCAAAAAAAAAAGAATAATGAAGTGATGTAGCTAAGAATTTTTTAAAAAAAATCCAGGATGCATATTATATTAAAAAACTAACTCATATTTCCGTGAAAATTTCATTCCCCTCCAAAAAAGATTCCATGGATGTTGGAATGCCCTCAGATGTCTGGATTTCAATTTGGAGAATTTCTAGCCAGTGTTTTGGACACTGGGCCCTATCTAACAAAATTAAATTCAACGTAGAGAAAAGGAAAGTCTTACACTTAGACAAGAGAAACCAAAAGTATACATATAGACTGGGTGAAACCAGACTCAATAGCAGTCTGTGCTATTGTGCTATTGTGCTCAATACTGTGAGAGGGATCTTGGAGTCGTAGTGAACAAATATGAGTTAACAGTATATGGCAGCAGCCAAAAAAGCCAATGCAATCCTAAATTGCATTAACAGAGGGATACAATCAAGACCAAGTGAGATATTAATACCACTCTATAAAGCCTTAATAGGACCACACCTAGAATACTGCATCCAGTTTTGGTCACCAAACTATAAAAAGATGTTGAGATTCTAGAAAAAGTTCAGAGAAGAACAACCAGGGTGATTAGGGGACTGGAGACTAAAACATATGAAGAACGGTTACAGGAACTGGGTATGACCAGTCTAGTGAAGAGAAGGACCAGGGAGGCATGATAGCAATGTTCCAATATTTGAGGGGCTGCCACAGAGAGGAAGGACTCAAGCTATTTTCTAAAGCACCTGAAGGCCAGACAAGGAATAATGGATGGAAACTGAACAAAAAGAGATTCAACCTGGAAATACAGAGAAACTTTCTGACAGTAAGAACAATCAACCAATGGAACATAAGTTGCCTTCGGAAGTTGTGGGAATTTCATCACTTGAGACCTTCAAGAAGAGACTGGACTGCCATCTGTCAGAAATGGTGTAGGTCTCATGTTTGGGTAGAGGTTGGACTAGATGACCCACAAGGTCCCTTCTAGCTCTGTTAATCTGTTTTCTGGCAGTTGATTCTATCTGGGGGTAACTACTTAAAATTTCTTCTAGTGGTTCTCCAGAACTGGTCAGAACCTGCTGAATACCACCTCTGCCAATATTGCATCCTAACCACTGTGCCACCATGGCTCACAGACATCCAGGTCTGAAGAGAGGGAATGTGGTTCTACAGGGTGGATGCTGTGACTCCTGGCCACAATCAGATGACACTGCTTGATAAAGGATCCTACAGTGAACTTCCCTCTTAATTCTGTTAAGTGAGCAAAAACAATTGGAGAGAGATGTTCCTACAAACAGCCTGGCCTTATGTTACATAGAACTTTCTAGGCCAACAACCAGCCTGGAGATTTCAGTTAATATAGAGATGTAAGAAGATAAGCTTCATGATAGTTCCTCAAAGGGGAAAAAAATCTCAATTTTTTAACTTCTAGCCCATTATATGTTAAATAAAGTGATTAAGGATTATTTCAGTAAGAAGAAAGCTATGAGTATTAACCTAGCTCTGACCTCAGAAGATAACATCTTCAGTGCAATATATAAGAAGCTAGGTTTCTGAAAATGCTGATTAAAGATCAAAAAGCTTCCAAGAACTAATAATGATTAGAGGACTGTAAATTTTCAGCTAGTTAGCTTGTCTCCTCTCGTGCATATATTTGCAACAAATCAAGAGACCAATAAGCAGCACCTTGAACTGCACCCAGAAGCCAATATGAGTATGAGGCTTAACAGAGTTTTTTGGATGCATTACAGCAGGGGTGTCAAACTCGCAGCCCACGGGCCAGGTGCGTCATGTGCTGGCCCTGTCCCTGCCCAGTTTAGCCAAGGGAAAAAAGTCCTGACATCAGGTGACGTCACCATGACAATGCTAGTTTGACACCTCTGCATTATAGAATAGAAAAGAAGAACAGAGTTGGAAGGGACCTTGGAGGTCTTCTAGTCCAACCCCCTGCCTAGGCAAGGAAACCCTACACACTCCAGACAAATGGTTATCCAATCTCTTCTTAAAAACTTCCAGTGTTGGAACATTTACAACTTCTGGGGACAAGTTATTCCACTGATTAATTGTTCTCACTGTCAGGAAATTTCTCCTTAGTTCTAAGTTGCTTCTCTCCTTGATAAGTTTCCACCCATTGCTTCTTGTCCTGCCCTCAGGTGCTTTGGAGAATAGCTTGACTCCCTCTTCTTTGTGGCAGCCCCTGAGATATTGGAACACTGCTATCATGTCTCCCCTGGTCCTTCTTTTCATCAAACTAGACATACCCAGTTCCAGCAACCGTTCATTGTATGTTTTAGCCTCCAGTCCCCTAAACATCTTTGTTGCTCTTTTCTGCACTCTTTCTGAGTCTCAAAATCTTGTTTACATTGTGGCGACCAAAACTGGATGTGGTATTCCAAGTGTGGTGTCAACACTTCATGTGATCTTGATTCTATCCCTCTGTTTATGCAGCCTAGAACTGTGTTGGCTTTTTTGGCACCTGCAGCACACTGCTGGCTCATATTTAAGTGATTATCCATTAGGACTCCAAGATCCCTCTCACAGTTACTACTATTGAGCAAAGTACCACATATACTGTTCCTGTGCATTTTGTTTTTCTTATCTAAATGTAGAATCTTACTTTTTTTGCTCTGAATTTAATTTTGTTAGATAGAGCTCAATGTTCAAGTCTGGTAAGATCGTTCTGTATCTTAAGCCTATCTTCCGGAGTGTAGGGTATTGCTGCTAGCTTGGTGTCGCCTTCAAATTTGATGAGTTCCCCATCTATTTCCTCATCCAAATCATTAATGAAGATGTTGAAGAGAACTGGGCCTAAAACAGAGCCTTGAGGTACCCCACTGCATACTTCCCTCCATGTGGATGCAGTTCCATTGAGGACTACATGTTGAGTACGGTTGGTCAGCCAGTTACGAATCCATCTGGTGGTGATGCTGTCTGACCCACAAATTTCTATTTTATCAAGTAGTAGGTTACGGTCTACTTTATCAAATGCCTTACTGAAGTCCAAGTAAATTATATCAACAACATTCCTCTGGTCCTCTATGTCAGCGTTCCAAGTAAACTCTCCAGACAATTCAGAACTCCAAAACAAAGTCCATCAAAGTAAGAATTTATTAGAGAAGTAGTGTTAGTGTTAGCACATCTGGGGAAACCCTGAATCTGAATTCCTGTGTTTCTCCCCTCCACACTAAAACTCACACCCTGGCCCACTCAATGACTCCCAGGTCACATTAGACAATCAACCTCCTGTCTCAGTTGCCAGTCAAACTCCAGTCACTCCCCTCCAGGTGCCAGCAATTTGTCCTTGATCTCTGTCTAAAGAATGTTCTTGTACCTATACTCCCTTTGCTACTCTTCCATTCCCACAGCCTGCCCATCCCCCACTGTGGCAGCCCAGAATCTGAATCAAGATGGATCTGGGGCTGACACACTAATTTTGTCACTTTGCAGTAAGATTAGTCTGTCATGATCTGTTTTTGACAAACCCGTGTTGGCTTTTGGTTATTACTTTGTTTGCTTCTAGGTGTTTGCTGATTCGTTGCCTGATTATCTTTTCCAGAATCTTCCCTGGTGTTGAGGTCAAGCTGAAAGGTCTGTAGTTTCCTGGATCTATTTTTTCCTCCTTTTTTGAAAATGGAAACTACGTCAGCTCTTTTCCAGTCCATTATGAAATGTCAAAAAGCTGTGCCACTGCATTCTGGACCAATTGTATCTTCCAAGTCCTCTCCGAGGTGAAGCCTACCAATCCAAAACAAGCCCAATTGATACACATAGGACTTATGCAAAGAGGACATCTCAAGAGTGAGTTACAATAATCCCAAAAGGGGGTGACTAAGACCATGTCTCACCATGAGTGAAGCTTACAGATCCAAAAACAAGCCCAATGGACACCCAAGGACTCATGCAAAGATTCCCCAAACCACAGCTGCTACCTGGTCTTCAAACAGAAGTCACGAGTCCCAAAAAGATTCTCAGGTTGCACAACAAATCTGACTGAGAGGAGTGAAGCTCCATTCATGGTTAAAGATGGAAAGTCTCTGGATCCAAGTGACCTCAAACCCCACATGGTTTTTCAGGGTTGAGGCAAAGTCTGTTTTTAATCCCCCATCTGAATCATCAGTCTCCAGTCACTGAGAACTCTCTCTCTCTCTCTCTCTCTCTCTCTCACACACACACACACACACACACACACACAATAACATAGAAAAAAGTTAATAGCTAGACTCAGATTCTATCATGTGTTCTAAATGTTCAGTGTCTCCATAACATCCTTGGAACTATTTTTTTCTCCTCATCCCCATGCTGCTTCCACTTTGTCAAATTCATTTTTTGGGGGTGGGGAGGTGTCTGAGGACATCTCTCTTCTAAATGGATGAACGGTCTGCATTCTCTCCTCCTTCACAGCTCCTATTTCCCCCAGCCAAGCGAGTTGCAACACTGACATGAAACCCAATGACATATCATGCTCATTGCAGGGGAAATCAATGTTGATAGGACGAAAGAAGCTGTAATGCCCCAAAGCGATACATCCATTGCATCCACCTGAAAAATGTTGACAATACACAGAACCAGATTCGGAGCATACAAATGTATATAGGCAAGGGGAGGAGGCAGAAAATAAATGTTCTCACGCTCCTTCCACATTTTGCTTCTATTTTTGCATGTGTATCTGGTGTGTGTGTGTGTGTTTGTGTGTGTGTGCTGTTTACAGATTCACAGAATGCTAGAATTGGGAGAGGAATTCCAGCCTTTGATGATGTAATTCTGGGTTTTTGATGTACTGGTGACAGTACTTAGCCCAGTAATCAAACTTCTGTAGGAAAACAACCAAGCTGTGACAATATTAAGAACCCAAGCTTTCAATCCTGAGTGATATCAGGGTATCATACAGCCAATTCTGGAACAAGATTGAAAAAGGTGCATATAATCTGATTCCTTCAAAGACTTCTACTGCAAGCCATCTAGGTGACTTTCATGTCTAAGGTGGAACTAGAACTCACGGTCTTCTGGTGATTGGCCCAAAGTCCCCCAGCTGGCTTTCATGACTGAGGCTGGGCTAGAACTCCCAGTCTCCTGGTTTCTAGCCTGGTGTCTTAACCACTAGACCAAACTGGTTAAGCATGTTGCTTTAAGGTTGTTTTTTCCCCTTTAGTGTTCTAAGTTTCAGATCTTTTTGGTGAAGTTAGAAAATAAGGCTTCTTCTGATGAAAAGAAAATATCAGTTCTATTTAGAGGATTTATTGGTTAGGATAGTGGCCAGAACCATTAACCAGCAGCGTAGTGTTTTGTGAGTTTTATAGCATTTTACTGGCTTCCATAAACATGTGTTTGTGCCCCTCCAATCTCATATCTTTGATTAATGAAGGGCCTTAGCAGCTCTGAATTGGCTATCGTGGTTTTTCAATTAAAATGCAAATAAAGATTAATATATTAAACAAAACTGTGTGTGCATTTGTGAGAGCTGAAGACATGCAGAAATACATTCTGTTAGAGACATTATTTACAAAGGTTTGTGTATCGCACACACAAAAGTATATCAAATGTATGCATTAGGAAACATGGCCATAAAAAAAATGTATAGCTGTAAACTTAATTGGTACAAAGGAAGTTAAAGTGAGAAGAAGAACAAGTAATGAGAAGAAACAATAATGGAAGGAAAACAAAGAGACTTTTAAGGACACATCTTGGGAAGCAGAATTATAGAGTTGGAAGTGACCTTGGAGGTCTTCTTTCTCCCTCCTCAGGCAGGATACCTGTTATGTATATGTACACAACGTAGTTGGGTTGACAATATATAAACCACAAATATATATGTTGGTAGCTTTAAGGAAAAATACTGTAATGTATTATACTATGTTCTGGTTGGTTGCTTATGCTGCAAGTTGCCATAAGAGGGAGCTATAGATCATGGTTTAATTCTCTCTCTCTTTCTCACTGATGATCTCTCTTGATACTGATATTGACTGACTACGGACCGATACTGACTAAGCCTGTTTACTTTGATATTCTGTTGATATCGAAGGTTATCTGTTGTATTATAGTTTGATATTTGTCTACTGTAAAAGACATGAAACCGATAAGAAGACTTTATAACTGGATATTTCTGGACTGTTAAAAACATGTATGACATGGACTGTTTATTGGATTGTGCTATTTCTTTAAGTAAACATTAACACAACTTGATTTAACTCTGTGTGGCTGTATATTTATTCATAACTGTTCTCATAAATGTTTCCATGTGCATATCCTTGTTATACAAGGATTACTCTCCACATATCCTAACAATACCCTACAACATTTCAGACAAATTGTTGTCCAATCTCTTCTTAAAAACCTCCAGTACTGGAGCATCCACAACTTCTGGAGGCAAGCCATTTCCACTGATTAATTGTTCTCATTGTCAGGAAATATCTCCTTAGTTCTAGGTTGGATCTCTCCTTGATTAGTTTCCATCCATTGCTTCTAGTTCTGCCTTCAGGTGCTTTGGAGAATAGCTTAACTCCCTCTTCTTTATAGCAGCTCTTTAGATATCGAAACACTGCTATCATGTCATCCTTAGTCCTTAACTCTTCAGGATAGTAGTTCAACTTTCTGTTATGCAGATCAACCAGTAATGATCTGTATAAACCACAATGTTTATATCACTTCAATGATGACTGAATTGTGTTATGAAGATGTTGTAAGTGATGGAGAGAGAAATGACTCACATGTCATTTTATGACTTCAGGGCATGACACCCCAATTTTTGGCCTCTAACCCTTAAAAAAAGCAATCGTCCCTTTGCTAAATCAAGACAATTCAAGGTATTTTAGCTCTTGACAAAGGAGATTATTGTTAGAAATTCTGTTTATATATACCACCACAGCGTAAATAAAGAGTACAGTCACCATGTGCTTTACTGCTTAACTAATTTAACTGTAACAGGAAACAAGAAACTCTACTTAGAACAAAAGAGCATAGAGTATATACCAGGGGTGTCAAACTCAAGGCCCGGGGGCCAGATCCAGCCCACAGGGTGCTTAGATCTGACCCATGGGGCTCTCACCTTCACTGGAAACAGTGAATGACCAGTCCACAGTGCCTCTTCCAGTGGAAATGGAGCTTGTGAGGGATGCAGGTGGCCCCTCCAAGCTCTGTTTTCACTGGCAAATTGTTGTAGGAGGTCATCACAGGTAAAAACAAAGCTCAGGAGCCCATTTTCACTGGAAGAACACTCAGGCCACCACAGGCGCCCCCAACATGAGTGATGTTGCTCACCCTGGCCACACCTCCCTGCCCCCCAAGGTCAAACACAACCCTGATGTGGCCCTCAATGAAATCAAGTTTGACACCCTTGGTATATACCATAGATCCAAACTTGTTAACACTGCCATCTGCTGGCTGAATACTACTGTGGTTGTTGCATAAAAATACATCCCAACAATGAATTCCAACAATCCTTGTCTTCAGCTGGACACCTTCAACAGGGGGAAATTCCCAAGTCATAGATCTCTTTCAGATGAATGAAACTGCATGATTTTTGCACTCATGTCAGAAGCACTGAGGCACTTCTGGCTTGAAAGGATTAGCTGGTGACATCACTATTGCGCAGGGGATGCCCAGTTGGGACTCCTTTCATGTCCCTGAGAGGAGCTGGGGTGTAGGACGAGAATTCAGTGCCACCCTATGACAATTCTTGGTCTTGAACACAGGATCACTAACCTCATGCCCAACATTCCAACCACTTCAGCCACCATCCTCCTAACTGCATGGTTATAATTTGAGACTTTCCAAGTCTCAAAATTGTTATGCTTTGTAATTTTATGGTATCTTTCTTCACATTGAGGTTCTTTATGCATAGGATGTGAGAGTGTGAGAGAAGGATTCAAAACTACTAGATTTGTGAAGGCTATAGAAATTCTGCTTGATGCTTGCTCAAAATTGCACCTGAAGTGAATTTTTTAGAGTCTTTTGTATGAGAAAATATTAGATATTTTTCCCTCTTTTTGCATCCTGTAAAAGGAAGCACTACAAAGGAAGTTCTTTGAGTCTGCTTGGTGATTGTGTTACGACAATTGTTTCCTTTCTCTGATGCTCCAAAACTTGTTTATTCTGGGGAAATAAAAATAAAATAAAATGGTGACCAGGCTCCCAACACAATTGTGGACGCTTTTATTTGAAGAAACAGCAGGAGGAAAATAATAATGGGGGAAAAACATTATGGAGAAAAAGAAATAAATTGAGTTTCTTTCTCTGTTATTGTTGAGCTGTATCCTGGAGAGAGGAAAACAAACATATTGTGAGAATTTGTACTTGCCATCCTGTGGCTGCAATTAGAATTTTGGGGTAAAAAACAGAGTTAAAGTCTGATGACCAGGCAATCTGTGGAAAGAAAATTTATTTTATTTATTTATTTATACTTGAACTTGTATGCCACCCCATCTCCGAAGACTCAGGGCGGCTCACAGCTAAAAACATATACAATAAATATTTAAAAAATAATTAAACAAAGACAAGCCCAAATATAAGACGTAAAAACAATAAACATTAAAACCCTCCCACCCCCAGGGAGGGGTCACAGCCCAGGTTGGTCAAATAACCAGGTCTTTAGTTCATGGCAGAAGGTGCGGAGATCGGGGCCAGGCAGAGCTCCAAAGGCAGTTGATTCCAGAGGTCAGGGGCAGCACAGAAAAGGCTCATCGTCGGGAGTCGCCAGCCGGCACTGACCACCCCCGAGGAGTCCTTGCCTATGAGCTCGCACAGGCGGCGGTACTAGATATCGGAAGAAGACGCTCCCTCAAATATTGAGGACCCATGCCATGTAGGACTTTGAATGTCAAAACTAAAACCTTGAATCTCACCCGAGTGCAACTGGCAGCCAATGTAGGCAGCGCGAGGGGGAACATGGGAGAACCGGGTAACTCCCATCACCACCCGTGCGGCCGCATTTTACATCAGCTGCAATCTCCGGATGGTATGCAAGGGCAGTCCTAGATAGAGAGCGTTGCAGTAGTCGAGTCTAGAAGTGACAAAGGCATGAGTAACTGTGCGCAGGGCATCCCGGACCAGAAAAGGGCGGAGTGAAGAAAGGAAGGAATAGTGAAGGAAGAAGTGAAAAAAAAAGTTAAAAAGCTGTTCAGGATGGAATGGCCTTTCGCCAAAAGAATGGAAGAGCGGCAATGAAACTTAACTGACCAGTCCAAATAAGAGAAGAGGATGAATGGAAAGATGAAGTTGCTGCTGGTAGCAAAAAAGTTTAACCAGAAAACCAAATGAGAAGCAAGGAAATAAATAACAATAGGAACGAAGAAGTTTGGGGAGTGGGGAGGAAGGAAGTTTGGAATAAAATAGGAAAGGAAAAAATGGGGTTTAAAGAAAAGTAATTTAAGAATAAGCAGGAAGCAGGTTCTTCTTTCAATAGCAATTAGGGACAGAGGTTGTCAACTCTGGTAACACTCTCCTCTTCTTAGCAATGTAGAAGGAAAATATCCGAGGAGCAGAAGAAAGCATGAATTCAGCTAGGGAGAGCAACTAGCGGCTTAGCCAGCAAGGAAGTGAACAGCAGGTTGTCTGAGTTCCACTACATGTTTGTTGGACCCATGTCCTTCCTGGTTGGCTTATGCCTCCAGGGAGGCCACCTGCGTTGGCTCCGGGCAGTTGTCAACGCTTCACTGAGAAAGGGTGTTTTTCCCTCCGCCTTGAAGGAGGTGGTGGTGAGACCCCTCTTGAAGAAGCCTGCCCTGGACCCGACCGTGTTAGACAACTTTCGTCCAGTCTCCAACCTTCGCTTTTTGGTGAAGGTTGTTGAGAGTGTGGTGGCTCGGCAGTTTCCACTCTTCCTGGATGAAGCGGACTACCTGGATCCATACCAATCGGGCTTCCGACCTGGTTTCAGCACAGAGACGGCATTGGTCACGCTGATGGATGATCTCTGGAGGGCGCGGGACAGGGGTTTTTCCTCTGTCCTGGTCCTATTAGACCTCTCAATGGCTTTTGATACCATCGACCCTGGAATCCTTTTGCGACGCCTCAAGGGGTTGGGAGTGGGGGGCACTGTTCTTCAGTGGTTCACCTCCTACCTCTCGGGCACGGTGTTGGTAGGGGGCAGAGGTCGACCCCAAGGGCTCTCTTGTGGGGTCCCTCAGGGGTCCTCTCCCTCTTTTATTTAACATCTACATGAAGCCACTGGGTGAGATCATCCGTGGTTTTGGGGTGAGATACCATCAGTACGCAGATGACACCCAGCTGTACATCTCTACCCTGAACCAGATCAGTGATGCCCTCTCCCTGATGACCCGGTGCTTGGATGCGGTACGGATTTGGATGAATGGGAACATGCTTCAACTCAACCTGGCCAAGACTGAGTGGCTGTGCATAACGGCATCTTGGCCCAGTCAAGAGTATCCATCTTTGGCCATAGGGGGAGAGGTGTTGCCCCCTGTGGATAGGGCAGAATCTGGGGGTCCTCCGGTTGGAGGAGCAGGTGGGGGCAGTCGCCAGGGGGGCCTTTGCCCAGCTCCGCCTTGTTTGTCAGCTTCGCCCATTCCTGGACCGAGATGCCCTGTGCACAGTCACTCATGCCCTTGTCACCTCTAGACTCGACTACTGCAACGCTCTCTATTTAGGACTGCCCTTGCATACCATCCGGAGATTGCAGCTGGTGCAGAATGCGCGCTGGTGGTGTGATGGGAGTTCCCTGATTCTCCCATGTTACCCCCCTCCTGCGTGGTCCACATTGGTTGCCGGTTGCACTCCGGGTGAGATTCAAGGTTTTGGTTTTAACATACAAAGTCCTACACAACATGGGTCCTCAATACTTAAGGGAGCGACTCCGGCCGATATCGAGTGCCAACTGCCCTGTGCGACCACACAGGCAAGGACTCCTCGGGGTCCCATCGGCAAGTCAATGCCGGCTGGCAGTACCCCAGCGACGAGCCTATTCTGTCGCAGCCCCTGACCTCTGGAACCAACTACCCCTGGGGCTCTGCCTAGCCCCTGACCTCCGCACCTTCTGCCATGATTTGAAGACCTGGCTATTCGACCAATCCAGGCTGTGACCTCCTCCTGGGGGGATGGGTTTTTTAAATTATCTTAAATTTTAGATTTACTATTTTGGGCTTGAGATCTGTTTAATTCTTTTTTAATTATTTATTGTGGTTGTTTTAGTTGTGAGCCGCCCCGAGTCTTCGGAGATGGGGCAGCATACAAGTCCAAATAATAAATAAATAAATAAATAAATAAATAAATAAATAAATAAATAAATAAATAAATAAATATTCTGACTGGGCCAACAAGGAAGTGAGTAGGAGAGTGGCTAGAGATTGTGATAGGAAGCTGGCCAGAGGTGGGCTGCTGGGGGTTCGCAGGGGTTCGGGAGAGCCCCTAGCTAAGATTCTGGACAGTTCAGAGAACCCCCAAATCCCATTCCTGGCTGGCCCTGCCCACACCCTGCCCCTCCCAGGAGTCCCCAAGTGGCCCGTTTTTGATGCAGGTAAGTGCAGGTTGCACACGGAGGCTCAGGGACGGTGACAAACAGGCCTCCTGAAAGTTCGGGAAGGTTGGAAAGGGGCCCATTTCCATCATCCAGAGAGTTTCCAGAGTCCGGGGAGGCCATTTTCGCCTTCCTGGAGGCTCAAGAAAAGCCTCGGGAGCCCAGGGAGGGCAAAAACATCCCCCCTGCCATGGTGCAGGAGGCCGATTAGGCCACGCCCATCAGGGCCACGCCCACCCAGCAACCGGGAAGAGAACCCATTGCTAAAATTTTTGAAGCCCACCCCTGGAGCCGGTGAGGAAGTGAACAGCAGGGTCGGTAGAGACTCTAACTTAAGAATCATCATGGATGTGAATAGCAGGGTAGCTAGCGATTGTGGCTGAGAAACCAGCAAGGAGGTGAATAGCAGGGTGTGCAGAGATTGTGGCTCGGGAGTTAGCAAGGAATAGAATAGCAGGTTGGCTAGAAAATGTAAGAGTCAACATGGGTGGGTAGAGATTGTGGCTCTGGAGTCAGCAAGGCAGGGTGGTTAGAGATTGTGGTTGAGGGAACCAAGACAAACAGTGAGAATGGTGAAAAGAAGAGAACAATTCAAGTAGCTCAAAAGGTCCACTGGTTTAGTTTAGTTTATTGTCATTGCACCTCATACAATGAAATCAAACACCATCTTCAGTGCACATCATGACCATGACCGTGAAAATAAACACATCCTTCACCCTCCACACGTTGAACTGAAAACCCCTGACACCGCACCACACTGGTGATAGAAGATAGAAATCAAGAGAGAGTCCTGGAGGTGGCAATCCAAAGATTTGAGTTGATCACCTGGAAGAAGCGGTCAGCCATTTATGTTTTAAAGTGAAGCTTCCAGAGACCAATTGGAAAGAGACTTTAGGAAAGGATGGTCTGGAACACAGAGAAGGAGATGTGTGCAAGTTGTTAGAATTTCAAGAAGAGAATCAGCGCTCAGATTGCCGTTCAGTTTAAGTGTAACAAACAGAATTGTACCACGTTTATTTTTTTTCTCTTTTAATGCTTCATTTCTGAAAAGTAATAACAAGAGCACATCTGTTTTCCATCCTCTAAAAGAAGCAGGGGCTTCTTTTATTGGATTTCAGTTTCTCAGTGTGCTTATATGTGGGTACGTGTATGTGGGTGCCTAAGTGTTTATTGGAAACTGAGCTCCTTAGAACTCCAGTCAAGGTGAGAAGACATGACAATGGAATCCAATTTGATTAAAAGAAAAACTCCAGTTTTAACTTGGGAGCGATGACAAAATTAATAGAGGAACTAAATCGGTCTTTCTGGAAGTAAAGCTAAAGGAGTCCCAGTGGATTTTACTCACTAGTTGTTGTCAACTATAGGAACAGTGCTCATCGCTGTTTCAAGGCCTTTGAACCAACCCTGTCAGAAGACATTTCCATGGTCATTGGCTGGCATGATATCATGGACCATTGTTACCTTCCCACTGAAGTGGTTCAATCAATCAGAATAATGTAAGGGACCTTGGAGGCCTTCTAGTCTAACCCTCTGCTCAAACAGGAGAGCTTATACCAGGAGTCAGCAACCTGCAGCTGTGGAGCCACATGTGGCTCTTTCATTCCTTTGCTTCAGCTCCCTATTGCCAGTCAATTGATAGGGTTTTCAGTTAGGACTGGTAGAGGAAAAGGGATGCCACGCTATGAGGAGACTCTACGGTGGGTGAACCGGACTTCTGGTTGGCTCCAGAATTGAATGGGGGACTTCCAGTTAGGACCTTGCAGCTCTTTGAGTGTTTAAGGTTGCTGACCCCTGACTTATACCATTTCAGACAAGTGGCTATCCTGTCTCTTCTTAAATCTTCCAATGATGGAGCACCCACAACTTCTGAAGGCAAGCTGTTCCACCGGTTGACTGTTCTCCCTGCTGGGAAGTTTCTCCTCAATTCCAGGTTGCTTCTCTCCTTGATGAGTTTCCATCCATTGTTTCTTCTGTTGCCTTCTGGTGCTTTGGAAAATAAGTTGACCCTATCTTCTGTGGTAGCTCCTCAAATACTGGAACACTACTATCATATCACTTCTAGTCCTTTTCTCTAGACTAGCCAAACCCAAATCTTGCAACCGTTCTTCATATGTTTTAGTCCCCAGACCTTTAATCATCCTAGTTGCTCTTCTCTGCACTTTCTCCAAAGTCTCAACTTTTTTTTTTAATTTGGTGACCAAAACTGGATGCAATATTCATCCAGTTTTATCCTGGTACTTATTTATCTACTCACATTTGCATGCTTTCAAACTGCTAGGTTGGCAGGAGCTGGGGGATGATGGGAGCTCACAGCTACAAATCTTCTCCAGGAAGGTTTTTTTCTTCCTGTAAAATTCATCTCATTCATCTCTTTTGAAAACAGAGAAAAAACGTATGCATCAGCTTATTTTTCCCCTTGGTTTTGCTTTCTCTCTGTGCATACATAATAAATAAACTGGGCAGAGATCCATGTAGTGTGAGCTAGCATTTAAGACACCATATGTTAATAAGTGACAAGTGAAGTTGTTTTAATTAAGAAAAACACTTTTGTGTCTACAGTGAGAAGCATAAATATTTCCTTCCATGTTTTGTGGTAGCAAAAGCTGAAGTTCCATTAGGTAATATGCAAAATAATTTCCTTTTTTTAATAAAGAATTTTTATTTTAAAACAGACATACAAACAAACTATACAAAACATAAAAAAACCCATAAAAACCATCTTCCAAATGTACATACAGTGTGTCGGTTGGTCACCAATTCTTTGTGTTTCCCTTTCCTCGCCATCACTCCCAAATTGTCAACAATTCTCACATTATTCATATTAGACATTCTTACATGTTTATCAGTTATTATTTATACATGAGTAGGCAAATTATTTCATTATTCATACGAAATATTCTCTACATTAATATAATATCATTACTATACCTTTATCCAATGGTTATATATTTCCACATCATATTTCATATCTATATGTTAATCTTATTAAAATGTATCAAATCTGTTACATTACCAAATCTTTTCATCCAAACATTAATAAAACAAATCCCAAATCGTATATGATATGTCCTCATCCAGTGGGTAGATATATCCACACCATTTTGTGCTACTTAATAGTTGATATTATAGTTTCATCCAATAATTATATATATCTGTGTTACATTTCATATCAATCTGTTAAGCTTCTATTATATAATTATCAAATCTAGTATGTTAACCTGGTTATATATATATATACACATCCTACTTTACATCATATATTTAAACTTATTAGAAATTTATCAAATCTATTACCATGTTTTTTTATCCAACCATTGATAAAACAAATCCCATATCATATAAAATTGTTTATCTTCTTGTTTTCTAATTTCAAACGTCAGTCTACTCATTTCAGCACAGTCCATAATTTTCTTAATAATTTCCTCCTGCATAGGTATTTTATCATTTTTCCAGTTTTTGGCAAATACAATTCTAGCTGCTGTCAAAACATTTACAATCAAATACTTCAACTCTTTGCTGTAAATATCTGGTACAATTCCCAATAAAAATATTTCTGGCTTCAAGTCTATGTGTTGTTGTATCATTTTTTCCAACCACGTGTGGATTTTAGTCCAATATCTTTTCGCATCTGAGCATGTCCACCACATGTGGTAGTATGATCCAGGTATCTGATGACATTTCCAACATCTATCCGATTTATTCTTAAACATTCGTGCAATTCTCGTCGGGGGTAAATGCCACCTGTAAAACATCTTATACAAATTTTCTTTATAAGCAGTTGACATTGTCATTTTATAATTCTGAGACCATAGTTTTTCCCATTTTTCTAAGTCAATCCCATATCCCAAATTTCCCCCCACGCAATCATTGTTTCTTTAACTTGCTCCTCCTGCATTTTAAATTCTAACAAATATCCATACAGTTTTTTAATCACTTTTTCATCCATACCCATCAATATTTTATCTAACTCAGTCAACTTATTATAAATACCTTCTGTTTTAATATCTTCATCAAATCTAGATTGTACTTGCAAATATGAAAACCAATTCATTTTTATACCTTTTTCTTCCAACGCTTGCATAGATTTAAGTTCACCCTTTTCATTTAATATTTCACCATATCTGTTTGTTCCTTTTTGTGTATCACTGGATATGAAAAGGCTTCAATCGTAGATATCCATGATGGAATTTTCGAATAATGTTGTTTTTTAATCTTCTCCCAATTTAAAAACAAAGCCTCTCAAATATAATGTCTCCTAAGATATCCTTGTATTTTAGTTCCTCTATACCGAAGAAATGCATGCCACCCCAGTAACAAATCATGTCCATCTATTGTTCCTTAATGTTATCCAATCATTTACCCACATCTGGCTTGCCGCCTGATAATGTAGTTCCCAATTGGGTAGTGCAAAGCCTCCTCTTATTCTTGCATCCTATAACAGCTTAAATTTTATTCTCGCTTTTTTACCTTGCCATATATATTTCAAAATAATTCTATTTAAGTCTTCAAAGTACTCTTTCCCTAGTCTAATTGGAATTGTCTGGAAGAGATATAAGATTCTAGGCAATATATTCATTTTAATTGTTGATATTCTTCCAATAAGTGATAATTGTAAATTTTTCCATTTTTCCAAATCTGTCGCTATCTGTTGTTTAAGTTTAATATAATTATCCTCTTTCAATGTGCTACATCTTGATGTAATATATATCCCTAAATACTTAACCTTATTTGTGACCTGTATTTCTATAGCTTCTTCCAGCTCTTTCTTCTGTCACGCTAACATATTCTTGGTTAATAACTTTGTTTTGTCTTTGTTCATTTTCAAACCTGCTACTCTTCCATAGTCTTCTATTCTTTCTATTAGTTTAGGTGCTGACTCCATTGGATCCTCTAGTATAAATACTAGGTCATCTACAAAGGCTTGTAATTTGTACTCTTCTTTTTTAATTTTCATTCCTTTTATTTGTTTATCTTCCCTAATACATCTGTTCAACACTTCTAGGGTTAACGCGAACAGCAGAGGCGACAGAGGACAACCTTGCCTAGTCCCTTTTCTTATATCTATGTGTTCTCTTAGTTTACCATTTGTCAGGACTTTTGCAGTTTGTTCTGAATATATAGTCTCAATGGCATTCATAAAGTTTTGGCCAAGCCCATTTGTGCCATTTGCATTAACATAAAACGCCAGTTCACGTTGTCAAAAGCTTTTTGAGCATCCAAGAATATCAAAGCCATTTATTTCTCAGGATGTGCCTCATAATTCCCCAAAGTGTCCAAAATTATTCTCATATTGTGTTTAATTTGTCTCTTTGGTAAGAATCCATTTTGATCAACATGTATAAAATTGCTTAAATACCTTTTCAATCTTTCTGCTAAAATTGAAGCAAAAATTTTATAGTCCGAGTTTAATAAAGAAATAGGCCTAGTTTTTGACTTGTTGTAGGTCTGTATCCTCCTTCGGTATAAGTGTAATATATGCTTCTAACCACGTCTTAGGTATTCTTTTCTTTGACATAACTTCATTCATTACTTCTAGTAATTGGAGTTTCAGCACCTCTTGAAAAGTTTTATAAAATTCTACTGCAAAGCCATCTGGGCCTGGTGCTTTGCCTGTATTTTGTTTCTTCAAAGCTTCTGTTAACTCCATCATTGTTATATTTCCTTCTAACATAGTTTCAATATCCTTAGGTATCTGTGGTAGCTTTATCTTTTGTAAATATTGTTTATTTTTTTCTTCTTGAGTGTTTTATTGATAATACAATTTTCCATAGTAACCTTGTATAATTCTTTTCTTTTCTTCATTTCCATAGCAAACATGTCCATCTTCATCTGCTAAGTGACTAATTTTCCTTTAACTTCCTTTCTATTGTCCCAAACACTGTAATTTAACTTCATTGGGTGATGCAGGATTCCTTTGCCATGAGAGATGAAGGGGAAAAAATAACAGGATAACAGAGTTGGAAGGAACCTTAGAGGTCTTCTGACACAAGCAGGAGACCATTCCAGACAAGTGGTTCTTCTTAAAAGCCTCCAGTGTTGGAGCACCCACAACTTCTGAAGGCTAAGCTGTTTCACTGGTTAATTGTTTTCACTGTCAGCAAATTTCTCCTTGGTTCAGATTGTTTCTCTCCTTGATTAGTTTCCATCCATTGTTTATTGTCCTGCCTTCAGGTGCTTTGGAAAATAGGTTGACTCCCCTCTTCTTCTTTGTGGCAGCCCCTTAGATTCGGGAACACTGCTATCATGTCACCCTTAGTCCTTCTTTTAACTAGAGTTGTTATTAATTGCAAAGTCTTGTCCAACCCATTGCGACCCCATGGACAATGTTCCTTCAGGCCTTCCTGTCCTCTACCATCTTCTGGAGTCCATTTAAGCTCACGCCACCTGCTTCAGTGACTCCATCCAGCCATCTCATTCTCTGTCATCCCCTTCTTCTTCTATTGCCCTCAATCTTTCCCAGCATTAGGCTCTTCTCCAGGGAGTCCTTTCTTCTCATTAGGTGGCCAAAGTCTTTGAGTTTCATCTTCAGGATCTGGCCTTCTAAAGAGCAGTCAGGGTTAATATCCTCTAGGACTGACCAGTTGGATTGCCTTGCGGTCCAAGGGGCTTGCAGGAGTCTTCTCCAGCACCAGAGTTCAAAGGCTTTCATTCTTTGGCACTCAGCCTTTCTTATGGTCCAACTTCCACAGCCGTACATTGCAACTGGGTTTAATTAGAATAGACATACCCAATTCCTGTAACCATTCTTCATATGTTTTAGCCTCCTACCCCCTAATCATAATCCCAAATCTAATACTAAAATTAATAATAATCTATACATATATATCTGTATATTCATCTAATCATCATCATCATAATCAAATAGTTCAGTCTTCCTCTAAATAGAATGCACGTGATAAACTTTCAGCTGTATCTCAAAAATAATACTCAGCCTAAGAAAGAAAGCAGTGTTTTTTAATTTGTCACTGGGCTCAAGTTTAAAGCAACTGATTTTAATTACTTCATCCAAAGGGGAACAAATTTATGATTCTCAAGAACTTAGTGGAGAAATAAGAAAGCAGGCTACTTTTTCTGACTGCCTACTGCTAGCAATTCAGCAGTTCGAATTTCACCAGTTCAAAGAACAACTTGCCTCCAGAACTTGTGGATGCTCCAACACTGGAAGTTTTAAAGAAGAGATTGGGCAACCATTAGTTGGAAATGGTATAGAGTTTCCTGTCTGAGCAGGGGGTTGGACTAGAAGACCTCCAAGGGCCTTTCCAACTCTGTTATTCTCCTCTCTTCTCCTCTCCTCTCCTCTCCTCTTCTACTCTACTCTACTCTACTCTACCCTACCCTACCCTGCCCTACCTTACCTTACCTTATTTTATCCTATGCTGACTCCATAAACTGCTCAATGAAGTGGTATATAAGTCTAAGTGCTATTGTTAATGTGGGCAGACATGGACTTCTACTTTGGGCAAGAAATCACCATTAATCCAGGCATTAATTCAAGCAGCAGGAATTGGACAAGCCAAATCTCAAATCCTAAATTATTTCTCACTTTAGCCACAGCAGGGACACCGCATCTTGTCATTCAGATCTGGTCCAGTTGGTTTGAACCTGATCTTAACCTTGTCATCTTTAGTTTGAATATGCTTGCAGGTAACTACAGCTGAAGAAGCAGATGACCTCAGGTTAATGACATTGCATATGTTCCTCTACTCAAGTTGTACTGGCCGAGTCCCAACTAAAGGCGGTAAGACTGACAGTGTGATCAAATTGCCATTATTACAAGAGCTGGGGAAACAATTACATCTTTTGCAAGGTTCTAATCAATCTTGAAGCTCTGGCATTGTGGTCTGCTTCGGTCTGACTGTTTTCCCATCCTCTGCCAAATTTAAGATGTGTTGAGAGGTTAGACAGCAGAAGAAAAGGCATGGCAGTGAGTACTTGTGTAAAAAAGAGCTTCCTTCTTAAAAAGATGTTGATCTTTGCCCCTGTAGCTCCAGTTACACAAAAGCTAGCTTTAATTGATGAAGCAGAGGACAGCTCACTCAGTGAATGGTTGGTAGGTAGCTGTTTACTTGAGGAAGTTAAACTCTTACAGGGTTTTATATCGAAGAAATTTTGGATTAACGTAAGCATAATACACAGGCCTCAAAGGAGTAAGAACGATTTAATCCAGGGAGGCAAACTGGAGGCCACCTGATTCAGAGGGCTTTCAAACATTTTGGACCAGTACAATGGATGAGCAATAGGGTTAGAATATAGAATCATAGGATTAGAAGGGGATTTAGAGATCTTCTAGTCCAACCCCCGCTCAAGGAGGAGACCCTATATCATTCTGGAAAAATAGCTTTCCAGTCTTTTCTTGAAAAACCTCCAGTGATGGAGCACCCATAACATTTGAGGAAAGCCTTCCACTGATTAATTGTTCTCACTGTCAAGAAACTACTCCTTAGTTCTAGGTTGGATCTCTCTTTAATGATCTTCTACCCATTACTTCTTGTCCTGTCCTCTTCTTGGATGAAGAAGTGAAACATCTTCAAAGAAAAGAAGGACTAGGGGAGACATGATAGTGGTGTTCCAATCTCTTAGGGGCTGCCACAAAGAAGAGGGAGTCAAACTATTCTCCAAAGCACCTGAAAGCAGGACAAGAAGCAACAGGTAGAAACTGATCAAGGAGAGAAGCAACTTAGAACTAAGGAGAAATTTCCTGACAGTTAGAACAATTAATCAGTGGAACAACTTGCCTCCAGAAGTTGTGGATGCTGCAACATTGGAAGTTTTTCAGAAGAGATTGGACAACCATTTTTCTGAAGTGGTGTGGGATTTCCTGCCTACGCAGAGGGTTGGACTAGAAGACCTCCAAGATCCCTTCCAACTCTGTTATTCTATTCTAAAAACCAGAAAATCCAGCTGCCTCTTGAAAAAAGCACCTTTGGGACTTTTTAGTGTAGGTAATCCTCGACTTATGACTGCAACTGAGCCCAATATTTCTGCTGCTAAAGTGAAACATTTGTTAAGTGAATTTGCCCCCATTTTACTACCTTTCTCACCACAGCTATTAAGGGAATCACTGTAGTTAGTTGGCATACTGTTGTTAAGCAAATCTGGCTTCCCCCTTGACTTTGCTTGTCAGAAGGTTGCAAAAGGGGATCACATGACCCAGGACACTGGAACCGTCATAAATGTGAGTCAGTTGCCAAGCATCATAGTTTTGATCATGTGATCATGGAGATGGTGCAATGGTCATAAGTGTGAAAAAGTATCATAAATCACTTTTTTTCAGTGCCGTTGCAATTTTGAATGGTCACTAGATGAACTGTTGTAAGATGAGAACTACCTGTATTGTCAACATCTGCAAACAAATGCAGATTTTACAATTTTGAAATCATTCACACACACAATGACTGTTCTGTCCTCACTACACATTAGTCTGTGTGCAGCTCAACATGCAGTTAGACCCACCTATCCTCTAATAAAACAGACCATGTGGGTTGATCTGAATGCTTTATTGAAAGAACAGGATATGGTGAAACTGGGGAAAATAGGGATACATACAATGAGAACCAAATATAAGATAGGCAGTATTAAGTTACTGCAGAACATAACAATTAATAAATACAAACAATTTAAATCTCACCAGCAATGCTCTGTGGTGGGATGTGGGTTTGTCCTTGGATGACACAAATTAAGATGGATTCTTCTTTGTGCTTCTGCCTTCTCCAAATGCTAAAAGAAATGGAGTCTGGCTTCCCAGCATGCACTTGTTTTGATAGTGTGGGCTGATGGGTAAAGAGGTGGGGTCAGCTTCGAACAGTATAGTTGGTATTTATCTCTCCGGCCACTAAATGGGGCTAGAGACCAACAACAGTATATAATGATCAAATGTTGGGGCATATTAGTTCCTCTGACCACTAGGTGGTGCTGGAGAGCAACAACAGTATATAAAAGTTATATGCTGGGGCATAACAATGACCAAACATATAATAGACAAAAAATGGTATACTGATTTGGATTAATTTTAGACTAAGCCCCACTACCTTAATGGACTTGCTTAAATGTACACTTCCTGCTGCAAATTGCACAATGAATCATAACCACTACTGACTTTATTTTCATATGGAGAAAGTGAATGGCAGAACTTGGGAAGGAAAATTGGAATAGCCAAAGGGAAGCACTTTTGTCACAATTAACTCGGCGGTCTAATAAAATCTTAATAATCCGGTTCTCATACCGCACATGAAAAACAACGTCACATGGCTCGGCTCAAGTGAGCAAATCTAATAAAATGTTCTCCCTTGCTTCACTTTATAATTACTACCACTTACAAAGGAAAGATAAATAATTACAAATTGAAAGAGTAGTGATACTACTTTTAGTGAACAACCCTCCGCCTTTAAATTAACATTCTCCTCTAGAAAAAGAACAGATGGGGAAGTCATTGGAAGTGCTTTACACAAAAGGTAAAAGCTGGCGAGAAATAACATATAACCACATGCTAATTTCAAAGAAAGCATAAACCAATTTAAAGGACAAAAGGGCATCCCTGCGCTTATCTTGAAAAGACCCCTTTGGTTTCGTGAAGGTTTTTTAAAAAATCATTCCTTCAATGTAAACCTCTGTGAATGTCAGGATATTTGCTTCTAATCAATAGAATTTCTGCAAACTTTTCCTTCCTGAGTATTCCCAGTTTTGTTATAATAAAGCTGGAAGGGTCCTTGGAGGTCATCTAGTCCAACCCTCTGCTCAAACAGGGCATCCTACACTATTCCACACATGCTGTTCCAAGTGTAACTGTTCTCATTGTCAGGAAATTTCTCTTTACTTCAGATTGCGTCTTTCCTTGATTAGTTCCCCTCCTTTGCTTCTTGTCTTGCCTTCAGGTGCTGTTGTGGTTCACCAGCATCAGGTGCGGATGGCTGAGGTATCAGAGAGTGAGGACTCAGATGAGGGGCCTGTGTGTGATTCAGGGATGGGGCCAGGACCATCAGGGAGTGGAGTGCTGCCTTCGGAGCTTATGGGGGCTGTTAGCAGTGATGAAGAGGTCCCCAAGGAGCCTGTGCCAGTGTGCATGCACGCAGGGCTGCTCGAAGGAAAAAGCAGCTGCAGCAGCACGGGCAACTTGGGAGTAAGGCTGCAAGGTGATGGTCCCTCCCTTAAGGGATAAAAGCCAGCCCTCAGAGGTGGGATTCTTTGCAGGAAGCAAAGAAGTTCTTGCACTTTTTTTTTTTAATTACATTTATATGCCGCCCTTCTCCGAAGACTCAGGGCGGCTTACAATTTTTGGAGCACAACCCAATGCGCTCAGCAATAGCCTTCATTCCATTGTATATGCCTGCTTATTACTAAGCGGCATTTTTACAAGGTCAGCTAATAGCCCCTAACAATCTTGGGTCCTCAATTTACCTACCCCGAGAGGATGGAAGGCTGAGTCAACCTTGAGCCTGGTGGGATTCGAGCCTACAGTAATTGTAGGCAGCTGGATCTTAAGAGCAGGCGTTTAACAGCCTGAGCCACCAAAGCTTCAAGTCTTGTGGAAGTTCAGACTATCCTGGTTTGTGTTTGGAGACTTTTCATTTTGATTATTTCCTTGCACTTAATCTAGTGTTCTTGGCAGCCTTGCACAACCTTAGAAAGGTTTGTTCTTATCTGGGTCAATTAGTTTTTAATAGTGTTTTACCGTAAATGAACGGAATTCACAAAGAAGCATTAAAAAGCTTTTGCTTTTATCTCTGTTTGGTGTTTGTTTGTTTTGAATGAGGCTTAGGTCAGAATAGGTGCTTTGGAGAATAGGTCAACCTCCCTCTTCTTTGTGGGAACACTGTTATCATGAGCCACGATGGTGCAGTGGTTAGAATGCAGAACTGCAGGCTACTTCTGCTGACTATCAGCTGCCTGCAATTTGGCAGTTCGAGTCTCACCAGGCTCAAGGTTGATGCAACCTTCCATCCTTCCAAGGTCAGTAAAATGAGGACCCAGATTGTTGGGGGCAATAGGATGACTCTGTAAATTGCTTAGAGGGGCCTGTAAAACCCTGTAAAGTGGTACATAGGTCTAAGTGCTATTGCTATTGCTATCATGTCCTCTGTAGTCCTTTTTATTAAATTAAGCATATCCAATTCCAGCAATTGTTCTGTTATCCATTTACCTCTACTCTTGTAGATTCTATGGTACCAGGTCTCTCCATGTCTTCTGATCTTGGACTACTTCTTTGAGTTGTTCTACGCTCTGGTTGGTGTCAGCTTTGATGGTATCCAGCCATCATGTTCTTTGGTGGCTTGGTTTCCTTTTACCGCTAATTCTTCCCAACATAATTGCTTTCTCCAGTGAATTCTCCTGGATGACACCCCCAAAATAAGTGAAACCCAGTTTTGTGATTGTTTTTTTCCCCCCTTCCGGTGACATGTCTTGTGTCATGCATTCCAGCACTTGCTTGTTAGGCACCTAATTCCAAATTTTATTCTATCAGTAAATTCTAGGAGTCTTGGTAGGGACAATCTTAAAGAGATGTCCAAATAAGCAAGATGGTAGCTTTGATTGAACTTAGCTTTGATTTCAGCTGTGGTTCTTCCTTGGCAAGGGTCAAACTCTACTGCTTTAGAAAAGAAGACACGATGAAACCCCATTGTAACAGCCACAAGGAACTGGATGAATCCCTGAATGTCAATGGTAAAGAAAATACTATCTTCTAGAAGACATTGTTCTGCTGTAGCCCAAACATGCCATCACTCCCCACCCAACCTGGGTTTCAATCAAAGGTGGTATTCAGCCGGTTCTGACCAGTTCTGGAGAACTGGTAGCAGAAATTTTGTGTAGTTCAGAGAACCGGCAAACACCACCTCTGACTGGCCTTGCCCCATCTATTCTCTGCCTCCGAGTCCCAGCTGATCGGCTGCGTCTTCTTTTGTTGGCCTGCACAGGAGAATGGAGCTGGAAAGCAGGTTAGTGGGGTGAGGAGGGAATGGGGATTTTACAGTATCCTTTCCCTGCCATGCCCTAATGGCCATGCTCACCAAGCCACACCACACCCACCAAGCCACGCCCACAGAACCGGTAGTAAATTTTTTTGAATCCCACCACTTCCCTAAACCTGCCATCACTCCCTACCCAATCTGTGTTTCAATGCCTCTTGACAGCATGTTTCTCTTACAGACAATTAGATTTTCTCTTGGGAAGCGTTGTCTATATTTACCCGATAATAAATGTTGTTTAACCAGGGCACACTTAACGGTGTGGTCTCCCTGTTAAGTGATTTACTAAGCAAAACACTGTCGGCTTCTTTGGTGGTGTAGAATTATTCAGTCCAAGGATGCAGCTTGGCACACAGATAAATAGTAGAGTCTGTTTACATCAGGGCTCAGCCTTAAAACCCAGCAGAGATGGGAATGACCAGAAATCAATCTCTTCCAAAGGTTGTAAAGACCAGAAGCCTAATAATGGTACAGACTATTATTCAGCTAGTATTCCAGAGTATGTTTCTGCATAAGGCACCCATAAATCAACATACAATCAGGTGCCATTGTTGCCTCGTGGCAGAAAGAGAGAGGCATATTTATGAGATGGCAGTGCCTTTATGTAAATTGCAGAAAAGCAGCACATTTTTTTCCTTCTTCTTCTTCCTAGAACAGAATGTAATTTGACAAAGGTTGTGTTCTTACACAGCATGGTCTTCCTAACTTCACGCAGCACATTGCTGATTTTTCTTGAAGGACACACCATAAGGGCATGTGCAGTTCTGGGGTTGCTTGCCACTGCATAACAGAGTCCAGGGTACCTAAGAATAACTGGGTTAGACAGGACCTTGGAGGTCTTTTAGTCCAACCCCATCCTTAGGCAGGAAACCTTATACCATTTCAGACAATGGTTGCCCAATCTCTTCTTAAAAACTTCCAGTGTTGGAGCACCCACAACTTCTGGAGGCAATTTGTTCCACTGATTAATTGTTCTCACAGTCAGGAAATTTCTCCTTAGTTCTAGGTTGCCTCTTTCCTTGATTAGATTCCACCCATTGCTTCTTGTCCTGCCCTCATGTGCTTTGAAGAACGTCTGACTCCCTCTTCTTTGTAGGCAACCTCTCAGATATTGGAACACTGCTATCATGTCACCCCTAGTCCTTTTTTCCCCATCAAATTAGATTTAAAAAGAAACCTCAGCTCGCAATAGAATACCTTATGCCACCAGGCTTGAAAATTCGGCCCTAGACAACTTAGAACTATGCCGCTTATGATCTGACCTAAGCTTAGTACACAAAATTGTCTGCTACAATATCCTACCTGTCAACAACTCCTTTAGCTTCAACCACAGTAACACATGGGCAAACAAGAGATACAAACTCAAAGTAAACCGCTCCAAGCTCAATTGCAGAAAATACGACTTCAGCCACGGAGCGGTCAGTTCCTGGAACTCACTCCCTGACTCTGTTGTTACATCCTCAAGCCACCAAAACTTTAACCTTAAACTGTCTACCGTGGACCTCACTCCATTCCTAAGAGGTCTGTAAGGGGGCGTGCATAAGCGCACCAGCGTGCCAGCCGTCCGCGTCCTAGCGTTTCCATTTATTCGTACTCATTTATTATGTATATACTTATGCCTGTTTATACTTATAGGTTTATAGGTTATGTTCATACTTATACTTGTTTTCTCATGCATGCTTGACAAACTAAAATAAATAAATAAATAAATAAATAAATAAATATATCCAATTCCAGCAATAGTTCTTTACGTGTTTTGGTCTCCAGTCCCCTTCCAGGGTATATAATAGATATACCCTGGAAGTCTGTAAAGTATAGCTACCCTGAACAGCTTGCCTTCAGAGGTTGTAGGTTGTCCATCACTGGATGTTTTTAGGAAGAGACTGGAAAGCCATTTGTCTGGAATAGTATAAGGTCTCTTGTTTGAGCAGTGATTGGACTAGAAGACCTCCGATGTCCCTTTCATCTCTTATTCTGTTCCTCTTTGGAATGTGCTGTTTCTTTCCTGACAAACTGGGGTGATATTGCAATGTGCCCCCTCCACGCTCCTTCTCCAGCAGCATATTCTATCAGAGTCATGACTGTGTGCCAACATTGAAAACTTTAGACTTAGCAATGACTAGGTTACATCTTGTGTGTGTGCGCGCATGTGTATGCATGTGTGATTGGCTCTCCGATGGGGGGGCTGCTATCTGCAATTTATTGTCCTTGCTTGTTATAGAGAGAAAAAAAAAGAAAAAACCCTTTCAGGTTTCTCAGCCTTAATGATAGTCATTCAAAAGCTCAGCTAGCAATATGTCCCATGTTTTCCTTCCTAAATTGTAAAGTAGGAAGGCTGTGGTGACATTCAGAAGAAATAATATTATCTCTCGCTCTGTAAGAACAAACAAATGGCAAACGTAAATCTTGATTCTATAAATATTACCTCTCATTCTTCCTTCTCCCTCCCCCCCCACACGTGTGACAAAGGAAAATATATGCCATCCCTGCATTTTCTCCAGAGAATGATGTTTTGGAGAAAAACAGTAGTTATCTCATGTTTTATCAAGTTTTCTTTAATTTCCCTTCAGTTTAATAATCTGATAGACCCCAAGTATTTCACTCTGCTAGAGAAATGTCAGTGTAGATAGAGAGAAAGGGAGCCGGCATGGTTCCTGCATTGTGCTAAGTCATCATGTAGGGATGTGATTTAGCTCTATGAATGAACCCAACCACACTGCTTTGAAACCAACCATTATGGTGCAGAGTGAGGATTAATTCACTCAAACCATCATAAAATAATTTGTTGCAAGCCTATAAGTGAAGAAGAGGTTTTCCTATTATTAATTATAATATTAATAATTAATAATAATTAATAATATTAATTAGGTAATTAATAGGGGTGTGCATAAGCACACCATAAGCACACCGTCCCTGTCCTATTTTTTTTGTATCCATTTCATGTATTCTTAACTATGTTTATACTTATACCTGTTATCTTATAATCACTTGACAAAATTAAATAAAGAAAAGAAAGAAAGAAAGAAAGAAAGAAAGAAAGAAAGAAAGAAAGAAAGAAAGAAGGAAGGAAGGAAGGAAGGAAGGAAGGAAGGAAGGAAGGAAGGAAGAAAGAAAGAAAGAAAGAAAGAAAGAATTCTCAGGAAAGGGTACTGATAATCTAGTTCACTTAAATTAAGCAGGGAGGATATATTTCATTATTGGCAATAGAAGATCCCAAAAGATCTAGGAAGACTGGAGCAATGGGTTGAAATGAATGGATAGAACTTTAGAGGAAGAAATTTAATATTATGCATGTGGATAGGAAAAAGGTACACGGATATAAGATCAGGGACCCAAAGCTGGGCAGTATATATGTGAAAGAAATCAGATGTCCTTATGAACTATGACTGAGTTCATGGTGGGAATCTTCTGGATATTCTGCTGTCTGAAATCCTTCAACACATTAGAGATAAGAGGTAGAAATTAGATGAAGAAAGATAATTGTTATGTGTAAGTAAAATATGAATGTTGTCTATAAATTATAAGTATGCTGGTATAATCAATAGGATCATAAATAAGCTAATATAATTATAAATAGGGATGCGGTGGCTCAGTGGCTAAGATGATGGGTTTGTCGACAGTTCGGCAGTTTGAATCCCTAGCACCGCTTAATGGAGTGAGCTCCCATTACTTGTCCCAGCTTCTGCCAACCTAGCAGTTCAAAAGCATATAAAAATGCAAGTAGAAAAATAGGGTCCACTTTGGTGGGAAGGTAACAGCGTTCCGTGCGCCTTCAGCGTTGAGTCATGCTGGTCACATGACCACGGAGACGTCTTTGGACAGTGCTGGCTCTTTGGCTTTGTAACAGAGATGAGCACTGCCTCCTAGAGCTGGAAATGACTAACAAATATGTGCGAGGAGAACCTTTACCTTTTATTCATTTAAAGAAAAATGCTTCAGTACTACTTTCCCTCAGATCAAATTTGGGTGGAGAGACCACCAGCATATTTTTACATCATTCTGCTGCTTACGTAACAGGGGGTGGAGGAGCTCTGGCCATTGCTCCAGCTAGTGAAGTATAGTGTAGTGATTAAGGTGCTGACCTAGAAACCAAGAGATTGTGAGTTCTAGTCCTGCTTAGCCAAATCTGACTGGGTGACTTTGGGCCAATCACTCACTCAATACAACCTATCTCATAGGTGTCTTGTTGTGGGGAAAATAGGAAAAGGAAGGAATATTATGTATGTTCGCTGCCTTGAGTTACTTATAAAGTGATAAAGTTGGGATAAAAATCTAAGATAGATAGATAGATAGATAGATAGATAGATAGATAGATAGATAGATAGATAGAGTATATAGATGGATGGAAAGCCCCTCACCTTAGGTGGCTCAAGGGTTGATGTCTGAGGCAAAGAACAAGATAGCAACCATATAAGTTCTATATGTTCACTCAAAATATACCTCAGTGTTTGGGTATTTGAAAGGCAAATGGAACAGCTGAAGATGCTAGAATAACTTCGTGCAATTACAGAATGTTAATTCTTCAGTTAGTGTAGCATTGTGTTCTGCGTACAGTAAGTTTCTGCTTCAGTTTGAAACTGTGTAGAGACATAAAATGGTCCTTGATCAAGTGCCAATGAAATATCAGATCAAATATTAAGTTACCTGGGGAGTGTATAAATACAAAAGCTAAAGTATCCTTTAAAGCAAATTCTTGATTATGTGATTAAACAAGGAAGGAGTAGTATTTAACATTGATATACAGTAAGTCAAAATTAGCCTGTATTGTGCTGATACATACAGCAAAGCATTAGCATTTTTAAATATTAATATATTACTATAATGTTGGCCCCAAGCTTTATTTAGGGGACACATTTTTTTTGTGGGGGAGAGGTAGTTTGGAAAATTTCCCTTTAGGGAGCTATGAAAGGTTTGTTCAACATTTATTTGCTAAAATTACTTACAATTCTTGATAAATGGATCGCAATAGCAATAGCACTTAGACTGATATACCACTTCACAGTGCTTTCACAGAAAGTAAGTCCCCGAGGACATAAGTTATAAAGAACCCACCCTAATTGATCAGATGGTTAAAAGTGGCAATGAGAAGTTTGCACCTTCAGATTTGCAAAATTATGTTAATGTAGCAATAGCACTTAGACTTATATACTGCTTCCCAGTGCTTCACCGCCCTCTCTAAGTGATTTACAGAGTGAGTCTACTGCACTCAACAATCTGAATCCTCATTTTACCAACCTCAGAAGGATGGAAGGCTGAGTCAACCTTGAACCTGCTGAGATTTGAACTGCCAAATTGTAGTCAGTCAGCAGTCAGCAGAAGTAACCTGCAAGTACTGCACTCTAACCATTGTGCCACCACGGCTCATTAGGTGTCACTTTGCTAGGACAAGATGAATAACATTGCCAATTTGGGGATGACATAGTGCTTGTAGAATGGAATGCCCAATTTAAAAACTTTCAAATAGTGAGAGCAGGAAAAAAAAACAGATCCATGAGGAATAAAGTATAATTTCTTGCAAATAATCTGAATAGGAAATAACCTTTAGTCCAAGCATCCACCAAGAAAACTTAGACGATTGCTAATCATGATGATAATTAAAGTCTACACTTTCATTTGGTAAACACTTCCATTTTCACAGGGATATAGGAAGAAAAAGAAAAACTCAGAATGAAAAGTGTTATGTATGCAGAGTTTGAATTGATTGGTTGTTCTTGTAAAGTGTTTGAAATCATTGGTTAAAAAGTGCAGGAAAACTCTGCACTCTGATTGGCTGTCAGCCGAGGCAGCCGGCTATATATAGAACTGCCTTGGCTAAGCCAAATCGGGTCCGTTCTGAGCTGAAGTCACTAATAAACTTTAGAGCTGAAGCACTCCGCGTCTGCCTCTTCATCCAAACTTAACAAAAAATGCTAGAGATTTCCTTAATCTCAGTAGGAGCCAGATTTCTTTCCAGTTTAAGAAGTTTTTCCCCCCCCCTGAAATGAGCTGTCAGTTCCAGTGCCTATTTAGCTAAACAGTGTTGAGGCTTCAACCTCCTTAGAAGAAGAAATATTGCTGAGAAGGGGCTCTCCAACTCCAAATCAATATTTTCAGGACAGTGGTGGGATTCAAAGATTTTTTGCCACTGGTTCAGTGGACGCCGCTTGGTGGGTGCGCTTTGCGTGCATGTATATACTTTGCATGCATGCGTGCACATGCCAAACATGCACTCTGTGCAAGCGCAGAGGCATTTGTGCAGGCGCAGAGGCATTCCAACTCACCTCCTGCAAGCCTGCACTCTCCCTGTCACTTCAGCAGCTGCCACATGGCGTTCTGCTGTGCCATGCAAAGCAGCTGCACTTCAGAAGCAGGGAATAAAGGAGAGCATGGGAGCCAGGATGGGCAGGCGGGCCCAACAGCAGAGTGACAGAAAGAACCAGTTTGGTCTCTGCTGCTCATTGGCACTACTGGCTCAGCACAACTGGGCCGAACTGGTAGAATACCACCACTGTTTCAGGAGCTTCATATTTCACTGACACACTGCTAAAGTCCAGCTACCATTAAGCAAGGAGGCAAATGGCTTGCCAAATCTTTAATATGGACTGCAGACCCACCGAGTCAATAATCGAAGCAATGGATCTATCCTGGGAATATCAATCCATTTGGATGCATTTATTTGGGCCTTGAATGCAAATCGGTTATGATGAAATGTAAAGGAACATCATCCATTTTACACACCACTGTAGAGATCAATCAATCAACCTTTATTGTCATAGTACAACATGTGTACAATGAGATTGGCTGAGCCTCCCTTTGTGCACCCGCTGTCATGACTTCACGAATGGGCTATGTGGAGCCGCGACAACCTCAGTGACGTAGAGATGAATAGAGTGGCCCCAGCTGTTCCAATAAGCAGACTGGTTGAGGACTATAGGCAGCAGCGGTGGCGGGGTTGATAGACCATGATCAAACCTCACAACTGGCAGGACCAAGCAGATGACGTCAGCTTCCTTCACTGCGGCCCACGAAAGAGCGGGAGGGGGATAGCGGTCTTGGTGGGGAATGGGATGACACGACACGGGTGAAATAACATGGGGAATGTGATGGGTTTAATGGGCACTTTGGGATGATGCGACAGGGCGAGCGGGCGTGGGTTAGTGAATAAACATTGCCGGATGTTAGGTAGCAGCAACGGTTGGGGACTAATTAGCCATGTATGGTGTAAACGCTCAAAACGTAACGATAAATACTGTGCTATTGTACGTTGCAACTTAGAGTTGACTTTAAACCCTTTTTTGCTTGCTATTACCCGTCATTCAGATTAAAGAGGAATCTACTGTTCTTGAAAATACTTGTGGTGATTGCTCATTTCGTGATCGGGACATCGGAAGAATAGCTGAGACCCGCCCCCTAACACAACCCACAGTAAAGACAGAAGTCCCTAACCCAGTGAATCCTACTAACAAACACACAATCTTATTGCACCATGTGAACTTGTTGCACAATGGGCTGGCCCCACAAGTCTATCATACTATGTTGACATGAAGTGATTTCTGTTCAGAAGTGACAGCTCATGGGTAGAAACTGTTCTTCACCCTGTTTGTGTGGCTGGCTATGCTTCCATATCTCCTACCCAATGGTAGGAAAGTGAAGAAGTGCTGACTGGGATGTGAGTCGTCCCTGAGAATTTTCCTCACTTTTCTAAGGTAGCGAGCCCTAGCAGTGTCATCTAGTGGTATCAGGGAACAGTCCATGATGTTTTGTGCTGTGCTCTGTAATGTCTTTCTATCCAAAGCTGTCAAGCCAACACCGTAATGCAATATGAGAAGATGCTTTCAAATGTAGACCGGTAAAAGGAGGTCATCAGTTGTTGTTCCACTTTTGCAAGACCCTGAGGAAATGGAGTCTCTGTTGGGCCTTTCTGGTCACCTGGATTGTGTTGATTTTCCAGGTAAGATCTTTGCTGAGGTAGAAATATAAAGGAACATAGTCCATTTTACACACCACTGTAGAGATGAGATATGCTGAGTTTCTCAAGGCAGAAGGTCTTAGTAACTCATATCAAACTAGTTTCAACAGAATTAACAGAATAGCATAATCAGAAGGGACCTGCGCTGCTCTACTCACTCTCTCTCTCACACACATAACTGTGGTTGAATGAGTTTATTAATATTCCCCCACAATTCCCTTTGCAATGCAATGCAATGCAATGCAATGCAATGCAATGCAATGCAATACAATACAATACGATACGATACGATACAATACAATAATCATTTTAGCCATTGTCTATCCACTGCAGGATGAGGGCCACTTCCACATGTTTACAACCTTATACAGTCTTGATCTTTCTTTTCCCAATTGGACCCACCATACTTTCTGATGTTGTTACTCCATCTCATTTTAGGTCTCTTTCATGGATGCTCTTTATCAAGTGGGGATCCATTCTGCAGTTGCCTTGGTCCACCTGCCATCAGTCTTCTTGCTATGTGATCAGCTCATCTCCATTTAATGGAATATAAACACAATATAACACTGTGTAACACAATATTTTGTATTGTATTGTATTGTAGTATAATAATAAGCATCACATTGTTTACTGTTCTGCGTTTCTTTGTAAAAATACGAAGAATATTTTGAAAAATCACATAAAATATTTTTTTAATATAGTTATTTTTGTGGAAGGAGGCAAAACTGCCTAGGCTTGACTTTTTTTGTAGATGTCACCAATTACTTTATAGCATATGCTCGCTAGGTGGGTGGAATTATCCATTTAATTGAGAAAGAGACAAGCTGAACCTGGGGGGGACGACTGTAGGGAAGAAACAAGAGTCAAGGGAAATACTGCTGCTTTAAAAGAAACAGTAAATATCCATGCAGCTTAAGTGTTTAGCTTGTTAAAGCTTTAATGT
>CM019150.1:213689295-213785370 GCA_009733165.1 Naja naja | reverse complement strand
AAGGAAAGGAAAGGAAGGGAAAGGAAAGGAAAGGGAAAGGAAAGGGAAAGGAAAGGAAAGGAAAGGAAAGGAAAGGAAAGGAAAGGAAAGGAAAGGATGAAGGAAAGGAGAGGAAAGGAAAAGAGTAGAGAGGGAGAAGGAAAGGAGAGGATTCATTTTCAATCATTACAAGAATGCATCTAGGCTAGAGTATGACTACCATATCTTGATTTTAAATATGACATACTGTAGGTGGCAGCTAAACCCAATTCTTTATTACCTCTAGTTATTTTAAATCAGTGTTTCTAACCCTTGGTGCTATGAGGATGTATGGATTTCAAATACCAAAATTCTTCTGGTCACACATCATCAAGCTGCTAAAGTTGAGAAACATTCCTCTAGAGTGTAGTAGCCTTATGCTTATGTTTCAAGTTCCAAATGGGCCCATGAACCCCTAATTTTTTTTACCATAATCAGAAAACATTCATTTTATTGATTGTTTAATACTAAAGCCTTTTCCACATACAACCCTTTGGCCTGATTATCTCTTATTTCTCTATCAATCTCTTTTTACTTATGTAACAACTTGCCTTCAGAAGTTGTGAGTCCTCCAACACCGGAAATTTTCAAGAAGAGATCGGACAACCATCTGTCTGAAATGGCAGGGAGTTGGACTAGAAGACCTCCAAGGTCCCTTCCAACTCTTTTGTTCTGTTACTATTCTGTTACTTAAAATGTTTAGTAGAGAGTTTCCTAGCCTACAGGAAGCCACATTTGAAGCAGGTATGCCAAACAAGGCTAATGCACTTTGCAGTCTAAAACACAGATCTTAATTCAAATTCTGTTGGGCTTTGTGCTGTTGAGTCAATGTTGACTCCTGAACTAATTTCTGCAGTTTTCTTGGCAAAGATTTTTGGAAGTAGTTTTGCTATTTCCTGTTTCCTAGAAGTGAGAGACAGTGACTGGCCCAAAGGTCACTCAGATGGCATTCTATCTTACAGATTAACAGAGTTGGAAGGTCATCTAGTCCAACCCTCCACCCAAGCAGGAGACCCTACACCATTTCTGACAAATGGCAGTCCAATCTTTTCTTGAAAGCCTCCAGTGATGAAGCTCCCACAACTTCTGAAGGCAAACTGTTCCATTGGTTGATTGTTCTGACCGTCAGAAAATTTCTCCTTATTTCCAGGTTGAATCTCTCCTTGGTCAGTTTCCATCCATTATTCCTTGTCTGGCCTTTGGGTGCTTTGGAAAACAGCTTGACTCCTTCCTCTACCTAATGGAGAACTAAAATTCACGTTTTCCCAGTGTCTACCCTGGTACCTTAACCACTACAGATATCACTACCCCAGTGGTGGGATTCAAATTTTTTACTACCGGTTCTGTGGGTGTGGTTGGTGGGTGTATCGTGGCTTGGTGGATGTGGCTTGGTGAGCATGGAAGGGGAAGGATACTGTACAATTCCCATTCTCACCTCACTCCAGGGGAAGGTTACTGCAAAATCTCATTCCCTCCCCACCCCACTAACCTGCTTTCCGGCTCCGTTCTCCTGTGTAGGGCAACAAAAAGACCCAGATAATCAGCTGGGACTCAGGAGGCAGAGAATAGATGGGGGCGGGGCCAGTCAGAGGTATTTGCTGGTTTTCCGAACTACTCAAAATTTCCACTACCAGTTCTCCAGAACTGGTCAGAACCCGCTGAATACCACCTCTGCTCCCCACCCCACTAACTTGCTTTCCAGTTCCATTGTCCTGTGCAGGGCAACCAAAGAAGACCCAGCCAATCAGCTGGGACTCAGGAGGTAGAGAATAGATGGGGGTGGGGCCAGTCAGAGGTGGTATTGCTGGTTCTCCAAACTACTCAAAATTTCTGCTACTGGTTCTCCAGAACTGGTCAGAAGCTGCTGAATATCACCTCTGCCTTTTGGATAAAGCTCCTTTATCCAAAGAAGGTACATCTTTTATTTATTTATTTATTTATTTATTTATTTATTTATTTATTTATTTATTTATTTATTTATTTAGACTTGTATGCCACCCCATCTTAGGACTTGGCTCACAACTAAAACCTATCCACAACAATAAATTAATTTAAAACAATATTAAACAATCACAAGTCTAATTTAAATTAAAACCCCAATATGCCATTTAAAATTATCACTATAGTATCATGTAGGGGTTGCTACATCAATCAGAAGAAATTGTAGAAAAAACCTGAGAAAGTTTTTCCCATACATTGGCTGAGTTCACACATCAAACTAAGCTGTTAACATGCTTTTGTTTTGTTTTTAAATAAAATCTTGCTTGGGCTTATTGTGTGAACTCAGCAGTTGCATTATGCAAATCATGGGTTAAGGTGTTGCTTTCTGCATGAGTCAAGCTATTGTGTTTTATTTTAAAAAATGTTTTAAAATCCTAAAGTATACAATAATGCGAATCTACCAATATGGTGTGCAAAGAATTGGTTTGAATAGCAACTTCTAGAGATATGCACCAACGCAGAGCAGATTAAGGGAATCTGAAATAGTCTGAATTCACTCTAGATCAGGGCTGTCAAATTCCCAGCCCATGGGCTGGATACATCATGTGCTGGCCACACCCATGCCCACTTTAGTGAAGGGAGAAAAAGTCCCAATACATCACATGACACCGCTGTTACGATGTGAGTTTGACACCCCTGCTCTAGATGGAACAAATGACTTTAAATTGTCCTGTCCCTGGTATAAAATTCTCCAGAAATCCTTTGAGATATAATACAGGAGTTTTACCGTACTACTAAAAACAATGGCAATGTATTTCTTTTTCTTTTTCTTATAAAACAAATTCATGTACAGAGAAAAAGTGGAATTAGATTCAGAGACTGATAGGTCTGTCTTTAAAGCCGATTATGTTGTTGGTAACTTTTTAATTGTGTTGACTTTACAAGATAGGATCAAGGTTTGTTTGTTTGTTTATTGCCTGCCTACTGTTCTGTACAATCCAACAAAAGTAACTGTTGAACCTGCCACGACTTAAACTTCTAAGTAAAAGGAGCCTTGGCTCCTTTTGTTAAGAAAGGTATAGTTTTATTAGAGATCAAATGTATTGAAATATTTCATAGCCAGAACTGAGAATTGTGCCCCAAAATTCCTAAATTCTAATTTCCTCCATGCCTTAGCTGTCTCTAATTTCCCACCTTGGTGTAACCAGTTAGGTTGTAATGCCCCTGTTGGAGTCTGACTCCGAGGGAGAGATGGAACAGCTGACAGGGAGTGGGAGTGTGGCTCTGGTGGTGGTGGAGGAAACTGGGGAAGGGCACGGGCCAGATGGGCATTCAGACAAAGACCCAGGCCCATCCCCTCTTCATCCTAGGGCACACAGGGAGGAGAGGATAAGGGGGAAACATGAATGGCATTGTCTATGGGGGAGGAAAGGGCCCTGATCTCCTTCATGGGCTGCAGCTACAAGGACTGTTTAAAAGGACAAACTGCGCATGGCCCAGTGCTGGAAGCAAAGTGTGCATTATTCTTGTCAGAGCTTATCTGTGTTTTGGCTTCCTCCCAACTGTGGTTGCTGCATTATCTGGTAGAAGTCTGCAATTAATCATCCTTGCCTGCCGTAGTAATTCCTTCAGTGTAGTTTGTGTTGGGTTTTTTATTTCGAATTAACTTTACTTTGGGTGTGGACTGCACTTACTTCCTCCATAAACTGTTTCTTTAAGAATTTGATTTCCAGCCGAGGATAATTGGACATTGGGGCCAGGTTGGAGGCATTAAAGGAACCTTATTCTATTTTTGTGCCTTGGTTATTTTTGTGTCATGCCCTGGGTCATCACATAGTTAAGGCAAGATGTTTTCATAATGGTCAGTCAAAACACAGTTTGGTATGTGCTTCCTCCTTCTAGGGAGGTGACCTTGAGGCAGCATCTCGAGAAGGTACAGCATCTACTTTTGCTTTCCCAACCAGTTTGAAATTACAATGGCACTGAATAGATGTCTGATGACCGGTTTTCACACTTAAGATTGTTGCAGAATCCTTACTGTCATGTGATCCAAATTCAGATATTTGGCAACTGGCATGTATTTACGCATGACAGTTGCACTGTCCAGAGGGTCATGTGATCACCATTTGTAACCTTCCCAGCCAGCTTCTGACAAGCCAAGTCAGTGGGCAAAACCAGGGGTGGGATTCTACCAGTTCGCACCTATTCGCTAGAACCGGTTGTTAACATTCTAAGCAGTTCAGAGAACCGGTTGTTAGAAGAAATTACTGGCCTAATCCTGTAAGGAAGGCAGGAAGGAAACAATCTGGTGTTGCTTACAGAAACTGCTTCTCCGTTAACCCTTATTACATTCTTGGCAGGACTAGACTTCCTGTCTCAGGAACTTCTCTGGAGTTTTTTTTTGCTGGTACTTTGCTCGTGTGGAGTGACCATTCAAAGTTACAATGGCACTGAAAAAAGTGACTTATGACCATTTTTCACACTTACGACTGTTGCAGCATTCCCACAGTCATGAGAGGCCAGGTGAGGAGATGCGTGCCTCGATGTGAGTGATATTGAGTTGGCCACATCCAGCCAATAACATGACCACCAAGCCATGTCCACCCAGTCACATGACCACCAAGCCACACCCACAGAACTGGTTGTTAAAAAATTTGAATCCCATCCCTGGGCAAAACCCAATTTGCTTAATGACTGACTGAGTCACTTAACTGCTTCAGTGATTTACTTAACAAAGGTGGCAAGAAAGGTTATAAGATGGGGCAAAACTTACTTAACTATTGTCTGACTTAGCAATGGAAATTTCAGTCTCAACTGTGGTCATAAGTTGAGGACCACCTGTAATGAATTGACCGAGAAGGACTGGCCCACCAAAATCCATAGAATAGAACAAAGAATAATAGAGTTGGAAGGCACCTTGAATGTCTTCTAGTCCAGCCTCTGCTCAAGCAGAAGACCCTATACCATTTCAGACAAGCGTCCAGTCTGTTTTTCAAAGCCTCCAGTGATGGAGCACCCACAACTTTCTAACAGTTAGGAATGTTCTCCTTAGTTCTAGGTTGCTTCTTGCCTTGGTTAGTTTTCATCCATTGTTTCTTGTCTTGCCTTTTGGTGCTTTGGAAATTACATTGACCCCCTCATCTTTGTAGGAGCCCCTCAAATATTGGAACACTGCTTTCATGTCTCCTGTAGTCCTTCTTTTCATTACATTAGGCATACCCAATTCCTGCAACTATTTTTCACATGTTATAACTATTTTTCACATGTTATAACCTCCAGCTCCCTAATCATTCTTGCTGTGATTAGACCTGTATCTAATGCTCTCTATTCCTAGCCCAATGCCTAGGAACCCCAGTGTCACATTTGAACCGATGGGCTGGCATTGACCAAAGGAAGACTAGCAAAAGCAATAAGGAATGTTTGGGTTGACATCAAGTTCTCTGCTGAGGTATGGCCCTTGAATGGACTCTTAGGCTGGCCATCTGCATGCAGTTTATCAGAGAGTTAATATTGGCTGGAACTAGAAGAGAAATTGGCTAATAATACTGTTTTTTTCTGTGCACACTAAAGTTCTCCTACATTCTCTCAGGGCAGCTATAATTATAGCACCAGAAATAATTGATACATTACTCACTGAGGCCCTATGGGATCAGCTTCTCTTCATGCTGTTCTCTTACTGAGCATGCTTTTAATAGAAAACACACACATGCGCTCTCACTCTCTCTCTCACACACACACACACATGTGTACTGTATATTTTAAAATAAGGACAAAAATAGAAATCTACTGGAAGCAAAGTTGTAAAGCACCATGCAGAGCAAGGTTAGAAGAAGTGATGAAGAAACCTGGGAATCAAGAAGGGGATAGAAAGATTTTGCTCTAAATTAAAATGGATAGGTAGACCTTGACTTACAACAGTTCATTTAGTGACGGTTTGAAGTTACAACAACACTAGGGGTGCGATTCAATTGGTATAACAGCTGGCTCAGTGAGTGTGCACTTTGTGCACATGCTCTGTGTTTAAAAAGCATCCCCTGTGAAGAAAACAGCTGAGGCACAGCAAACCGCTCTGCCACATGAATCAGCTGTGCTCTAAAACAAGGAAATAAAGCACAGGAAAGAGCAGGGGCAGGTGGGAGGGACCAAATGCTCACTGGAACTACCAGTTCGTACAAACCGTCCAAACCAGTAGAATCCCACCCCTGAACAACACTGGAAAAAATTACATGGCCATTACAATGGCACTGAAAAAAATGACTTATGGGTGACTTATGGCTGTTTTTCACACTTAGGACCATTGCATCATCCCTCATGGTCATGTGATTTATATTTACATGCTTGGCAACTGACTCATATTTATGACAATTGCCGTGTCCTGGGGTCATGGGATCCCTTTTGCAAACTTCTGACAAGCAAAGCCAACAGGGAAGGCAGATTCACTTAATAATCTTATTGCCAATTTAACAACTGCAGTGGTTCACTTAACAAATCGGACAAGAAAAGTCGTAACACTTCAAAAGTAACCCTTAAACCCAGCCTTGGTGGCTCAGGCTGTTAAATGCCTGCACTTAAGATCCAGCTGTCTACAATTACTGCAGGCTCGAATCCCACCAGGCTCAAGGTTGACTCAGCCTTCCATCCTCTCGGGTAGGTAAATTGAGGACCCAAGATTGTTGGGGGCAATTAGCTGACCTTGTAAAAATGCCACTTAGTAATAAGCAGGCATATACAATGGAATGAAGGCTATTGCTGAGCGCATTGGGTTGTATCCCAAAATTGTAAGCCCTGAGTCTTCGGAGAAGGGTGGCATATAAATGTAATTTTTTTAAAAAGTCACTTAAAACACATTTCTCATGTAGCAACATGAATTCTGGGCTCAACTGTGGTCATAAGTCAAGGACCATCTGTAGAAGCCAAATCAATCTGTTAGACATTCATCTTTTTGGTGCTTTCTTTTGCCATTGGTTTGATATCCCTATCAATCAATATTAATGACAATGGTAATAAGCAATTTAATTAGAAATAGGAGTAAGGAACTTTATGCACTCCTGGGTGAAAAGGGCACAGATCACAAAAATTATGTTGTTCAGTGATTCATATTCACTCCAGCATGGGAAAACCTGCCTCAATCTGGGAGTATGCTATTGCATATGTTTGGTAAAGGGTGCATTTTTGCAAAATGCTAAAACTGGCATTGTACCCTCAAGAGGCGATTTTTACATTTTATCCTTGCATTGTGCATTGTAGGCAAGTAGGCAACAGATGGAGTTGCACCCATCTTGCAGCACCCATTCTTCATTTGCCTTCCCTTGTTTCTCACACAGGAATCCTTCTGCCATTTCCCAGGATAACGGCTACATCCAAGGACCATGACATTCATCATCTTGAGACCTTGGAGGAAACAAGTAGATATGTCAAATTTCCTTATGGGAGGGATCCCACAGAACTTTTTAAATAGGTAAAACCAAGGCCAGATTTTATATTATGCAAACACATGGAGTCTTATCAGGGAAATGAGGTTATAGATATTCATAAAAATCTGTCTGGATGCACCTTAGAGAAAAATCACTTCAACACAACAAACTCGGGAGAATAAAAAGTGAAAGACATTGAAAGCATGTTGTTATATTTTTCACCCTCCTGTTAAAGATGATAATAATAATAATACATTAACAGGGAGACAGCTGCTTAATGAAAAATAAATAAGATGCCACAATTCTGCTTTGCCTTACGGGCAGGGGAGGATAACTTCATCTTGTTGAGCCTCAGGGAATTCCTCAAGAATTGTTGACGGGCAGTTTGTGAGGTTCATAGCCCTTTGAAAGGATATCAGCACCATGAAAATCAGAAACGAATGCTATAAGATGGAGTGGTGAACTGTCGGAGTTACCTAATCAATGCAGTTTGAAGGAAAGACACAAAGGAAAAGGTGAAAAGTACATCGGAGAAACAGCCTGGTAACACCCCAGATGAAGTACGGACCAGCAGTGGGATCCTACCTGTTCTACTACCTATCGGTGATCACACGTGCACGTATTGTGCGTGCACCTAATGTGTGCATGCAGCTTTCTACCCACCAGCTGAGGCCTGCAGTACCAATCAACTGAGAAGATAAAGAAGAGAAAAGCACAGGGGTGGGTGGGAGGGCGATCCTGCACTTTTCTGTCTCCTCTCAGCTGATCGTCAGAGGGTTTTTTTCCTTCTCAGCTGATTGTTGGAGGCATTTTTTACTACCAGTTCGGCTGAACCGGTCCGAACCAGTAGCATACCACAACTAGTATGGATCTTTTCTGCATTTCATTCCCTCGGTCAACCTGATTTTTTTTAAGTTATTCTTATTAGAAGTAGTCAGCCATGATGAGCTACAAGAAAATATGAAAAAATCAGCCCTGATGTTGAGTTAAAAAAGACCATGAATCCATGTGAAAATAAAACAGATGTTTAGGATGATTGAGTTAGCTGAGAAAGAAAATCCTGAAATGTTTGGAAGCCTGGCAGTTAGGCAAAGGAGCCATCAACAGGCATATAGAGAGGAGCAATGTCTACATACCATTTATGAGACAATGAAAAAGTTAAAAAGGAATTTAGGAGTTTTCACCTTTAAAATGTATGTATGTACTGGATGGATGGATGGATGGATGGATGGATGGATGGATGGATGGTATGTGTGTATTTATTCATTTATTGATTGATTAATTAATTGATTGATTGATTATGCTGTCCATCTCCTCTAAAAGATGACCCTGGGTAGGTTACAGGTTACAAGTAAAAATAGTTAAAAGATTAAAACAACACAGAAAGTGTTAGCTTTAACATCTGGATAGAACTTATAAAATCAGTATTCCTCTGCTATTACTGTGAACTGGGAAAAAGAAGGGTTTCCCCATGAGTTTAAAAAGAGAACACATGGGGTGCACTGTACACATTTATCTGCAAAATATTATTAAAAAGCAAATTTGATTAATTAATTATTCTTGATGGTTTTCATCTGAAACATTGCAATGAGAACAAGGTCATTTTTAGATGTTTCCAAATTATATCTTACCATGGTTCTTCTGATGGAACTAATACAGAAGGAACTTTTCATTTGAGCAAAGCAGAAGAACTCAGTATTCACTGGAATCTGCCATCTGTTTTGTTCCCTCACCCCATCCCTCTTTCTTCTAAGTCAATAACATTTTTCATTGATTGATCAATTGAAGCCAAGAGCTTGGTAAAGGATACGTTGGGTTTACAGTTTAACTGACTGGGCTGTGTGCTTTAAAACAAGAAAATAACAATAGCACTCAGACTTATATACCGCTCATAGTGCTTTACAGCCCTCTCTAAGCAGTTTTCAGAGTCAGACTATTGCCCCCAACAAACTGAGTCCTCATTTTACCAACCTCGGAAGGATGGAAGGCTGAGTCAACCTTGAGGCAATCAAGATTGAACTCCTGGCAGTTGGCAGATTTAGCCTGCAATACTGCATTCTAACCACTGCATCATTACTCATTTCAATTACTGAACATAGCAATAGCAAAAGCACTTAGACCTATATACCGCTTCACAATGCTTTTAAGTAGTTTTCAGAGTCAGCATATCACCCTCCAACAATCTGACTCCTCATTTTACCGACCTTGGAAGGATGGAAGGCTGAGTCAACCTGCTCAGAATTGAACTCCTAGAGTGAGCAGTGAGTTAGCCCTGCAGTACTGCATTCTAACCACTGTGACACCACCACAGCTCTTAGTTTAGGTTACAGTTTTTTTAATATCTAACCCATGGCTTAGGACTATTTTAAAAGATCTAAGACAGAGCATGATATATTAAAAGACTGATGAAAATAAATTGGAATATCACTCATGGTTAATGTATACTGTACTATGCATTTCAACAGCATAATTATAAAAACATTTTTGTAATGAATTTAATCTGAAGAATGCATGAGAAGAACGCAAGGATGCAAACTCCTTGTTTTACCTGCCTGGGTAAATTTAAAAAATAAATAAAATAAAATAAAATAAAATGGTCTGATTTGAAACTTGCTTATAATGATGGTCAGTCCTGGATTTATTTCATTTGAAAATAAATTTATTCTGAAATTCCTGTTCCCACTTCCTACTTGGCTATTATCTTTATTAAAGGGAACATAATGTGTTGTCTTATTTTGTTCCTGCCATCATCATGTATCTCTTTAAATCATACACTCATCTTCTACAATATATATTGTGTGTGTTTGTACTGGGATATAAATCTTTGTGATAAATAGCTATACAACTGGTGTACAGATAAATGCAGACATAGATAGACTCTCTCTCTCTCTCTCTCTCTCTCTCTCTCTCTCACACACACACACACACACACACACACACACACACACGGAGAAAGGGAGAAACAGACAGAGGTATAATTCAAAGATAGAATGAAAGGGGTGAACTTGTACTAAAAATATAGTAACGTGGTAGAATGCAGGCATTAATAGAAATAATGTCCCATCTAATGACCAAGCAAAATCAAAATTAGAATAAAACTGGAAAAGATTTGGATGTCTTCTAGTCTACCCCCTCCCCTGCTCAAGCAGGAGACCCTAAAACATTTCAGGCAAGTGACTGTCCAGTCTCTTCTTAAAAGTCACCAGGGGTGGAGCACCCACAGCATCTGAAGGCAAGCTGTTCCACTAGTTGATTGTTCTCACTTTTTGGAAGTTTCTCCTTAATTGTTAAGAAGAGATTGGACAACCATTTGCCTGAAATGGTATAGGGTTTCCTGCCTAAGCAGGGGGTTGGACTAGAAGACCTCCAAGGTCCCTTCCAACTCTATCATTCTGTGTTCTATGTTCTATATTTAAACACATTCTATCACATTGTATTTATTTATAATTGGGATTATAAACTGCCTTACAGCCAACTGATGATCGAGGTGGGTGATTTTTTTTCTCTTTGTTATCTTCTCATTAATCTTATATTTTATAAGATGAGAATAATTGACAGGATTGTAATCTACTCATTATCTGCCACCTGTACCATAAAAGAGTTTGCCATTGCAGATCAGAGCAGGTTGTTATTAAAGAAATCCATCATGGTTTCTTTTACACTCCTAATTGCAGGCAGATAGTTAAGAATAATTAAGGTTAGCTGCAAATATCTATGGGCATTTTGGTAGTGTATGGATATGGGTGGGTAGATGATAAAGATAGATAGATAGATAGATAGATAGATAGATAGATAGATAGAGAGAGAGAGAGAGAGAGAGAGAGAGAGAGAGAGAGAGAGAAATGGGAGCTTTGAGATTTGGAGGTGACACAATTCAATTTAATTTTGCATTTTTGAAATATTGAAGTAAAGCAATTCAATTTGAACCACTTTGGAATTCAGCTAGAAAAAAATACCGTTCCATGCATAAGGTATAGTTTTAAAATTTTTGTTGTTATTCTTATTTATTACAAAAAAGGGTGAGAATAAGGGTTTTCAATTCAATGTATGGAATGTGAAGGATGTTTGTTTGTGTTTATTTTCATAGTCATTGTTAAGTTTGCATGAAGAGACAGACGCAGAGTGCTTCAAGCTCTTTGTTTATTAGTGACTACAGCTCAGAACGAACCCAACTTTGGCTGGGCTGCGGCTGCTATTTATAGCCCGCAACCGCAGTTGCCAGCCAATCAGAGTGCAGGGTTTTCCCGCACTTTTTAAACCAATCATTTCTTACATTTTACAAGAGCAGTTCAAACTAAACCAATGACTTTAAACCTGCATACATATCAGTCATAATGTACACTGAAGATGGTATTTCATTTCATTGTATGAGATGCAATGACAATAAAAGTAAACTAAACTACATAATGAGTGGAAGGGGAAGGAAAAGGGATGAGTGGGGAAGGGAAAGGGAAGAGAAGGAAAAGATTTTGGACTTATACTACAAAATATACTGTGAAAGCTTCAGCATTCTTGCAATTGCTTTGGGATTATTTTATTTAGTTAATTAAACAACCTATATGGAGACATATGTTGTATAACAAACCTAGGGACTCACAACAGAGGTCAACTCCAAGGTCCCTCACTTGTGGGGTCCCTCAGGGGTCGGTCCTCTCGCCCCTTCTGTTCAACATCTATATGAAGCCACTGGGCGAGATCATCCGTGGTTTTGGGGTGAAGTATCATCAGTATGCTGATGATGCACAGTTGTACATCTCTACCCCAAACCACATCAGTGATGCCCTCTCCGTGATATCCCATTGTCTGGATGCGGTACAGATCTGGATGGACAGGAACATGTTTTGGCTCAATCCGGCCAAGACAGAGTGGTTGTGCATACCGACATCTCGGTCCAGTCAAGATATCCCATCTTTGGTCATGGGGGGAGAGGTGTTGCCCCCCGTGGACAGGGCACAGAACCTGGGGGTTCTCCTGGACTCACAGCTCAGGAGGAGCAGGTGGGAGCTGTGGCCAGGGGGGCCTTTGCCCAGGTCTGGCTGGTTTGCCAGTTATGCCCATATCTGGACCAAGATGCCCTGCGCACGATCACTCATGCAGTTGTTACCTCTCGACTCGACTACTGTAATGCTCTCTATTTAGGACTGCCCTTGCACACCATCCAGAGGCTTCAGCTGGTGCAGAATGCGGCCGCATGGGTTGTGATGGGAGCTCCCCGGTACTCCCATGTTACACCCCTCCTGCGCGACCTGCATTGGTTACCGGTTGCCCTCCGGGTGAGGTTCAAGGTTCTGGTGTTGACATACAAAGTCCTTCAAGGCATGGGTCCAGGATATTTATGGGAGCGTCTCCTGCCGGCATCGAGAACCAACTGCCCTGTGCAGGCCCACCGGCAGGGGCTCCTTGGGGTGCCGTCTGCAACTCAATGTTGCTTGGTGGTCCCCTGGGGAAGGGCCTATTCTGTGGCAGCCCCCACCCTATGGAACCAACTACTTCTAGGACTCTGTTTGGCCCCTGACCTCTGTACATTCCGCCATGATCTGAAAACCTGGCTCTTCGAACAGGCTGGGCTGTGCTGACCTCCGGGGGGTGGCGGTTAAATTTAGTTAGGATTGGTGGGCTTTAGTGCAATTTGGCTTGTAATATTTGATGTTATTTTTAGGTAATTAATTTATTGTTGGTTTTTAGTTGTTAGCCGCCCCGAGTCCCTTTGGAGAGGGGACGGCATACAAGTCAAATAAATAAAAATAAATAAATAAAAAACTGGAATAAAGATAAAATTACCCTTCCCACCAAACATTAATGCCAGCAAGCTTTTTTACTCAATTTCATCCTAACCCAACATTTTCACACCCTTCCGAAAGTATAGAAGAGTAAGGACTTTCCCATCTCTGATGGGAGGCTATTCCAAAGTAGTTGGAATAGTTATTTGGGCAACTACAAAAAAGAGGCACCTCCAAGGTGTCATTGTATGACAGAATTGAAGGCAGGGACCTGGACCTAGCACCTGATTTACAGAATGGAATGAAGCTCGTAGGAATTATATATTTTTAGAAGACATTAACCCTCATAAATATCTGCTGGGTAACTTGTATTGGAATACATTTATGAAATTCCACCTGCATTTCAAGATAGCAGGGTTGAAGAAAGCAAAACAACATAGCATGCTCCCAAATTGTCCTGCAAAGAATCTTCTTGTAGCCCAACTTACTGTTTATTTTAAAGAATGTTATTCTTTGGAGAATAGGGAGGTCAGCTTATGCTTCAAGGACCCTCAAGGCAAGACAAGAAGCAATGGATAGAAACTAATCATGGAGAGAACCAATCTAGAACTGAAGCGGAATTTCCTGACAGAATAATTAAGTGGAATGACTTGCCTCCAAAAGTGGTGAGTAATCCAACGCTAAAGATTTTCAAGAAGAAACTGGACAACCGTATGTCTGAAATGATATAGGGGCTTTTTGCTTGAGTAGTGGGGTTGGACTAGAAGACCCCCAAGGTCCCTTCCAACCTTGTTATTTTGTTATTCTGTTCTCCACAAAGGAAGCCAAGTGGCAGCTCATAACTTAGATATCAGGAGCATCTTAAATCTCTCGTGCATTGTTCGGGATTGAAATGCCTGCCAAACAAAGTGATTTCAAAAGAAGATTCGATCCAAGAGTGCATACCAGGACCGGTCGACCTTGAGTGGAGAGAGATTTTTTTTACTTCAGATAATCCTTCCCGAAAAAAAATAATGAAATTGAATGTGCACCGGTTCCACAATTATAGCTCTGACCAGATGTTTGAGGCAGATTCCAGCTCAAACAAAGCAGAAATTCCCTTGAACATGTGGTAGGATGAAAGAGGCTTAGGCTGCAGCTTCCTTGATGGGTACACTCTGGTACTCTCTAGCCAGAGTTGCCATCTTCTTTGCTGTCAGAGTGTCTGAAGGGAAAGAGTTTGTAAATTGTTGAGTCTTCTATTCCCCTATTTTGGGAATGCTAGATCAGATTTTTGCCAGATAGAGTAGAAGTGACTTTGACATTATTGTCTGCCAGAAGTCTGCAACTTTCTGGACAATGTGGCCAGCTCATCTCCCCCCCTCCCATTTTTTAAAGGGAGATGATATTCCACATCTCATCCTCCTCAAGTAAGGTTGATATGTTCCAGTTAACACACCCAACAGAATCAAAATTCCAAGACAGTCATTGTTATGTATGCAGGTTTGAAATCATTGGTTAGTTTGAATTGTTCTTGTAAAGTGTTGGAAATGATTGGTTTAAAAAGTGCGGGAAAACCCTGCACTCTGATTGGCTGTCAGCTGCGGACGCCGGCTATAAGTAGCAGCTGCAGCAAAGCCAGTTGGGTCCATTCTGAGCTGTAGTCACTAATAAACTAAAGAGCTTGAAGCACTCCGCATCTGTCTCTTCATGCAAACTTAACAGTCATCTTCCTCAAGTATAGGTTTATTAGGAATGTCATATTGGCACATCTGGGGAAAACCCAACTGTCATGTCCCTATCATAGTCTGAATCTGAGGAGGAAGATGAACAGCTGACAGTGAGTTGGAGTGTGGCTGTGTTGGCTGTGGAGGAAACTGGGGAAGGGCAAAGTCTGGCTGGGCAGAGCAGGGAAGAGATAGAACAAGGGAGAGAGGGTTCAGAGAAAGACCAAGGCTCATCCCCTCTTCATCCTATGGCATGCACAGAAGAACGGAGAAGAGACCAATGTGGGTTGTGTGGCTTACAGGGGAGGAAAGGGCCCTGATTCCCTTCATTTGCCACAGCTGGGAATGAGAGTTTAAAAGAAATGCATGCTGAGTGCGGCAGCAGCTGGGAGCAAATGTGAGTTTATCTTGTGTTGACTTTAGTTATCTGTGTTGCTGGCATCTTCCCAACCGTTTTGAGTTATTGCCATACCTTCATGTCTGCAATTCTTGTTCCTGCCCTGTCGGACTAATTACCTCATTTTGCCTTGACTGGATTTATAGTTACAGTTTTTGTTCACCATGTGTTGGACTTGATTCTCTGCAGCCAAAGGCTGTTCCTGGGAGAGTTTTCCTCCAGCCAGAAGGTAACCAGGACATTGGGGGCAAAGTTGGAGTTAATAAAGGGACTCCTACTGATTATGTGACTGTGTTGTCTTTGTGTCATGCCCTGGGTCATCACACTGATTTTGAAAGTCCCACGGTTTTCCCCACTTAAATCAAACGCCAAAGTCACATGTCCATCACATCAGAGGTGGTATTCAGCTGGTTCTGGCCAGTTCTGGAGAACCGGTAGCAGAAATTTTGAGTAGTTCAGAGAACCAGCAAATACCGCCTCTGATTGGCCCCGCTTCCATTTATTCTCTGCCTCCCAAGTCCCAGTTGATAGGCTGGGTCATCTTTGTTCCCTGCATAGGAGAATGGAGCTGGAAAACAGGTTAGTGGGGTGGGGAGGGAATGGGGACTTTGCAGTAACCTTCCACTGTCACGCCCATAAGCCATGCCCACCAGGCCATGCCATGCCCACCAAGCCACACCCACAGAACCGGTAGTAAAAATGTTTGAATCCCACCACTGCATCATATGGTCCAACCAGGTCACAGTCACCATCTTGGCTGGTTTTGGTTCACACCTCTCCAATACCTGGTAGAACATCCTTGGCTCCCATAGGAAAGAATGTTGTTTTTGCTACACATCCCCCAACTATCTCTATCTCCTCTCCTCACATTCCCACAGCTCCAACCGGCCTGACTGTGGCAGCCCTGAAGATGCTCCCAAAATGGCTCCAGCATAAAAAATGGCTTCAGGGCTGACACATGAATGTACCCTTCTGAACGTTCTAATTATCACCCATAAAGTCCTTCATGGCATTCATTCTTTGAGGGACCAGTTCTCTTCCCTCATGGCTGTCCACTCAGTAAGATTGGACAGAACAGATGTGCTTCATGTCCTATACATTAAACAATGTCATTTGATGGATTATAGGAACCTTGCCTTCTCTGTTGTGGTGTCTGCTTTCCAAAATAACAACTTTCCAGTGGTTCAGATCACTCAACCATATAAATCTTTAGACCTTGTGAGCCCATTATATGAGTGTATATTATTCTGTTTCTATTACCATCATCAGTCTGGCATGGGTGGGTTTTTAATTCTTGTTTGAATTAATTTTTATTATTTAAAAGTTTTTATGAACTAGTAAGAGATGTTGGTGAGTACACAGCCTTAGAAATTGAAACAATAAAGAAATATCATTTATACTACCGAATAATTCTTGCTAATGGGAGGCACAAAGTAAAGTGCATTTGTATAACAAGTCAACTTAAAAGAAAAAGAAGCTGTGAGATATTCATGTTAGCACTATTGTGCACACCCTGCTGCTTTCAACAAGGATTAATTTAACCCAAAACACAGTACTTCAAATCTGGTTACTGAAGAAGACCAAAACAGCAACAGAAAACTACTTAAAAGAAATTAGTAGAAGGAAAGGGAAAGGAAGTAAAATGAATGGGGACTGGAGAAAAATTATACATATACACAGAGAATAAGAAAATGCTAGATCACACAGAGTATTAATAATGTATGAATTTGGGAAAATTAGAGAGGAGCATACGCAAAAATGAACCACGGAGCATGGCAAAACAGACACGAATAGCAGACTAATCATGTTTTCTCTTGAGTTCTCCCCATCGGTAGCTGCTGCCTGAGCAAGTATATCTGAATAGAGAATGGAAAACAGGAAAGCATGGTCGTAATAGATGAATGTAAATTAGGAAAGAAAGTATATACCAACAGCCAAAGGATAGAGACCTTTCTGAATGATGAAAGAAAAACAGGTCTAAACAAGTCAACATCTCTCTTCTGCCTCTCTGAAAATAATAGATGCTGTCTAATTGTTTAAGGCAGGAGAGACACATTGTTCTGATCTAGGCTTCCCAAGATCACGAAGCAGACTCCTCATCCTGATAAAACCCCTTTTTATTTAGGTTAAAGAGAATCATCTCCAGCAAAGTCCTGGGAAACAGTCTTTCATGAGATTTCACAACTAGACCTTTATCAGGTTTGGAGAGTTGCCAGGCTGATATCTTCCAAATGCCACGCTGTAGCAGCCATTACTTGGCAAGAAGTCAGGAACAGATCTTCACCCTAATGAATTGAACTAAGTGTCTCCTGCAAACACCACTGCCCTTTCGCTCCTCTTTATTCCCTATGGGAGGGGCCATTCCAATAAAATTGTTGAATTGTCCCATGGTGAGTTTTTCCCACAGGAAGTTGACTGTGGTGAGTTGTCCCCTGGTGAGTTGAATGTGGTGAGCTGGTTACATTGAGTTGGCCATGGGGAATTGGAAATGGAGAGTTGGCCACAGCAAGTTGACCATGGCAAGTTATCCCATTCCAACCCAGAATTGGTGTCTTCTCTAGAGACCCATTTTACTGGCTTCTTACACACACAAAAAGATTAGTTGCTATAAGAGAACCACACTTTTTTTCCTCAGAGATTTATCGGAGGTGAGACTTGTGAGAGTAGTGAGGGTTTCCTTGTCACCAAGGCATAGCAGCAACAGCATATTTTGCATTCACAGTGACCTTTAAAGAGGATATCATCTAAAATCTGGAGAGCTGGCCAAATTGGCAGAGATTTGAGTAGGCAAGCTAATTCTGCCTTATTAAAAATATTTGAAAAGGAACAAATGAAAAAATAGAGCATCACTAATCATAACTTGCTTTCTTTCCTATCCCATCTTTTTTAAAAAAATATTTTAGGTGGTCTCATCATAACTTTGAGGACATCTTCTTGGCAGTTAAATGGGCTAAATTGCTTTCTCTTGTCCAATAATGAAACGGCTGATAACTTTCAGATTTTGAATAAAATTACATACAAATTGTAGGAAAGGATTTCTTTCATTCAAACACTCTGAGAAATATTGGGGTCATTGAAAGAGTTCAGAAAATATGAGGGAGATTTCTCAAGATGATTATATTTATCCATTCATTGGAAAGTCAGAAATTGTCTTTGGTCTTCTTTTTCAATTTTAGATTTCTGGTTTTATCCTTCTCCCAAATCTCAGTGCAATTCTGAGATTATAACCCGTGAACATACTGGCATGTATTAAAGAAATATCAAAAACCCGTATATTAAGGGGAAAAAATACCTGAAGTAGAGTACAAAATATATTAAAGAAGGTTGCTGTGGAAATTACAATAAATTGCTTTTTCATATTGCAGAATGATGCAGAAATTTGAATTCATTGATTTTCAACTGAAACAAAATATTAAAAGCCACCTGATCCTGAGATATAACCTACTACTTCAGTTGAAATATTGCAAACTATGTCTCTTTAGAGCAATTCCCCAGGCAGACTTACTTTCGAATGAAATTACCTTGGGGAATTCTACCCATTGCATTGCAATGATTTCTTGACAGTAGTGAAGCAAAGGAAATATCGAGGTAGTTTTAAAAACAGACTAGTAGACGGGAAGTATCGTTTCAAACATACTGCAACAGCATGAGATCTAGACTAGTATCTAAAATTTCTACATCCATCTGTCACTAATTAAAACAAATGTCAAAGAACATATGGCTGGGAAAGCATTGGGATCGGAAAAAAGGAAAGGAAAGGAAAAAATACCAATTAAGTATGTACCTACATTTGTACTTTTTTCTTTAAGAGGAAGGAAGGAAGGAAGGAAGGAAGGAAGGAAGGAAGGAAGGAAGGAAGGAAGGAAGGAAGGAAGGAAGGACAGCTATTAAGTTAGTAATATGGTGGTTAAGTAAACCTGCTTTATTCATTGACTTTGCTTGTCGGAAAGTCACAAAAGGAGATCATATGATCCTGGGACACTGCAACCATCATAAATGTGAGACAGTTGCCAATAGTCTGAATTTTGATCAGTGCCGGAATTCAAAAAAAATTACTATTGGTTCTGTGGGCATGACTTGGTGGGTGTGGCTTGGTGGGCATGGCAGGGGAAGGATACTATAAAATCTCCATTCCCTCCCCACTCCTGGGGGAGGGTTACTGCAAAATCCCATTACCTCCCACCCTACTAATCTGCTTTCCAGCTCCGTTCTCCTATGCAGGGCAACCAAAGAAGACCCAGTCAATCAGCTGGAACTCAGGAGGCAGAGAATAGATGGGGTGGGGCCAGGCAGAGGTGGTATTTGCCGGTTCTCTGAACTACTCAAAATTTCCGCTACTGGTTCTCCAGAACTGGTCAGAAGCTGCTGAATACCACCTCTGATTTTGATCATATGTCCATGGGAATGCTGCAATGGTCATAAGTGTGAAAATAGTCAGTTTTTTCAGTGACTTTTTTCACTGATATTGTAATTTTGCAAAGTCACTAAATGAATTGTTGTAAGTCAAGGAGTACGTGTATTTTAATATTGTATTTTAGACCTTAAATTTTATGTTGTATAGTATGCCTTATTTTAATTGTGATGCTTTGGACAAAATCCGCAATGGCATGGACAAAACAGTTTCATTTTATAACCCAGAAAACAGAAGGACTATAACCAGAATTTTTTTCCAGATACAAAACTCAACTCACAAGGGATTTTATCTCTTCATATCACACTTGCAAGAACGTCTCCTGCCGTTGATGAACACCAATCGCCCAGTGCACTCCTACAGACGGGGCCTCCTGGGGGTACCATCAGCTAAACATTGTAGGCTGGCGGCCCTTAGGGCGAGGGCCTTCTCTGTGGGAGCACCCACCCTCTGGAACCAGTTACCCCTGGAATTGCGCCTGGCCCCTGATCTCCGCTCCTTCCGCCATGACCTTAAAACATGGTTATTTTCACAATCTGGCCTGGACTGACAGGGGATCGGGGTTTTAAGTTGGAATGTTTATTTGGCTGTAATTTAATATTTTTTTAATTGTTTTAATTTTTGTATTGTTTGTTTTTATGTACACTGCCCTGAGTCCTTTGGGAGAGAGGGCAGCCTATAAGTCCAAATAAACTAAACTAAACTAAACCCTTGATCCTGTTTAGGACATGTGGATGAAAAAGACCCAGTTGTATCCCATAGTGTAATAATGAAAGAAAGCTCAGCAGAAATACAACAGTGAAACCAAATAGACTTAGCTTTTTTCTGAAATTTCTAAGGTTAGCCATGCAACAGCTGCTCTATTTTATTAAAAGAAAAAATGTCATTCTCATCCTTAACAAAGAAGCAAAAAAATAAAGCCCGCTTTTCAACCAGAAGTCAACCAGAAGACTCTCTCAGGAAATCAAAACCTTTTGTGTTATATGTTACAACAGTATTTTTCTATGAGTGCTGTGCTTTTCTGTACCACTTTTGATTTCCACTTCCCTGTTGACCTTGGCTCAGGAAGAATGTACGACAACAGAATTGTAGCTCACAAATATTTCTCTCCTTTTTTTGTTGGAATATCTAGCTCTAGCTTCTTTAGTGTTTCTTGAGAGATATAGATAAGGATTTGGAGAAAAGGATGGATAACCTCCATCCTTACTTTTAGGTGTATAATTTGGTAATGGGGCCACCCCCCCCCAAAAAATTAAGTGAATATTAAATTAATATTCTGAAAATGTTTTCTCAAAATCCTCAAAGAAGTCTACAGGTTGGGATAAAGAATTGAAATCAAGTTCTCTCACAATTTTTGAATAAATTACTGTCAGAAGTGAAGGGAAGAATATAAAGTTGGTTTGTGTGGCCAAGATTAAAGTAAGACATCTTTTTATGAAATTCCGACAATTTTTTTAATGATCTTTTTCCTGATACCAGGATTGAAAAGTTGCAGTTTTATGGATTTGCTTACATAATAAGGGGTGGGGTATAGGTTAAAGACACTTTGTTTCTAAAATTATAAGGCATGAAGAGTTATTAAATGGATCTAAAACTTCATATTAAGATTGGGAGTCCTTTATTTTTATTTATCATCCTCTATTTTTTGCCTTTTTTGCCTTTTTTTTTTTTGCTTTCTCTTTCTCTCTTCCTTCTTTTATAAGTTTAGCTTGCATTATATAATATATATATGCATATAAATCCAAATAAATAAAATCATCCTTGGTGGCTCAGGCTGTTAAATGCCTGCTCTTAAGATCCAGCTGTCTACAATTACTGTAGGCTCGAATCCCACCAGGCTCAAGGTTGACTCAGCCTTCCATCCTCTTGGGGTAGGTAAAATTGAGGACCCAAGATTGCTGGGGGCAATAAGCTGACTTTGTAAAAATGCCGCTTAGTAATAAGCAGGCATATGCAATGGAATGAAGGCTATTGCTGAGCATTGGGTTGTGCTCCAAAATTGTAAGCCCTGAGTCTTGGAGAAGGCGCATATAAATGTAATTAAAAAAATCAAATTAGTTTTTACTACCATATTCAATATATTTAATTAAAAGACTTCTTTCCCTGAACCAGCTGAAAATGGCATCCTAGGTGAGATGCATTTCACCCCTCCCTTCTCCATAAACCACGATCCCTGTTGGAACCATGCTTGTCCCTCCTGTGACTTTGGTGTCAACTCGGAAAACATCCCTGCAGAATTAAAACAGGCTCATGATTTAATTAGGACAATAGTCGGAATCATGACATTTGGTTTGTAACCCAGAAAGCTATCCTAATATCAACTCATAAAATATTTCTATGGTCTTTTTAGAATTGCCAACAGAAAGGGAGAGGGGAGCAGTGCAGCAGCTTGCAAACTGAAAGTGCATTCCATAAATGCTTTCAAAGATAGTAACTAGGTGACTGAAGTTCCTGCTGTGCAGAATTCTACCCGGAGAGCATGATTGATGACTCTTGGCTATGGATATGTCTGATTGGAGAATATGAATTATGATATACCCAAGCGGTGGTGGGGGAAACAAAGGTCAAGGATGACAATGAATTATGTGTCTCAGAGTTGGCTACACCCAGGCAGTGCCGGCACGTTAACGCCCAATAAATCCTTTTGAAGTATTGGAAGTTTTGGCTTGAGACTCATGATTTAAATGGGGGTAACTGCCAGAATCCAGACACCTAGCACATCCAATCCCCCTTTCTATGAGTCGTATATGACAATACAGGTAGACCTCAACTTACAACCACAATTGAGCTCAAATTTCTGTAGCTAAGCAGAAGACAGTTGTTAAGTGAGTTTTGCCCCATTTTATGACCTTTCTTGCCACAGTTGTTAAATGAATCACTGCAATTGTTATGTTAATGACATCATCCTTAAGTGAAACTAACTTCCCCATTGACTTTGTTTGTCAGAAGGTTGCAAAAAGTGATCACCTGATCCCGGGACACTGCAATTGTCATAAATAAATACATTCCAGTTGCCAAACATCCAAATTTTGATCAGGTGACCATAGGGATGCTTCAACGGCTGTGAGTGTGAAATAGCACTAGCAATAGCACTTAGACTTATATACCACTTTACAGTCCTCTCTAAGCAGTTTACAGAGTTACAGCAGATTGTCCCCCAACAATCTGGGTCCTCATTTTACCCACCTCAGAAGGATGGAAGGCTGAGTCAACCTTGAGCCTGGTGAGATTCGAAATGCCAAACTGCAGGCAGCTGGAAGTCAGCAGAAGTAGCCTGCAGTACTGCACTCTAACTACTGCGCCACCGAAGCACAGTCATAAGTCACTTTTTTCAGTGCCATTGTAACTTAAAATGGTCAGTAAATGAATGGCTGTAAGTCAAGTATTACAAAAGTGCCTATTTTCAACAGGGGTTGCTTCCCACAACTGTTCTTTTCCCTCTCTGAAAATCTGGAGCAAATACATGTTTATATCTATATAGAAATGTTTTTTTTTTAAACCTCCCTGTTGTTACGTTCCATTTCAGCGTCATTAGATGTAAGAAAAATATATCCTTCTCCTTATCTATGATTAAGCAGGTCTCAGCAGGTGTTTCTGAGTGTGGTGGTCTCACTTACTGATCTCTTCAATAATAATAATAATAATAATAATAATAATAATAATAAATGTTCACATTTATAAAGTTTCTACCTCCTTCCTTCTGTCATGCCCTAATTTTTTTTTTTGAAGTGCTGTCATATTTTCTTTTACTGACTCCCAAGGAAACAGGATATATCAACCTGCCTTGCATTGACTCCAATTTAGAAAACATTATTCATTTCTTAGAAACCTACTCTTAACCCCAAAGCATTTAATTTCTCAAAAGTAGGAGATTGTATAGTCTTGCACAAGATCCAATCTGGGGTGATCACTGGGACCACAGATTTAATCTCCCAAGTTTTTGGACTCATGCTGAAACCCATCCTCAGGGAACTTGTTGTGGCCTGTCGGCCGCCAGCCCCTCTAGAAGCCGAATCAGAGGAGGAAGAGGAGGAGGAGGTGTGGGAGTCAAGGCAACCTCAGAGCTCCGAGGAGGAAGAGGGAATGGAGCTGGCAGAGAGAGAGAGAGGGACAGAGGCGGAGCCTGGGCTGTCCATCAGCCCTCAGATGGAGAGTCAACAACCTCCCAGTCTGGAGGTGGCTGATGAAGAAGAGGAGGAACAGCTGGGTCCAGTGCCTGATGCACGGATGTGCAGGAGGCAGAGAAGGGGAGAGCAGTGGAAAGCCATGGGCCGATCCTGGGGAAGGAAGACCCACCGCTGCTAGCAAAGCCCCACCCTAGCTCTGGGGATAAAAGGCAGGGAGCAGAGATGAATAGATGTGGCAAACTACTATTCATCTTCCAGATAGATGGACCTATTAGCCTGCGAGAGACATTTTTGCCAGGGCTGCTGGCATTCCAAATAATGGAATCTTATGGGTTCACATCAGAGGGTTTATCATGTTTGGGGAACTGGGTCAGAACAGAACTTCTGCTACCAGAGTATGTACTTTGGGCTACTCTTTTCTTCGTATTTATGTGGTATTTATGTCATATTTCTATTGATCGATTGGTGTGTTGGTGGCCAAAAATTGGCTGTTGTTTCCTTGTGCTATCAAGTCCTCAGTTCCTAAGTGCTTGCTAAATTGGTGGTAAATCCAACATACCGTTTTTTTTTCTAGGTTGCATCTTTGAATGCTACAACCCTATGTGGCTTGGCTCTAAGATAACTATGAGATCACCTAAACTTACTTAAATCAACCCATCCACTGAGTTTCTCCAGGGAGAAGCTTCTGGTTTTACCCCAATTTAGTAAGATAAACCAAATGGAGGGCAGGAGGCACTCCTTGCCACTTGATATTCCAACCTTATAGAATAACCTCTTCTTGGGATTAAAGTTTCCACTATCTCTTTTAAGATTTCTGAAGCTGGTTAATATGGAACTCTTCTATGGGGCCATTGGTGACATCAATTGTTGCTTTTTTATTAATTCCAATTTAATTACATTCTCATGTTTTGGCTCCGTCTTGTATTTTAGTTGGTTATTTATTTCCCTTGAAATAACCTAAAGAATAATAATAAATAAATCATCTGAAGAGTGTAGAAATATCCTGCAAATGTCAACAAGGATTCATAGTTCATAGATATGTTCTTAGCTTTATCGTCAAGGTTGCATGGATGATTCTCTAAGGTTAACATCCATTTTGAAAGCATGTTCAGACCAGCTAAAGAGATTGTCAAATGACCCATACCCAGGCCTTTCTTATATATTTTTTTCTCACTTTTATTGATTCAGCAAACTTTTGGTTTCCTGATCCTTACTACTGGTGCCGATGCAAGATTTATGAGATGTTAACCTGGATTTGAGGTTAAGTGTTAACTCAATCTTCATTCCTTATTAAATATAATAAAGCTTGTTTTCTGTACAGCAGAAGAGAGAAGATTTATTTAATATCTATCCTTTTGCAAGAGCATCATTTCAGTCTTTGAAAGGCTGAAGGAGTCTGTGCGAGGTCTTAGAGAGAACAATATATGATTTTTCATGGTTATGTATGTTTGATGTTTCCAATTTTAATGAAGTCATAGGCTGAATTAACAGAGGTATAGAAACAAGATCATGTGAAGTATTCTGTACATTTTGTACACCTTGGTAAGACCACATATTGAATATTGCATCCAATTTTGGTCACTATGATATGAAAAAGATGTTGAGACTCTAGAAAGAGTGCAGAGAAAAACAACAAAGATGATTAGGGGACTGGAGGCTAAAATATATAAAGAACAGTTGCAGGAATTGGGCAAATCTAGTTTAATGAAAAGAAGGACTAGGGAGTGATTTGATAGCAGTGTTCCCCTATCTAAGTGGCTATTACAAAGAAGAGGGGGTCAACCTATTCTCCAAAGCATCTGATGAGCAAGAAGCAATGGATCAAAACTAATCAAGAAGAGAACCAGTGGTGGGATTAAAAATTTTTTTACTACCAGTTGTGTGGGTGTGGCTTGATGGACATGTTGTGGCTTGGTAGGTGTGGTATGGTGGGCATGGCAGGGAAAGGACACTGTAAAATCTCCATTCCCACTCCACTCCAGGGGAAGGACACTGCAAAATCCCCATTCCCTCCCCACCCCACTAACCTGCTTTCCAGCTCCGTTCTCCTGTGCAGGGCAACCAAAGAAGATCCAGCCGATCAGCTGGGACTTGGGAGGCAGAGAATGGATTGGGGTGGGGCCAGTCAGCGGTGGTATTTGCCGGTTCTCCAAACTACTCAAAATTTCCGCTACCGCTTCTCCAGAGCTGGTCAGAACCTCCTGAATACCACCTCTGGAGAGAACCGATTTAGAACGAAGGTGAAATTTCCTGACAGTTAGAAGAATTAATCAATGGAATGGCTTGCTTTCAAAAGTTGTGGGTACTGCATCGCTGGAAGTTTTTAAGAAGAGATTGGACCACCGCTTGTCTGAAATGGTGTAAGTTCCCTTCCAACTATGTTCTTCTGTACTTTTATGGAAGAGAGCAGGTGAGACCTTGATGGGACAGGTAGAATTTGAAAATTCCAATATCTTGAACTTTCTTTTTGGATTGGATTCCCCTTCAGAAGTGAGAGATCTTTTAATGGGCAGGTTTTCTGAGTTAACAAGAGGCAGCTTCTTCTTGGGGCCTCCGATGCATGTTGTCATAACAACCTGATACAGTTCCAGTAATCCTTTAAAGAGGGAAAGGATCAGCGACACTTGTTCTCACTATACACCAAAACTCTCTCTAAGGAGGGTTCATTTGTTTTTTAATTAGTTGCAATAGGCTTAATTCAGGATTCAGTTCAGTGGCACATCTGCAGAGAAACTCCGCAGCCCTCCAAAAAGCAGTTCAGAATCGATACCAATTTAGGCAAACATTAAAAGAGGGTTGTTGTTGCTGTTTTTTTTTTAAAGGCACTTCACGAAAGAGATTAGGAAAAGCAAGCTTCAAACTGGAGAATCACCATGTTATTATGAGAGGCATAATACGAGATCAAGCATCCTTTGAGGCATAAATGAGAGACATTTTAAAAGACGTGGCATATGACAGAGAGAGGGAAATGTAAGCCTTGAGTATAGGAAGTGAAGCTTCAGACTCAGATTTCATGACTTCTATGATTGGCTGAAATTGGATCAGATGCTATCTCTCCAGTTACATCAACCAGAGGGTGTAGCAGAGAGGAGATAAATCTAATCGTAGTTCTCTTACCATTTTTTTTGCTTATTTTAACTTTTAATTCTAGTCTGTCTTTTACAGTTATGCTTTTGGTAGGTTGGACTATTGTTTCTTTTTGCATGAAGACTGATGCAAAGAATGAGTTAAGCAATTCTGCTTTCTTTCTGCTGCCTGTTACTTCTTTGCTGTCTTCTCTCTTTAGTGGACTGACTGTTTCCTTGACTTTTTTCACTTGTTTTTATATGTTGGAAGAAACTTTTTTTATATTATCTTTGACTTTTGTTGCAAATCTTTGTTCATTCTGAGCCTTTACTTTCCTGCCTTCATCTTTGCAGATTCTGGCTATCTTCTGATATTTTGCCTTAGTTATGTGTCCCTCTTTCCATTTTTTGTATTTGTCCTTTTTGTCTTTCAATTTGTTAGAGAGATCTTCGTGGAGCCATGCTGGTTTCTTCCTGGATTTCTTGTTTTTCTTTTTCAGAGGTATTGTGCTGGACTGGGCTTTTATGATAATATTTTTCAGAGTTTCCCAAGCTTCTTGAGTTGCTTTCCCCTTAAGGATTTTCATCCAAGGAATCTTTCCCAAGTTCTTGCTGAGCTTGTAAAAATCAGCTCTTTTAAAGTCTAGAACTCTAGTATCATTGTGTTCTATTGCTTGTGTTTGTATTATATTGAATTGAGTTGATAAGAACCTGGGTCTGTTGAGTAAAAAGATTGGTTTAACATTCTGGGGAAGGAGATAAAGCATTTTTTTACATCCATACTAAAACTATATGGACTTGGGGATTATAATGACCATAGGTATCTGAAGGAGGAAGCCAGGGAGAAGGTGACAAAATAACTTTGTGACATCACAACCACAAACCTATGGTGTATGATTTATGTCTCTGTGTCACAATATCAGTACAAGGGGAAATGTATATGACATAACATATGCTCTGTTAGTTTCCCAGCACTGTGGTTAGTCATGAACACCCATGATAATTTTATTTTTTATTCATATCCTGCATTTGTTTATTTTACAAGTAACTCTAGTTGCTGAATTTTTTCCGACACATTTTCCTCCTCCTATTGTTCCCACAACAACATCCCTGTTGGGCTGAGACAGATGATTGGCCCAAAGTCACCTAGCCAACTTTCATTTCTAAGATGTGACTAGAACTCACAGTCTCCTGGTGATTGGTCCAAAGTCATCCAGCTGGCTTTCATGCCTAAGGTGGGACTAGAACTCTTAGCCTCCCATTTTCTAGCTAGGTGCCTTAACTGCAAGAACAAACTGTCTCTCCAGAATCATTTCTGAAATATGCATTCATGCAATAAACTCATGCATTTTCCCTCTTTCTGTTCTTTAAGAGAATTTACCTTGGAAATGTCCATCAGAAAAGAAATTAATATTGTTGAAATTCTTAAGAGAAGGATATGTTGTTCTTACACAGGACATGTCTCTTTCAGCGTCAAGTGCTTAGGGCAAAAATATAGAGAATTTTTGAGAACACTTAAAAGTTTTGATGATATGGTTTACAACCTCTTATCTTCGCTTCATTGGTTTCTTTTGCTTCCTGGTTTTAAGAGAATAACTAATTTACCTTCAGTATGAGCTCCACTGGTTATTGATTTGATGTGAGATCACAATGCTCATATTTTATGTTACAATGGGATGCTTTGTTTCTATCTCCCATGGCCATTGATAGTCTCCTGTGAAGTCTTCTAAATATTTATAAAGTGATGTTCTATTTTATCCATGTCATAACTTCAAAAGTGTATTAAAAGATTCATTGAGAAATTAACTAGTTCTGAAGTCCTTGCATGACTCATGGTGCCGTATGTTCTGTTTATGAGATCTAGATATTCATTTTTCTCACCTTTTCTGAGCATAGGTCACAAAGTTATTGGAAACACTCTGTTAAATCGATATTTATTTTGAAAATTCAGTTTTTAAGACCCAAAGTTCATGTACCAACACATCTGATAAGCCTTTTCAGATGAACATCTGAAGTAGCATTGAAGTAATTCTCTTGTGATTGTGACCTTATGGGTTATTTATATCTGATGAGATATTCACTGCCAGGTCTAGAAAATGAGTTTTGAAATGGACCAGATTTCAAAATGCAAAATTGAAAATCAGAATTCTGAACAAACCCCATGTACAGACTATATAAAAGGTGAGGTCTAGAACAGGATGTTTTTCTTGTACTATGATTTGACCAATTTAGCAGAAAAGTGGAACTTAGACCTGTGAAATTAGGGCCAGGTGAGGTTTTCCTTCTTCTACTAATCCAGCAACTCCAATTTGCTCACGTGACCATGGGGATGCTACAACAATTGTTAAATATGACAACTAATCATAAGTCACTTTTTTACAGAGCCCTTGTACCTTCGAATAGTCACTAAATGAATGGTTGTAAATCAAGAACTTCCTGTATATTGTTCCTTAAGAACATAAGGCTTCAAAATAATTACCGCTAGAGATTCTGTTTGGTTTTACTGAATGCTCCAGAAAGCAGGTGTTCGTTCCAAGTTCTTTAGCTGGTAAATGATTTTGTAACCAACTTGTCTAAAATGAAAATTATAGAAATGGAATGGATGCCCTTAGATGATCCCACATGGAGTCAGTATCTCAAATTCTGTATTACATTTTTTGCTCTAAATGTAATACATTTCCACAGTACATCTGGAGCAATATAGTTCCATGTGCCTGATAGAACAGAACGGATCAACCTGGAGTCTTGATCTCATGTCATTTAGGCTGGTGGTCTTGTGAATTGTCCTGCTGCAGGCCACGCACCCAAAGATCCAAAGAGGTGGTTGCAAACTTTACTGATAATTTCATGAAGCAAATAAGTAGAGGACAAAAGAAATGTGAATACAATGCACACAGAGGTAGAGAAAACAGGTCCCCCCCAAAGTCCAGCAAGTTTGCTTTGAGAGAATTCCACATCCAGAACAGCAGATGCAAAATGGCCAAGTGAAGTCCAAGGGTCCAACTGTTGTAGAAGGTCATCAGCCAGTCCAGGTTGAGTCATGTGGTTTCAAGGGGGTCAAGGCACATGGGATCTTGGTAAATTAACAATTGTTGCCAATTGAGAGGTTTTTCTTAAATAGAAGCAACTCAGGTGTTGCTTATTTGGAAGGATGAGATTCCTTTCTTGTGCGGAGCCTTGTAGAATGTCTTTGCTCATACTCTTCATCTTCTGAGTGACAACTATGTCTCCTGGTCATTAGGTATCACACCTTCCTTTGCCTGGAGCCCCTTAGGAAGTAATTCACCCAACAACTCTGGAACTGGTTGCCGATTGTTGGTCTTCATATCAAACTCCAAATTGTCCATGAGATGAACTTTCTAAACACTACACATGGTAGCTGTCAAGCTTAAAGTTTTTAATTTTGCAGAACAGGGGAAATGATAAACATATAAGGAACAATTATGTTGATTGCTCTTAATATTCCCCCTGGCTCTATTTTCCTGACTCCTGAGACATTACTCAGAAGTCTTTGGCCAAAAAATTGAACGTCAGTGTCTTGTTGAGAAGATGACTGTAAATGTCCTCCAGAGATGGAATGCAACAACTCACCACAACCAACTTGCTTCAGGACACCTTGCTATGACCAACTCACCATGGGACAACTGACTGTGGGACAATTTAACAATTCTATTTAATTGTTTAAAATAAATAAGAAAATGTTTTAATTTTTGCCATTCACATTTCATCCTGTTCCTCCTTTTGCATCCTTTCTTTAATTCCACCATTTCTTTCATATTAGTGAAACTCTTGTCCTACAGCAAGTTGGCCATGGCAAGTTGGCTGTGGTAAATTGTCATCGATCCCTCCAAAGATGTATGTTCTCACATTTTTGACATGATCATTACTGTCTGTGTTGGCTGATATTTCTGAGAAAGAAAAAGGTCAGTTCTGATGTGAGACTTTGTTATGTAGATCTTTAGGATTGAAGGTATTTTTAGTAGCAACACCTCATGCCATACTTCCGTGGGTTTGATTTGCTTCCTAATATATTATGACAGGTTCTGCAGATAATGTTTAATTATTAAGTGCATGAAAGAATTATGGCAATTACACAGGGCTAGAAAAACACACACCCTTATGCCAAAGGCAGTGGTTGATTAACTCTCAATAAAGATGCTTCAATAATTAATTGGTTTTGATTTATTCCATAATTAGCAATAAATGGTCAGCAACTACAGGCATATTAACATGATTAGAAGTCCTGTTTTAAAGAAATAGTAGATAAACTATTCTTTGCCTAAAGAAGTGCAATTTTCTAACCTCTATGGCATGGTGCATGTAGGAAGACTGAAGTAAAGAATAGATAGAACAATCAGTGAGGCTGAAGGTAAGTCCAAATTAATGACTAGCTCCAGTTTACATAATTTTATGTAGCAGGGAGCAAGGAACCTGTCCTTGAGTAAATTGCTTGTAGGGCCAATTCTCTGGCTCATTCCACATGGAAAAAGAATATGGGGAAAGACCCAAAGGTGCTTTTCCAAAAGGCAGGGGAACTTTCTTGGTTTTCTTTTCCTTTTAATAACAATAATAATTTATTCAACTTGTATGCCGCCCTTCTCCTTAAGGACTCAGGGCGGCTAACAATAAAACAGCAAATATTTACAAAAATTTACCTAAGAACAGATTAAATCTAAACAAGTCGAAATATACAATAAAACCAGTAAAACCTTAAATTAAAACAATTTAAACCCCCCCCCCCCACCTGGGTCATTCCAGGCCAGCCTGTTGAAACAACCAAGTCTTCAGGTCCTGGCAGAAGGAGCGGAGATCAGGGGCCAGACGGAGATCCATGGGGAGCTGATTCCAAAGGGTGGTGCTCCCACGGAGAAGACCCTAGCCCTGGGAACCGCCAGTCGACAATGCCTAACCGACGGTATCCCAAGGAGGCCCCTCCTGTGGGAGCAAACAGGGCGATCGGAATGTGACACTGGCAGGAGGCGTTCCCGCAAGTACCCTGACCCAAGCCATTTTTGAACATGTTTGCGAGGCCAAATGCTTACCGAAACTACAGGTTCACTCAAACCGGTCCGAACCAGTAGAATCCAACCCCTGGTTATTACCTTCAAGCTAAATTCCAAGATGTCTTATGAACTCTCTCCTACCCACTTTTTAAGAAGTAGGGTCACATAGTGCTGCTTCCTTTTGAAATTGAATTCATCACAACGATGCCTCTGATTTGATGAAGTGGGGTTGTGAAAATCTTGGAAGAGCACTTTGAAGAGCCTCATCAAGCAAGAGTTAAACACTTTGCTGGCCTCTGGTGCAAGAACTACAGAAGACAGGTAACAGATAATCAGAGTTGGGAGGGACCTTATAGGTCGTCTAGTCCAACCCGCCATCCAAGCAGGAGACCCTACACCATTTTTGACAAATGGCAGTCCAATCTCTTCTTGAAAGTCTCAAGTGATGATGCTCCTACAACCTCCAAGGGCAAGCTGTTCCATTGGTTGATTGTTCTCACTGTCAGAAAGTTTCTCCTTATTTCCAGGTTAAATCTCTCTTTGTTTTTATTTATTTATTTATTTATTTATTTATTTATTTTTATTTATTTATTTATTTTGTCAATCACTTACAAGATAATAAGTATAAGGATAAACATAGTTGTGAATACATGAAATGAATACATATAAGAGAAATAAAAGAAACAATACGAAAGGGACGGTAGGCACATTAGTGCACTTATGCACGCCCCCTATAGACCTCTTAGGAAAGGGGTGAGGTCAATAGTAGACAGTCTAAGGTTAAAGTTTTTGGGGTTTGGGGAAGAAACCACGGTCAGGTGGAGTATTCCAGACCTTGACCACTCTGTTGCTGAAGTCATATTTCCTGCAATCAAGTTTGGTGCGGTTAACCTTTGTATCTATTGTGTGCTCTTGTATTGTTATGGTTGAAACTGAAGTATTCATTGACCGGAAGGACATTGCAATGTATGATTTTATATACTATACTTAGATCGGACCACAGGCGGCATAGTTCTAGGTTTTCTAGGTCTAAAATTTCAAGGCTGGTGGCATAAGGTATTCTGCAACAAGTAGAGGAGTGAAAACTCTTCTTGTGAAATATTTCTGGACTTTCTCAACTGTGTTAATATCAGATACATGATGTGGGTTCCAGACTGATGAGCTGTATTCGAGTATTGGTCTAGCAAATGTTTTGTATGCCCTAGTTAGTAGTGTGATATTACCAGAGAAAAAGCTACGTAGGATTAGGTTAACAACTCTTAATGCCTTTTTGGCTATGTAGTTACAGTGGGCTCTAGCACTTAGATCATTAGAGATGAGTATTCCAAGGTCCTTGATGGAGTTTGGATCATCAACAAGGTCTTGACTTGTATTTTATTTTCTGATTTTTTTGCCAATATTTAGACAGAGCATTTATTTGTTGAGATTTGAAGTTGCCATTTGTTTGACCATTCTGATACATAGTTGAGGTCTTTTTGAAGAGTAGCAGTATTGTCTATCATCAGCGAAGAGAACACAGTTGCTCTTAATATGATCACAGAGGTCATTTATGTAGAGTATGAAGAGAGCTGGTCCTAGAACACTGCCTTGGAGGACACCACTGTTGACAGGTACAGAATTTGATAGGATGCTCCCAATTTTGACCATTTGTTGTCTGTTTGACAGGAATGCTTCTATCCAGTTATGCAGTTGTCCAGAGATACCATAAGATTTTAGTTTTAGGAGTAGTTTGTCGTGTGCCACTGAATCCAAGGCTTTACAGAAGTCTGTGTAGATTGCATCTATTGCTTTGCCCTGATCAAGTTGTGTAGTCCATATATTTTTGCAGTGTAAGAGTTGCAGATTACAGGATAGTTTTTTTCTGAAGCCATATTGTTTGTTAGAGAGTAGGTTGTTTGTCTCTAAGTGGAGGATAATGGATTGGTTAATAATTGATTCCATGACTTTACAGGTGACGCAGCATAAAGAGATTGGTCTGTAATTTTCAATTAGACTGGGGTCTCCCTTTTTGAAGATGGGGATGACCGTGGCTTGTGACCATAGGTTTGGCAAGCAGCTGGTTCTGAAAGATTTTTCAAAGATTATGCTTAGAGGTTCGGCTATGGCAGCGGATAGCTTTTTTAAGAAGTAGCCAAATATTCCATCCGGTCAGGTAGATAGAGATGGTTTTAGATTGCGTAGTGCTTTTTCAATATTGTCTTCTGTAAAATCGATATGTATTAGATCATTGTAGTTCAGTTTCCATTAGATCATTGTTCAGTTTCCATCCATTATTCCTTGTCTGGCCTACAGGTGCTTTAGAAAATAGATTGACCACTTCCACACTGTGGAAGCCCCTCAAATATTGAAAGACTGCTATCCTGTCTCCCCTGGTCGTTCTCTTCACTAGACTAGCCAGGCCCAGTTCCTGTAACCGTTCTTCATGTGCCTAGTCTCCAGTCCCCTAATCACCCTGGTTGCTCTTCTCTGCACCTTTTCTAAAATCTCAACATCTTTTTTATAATGTGGTGAACAAAACTGGATGCAGTATTCTAGATGTGGTCTTACTAAGGCTTTATAGAGTGGTATTAGTACCTTGCTTGATCTTGATTGTATCCCTCTGTTAATGCAATTTAGGATTGCATTAGCTTTTTTGGCTGCTGCTGCACACTGCTGGCTCATATTTAGCTGGTTGTCCACTAAGACTCCAAGATCCCTCTCACAGTTACTGTTATTGAGCCTGGTTTCATCCAGTCTATATGTGTATTTTTGGTTTTTCTTGCCTAAGTGTAGGACTTTACTTTTCTGTACAATAAATTTCATTTTGTTAGATACGGCCCAGTGTTCCAGTCTGTCAAGATCCATCTGGATCTTGAGCCTATCTTCTTGGGTGTTAGCTATTCTTGCCACCTTAGTATCATCTGCAAATTTGGTAAGTTCCCCTTCTATTCCCTCATCTAAGTTGTTAATAAAGATATTGAAGAGTACTGGATGTAAGACGGAACCTTGTGGCACCGCACTGCTTACTTCCCTCCATGTAGACTTAGACCCATTAAGGACTACTCATTGAATACGGTTTGTCAGCCAGTTGCGAGTCCATCTAGTGGTGGTGTTATCTATTCCACTTTTTTCTAGCTTACTAAGAAGTAGGTTGTGGTCTACTTTGTCGAATGCCTTCAGGTGCAGCTCAGCCAGCAGAAAAAGGCACAGTCTGTCTCTCTTCCCATCCACCCCTACCTGAAGCTTCACTGGTGGGATAACCACCTGCTTCATTGGGTTTTTTCTCAGTTCGAGGCTGGCATTTTATTCAGCTGAGCATAGCATGGAAAAAAATCTCTCTCATCTGTTCAACCAACACCTTCAACCAACATCTTTCAACCTCCTTTCAGCAAGTAACTTGGGTCTCTTTTTTAAAAAGAAGCTTCTTGGATGAGAAGCAAAACATCTTCAAGGGAAAATCAAAGTCCAGTTGCCTTTTGAAAAAAAACATCTTTGGAACAACCAGGTCTGTCTATTTCCAGTCTATGTTAATTTGAATTAAAAAAAACCCAACTGCTCTGAAAAATATTATTTTCCTTACATTTGAATTATCAAATCATATACCTGAATGCACCTTTTCTTTCAAACTAGAGCTTTAATTACATGCTTTGATTAAATTGATGTAAACTACTCCATAACATTTGGAAAAATGAAGATCTAGTCAACCACTCAGCTGTAAACTAGATAATAATCCAAAAAATTCAGATGGTGGTGTTTTGCATTTAAATTTGTTGAAATTTAGTTTCAGCAATCCATTTTTTTTCAACCATCATTTTATCCTTATTAAAAAACACAACCTCAAATCAATATAGTTTGTTATTTTTTGGCAAGTATTCAGAGATGTAGAACCACAACTGGAATCCCATAAGAGAGAGTGGCATTAGAGTGGCTTGTTCTGTTTCAGAATCTGTACCCAACATTTATTTTCCTTATCATTGCTCTTATGTGGTGCTTTTTTTTTCCCAAGGAGATGGAAAACAATATTAAAAAAATAAATATGTGGAAGATTATAAAATAAAATGTTATAAAACCACTTTATAATGCTTTGGAATACTGCATCCCATTTTGCTCATTACAATATAAAAAAAGATGTTGGCACTTTGGAAAGAGTACGCAGAGTGCAGAGAAAAGTGATTGGGAAGGCTGAAGGTTAAAATATATGAAGAACAGTTGCAGGAATTGGGCCTGTCTAGTCTAGTGAAAAGAAGAACTAGAGGTGACATAATAGCAGTCTTCCAATATTTGAGGGGCTGCCACAAAGAAGAAGAGGTCAATCAGTTCTCCAAAGCACCCAAAGGCAAGGCAAGAAGCAATGGATGAAAACTGAACAAAGAGAGAAGCAAGCTAGAACTAAGGAGAAATTTCCTGACAGTAAGAATAATTAATCAGTGGAATAACTTGCATTCAGAGGTTGTGGGTGCTCAATCACTGGAAGTTTTTAAGAAGAAACTGGACAACCATTTGTCTAAAATGGTATAGAGCCTCTTGCTTTAGCAGAGGGGTGGATTAGAAGATTTCCAACTCTGTCCTACACATTGGTAAAAAAAATCAGTACACCAAATACAAAGTAGGTGGATATGACCTCGTTGATGACCCCCACTCTGTCAAGGACCTAGGAGTACTCATATCTAATGATCTAAGTGCCAGAGCTCACTGTAACAGCATTGCCAAAAAGGCATTAAGTGTTGTAAATCTAATCTTATGAAGCTTCTCCTCTGGAAATATTGAATTGCTAACTAGGGCATACACAACTTTTGCTAGACCATACTTGAATACAGCTCATCTGTCTGGAATCCGCACTGTATATCGGACATTAATACAATTGAGCGAGTCCAGAAGTATTTCACGAGAAGAGTACTACACTCCTCTGCTCGCAACAGAATACCCTATATCACCAGACTTGAAATTTTGGGCTTGGACAATCTTAAACTATGCTGCCTACAGTTGGACTTAAGCATAGTACACAAAATTATCTGCTACAATGTCCTACCAGTCAATGACTACTTCAGCTTCAACCGCAACAATACAAGAGCACACAATAGATACAAACTCAATGTTAACTGCTCCAAACTTGATTGCAGAAAGTATGACTTCAGCAACAGAGTGGTCAATGCCTGGAATGCACTACCTGACTCTGTTGCTACATCCTCTAACCCCCACTCCTTTAACTTCAAACTATCCACTATTGACCTCATCCCATTCCTAAGAGGTCTGTAAGGGGCATGCATAAGTGCACCATCATGCCTACTGTCCCTGTCCTAATGTCCTCATTTAATCGTATCTATTTTCTGTATTCTTACTCATGTTTATATTTATACCTATTATCTTGTTAGCGATTGACAAATCAAATCAAATAAACAAATAAATAAAAAATAAATAAATTCTGTTAAGATTTCAACTTGGGTCTTATAACACAAATATATAACTATATAGTGTTACCTTAGCAGTAATTCCCACCTATGCCATTTTTATACCAACCCCTTTTCCTAAATGCCATGAAATAATTTTTTGGACTGGAGAAATTCTACAGTAATAGTATTGATTAATTGATTGATTTAGAAAATGTATATGGCTACCCACTCACTGTTAGTGACTTTTGGTGCCTTACAAAAATAAAAAACCAATACACAATGATGGAAACAACAACAATGATATATGAAGAGTGAAAACAAAGAAATTGTGATTTGTTATCATCTCCCCCAATTTGGCTCAATATAATATATATATTGCCCTGGGTATTTCTTCCACTTCTATTTCAGTGACTATTTTACTTTACATTATAGCAATAGCAGATAGATTTATGTACCATTCCGTAGTACTTTACAGCCCCCTCTAAGTTGTTTACAGAGTCAGGATATTGCCCCCAACAATCTGGCTCCTCATTTTACTGACCTTGGAAGGGTAGGAAGCTGAGTCAACATTGAGCCATTCAAGATCAAACTCCTGGCAGTAAGCTGAATTAGCCTGCAATTCTGCATTCTAACCACTGTACCACCATCAATGTTGGTCTGCTACTCTCTGTTTTGTTATTTCTTATTCTGGATGTTGTTATTTTTAGAGCTGGCATATTTTTCTCACATATCCTATTCTCATTAGACTTGATTTGCAACAACTCTTTGTCCTTGGTACTTCCTTGATAGGTTATTGTTTCTGGCTGATTATTTTCTTGGAGTTAATCCCAGATAATAAGGAATCCCCACCCTTGACTTGGATGATAGACAGCAATCCCAGCACTTTCTAGCATTGATGATATTACCTAGTCGGGTAATGAAATGTGTACAAATAAACAACCAAGTGATTGGCTACATGAGATGAAGACCAGGGAGCGATGGGGAGAGATTTGAAAAACTAAGAAAAGTTAAGAAAACAAAGTGCTAGAAAAATAGCAACACGGAAATAGAAAACAGAGATAGACATGTATAGATAAAATTAGAATAGACGTAGTTGTAAATGAGAAGACATAGGAAGACAGTAAAATAAGATAGGCAGGAAAATAGAAACAAGCACAGAGTTAGCATAGATTTAAAAGAAAGAAATAAGAATTTAAATTGTACAATAAAACCATTTTGTGGGGAAAACCAGTGGAATCTTTGTCTCTGATGTTCTGTACTATATTAAGAAAACAAGGATTATCCTCCTTTTTGCTTGAGGAGGAGGAGGAGGAGGAGGAGGAGGAAGGGGGAAGGAGGAGGAGGAAGAAGGAGAAGAAGAAGAAGAAGAAGAAGAAGAAGAAGAAGAAGAAGAGAAGAAGAAGAAGAAGAGGAGGAGGAGGAGGAGGAAGGAGGAGGAAGGAAGAAGAAAGGAAGAAGAAGAAGAGGAAAAGAAAGGAAGAGGAAGAGGAAGAAGAAGGAAGAAGAAGAAGAAGAAGAAGAAGAAGAAGAAGAAGAAGAAGAAGAAGAAGAAGAAGAAGAAGAAGAAGAAGAAGAAGAAGAAGAAGATCGTGCTGCAATTTTCTGTGGCCTATTTTTTTCTTCAATGTAAAGAAACATTAGCATATATCAAAAAGTAAATCATTTAGCATCAGAATGACCTTTCAGAGCACAGAGTAAGCTGAGCATCACCCACAATTTGAATTATAGAAGGGACAAATTGTTAAGAGGTTTTACAGATAATGATATTTTTTTATATTATTAATTCACATGTTAGGCTTTAGGTCCATCAATCATATCTTTTATCAGCAACTTAGCTAAGGAGACCCTATTATCACAGAGTGAGATAAAACTTATGAAACTGCTGGTTCAGAATAAAATGCATTTAATTAAAAGAATGTCCTATATTTCTGATACAAGGAATATCAAGTTTTGTAGCTGATTAGTGGAAATACTCCAGGTTTCTATCAGGGGTTCTTCAATAATATGGAAATAATAATTCTTAAAACATCATGAGGTTAGACACAGTGTGGTTCATCCTTCTTAAAATATAAGTTGGGCAAATAATAAAGGACTATGTGACACTTCACATTCAAAGACAAAGATAAGATGGGAGTAGAGACATACCAAACACATCTTCTCCTGGAATTGTGCAGTGGTGGGGAGGAGAAGGAGATGGAATAATCATCATCATCACACTGCAGTTCTCTGGGGCTTGTTTTTTTTTTCTTGAAGACATTTCACTACCCAAACTACATTGCATAATGGAATTTCTGCAAGAAAATAACCAAGCTCAGATTTCCTGATATTTCAAAATTAATAAAATTGCATGGGATATGTCTATGGAGATTCTCAGTCATCCAAGTCATGGTTGTCCTAAAGGTGCTTTTTCAATAGACAACAGGACTTTCTGGTTTTTCTCTGAAGACATTTTGCTTCTCATCCAAGAACCTTCTTCATGGGATGGAGAAGCATGGGATAGCTTAGAATGTGTGATACTCAATTTCCCTCAGTGATGTCACCACATCACTGTGCATAAGGGGCGTGCATAAGTGCACAATTGTGCCTACCGTCCAGTGGTGGGATTCAAATTTTTTTACTACCGGTTCTGTGGGTGTGGCTTGGTGGCAGGGGAAGGATACTGTAAAATCACCAGCCAGGTGCTGGTTCTCTGAACTACTCAAAATTTCCACTACCGGTTCTCCAGAACTGGTCAGATCCTGCTGAATACCACCTCTGCTACCATCCCTGTCCTATTGTCCCCATTTATCCATGCCTATTTCCTGTATTTTTACTCATATTGCATTTTTACTTACACCTATTATCTTGTAAGCGATTAACAAATCAAAATAAAATAAAATAAATAAAAATAAATAAATACATGATCAAATGTGATTGGCTATTCAGCATGGTCAGGTGATTTGAGATGTCGCCACCTTCATCAATGACTTTATCCAAGAATGAACAAAAAAATAGGATCAGGAAGATTTGGTTTGACTAATTCTTTCTGTACTTCAAGGCAGAACAACTTGTTATTTTCCTATAATAAGAAAGAAGCAGCTTATAAGGTGGAAAGGCGGGATGTATAATCTCCCAGGAGAAATAAATGTATTCAACACTCTGGAATTTGGCACCTTTTTTTTTAAAGCTATTTATAGAGTATCTTCTTCCTTCCGAATCTCTGCTATTTATCCTCTGAGGCAGAACATTTAATTCAAATGGTCAATTGACCAGTTTAATGTTATTGAATGTGAAAGGGATAAGCTGTAAAGTTGCTAATCCATCAATAGGCAATGCTTGATGAGCTACTTAAAAAAGGAAAGGAAAATAAATTGTTGACCTTTTTTTCAGCTCTTTGGCTCAATTGTTTGGGGTCCCTTTTGCCTTCATATTTACAGAGAAAAGCATTTTGGATATTTGACAGACTTACCCTAAATACAGTCCATTCCATCTGCTTTTGTTTCATTGCAAAAGGAATGTATTAGATTTTATACCTGGAAGCAATCGAGGGTGTTCCACTGTTGTTATGGGATAAATAATAAATAACAAGATGCTTTATTTGTAAAAAAAATTGTTGAGACTCTAGAAAGAAGACAGAGAAGAGTAACAAGGATGATTTGTTACTGGAGGCTAAAACACATGAAGAATTGTTACAGGAACTAGGCATGTCTAATTTAAATGAAAAGAAGGACTAGGGGTGACATGAAAGCAGTGTTCCAATATCTAAGGGAATGCCATAAAGAAGAGGGAGTCAAGCTATTCTCCAAAACTTGGGCAGGACAAGAAGCAGTTGGTAGAAATCAAGGAGAGAAGCAACCTAGAACAAATTTCCTAACAGTTAGAACAGTTAATCAGTGGGCCAACTTGCTTGCAGAAGCTGTGAAAACTCCAACACTGGAAGTTTTTAAGGAGATTGGACAACCATTTGTAGGGGTTGGACTGGAAGACCTCAAAGGTCCTTGCCAACTTTGTTATTCTGTTATAACTTGATGCATTTAAATAAATCTCCCCAGTTAATCTTTTTTTTTTTTGTAAGCTGTAAAGGAAAATTCAGGCCCTGAATAGGGATCGCTACCACGGAAATTGGTCTTTCTCTGGTGAGCAAGCAATTGGAAATAGTATGCAAATGTAACCTTCAAACAAGTCAAAATGAGAGACAGAAAGGAACTGGATAGCATCTGTTGGTAATAACTCGCACAACCTCTTTCTTCTGTCTAAATAAAATGGGAACTTTAATGCTTACCATGTTCAGAGTTTAATCAGCAAAATAACTTTTGAACTCTATACACCTGACTGCACCTTCTGCATTAAGGTGTGACATTGTGTTTCTTTCTTTTTTTTCCCCTCCTCTGTGCAAGTTTCTGGCCTCGGCTATAATTGTCTTCTATTTAGAAAGCTCTTTCTGGCTTCTTTGGACCAGACAGAAAAGGGAAGACTATTTGATTCTCAGCTTGAAAACCTCATCCGTTGAGAGTTAGAGTGATTTAGCAGTTCAGATGCTGGACTAGCAACACAAAGCTTCAAGGCCATCCTTCCTGTCAAAAGTTTACTCTTTCTCAACCCAACATACCATTCAAGAATTTTGTTGCAGAAACAAACAGAGGGAAGGATCAGAATAATAGAATATCAGAGTTGGAAGGGGTTTTGGAGGTCTTCTAGTCCAACCTCCTGCTGAGGCAGGAAACCTTATACCATTTGAGTCAAATGGTTGTCCAAAATCTTCTTAAAAATGTCCAGTGTTGGAGCATTCACAACTTCTGGAGGCAAGTTGTTCCACTGATTGTTGCATACATATCAGTGTTTCTTAACCTTGGCAACTTTAAGATATGTGGACTTCAACTCCCAGAATTCCCCAGCCCGGATGGCTGGCTGGGGAATTCTGGGAGTTGACGGCTACATGTCTTAAAGTTGCCAAGGCTGAGAAACACTGGTATATATCATATTTTGTCCTTCCAGTAATGTGAGTGTGGGAAGAAATACCTATCTGGTTCAGTTCCAAGCCAGGAGGAAGGCACTGGAAATAAAATGGAGGCTGGAGGCTGATTGTAAAGAGGGTCCATTTGGCAAAAAATCCAAATGTGGTTAGAGGAGATGACTGGACAGAAAATAGATTATAAACTGGAACTATTTTTACTTGACATTATGACAGAAAGATATAGCAAAGAAGAGATTTACCTAATAATACACATTATCATGGCAGCAAGAATGACCTTTGCCCAAAAATGGAAAGATAGAGAAATTCCCAATGAAGATGAGGTGATAAAGAAGATATTGACATGTACAGAAATGGATAGACTGACTCTGGAATTATAAAAAATAAGGAAGAGACAGAATACTACAAAATATGGAGCAAATGTTGTGGGAAAAGAAAGGAAGGAGAATAAAAAGTAGGAACTGTAGAATGTGTAATTACAGATAAAGTGAATTGTACAAATGTATAAATATATAAATGTATATATATAAAATGTATATAAATATGTATTATAGCATGAATGACAAAAAAGAACATCAGGAAGATCACACCGTGTCCAATATTTTAACAATGTAATCAATAAAATATTATTCTTTTGAAAAAGGAAAGAGGGCCCATTTATTGATGAAGCAGAATCACCAAACACATGTGATTCTGGGCAGCTGACCACATGGAGTTGAGAGTGGGTGGCTTTTATACCTTCTCTTGGGCTTTGTATTTGAACTTCCTGTTCCTGTGCAAGAACATGTATTCTATTGACTGTTGTCAGATTCCTATGGGGTTATGTTGAGGTTATAGCTGGCTCTATAGGCAAAACAGGAAATGCAAATCCTAGGTGCTTGTCTGAGCTAGTTTGGTTGAAGGTTGGACTGTTCTGGGGTGATGTAATGAAGGGGCTTGTGCTCTGAAAGGGTGTTAGCTAATTCATATGATGGTTAACAGTTTTGTCCTGGTTTGGATCTTGAGTGAGAGCTAATCCTACCATTCTGCCTTTGTTCAGACTTTGCTGCAGGGAGTTTCAAAATATCCTGTCTTGAATGGATTACCAAATCTGCAATTCTAAAAGGTGCCTCCTCAATTTCTGCTTCGGGGTAGGGACTGTGGTGAGATTCAACCGGTGTTACTACCGGTTCGGTGACTCCATTTTGTGTGTGCATGTGTGCTTTGCGTGCACATGTGCCAGATGCGTGCTGTGCGCACGTGTAAGAAAACCTTTAGCTGTGCTGTCCAGACAGTTGAAAAGTGCTGCACGTAGGTGTGCAGCATTCAAAAAGCCTCTTTTCCCCTGCTTTTTCAACCTCAGCTGTGCCGCGCAAAGCAGCTGAGGTTGAAAAAGCAGGAAATAAAGGACAGGTAAGAGCCCGGGTGGGTGGATGGGCCAAACAGCAGCAAACACAGAACCGGTTTGGTAACTGCTGCTCTTCAGAGCTACCAGTTTTATAGAACCGGGCAGAACCGGTAGCATCCCACAGCTGGGTAGGGAGATTGGAGCTGCTTCCTGCTTCTTAAAAAGAAACACCATTTCTCCATCTCTCATTTAGGGAAATGTAATATTCTGCCTTTTTAATATTTCTCAAAATATTTCATTCTTCTAGGGGGCCAGGATGACTTTCTACATGGGATATACATTCAAGAAACAATTAAATGCATCTCAGCAAACGCCTTGGGCATGTTTTGTTTATAGGCCATTTCAATTTTAAAAAAGGAAATTTCAGAGGAGTTTTTGCAGATGAATATTGGTCCTTTCCAGGGCCCATTTCTTAATTAAAAGGAAAAATTCCTTGGTAGCTTGCTTTACATTAAGTATCTACATCTGCAAAAGAAACAGAAAATCCTCTTTGTTATTGCATGGCATACCCCTGGAGAAAATTAATTCAGTGTGATTAACATCCTTACAGTCATCTCCAAAAAGATGCAATCTCGAAGTGTCACTTACTGTGAAGTGTTACTGGAAGCTGCATCCTTATTCACAACTTCTGATGGTCCTGAAAAGAACAATGAAGATAATCACTTGTTCCCGAGCTGGAAAAAACATCTCAAAACTCGAGATGGCATCCTTGCAATCAGTATTAGTTCAAGAGAATTCCAAGTGACACCTCCTTACCTTGGCTGTGCAAAATGGCATTGAGAAATCAAATGTGTTAAAGGGATCCTGGACAGAAATATCAAAGCATTGAAAGGACAAGCCACATCTGTGACAGGAGCAGTGTTGCAAAATAAAATGAGATGGTAGCATCCCCAAGGAGTGGTGGTGTAGCTGTGAATACTAGACTCATCAAGTTGGAAGAAGCCAAAGAGGTTATTGAGTTCAATACCCTGTTCAGTGCAGAATCTGCTAGAGTACCTCTGTCAGAAGACCATCCAACCTGCCTTTGAAAAGTTCCAGAAAAGGAAAACTCATTACTTGGTGTGGTCTACTGATTTGTTTTTTGTTTGTTTGGTTGTTTTTGGTAGGTAATTTGCAGGAAAGCTAAGTTTGTGTAGGTCACAAAACGTACAGGGTTCTCTGTCCAGTTGTGTCTGATTCTAGGGCATGGTGCTCATCTCCATTTCTTGGCCAAGGGAGCATTGTCCAAAGACATTTTCCATGCTCATGTGGCCACCAAGGGTCACAGAATATTGTTACCTTCTGGTGGTATCTATTAATCCATTTGCATTTACATGATTTTGAACTGTTAGGTGGGCAAGAGCTGGGGCAGGGAATGGGAATTTACCCAAATGTGCAGCACCTGGGTTTCAAACCTAGACTGCTAACTTTCCAGCTGACAAGTTCAGCTAACTACTGAGCCAACACACCCCTCTTAAAATTTGCACAATTTTATATAAAATTTGCATAAGTTTATGTAAACAGTAGCAAAACTGTTAAGTTTGCATGAAGAGACAGACGCGGAGTGCTTCAAGCTCTTTGTTTATTAGTGACTACAGCTCAGAACGAACCCACTTTGGCTGGGCTGAAGCTGCTACTTATAGCCAGCAGCCGCAGTTGCCAGCCAATCAGAGTGCAGGGTTTTCCCGCACTTTTTAAACCAATCATTTCTTACATTTTACAAGAACAGTTCAAACTAAACCAATGACTTTAAACCTGCATACATAACACCCCTCCCACTAGGTTCAGTCCATACTCAAACCCCAGCCTATCTAATGTATTCTTTTAAATAGGTGGGGCTCTTACGTGTATGTTGAGACCTACGTGGTTCAGATGTTTTAAGGTTCTCACCTTGTGAGGAGGAAATGTGTCTGCTGACATTTCCTTACTAGGACTTGTAGTAATGGTAGAACCTGTTTGGTTACTACAACCTGGTCTCTCCTCCCAATCCATCTCCAACCCAATGTCAGCATCTAAATCAGGTAATGATGTGCAATCTTCCATTTGTGAAAATGGTTGTTGGTATTGTGGCAGGTTTTGGGATGGTTCCTGTCGTGTTAGCTCGTTACACATGGGGTTGATTCTTGCTTGTTCATTACACTCATGATCCTCCCCTTCCCTCCTAGAAGAGGCAGTAGGTATGGGAACCAGAGAGGAGCAAAAGCGATGCTCCTGAGGCAATCTGGATCTTAACTGATCAATGTGCCTACTCCAGAGGACACCATCCTCCATTTGTACCCTGTAAGACCTGGGGCCTGTGATTTGGGTTATCTCAGCAGGAATCCATAATGGTTCACCCATAAGGTTCTTAGCATAAACAGAATCACCCACGGTGAATGTGCAAATTTTGCTAGTGGAATCTAGTGGTGCATTGGGTGCGTAAGTGGGATGAAGGCGATCAAGGGAGACCTGAGTTTCCTACCCATCAACAATTCAGCTGGGGACAAATTAGTTGAGGGGTTGGGAGTGATATGCTGAACACTGAGAAGTTTTTCAACTCTCTCAGTGATATCCCCTGGACCCAATTGCTGAAGTTTTTCCTTGGTAAATTGTACCATACGTTCAGCCCGGCCGTTAGCGAAGGATGCCCAGGGGCTGTCAGGGCATGTCTGATACCCTGTTGTGCTAGATATGATTCAAAAAGGTTGGATGTAAATTGAGGGCCATTGTCAGAAATAAGCACATCAGGTAACCCATGAGTTACAAAAAGCTTTTTAAGCTGTTTGATGACAGCTTCAGTTGTGGTGGATGCCATAGGGATAACCTCTAGCCATTTGGAATATGCATCAACTATAATAAGGAAAATGTGCCCCCTGGTAGGGCCAGCAAAATCAATGTGAATCCTGGACCATGGCCCCCTAGGACATTCCCATTCCTGTTTGGGGGCAAGAGGTGTGGCAGGCCTGACTACCTGACAGTTGGGACAAGATGCAACCCAGTTTTCAACCATTTTGTCAATACCTGGCCACCATACATAACTCCTGGCCAATCCCTTCATTCTGACAATACCTGGATGACCCTCATGTAACATTTCCAAAACCTCTTTTTGCAGTTTTGCAGGAATAACCACCCTGTTACCCCACAGAATACATCCTCTTAATACAGATAATTCAGTTTGCCTGGATTTAAAAGGTTGGGCAAGTTGAGGTAGATCTTGAAGAGGCCAACCTTTCTTAATCCAGCCTATAACAGGAGCCAATAAAGTGTCTTTGGCAGTCTCTCTGGCAATTTCAGCAGCGTGTACTGGAAGCTTGGCAACAGTTTCTAGGAAAAAGGTGTAAGTCTCAGGAGCAAAGTCCTCAGTGTGAGAAGGAAGTGGGCAGCGACTCAAAGCATCTGCATGCCCAATGTCTTTGCCAGGCCTGTGGATGAGTTTGTATGAATAAGCAGCAAGAAATTCAGTCCACCTCAGCATTCTTGGTGACAGGATAGTGGGGAGGTTTGTCTCCTGCCACAATGCCTAAAGAGGTTTGTGATCTGTGACAATGGTAAATGTTCTCCCATACAAATACTCATGGAATTTCTTGACAGCTGCAACAATTGCCAAGGCTTCCTTGTCCAATTGGCTGTAATTCCTCTCTGCTTTGGTCAAAAGCGAGTAAAATGCAATAGGAGCTTCCTCCCGCTGGGAAGCCTGTGGCTCAAACCCCCACTCCAAAAGGGGATGCATCACAAGTCAGTACAACAGGCAAATTCTCAGAGAACTGTATCAGTACAGCATCAGAAGTGATTAGTCTTTTAATATTGTTAAATGCAGATTGTTCTTTTCTGCCCCAGACCCACCAGACTTTTTGTCTAATAATCTGTGCAATGGTTCTGCAATGGTTGCCTTCTGAGGTAGGAACATGTGATAAAAGTTAATGAGTCCAAGGAAGGCTTGCAAATCTGTTTTACATTTTGGTCTAGGGGCTTCTTTGATTGCCTGAACCTTGGCATCTGTGGGGTGGATACCATGCTTGTCAATCATATACCCCAACTCAACCTTGTCAGTTCTAAGAGTGCATTTTTCTTCCTTGACCTTTAACCCTGCTTTTTTGAATCTGGTAAGGACTTCTATGAGTCTCTCTTGTAACTGAGTGTCATTTTCAGCAGAGATTAACACATCATCAAAGTAAGGTACTACCCCTGGCAGTCCTTGGAGCATCCTTTCCATAAGGCTTTGGAAGATGCCTGGTGCCACACTTACTCCAAACTGTAACCTTTTACATTTGAAAGCACCTCTATGAGTCACAATGGTTTGGGCTTCTGCAGTGGCATCATCAACTGTTAATTGTTGATATGCCTGGGCCAGATCCAATTTGGCAAACACTGTGAATGTAGTAAATGATGCACCACTGGAACTGGATACGTGCTGTGTTGAAGCGCATGGTTCAATGTCCCCTTATAGTCTCCACAGATTCTTACTGACCCATCAGTCTTGACTGGTGTGACTATGGTGTCTCCCACCTGGAGTGGTCAGTGGGCTCTAAACCTCCTTGAGCTATTAGTTTATCTAATTGTGCATCAATTTTTTCCTTTAAGGCAAATGGGACCCTTCTGGGCTTTAAGCGAATTGGTGGCACCTTGGGATCTAGATTGAAAGTGATAGGGGTCCCCATATACTTGCCCAGTACTTCGCTGAAGACCTTTGGAAACTCAGACTTCAAGGCCTCCTCCCATTCAGTGTTGCTCACGTGATTGATGCCAGTCACCTTGATGCCTAGTGGATTGAACCACTCAAGTCCCAGCAAGCTTGGGCGATCCTTGTCCATGATGGTCAGGGGCAAGCGTTTGGTGTGGCCTTTGAACTTCACGTTGAATTCTCTTGTTCCAACTACTGGAATCTTCTTCCCTTGGTAGTCTTTAAGAGTCAGTGCTTGCTTCTTGAAATGCTTCTTCTGAATGTTTGGGAGTAGTCTGTGAATAGTGTCCCATGACACCATAGATAAATATGAGCCTGAGTCCACTTCCATTTGGCAAGGCCTTCCTTCAATTAGTACCTTGACATGCACTTTTCTGTTATTGATAGAAGAAGAATGACCAATAGTTACTGTCTGATGAGTTTCATTCTTCCCCTTTGCTTCTGTGCTGTGCCCCATTTTCTCACTGAGGTTGTTGGGCTTGAATTCTTTGTCAGGAAACTTCCTTCTGTTGGGTGGAGTTCTGGATGATTTGCAGACTCTTGCTAGGTGTCCTCTTTTTTCACAATGGAGGCAGATGGTATCTAGGAACTTGCATTCAGTGTGTGGGTGGCTTCTCCCACAACCTCTGCAGTAGAAATCTTGCCTCTTTCTTCCCAGGTCTTTCTTTTTCCGCTCCATTCTGAGTCTATAAATTCCTTCCTCCACCTCACTACAGTCTGACTCAGAATCTATTTGCTCACAATGAGTTGTTTAAGACATTTCCACATCAGGATGGCTTGTGACCTTGTTAATTTTCTTCATGGCTGCTGCTGAGGACTTGGTAGCTTCTGCTGAAGAGGCCTCTTCTATTGCTTCCTTCAGCGTGATCTTAGGTCTTAGTAATAACTTGCTCTGAAGCACCTTGTCTTTAAGGCCCAGAACAAATTGATAGCATATGGCCTCTTCTAAATTGTTAAATTCACATGCACCCCCAATGTCTTTTAAACTTGCCACAAAGTCGCTTACGTTTTCGCTTTCCCCTTGATCCCGATGGTAAAACTCGTGTCTCTTAATGAGGCATGATACTTGTGGGGAGTAATGGGCTCTTAACAACTTTTCTAAGTCAGGCCATTCCATTACCTTCACGTCTGCAGCTCCCGCCAATGCCTTCACCATCTTGAAAACTGCCGGACCGCAGTGCGTGAGGAAGACCTCCCTCTTCTGCTTCTCGGAAATGTCGGCAAGATCGTTTCCTTCCAGATACATTTGGAAATGATCTGCATACATCTCCCAGTCTTCTGCCATCGGATCGAACGTGGCTGGGGGGATGTTCAGCGCAGCCATCTCGCTCTCCTTCTGTTCCGTGTTGCCTTCTTCTTCAGGGAGATCCCACCTTCATTGCCAGTGTTAAGTTTGCATGAAGAGACAGACGCGGAGTGCTTCAAGCTCTTTGTTTATTAGTGACTACAGCTCAGAACGAACCCACTTTGGCTTGGCTGCGGCTGCTACTTATAGCCAGCAGCCGCAGTTGCCAGCCAATCAGAGTGCAGGGTTTTCCAGCACTTTTTACAAGAACAGTTCAAACTAAACCAATAACTTTAAACCTGCATACATAACAAAAACAACTATTTTATCAGCAAAGAGTCTTTCACCTGGCAAGGCTTTTGTCAGGGTTTGGCTCTTGTCCTTGTCTTGAAATTGGGAGATGTTAATTGACCCAAGGTCACTCAACTGGCTTTGTGTGAAAAGGAAGACTAGAACTCACAATCTCCTAGCTTCTAGCCCGATGCCTTAACCTTTACACCATTGTAGCTCTCAGTGTTAATTTTAGCCTTTGAAATTGAAATTTAACCAAGTTTACCACTTCTAGAATTTAATTTTTGTTAAAGGTTTATTGTGATTTTCAGCCTGAAGGGAAAAAAATGACATCAAACCATAAGGCAACAATAGTATGCAACGCTTCTCCTATATGGTATAAGACAGGTGCATTGGTTACTTGAATATTTGGGTATTCCTAAAATTCTAATAAATATGGAAAGTGTTCAGGTAGAAATATCAAGTTCAGTTTACAAAATCAGAAGAACCCCTAGTTGACAGTGAAGAATTATTATTCTCTGTATTTTTTTGTTGCTATCTGGAAGTCCTCCTATGTTTTGTAGCCCAGCTCTGATAGCCCTAAGATTGGCGAAATCTGTATTATCCAGTAAAAATCTTGCTCTTGTTCACAAAGAAAGCAATGCAACACATTAGGTAGAAGGTCTGTCTCTTTAGACATTCCAAGGATTTTGTCTCTTTCCTTTGTGGGGAAAGATGAATTACAGAATGGCCTAATTTGGGAAGTAATCTGAGTTTATGCAAGGTGAAACTTGTTGAACTGGTTTGGCTTATGGAAAGCAGTCATGGATTAAAGAAAAATTTACCGAGGCTTAGTGACCTAAGCTGACAGGTAATTCACAGTGAACTACACAAAGCAATACATACAAACAGAGAGATGCAAGCATCAACTGGAGGTTATTTATTTAAAGAGTAATTAAGAAGCATCCATCAGTACAACAGTTACACAAAGAAGATCTCAGTCCAAATTGACCCAAAGCAGTTGTTGTTCTTACTACTTTAAGCAATGTCAATGGCAGAAATCTGGGTGATGAGACAAAGAAATCTAAAACAAGAGAAATCCAAAATCATGAGAGAGCAATTACAATAATATTCAATAAACGATATAAATAGTTTCCTTCTTTTAGAAGTAATAAAGAAGTAAGGATCATTTAACCACCTCAAAGTTTGAGGAATGAAGTCTTTAATGTCTTAAGAAAAGTCAACAAGGGCCAGATCTAGATCCAAGGGTGGGAGGTGTGGAGTTGTTGGTCCACATCTTTTAAGTCTCAACTGGGAAGAACTTCCACAATATTTCAATGTATAATAGCAATAGTCACAGCACTTAAGACTTATATACCACTTCACAGTGCTTTACAGCCCTCTTTAAGTGGTTTACAGAGTCAGTTTATTGCCCCCTAACAATCTGGGTCCTCATTTTACCAACCTCAGAAGGATGGAATGCTGAGTCAACTTTGAACCACTGAGAATTGAACTGCTGGCAGTCAGCAGAATTAGCCTGCAATACTGTATTCTAACCACTGCAGCACAAAGACTCGTTTTAATATACCATTTCACCTACTAGTTCAGAAACAATGTCAGCTACTGTCTCTCTGGGATTTTTGAAACCTTTGGTGCAATACCTGTGTAATATTGGAATTTGGGTTGATGATGATTTCACTTTCTTCTTCTGGAATACTTCTCATCAACCTTCGACTGCCAGTTGACTTGCTCCTTCAGGACATTTTGCTTCTTCTCTCTGACAAAAATGTACCCTCCCTCTGAAATATTTACTGCTGTGATTCTTCACCCCCTAGCGTACTCAATAAGAAGACACTATGCAGTTCATTGCAGTTGACCTGGGGTTCCACAAGGAAGCATCTCAACTCAAAACTTTCATACTAACTTCTTTAAATCTCAAAGGAATTTGCCCTAAAATTATTATCAGATAGACTTGAAAAGAAGATGACCTGAATTTAATAGGATCATCCCTTTAGGGATATTAGATAGGAAAAATAAATAAATCATATCTGCTTCAGTTACTGTATTCACAAAAAATTTAAGACAATCTTTCCATTTTGAAGGTAAATTGTTTGATGTTTTTTAAAGGTAAATATAGTATCACAGCTAGAGGTGAATAAACCTGCCAGTTTGGATTTTGTTCAGCTGCTTATTTTCCCAGACCTGAATTCATTTCAGCCCCTTTCTACAACGGTTTTTGTGAATTTCATTTTGCATTAGAAAATCCAGAGAAGTACAGATCACAGAATGGAAATATGGGCTGGTTTACATATAGGTTTTTAGGAGGATCAAGTTCATAGAGCAAAAAAGCAGTTTGAAATAATTTCTCATCCATCCCAGTTACACTTTCAGTTAAGGTACAAATGGGGTGAGTATGGCTTCTACAAATAGTACCCAGTACCACTCAAATTTTAAATAGGGAAATTGAAAAGAAACTTCTATGAAATTTCTTCAGGAAGAGATAATAGCAATAGCACTCAGACTTATGTACCACTCAGTAGTGCTTTACAGCACTCTATGAGCAGTTTACGACATCAACCTATTACATCCAAGAATCTAACCTTTTATTTTACCAACCTTGGAAGGCTGAGTCAACCTTGAGCTGTCAGGATCGAACTCCTGGTAACGGGCAGAGATAGTCTGCAATACTGCATTCTAACCACTGTGCCACCACAGCTCTTCACTTCTCTTAATTTAAATTTCCTCAATACTTTTTAGAATATGGGGTCACAATTAGCAATTGTGATTAGTTTGTCCTCTCCTACAGCATTTATCCTTTATCACAGCCTGTTCCCCATACCACTTTAGACTTTATGTGGTTTTCATAGAATGTGGGAAAAATAACTAAAATCTTTTGGGGGACTGAGAGGGGTTCCCCCCTTGGAAAGTTGCCCACTTTTTGAAGTAGCACCAGGTGAGATTCCAGAGCAGGAGTATGAAGTAGCTATGATCATCCAAAAAAAATGGTTGGCATTCTGAGATGCTGCTCCACAGATAATTAGGTAATTAAATACAATATCCTGTCTATTATTCTAGGGATTCTAGGGATTAGTTGGACTGTTCCCATCATTAGAGCTGTGATGGTGCAGTGGTTAGAAGGCAGTACTGCCAGCTACTTCTGCTGACTGCTGTCTGTCTGCAATTTTGCAGTTCAAATCTCACCAGGCTTAAGGTTGACTCAGCTTTCCATCCTTCCGAGGTTGATAAAATGAGGACCCAGATTGTTGGGGGCAATATGTTGATTCTGTAAATTGCTTAGAGAGTGCTGTAAAGCACTGTGAAGTGGTATATACGTCTAGATGTTATTTACCCCCTTATTGCATAGCAAGCTGCCTCCCACAGCTCCCAAATCCCATAGTTAGATTGTGGGCAGAGTTCTCCTGGCTTATGTTTGAGGATTTCAATCAGCCTTCTCTGAAGTTGGTGTCTGAGGCAATTCAGAAATTCATGATGAACGAGACAGCCATGAACCTCACCCAGGCCATTGAAGGCCCAAAGCATGACAGTGATAACATGTTACAACTTTTTGTTTTCTTATTTATTTGATTTTTTCTGCTTTGGTGGTGGCAATGTGATCTGTAGTTGGAGTGAGAAATTTTGATTATGGACTTAAAACATGCAGGCATACTTCTTCCAGGGTGACTCTACTTATATCTACATGGTGGCAAAATTAACCCAGAGTACCAAATTTTAATTATTCAAAACAAGCCTCTCTAGATATTTTGTGCTATGCCTGACAAATATTATTGTACACTGGAGAGTCACTACATTAGAAAAGCACTAAAATTATGTATATCAATTAACAATATTATTATACTTAAAGTCTTGATAAATTATTGAGGAAATCCTTTTCCTCTTCTGGAGAAATGTAAATGGAAAAAGACAATAGACCTATTCTTTTTCACTGGCAATGATTACATTAAAGGTTCTCTTTACGGTAAGCCTATCTTTACAGTAATGGCAACCCACTTCTCTTCTTTCTACCTGTTGGTTTGTCTATCATTTTACAGGTCTCATTAGAGCATCTAAACATTGCTAGGGAACCTCAAAAAACCCAAATGAAACCTTGTGTTTTGTGGTAGATATTTGTTTGTTCTTAGACGTTCTTCAAATAAGGCATGTGGAACCCAACTGGGAGATAGAAGCATATTTCTCCATCTAGTATCCTTCAGAATGAATGCTTGAAGAGGTCCTAGTTCATGGCTTCATCAATTGAACTGACTAATGTTGGGAACATTCATTTCTTTGTGCCCTGGTAGAATGTCCCATTCTTTGTGCCCTGGTAGAATGTCCCATTCTTAGATGTCTATGGAGATTCTCAGTCATCCAGGTCATGGCTGTCCCAAAAGTGCTTTTTCCAAAGGCAACTGGACTTCTTCAGAAGTGAAGAAGCTTCTTGAATGAGAAGGGAAATATCCTTAAGAAAAACAAAGTCCAGTTTTCTTTTGAAAAAACACCTTTGGGACTCCCATTCTTAGAGCTGATATCATTTTACTAAAAAAAATAATAACTTAGGATAATGGGACATGCAACGCTTATCACCCCATTGTAGAGTTTGAAGAATCCAGAGAGATCATCTACTTCAACATTCTGCTCAATGCAGAATCTGGTAAAATATGTTGGATAGATGGCTATCAGCCTCAGTATGAAAGTCTGCAGTGAAGATCTCCAGTAGACTTTATAAAACAGTTCATCCCACTGAATGTCAACTCCTATCATCAGGCTGTTCTTCCTAATATTCATCTGAATATAGGTTCAAAATCTGGTTCTAGTCCTGACCTCTGAGAACAATTCTTCTTCTTCTAACATCCCAAATAAATATCAGAAGACTGCAATCATAGCTCCCCTAGAGTCTGTTCTTATGTAGATCAAATGCACAAGTTGCTTTAATCATTCCTCACAGGTCTTGATTTCCTGGCGCCTCACCAGTTTGATAGCAGTCCTCTCAATTGCTCCATTCTGTTGGTGATTTTTATAAAGCTGCTGCTTTGCATGATGACCAAGTCGGATGCAATTTCCAATCCTTCAAAGTTCTTCGGCTGAAAAAGACAAAGAGCCGGGAAGCCAAATCAAGGAAAAATTCAACTGAATCCGGGAAGTGAAGAAGGTTCTATGACTTTTCTGGAACTTTATTTGGGTTGATTAGGTTTGGAACAGAAGATGTATCTTTTCTGACATCTGGGGACATTTGTGATTAATTAAGCTGTTTTTTTTTTTTTAATTGGTTTAATGGCAGCCCAACACCATAAGATTCTGGGTGGCTTAGAATATTGGAAAATAACAAAATGATAAAAAGCAGAAATTATGCATATTCGTGGGGGGCGGGAAATCATCAGCTAGAATTCTACAGTGTCTGAGCACCAAGCATAACCCAAGGATTGGGAGACTCTCGACTCTAACAGAAATCATGCATAGGGTAAGTAACAAATGGCGCTCTTTTTTAAAAAGTCATCCAATATGGGGACAAGCACCACAACTTATGGGAGGAAATTTCACAAATTCACTTTGTTTTACAGGAAAGACTAGATGTCCATTGGAAACCTGGGCTGCTTTAGCTTTGAAGAAGAACTAAAATGTCTTCTTGTCCACTTCTCTGGTTTGTGCTTTGTAAGTCCCAGGAATAAACCCACAAATATTGTGTTCCACTATTGAATTATTGAGAGCCAGTTTGGTGCAGTGCTGCAAGCTTCAGGCTAGAAGCCAGGAGACTGTGAGTTTGTTTGTTTGTTTGTTTGTTTATTTATTTATTTATTTATTTATTCGACTTATATGCTGCCCCCTCTCCCGAAGGACTCGGCGTGGCTCACAGCTAAAATACAATACTAACAATAAATTACCTAAAACTATATTAAACAATGAAGCCGAATTAACATTAAAACCCCAAAATTAAAATGAACAAACCCCAAAGAGTCAGCACAGCCCAAATTGTAAAAACAGCCAGGTTTTTAACTCATGGCAGAAGGTGCGGAGATCGGGAGCCAGCCGGAGCTCCAGCGGAAGAAGATTGCATAAAGTGGGGGCTGCCACAGAGTAGGCCCTCCCCCGGGTCCCCACCAGGTGACATTGAGTCACGGATGGCACCCTGAGGAGACCCCGTCTGTGCGCCCGTACCGGGTGGTTGGTACTTGATGCAGGGAGGAGTCATTCTCGTAAATATCCTGGACCCATGCCATGCAGGACTTTGAATGTTAACACCAAAACCTTGAATCTCACCCGGAGGGCAACTGGAAGCCAATGCAGGGCAGCAGGAGGGGTGTGATATGGGAGTATCGGGGGGCTACCATCACTACCCCGCGACGCATTCTGCACCAGCTGAAGCCTCCGAGTGGTATGCAAGGGCAGTCCCAAATAGAGAGCATTACAGTAGTCCAGTCGGGAGACAACGAGCGCCTGAGTGATCATGCGCAGGGCATCCCGGTCCAGATATGGGCGCAACTGGCAAACCATCCAGACCTGGGCAAAGGCCCCCCTGGCCACGGCTCCCACCTGCTCCTCCAACTTGAGCCATGAATCCAGGAGGACCCCCAGATTCCATGCCCTGTCCACGGGGGGGTAACACCTCCTCCCCCATGACCAAAGATGGAACCTCTGAACTGGACCGGGATGTCGGTATGCACAACCACTCAGTCGAAGCATGTTCCTGTCCATCCAGATCCGCACCGCTTCCAAACAATGGGACATCATGGAGAGAGCATCACTGATGTGGTCCGGGGTGGAGATGTATAACTGCGTATCATCAGCATACTGATGATAACTCACCCCGAAACCATGGATGATCTCACCCAGCGGCTTCATATAAATGTTGAACAGGAGAGGTGAGAGGACCGACCCCTGAGGTACCCCACAAGTGAGAGACCTCGGAGTCGACCTCTGCCCTCCTGCCAACACTGTTTGCGAACATCCTGAGAGGTAGGAGGAGAACCACTGTAAGACAGTGCCTCCCACTCCTAACCCCCCGAGACGCCGCAACAGGATACCATGGTCGATGGTATCGAAAGCCGCTGAGAGGTCTAACAGGACCAGGACAGAGGAAAAGCCCCTGTCCCGAGCCCTAGAGAGATCATCAATCAGCATGACCAATGCTGTCTCCGTCCTGTACCTGGGTCGGAAGCCCAATTGGTACGGATCCAGGTAGTCCGCTTCCTCCAGGAAAAGTGGCAATTGCTGAGCCACCACACTCTCAACAACCTTCGCTAAAAAGTGAAGGTTGGAGACTGGACGAAAGTTGTTCAACACGGCTGGGTCCAAGGCAGGCTTCTTCAGAAGGGGCCTCACCACCACCTCTTTCAAGGTGGCAGGGAACAGCCCCTCCCTTAATGAAGCATTGACAACTGCCTGGAGCCAGCCGCACGTGACCTCCCTGGAGGCATAAACCAACCAGGAAGGGCACGGGTCCAATAAACATGTGGTGGAACTCAGCTGCCGCATGATCCTGTCCACTTCATCCTCAGCAACAGGATCGAACTCAGTCCAGATTACATTAGCCAGGCTGCTCGCCTCCCCTTCCTCAGACCACTGCACGTCCGAGCGCAACCCTTCCCGGATCCGAGCAATTTTATCCTGCAGATAAAGACCAAATTCCTCAGCTCTGCCCCGCAGGGGGTCCACCACCTCCCCCAACTGTAAGAGGGAACGGGCAACCCCAAACAGGGCGGCTGGGCGCTTATCTGTGGATGTTATGAGAGTGGAGAAGTAAGATCTCCTCGCTGTCCCCACAGCTACCAGGTAAGTCCTAATATGGTCTCTCAACTGGGCTCGGCTGGATCTGGAGCGGGTCGCCCTCCACCTACCCTCTAGTCCCCTTCTACGACGCTTCATCTCCCGGAGCTCCTCAGTATACCAGGGAGCTGACCGGGATCTGCATCGAGTAAGGGGACGCATGGGGACAACCCTGTCAAGAGCCCCCACGGCTGACTGTTGCCAGGTAGCCGCAAGGACCTTGGCAGGGCTGTGGGTGAGGAATGCAGGAAAAAAACCCAGTTCTGCCTGGAACCTCTCAGGGTCCATCAGGCGCCTGGGGCGGAACCATCTAAGTGTCTCCTCATCCCAGCGGTATGGGGCGGTTTGATGGAAGACCAGCCATAGGAGATAGTGGTCTGACCATGGAACAGGGTGGGTTTCTATAACACCATCCCCCAGGCCACTACGCCACCGCTCCGAGACAAAAACCAGGTTGAGCATATTGCCCCCCTCGTGAGTCGGGCCATCTATTAACTGGGTCGGACCCATGGACTCCATGGAAGCCATAAATTCCTGGGCCAACCCTGACGCTGCCCCCAAGGGGGGCAGGTTGAAGTCACCCAGAACTATAAGCTCTGGGAATTCCACAGCCACCCCTGAGACAGCATCGAGCAGCCCAGGCAGGGCAGCTGATACACAGCTGGGGGACAGGTATGTAAGCAGCATGCCCATCCAACCACTAGGCCCGAACCTCACGAGGAGGGACTCACACCCGCCTATCTCTGGAGCAGGGACCTCCCTTGCAAGCAGGGTCTCCCGAATAACAACAGCCACCCCTCCACCCCTTCCCTGGGGTCGAGACCGGTGCATAACCCAAAAACCTGGGGGGCAAATATCGACCAGAGGGACTCCACCCTCCGGCCCCAGCCAGGTCTCGGTGATGCAGGCCAGGTCCGCGGCCTCCTCCTCAATAACCTCCCGGAGGAGAGGTGCCTTATTTGCCACAGACCTGGCATTAAAATACACCAGCCAGAGCCCCGGGGCCCTAGATCCCCAAACCCCCAGAGATTGAGAAGAGGCCAAGGGGTCGGAGCGCGCCACAGCTCGGATACAGCGGGGACGCTCTCCCCTAACATGATACAGCCCCCCTCCTCGTTGGCTCCTACCCATTCCAACCACCCTGGGAATCAAAGCCCCCACTATTCCACCCGGGGTCCCACAGTTCAAGTCCTACCTTGGGCCTGTCACTTTTTCTCATCCCCAGGAAGGAAGCAATGGCAAGCTACTTCTGAAAATTTTACCAAGAAAACTTCAGAGGCTTGTCTAGATCAGTGATTGCCAATCAGTGGGCCGGGGACCACTGGTGGTCCACAAGAAAATTTTGATGGTCCACAGAGAAATGCCACCCCCAAAGAACCCCCCAAAGCAATTATTCCAGGCTGCGTGGGAACATAAGGCTGTGCTGCCCACATGGCCCATGGGAACACAAGGCTTGCATTGCTTGCAACACCACACAACACAAGGTAGTGAGGGGAGGGGGGAAAAGGCAAAGAGGGGGAACTTGCCCCACTCACCCCACATGCCTGGCCTGGCCACTGGGCTGCTTCTTTCTGCTTCTTTCTTCTTCTGCTTTTGTCTGCACACAAGGAAAGCAGCAAAAGTCTCTTTCTCTCCCCCAAACTCTGCCAGAAATGAGTCTTTGGGACCCTGCAAGGCATCCTGCTCCAAGAGGCTGCACTGGTGTGACAAGTCTCACAAAGTCTCATTTCTGGCGGAGTTTGGGGGAGAGAAAGAAAGACTGCTGCTCCTTTCCTTGCATGAAACAAAAAGTCTCTCTCTCTCTCTCTCTCTCTCTCCCCCGCTGAGAACGGAGCTGGAGATGGTATCCTGAGATCCCAAATAAAGAATGATTGATTGGTAGGAAAACAGGGTGGGGAATTTTCCTGCACACTTTTTTGGGGATTTTCCCAGGTTCTCTGGTCCACAGGATTTAAAATTATGAGTTTGGTGCTCCCTGAGGTCCAAAAGGTTGGTGACCCCTGATCTAGATGGTCTCCAGGAGTCAACACTGACTCAAAGGCATGCACACACACAAACAAGACACACACACACAGATAAATGCACACACAAACACTTGTGCTATAAGCCTTTATCACAAACACTATGTGTTATGCATTAAAACCTTTCAATTCAAAGACCTAAGTTCTAGTAATCTCTTCCTTTCAAAAGTGGAGTTAACTAAAGAAATTAAAACAATAAGTCTGGATGTTGTGGTCTTTTAACATCATCCTCAAGTTGTGGAAAGCAGATTTGTTTTCCATTAATTCTTTAATTAAATGTCAGCTTCTGCAGTTCCAGTTTCTCTCTGAAAAATGGCAGTTTCTCACTTGCTCTACTGGAAAATACAAATTAGAAATGAGCTGGAACTGCAAAACACCCTACGATCTTCTTAAAGAATCTAAGAACAGAAGCTGTAGACTTATTAACATGATCATCATCATGAACATCCTAATCAAGGATTGCACATCATCAGGCAGACACTGAACTCTCATGATGTAGGAAAGTCTGCACACCATCTCTTATTAAATTTTTATGCTTCCACATAAAAAGGCATTGCATATACAAAGAAACAAGTGATTGAAGTCTATCTGGATTTCATAATTCCATCTGACTTTGAGAATTAATGACTCACAAAGTCTAAAATTAATTTAGCTTGAGGAACTAAGGAACTGCTATAGATCACACTTCTGGGAGACTCCATGTGTGAGCAGGTTAATCACACATCGTGAGATTTTGCTCACATATTTATCAGGAGCAAATTTTGAGAATCTCTTACTTCTTCATTCTAGTTACATGTATTTGTGTGTGTGTGTGTGTGTGTGTTAATAAGAAAATGAGGAGATGTGCAGGATCAGACAAAGCTGATCTTTGTCAAACTATTTCCTCAAACTATTTTCCAAAACAACAAAAGGCAAGACAAGAAACAATGGATGGAAACTAACCAACCTGAGAAGCAATCTAGAACTAAGGAGAAAATTCCTGACAATATAAACAATTAATAAGTAGAACAACTTGGCTCCAGAAATGGTGGGTGCTCCAATACTCAATGGTTAACCAGGAAATTGATTAATTTGACCAGTAAATTAACCAGTGGAAATGGCTTGACTTCAGAAATTGTGGGTGCCACATCATTAGAGGCTTTCAAAAACAGGATGGACAATCATTTATCCAGACCCTGTTATCTATTATTCTAAGTTCTATGCTCTATTATCTTGTCCAAAAAGGTCTGAGGGCAAAGTTCACTTAACAAATGTCTCAATAAATAACAGAAATTTTGGGCTCAATTGTGATCATAAAATGAGGACTTCCTGTACATGCAGATGTGGGAAAAGGCAGTATGCAACATCTGCATGGAGTAATAAGAAACACTTGCTGTAATAGGTTTTGTCATGCACCAGCATATAACTTTTTATATATATTATTGTTGCTCTCTCTTGCCCCATCTAGTGGCCGGAGACACAAATTATATTGTTTTGAAGTTGACCCAATCCCATTACCCATCAGCCCGCACTCTCAAAAGAAGTGCACATTGGGAAGCCAGAACTCCATTCCCTTTAGCATTTGGAGAAGGCAGAAGCACAAAGAAGAATCCATCTTAATCTATGGTACATGGTCATCCAAGAATAAACCCACATCCAACACACAGAGCATCACTGGTGAAATTTAGATTGCTTGAATTTATTAATTGTTAAGTTCAGCAGTAACCCAATACTGCCTATCTTGTATTTGGCTCTCATTGTATATATCCCTATTTCCCCCAGTTTTATCATATCCTGTTCCTTCAATAATGAATCCAGATCTATGCACACAGTCTTATTTATTGGAGGATAGGTGGTTTTAGCTGCATGTCGAGCTGCACACAGACTAACGTGTAGTGAAGACACATGCTTACTGAAATAATCAGCAAGTAGCTGACAAAGGTTGATTTTAAATTTGGTTAGCACTCGGATGGGAGACCAACAAAAGATCCTATGATTGCAAGGTTAGCCTATGAAGATGATGGCAAACTGCATTCATACCAGTGGTGGGATTCAAAAAACTTTTGGTTAGGTGGATGTAGTGTGGCTTGGTGGGGAAGGATACAGTAGGGATACAGAGATACAGCAATATCTCCATTCCCACCCCACCCCACTAACCTGCTTTCCAGCTCTGTTCTCCTGTACAGGGCAACAAACGAAGACCCAGCTGATCAGCTGGGACTCGGGAGGCAGAGAATAGATTGAGGATGGGGACAGTCAGAGGTGGTATTTGCCAGTTCTCTGAACCACTCAAAATTTCTGCTGCTGGTTCTCCAGAACTGGTCAGAATGTGCTGAATACCACCTCTGATTCATACTACTGCAAATGACTTGGACATGTTTGTTAAGTTATCAGGGATTGTCAGCCTTCCCAGGTAGACCTGACAGGAAACACGACCAGATGAGTTCATTCTACTTTGTTGTAAGGCTACAGTAGCAGAAACTTGGAAAGGTTTACCCCTTCTTGTTCCAATTTTTGAGAGATTGCCACAAAGAAGAAAGGTCCAAGCTATTCTCCAAAAGACCTGAAGGAAGGACAAGAAGCAATGGATGGAAACTAATCAAGGAGAGAAGCAACCTAGAACGAAGGAAGAATTTCCTGACAGTGAGAACAATGAATCAGTGCAACCACTTGCCTCTAGAGCTTCTGGGTGCTCCACCACTGGAGTCCCAAGAGGCAACTGGACTTTCTGGTTTTTCTTTGAAGATGTTTCGCTTCTCATCCAAGAAGCTTTTTCAGCTCTGCTTCAGCTCAGCTGAAGAAGCTTCTCAGCTGAGAAGTGAAACATCTTCAAAGAAAAACCAGAAAGTCCAGTTGCCTCTTGAAAAAGCACCTTTGGGACAACCATGACCTGGATGACTGAGAATCTCCATAAACATCCACCACTGGAGGCTTTTAAGAAGAAATTGGACAGCCATTTGTTTGAAACAGTATAGGGTCTCTTGTTCATGCAGGGGATTGGACTAGTAGACCTCTAAGATTTCTCCCAACTCTGTTGCTCTGTTAAGTCTGAAAGTCCAAATCCTCCATCTTTGCACCCAGAGAACTTGTGGGAGGAGTCCCTTCTGAGTTTCTTTCTCCACCCATATGTAGGTGTGGGCTATGTTTTCCCTTGTCTGACTGTTCCCTAGGCAGCATCTCTTCCCTAGTCTCCCAAGGTCATTCTCACATACCATTACCAAGGACTGGACTTGATTCCACCTCTGGATATGCGCAATGCATTAAGCCACAGAATAATTGCAGTGACTGGGGTTTACTCAATGTGGCTTTAAATAAGAACAGCTAAGCAAAATTAATACTGATCAACCTTACCATGTTATAGGGAGTGTAATCACTTGATCTGTTACTCAGATCAAATTTAGTGAGATTTTCCAAGAGTGCTGGGTGTGTAAATAAAAATCTCCCCTGAAAACAAAAGCAAACTGTTTTCATATAACTTTCTGAAGTGCCTTGTCAGTCTCACTTCTGACAAGCACATCGGGAGGGTTTTACAGTTTTTTTCCATCCAAGAAAAATGACAACAGCTGGACTCCATTCAGCAATGCCATTTGTGCTGCACATACAGACCTTTAAGTCGGATATTAAAAATCTGCTCTCAGAGCGTTCTCTGACAGATTTTCTCTCTATCTTTCACTCTGGCACCAATTCTTAGAATCAAAGGTCTTTCTGTAACCAGCAAAGATGAAAGAAGTTCAAAAAACATGATGATAAGAGGAAGCTAAGTCCAACTTTCAGCTGAGATGACGGAGTAGCTTTGATTCTCTTCTCTCTTTGTGGAATAGTATTCCATCAATTTTTGTGTCTTCCTCCTCCTCCTCCTCCTTCTCCTCCTCCTCAAATCTGGATCTTTACCATTCTCCTGAAGTTACTAAACAATTAAAACATGGAAATAAATCATAGTGGAAGGCAATGACCCGTGACAAAGGGGCTGTAGAAAGTTAGCACCTACTCATCTCCTAGAATAATGAGATATTTTGAGAAATATTATAAAGAACATTATATTTCCCTAGATGAGGAATAGAGAAACATGCTCTTAGAAGGCAGCCCCCCTCTTTCTTAATAGCCCTCAGCAGATGTCAGCACTTAAGAGATAAAGAGAGAGATAGCTCTATTCATAAGCAAATACCCTTATCCAAGATCCAACAAAGGTGGGATCAGCCCTCAGCCACAATAGGAATTGCCCAAAGCCCCTTCATTGCATCACCTGAGTTGCACCACTCCCAGCAGTTCAAACTTCAACCAAACTTAGCTCAGACAGACTCCTAGGATTTGTACATGGCCCCGTGGAAGTCTAACAACAGCCCATAGAAATGGAAGCTCAAGTGCAAAGCCCAAGAGAAGGTATAACAAAACCCCACTCTCAACTCCATGTGGTCAGCTGCACCAGAGCCACAAACATGGGGTTCTGTTCGTCAATAAATGGATCCTCTTTCCAATCAGCCTCCAGTCTCCATTTTGTCTCCAGTGCCTTTCTCCCGGCTTGGAACTGGACCTGGATATTTCTTCCAACAGGGCCATTCCATCAAAAGTGGAAAGTAACTTCATTGGGATAGAGGGGTTTGCTTGAAAGGAATCAGATCAAACCATGCAAACTGGGATAGTGTGGCTTTTTATTCATTTTTTGTTTTTATTCATACCACCTTCATTATTTTTATAAACAAGTCAAGCTGGCAAACATACTTAATAGTTGTTCTTCTTCCTATTTTCCTCACAATAACAACCCTGTGAGGTGAATTGGATTGCGAAAGAGCGACTGGCCGCAAATCACCCAGCCGACTTTCATAGAGAAGGTGGGACTAGAACCCACCATCTCCTAGTGGTTGAGCCAAAGTCATCCAGCCTGCTTTCTTGCCTAAGGTGGGACTAGAACTCACTGTCTCCTGGTGGTCACCCCAAAGTCATCCAGCCGGCTTTCTTGTCTACGGTGGGACTAGAACTCACTGTCTCCTGGTGGTCGACCCAAAGTCATCCAGCCTGCTTTCTTGCCTAAGGTGGAATTAGGACTCATAGTGTCTTGGTGATTGATCCAAGGTCACCTAGCTGGCTTTCATGTCTAAAATGGGGCTGAAACCCACTATCTCTTGTTGATTGGCCCAAATGTATCCAGCTAGCCTAAGGTGTGATTAGGACTTACTTTCTCCTGGTTTCTAGCCTTGTGCCTTAACCACTACACCAAACTAGTGCAAGACAGAAAAGACAACTTTTTCTCTAGCTTGCCTTAACTGCTGGCTGAATACTGTCTGAAGATGATGTAATGCATTCCTCTCCAGTGGTTGGATTAAAAAAAAAATTTTTATTGCTGGTTCTGTGGGTGTGGCTTGATGGGTGTAACATGGCTTGGTGGGCATGTCTTGGTGAGCATGGCAGGGGAAGGATACTGCAAAATCCCCAGTCCTTCCCCAGTCCAGAGTAAAGATTCTGCAAAATCTCCATTCCCTCTTCACCCCACTAACCTGCTTTCCAGCTCTGTTCTCCTGTACAGGGCAACAAAAGAAAACCCAGCTGATCAACTGGGACTTGGGAGGCAGAGAATAGATGGGGGCGGGGCCAGTCAGAGGTGGTATTTGCCGGCTCTCCAAACTACTCAAAATTTCTGCTACCGGTTCTCCAGAACTGGTCAGAAGCTGCTGAATACCATCTCTGTTCCTCTACTTCTGGAACTTAGTCTCATGGTAAGGTGAAGTATGGATGTTGTCAGCCATGAAGCCACTTTGGAGCATCTTCAGGGATGCCACAGCAAGGCTGGTTGGAGCTGTGGGAACATGAGGGGGGCGATAGAGATAGCTGGGGGATGTGTAGCCAAAATAATATTATTTCCTGTGGGAGCCAAGGACAGTCTACCAGGTGTTGGAGAGGTGTGGACAAAAGCCAGCCTAAGTTGGGACTATGACCTGATTGGACCATGTAATGGACATGTGACCTGAAGGCAAGAACGTTGGGTTTTGATTTGGGTGGGGAAAACCTTGGGACCTTCCGAGTCAGGTTTACAGCTCTGCCAATATGACATTCCTAATAAATTTATACTTTGAGGAAACTCCAAGCCTCAGCGTTTTGATTGGGTTGGGTCTGTTACTTGGAACCCTGACACACCTGCTTTGGATGTATTCCAGCATTATAATCCAACCAGACCAAGTTTTGTATCCCCAAGAAGAAAACACCTGTGACTCTAAATAATACCTTGCCCACTTGCCAGAAGAAGCAGAAGAGGGTAAGTGGACCATTTAAAAAAAAGGTAGCTCTTCATTCTTCAACAATAATTTACTTTTTGGCTGGTCCTGAGATTTCAATGGATGGATGACATCAGGATGAGAAAAGACAGCCCTCTCATCCATCAATTAAAGAACCGGTGGAGTCAGAAATATAATTGCTGATTTATGGAAGTCATCTCCAGCTCTGTCCTCCTCTTTCTTTTCCGACTCCCCATGTTTCTACTGTCTTCAGCTGTGATGGATGAGAGTTCATGCTGTAAGTGCACTATCCGACTCCAGCCATTTGTCAAAGGATGTTGGCAACTTGTCTGCATGGCAACTTCTGGTCTGAGTCATGTCTTTCCTTTGGACAAAGACATATCTGCTATTTGTCATCGTCTTGTTTTTCTACCTAACCACAATGTTGCTTTGCTTCTAAGGATAAAGGTTCAGGGGAAGCAGATTGACCCTAGAAAGATGATGGCATTATTCTGGGCATCCAGGAGGTTAAAGGGATTTCTGGGCCATATAGAAGTTTGGGGCTCTGACAAGATCAGCTCAATTTCGTTGGATCTGGATTTGTGATTTTTAAAGAAAAGGAAAACAGACTACATCACTGACTTCTTTCAATTTACAATATGCAATTCTTCCTTTTGGTGGGCATATTGAACTATTGTCAAAAAGAGCTGTCATTGTTATTTCCCATTTAAAAAAGACAAGCAAATAGGCTGCAATCAAACAGCCAGTGGAAATGACACCTGTATTTCGTCAACAAAGGGAAAGAAAAGGTGAAGGGGGAGGAGGAGAAGGAGGAGGAGGAGAGAAGGGGGAGGAGGAGGAGGGAAGGAGGAGGAAGAAAAGGAGGAGGAAGAGAAGAGAAGGGGGGAGGAGGAGAAGAGGAGGGAGAGGAGGAGAAGGAAGAAAATCTTTCACCCATCTCGATTTTGCATACAGCAACTGTTTTCTCAGAAACCGAATAGGTTGCAAAAGACCACTCTTGATTTCCCTGCAAAGTTCCAGATTCTCAGATCAAAGGACATGTCGATCATCAGGAACATATGTCTTTGGATTGTTAGTATAACTAACGTTTGGGTTTGTAATATATAAGCCAGGATTGAAAGTGTATGTCACTTTAAGAGTAGCCGGAATGTGATTGGCTGTGGCTACAGCAACCGGCCATAAGATGGAGCCAGAAACCTGGTTCTCTCTCTCTGCTCTATCTCTGTGTTGATTGCCTACTGTTTATGGTTCTCCGTGTTTTGACTTCGACTATTGGATATAAGTTTGCTACTGTTTTGACAAACTACGAACTGTGCCTGCTGATTGGTAAGGACAAGGACATATTGATATTGGGAATAGCATTAAGATACTGACTGCCTTGTTTCGTGTATGACTCGGACTGTTTTTGGACTCTGCTAAATCCTCACTGATAGTAAAACCAACGTTTCCTGTATTCAGTATACTACTCGTGTCAAGTGTCTTATTCATTGTCTCTCTACTCACGCTTTCCTGGCTGCACTCGTTTCTCCTCATGGAGATATATACTAACATGGATACAGCATCCCCAGGCTCCAAATTAATCCCTGCTTTTTAAGCTTCACTTTAGCCAAAAAGTGAACTGCAAATGTTCCTATAAAGTGTTGGACACCATTCCGTTATTGGGTTTTATACAGGGGTGGGATTCAAATTTTTTAACAACCAGTTCTGTGGGCATGGCTTGGTGGTCATGTGACTGGGTGGACAAGGCTTGGTGGTCATGTTATTGGCTGGGTGTGGCCAACTCAATATCACTCACATCGAGGCACGCATCTCCTTGCCTAGCCTCTCATGACTGTGGGGATGCTGCAACAGTCATAAGTGTGAAAAATGGTCATAAGTCACTTTTTTCAGTGCCATTGTAACTTTGAATGGTCACTCCACACAAGCAAAGTACCAGCAAAGGAGTGGAAAAAAAACTGCAGAGACGTTCCTGAGACTGGAAGTCTAGTCCTGCCAAGAATGTAATAAGGGTTAATGGAGAGGCAGTTTCTGTAAGCAACACCAGAATGTTCCCTTCCTGCCTTCCTTACAGGATTAGCCCAGTAATTTCTTCTAACAACTGGTTCTCTGAACTGCTTAGAATGTTAACAACTGGTTCTAGCGAATAGGTGAAAACTGGTAGAATCCCACCCCTGGTTTTATACAAACTTTAATGGAGGATTGTGGGGGTTAACTGAATGATTGGGGGATTTAGCAAAGGATTTGAGTGGTTTCCTTATTCCTGGAATGCTTTTGTTGTATTTCAAGCATGGATGAGATAAAAAATGGAGTTTGTTTGTTTAATACAGAAAGCATTCTAAAACCATCAGATTCAGAAAGCCAGATTAATACACTGATACAGAAATAGAAGATCAGTGAAATAGTTTAGATCCAACAGAAGTTGATTGTAATTTGCTATACTCATAAGAGGTGAACTTCATATGAAAATCTCTTATGACAAATTTTTTTCCTCTTTTTTATTTTTTTTAGGATGCTAAGGATGATTTTCCTTAATCTATTAGACATTAATGCTAAAAAAAATAGCCACCAGGAAAAAAAAATCTGTATTCTACACTGCAATGATCTGAACATATTAAAAATGAGAAGTATTCCATTATTGAAAATGTTTATATTTTTTCAAACTGTATATTCAGAACATTTCCCGCAAACCTTGATTTTTCACACACATCACATGTCAGCGTTCCAACAAACCAACTTCAAATCAATAAACTCTGAGACAAACATTTCCTCAAAGTTCCATTTTATTAGAGTTGTCACATTGGCACATCTGGGAAAGCCCGAATCTGAGAGTTCCGGGGTTTTTTTATTCATATTTATATCCTGCCCTTCTCCAGAGACTCAGGGCAGCTTACAATTTTTTTGGAGCACAACCCAATGCGCTCAGCAATAGCCTTCATTCCATTGTATGTGCTTGCTTATTACTAGGCTTTTTTGTGCCCCCCCAAGCAGCATTTTTACAAAGTCAGCTTATTGCCTCCAACAATCTTGGGTCCTCAATTTCCTTACCCCGAGAGGATGGAAGGCTGAGTCAACCTTGAGCCTGGTGGGATTCAACCTGCACTAATTGCAGGCAGCTGGAACTAAGTGCTAGGCATTTAACAGCCTGCACCACCAAGGCTCATTTTCCCTCCCCAATATAAATTCAGAGTCCATCCCCTGCATCCACAAGTCCATTACATGGCCCAATCAAATCTTCATCCCAACTGGAGACATCCCCTTAGTCACTCCCCTCCAGGTGCAGGGCAACATGTCCTTGACTCTCTGAGAAAAGAATGTTGTTGTGTCTAGTCTTCTACCCCACTATGAAATCCCCCCTCCCAAATTCCCAGGAACTAAATGTGGCAGCCTCAAAGCTTTCCAAGTAAAACATGGCTTCCAAGGCTGACATCACATCTGTTATAATGGGTTGGGTACAGATTGACGGAATGAGACAACTTGCTGTGGTCAACTTGTCATGGCCAAGCCCCCTCAGAACAACTCCTCATGTCACACTTGCCAAGGGACCATTCAACAATTCAATTTAACTATTTAAAATAATTTAACAAATGTTTTCATTTTTGTCATTCATCTTTCATTCTTTCCTTCCTTTTGCATCTTTTCCTTAATTATACTATTCTACCATTTCTTTGATATTAGTGTAACTTTTGTCCCACAGCAAGTTGGCCATGGTGAATTGTCCTGGACCTGCAGATTAATATGCTACAAATAACATTTCCCCAAACAAAATACTGGAAGACACTTCCATGGATTTTTTCATCCTTGGTTTAGTTGCCTCTGTTGAGAAATACTGACAGTCAAATTAATTCTACATTTTTCAGTCTTTCTTGGACCTAATATGTTTTGTTCTCCACACTTCTAGATAGATCCAATTGTAACAGAATATGAAGAGATTTCACTAATAGGATCAGCCAGCATAGCTCAAAAAAGGCCAAATTTTCCTATGTCCTATTAGGCATAAAAAAATCAAGTTATTCTAAAAATAATAACAGCAATTATTTTTAGGGAAGGGAAGGGAAGGAAAGAAAGGAAAGGATGAAGGAAAAGGAAGGAAAGGGAAGGAAGGAAGGAAGGAAGGAAGGAAGGAAGGAAGGAAGGAAGGAAGGAAGGAAGGAAGGAAGGGCATGATGACATAATGTACATGATGTACATGTTTGGACTCACTGGGAACATATTCAATAAGAAATAAACCTCCCTCATTCATCAATGAGGATTTGAAAGGTTACAGAAAATGTATACATTCAAGTTAACAAGAATAGCAAAGCATATTCTTTCTTTAAATGGACCTCACTTACCTAAGACTTTTTTTGCATTACATTAAAACAGAAGGAATTCCCATTGTTCAGTATTTTGAATAATAACTGGACCTTTCAGGCAACCGCTAAGTCTTTGATGACAACAGCAACAAATCACCACTGCATCCTTTATTACGCTAATTAATAAAAGGGTTACTATTCCATTACAAGAAAAAAGTGAGCTATGCTGTATAAACTTGTATTAACTTTATTACCCATATTAACTTTCATTTTGGGAGAAAACAAATGATGCCCCTTCATTTGTGAAGCTCTGAACATTCATACAAAAATATGTAAAATAAGGTTTCAGAAATCCATATTAATGCCCTTTAACTGCAATTATAATACATCAATTAAATCTATTTAATTTGATTATCTTCTGTGTATTTATTTCTTTTCTGTTTATGACAAGTTAAAAATTAGGAACTGAGGGGACTTTGATGTTCCCTGAGCTTGGTTGTTTTCTTGCAGACATTTCATTATCCAACTAGATAACATCATCAGTGCTAGTAGGGAGTGGGGTTTCTAGTACTGATGATATTACCTTGTTTGGGTAATAAAACATCTACAAGAAAACAATCAAGCTCAGAGAGCACCAAGGACCTCTCATTTCAACCATGAACTACAAATATTCTCCTTTATCAGTAAGTTACAAACTGGTAGTAACATTATGTAGAAGCTGCATTCCCAATTTTTGCATCTCAGGTTGTGCATCACTGCAATGAACTGGCTGAACAATCCATTGTTTGACACAGCGTGCCTGGGAAATAAGCATGGAACCGATCTGAATTCATTGAGTTGAAGAAAAAAGAATCAACAGAGAACGAAGATGAAGTATAAACTCACCTTGTCATAAAAGATTTAAAGCACAGTCACCCATTACTAAGAAATGTTTCATCAGATTAGCTGGATGTGAGGCACAATTCTCAGGAGAGATGCATTCAACTATGAAACAAGGGCAGGAGTGATGAGTGAACTTCTCTGAAATAGAATAAGTCATGTACTAATGACCTGGGGTCTCTGTAGTTGTAATGAAAATAAGTTGAAGTTTATAAAATCTAAAGTAAAATGTCTCAGATGGACAGATTTTCATTTTAGGTTGCATGATCTGGACAATTAGTACTCAATTATCACCATGGTGGCCCAAAAGATGAAGCAAATATATTTGCAAACAGAACTTTCTTAGTCCCATTCAGAACTGAATTTGGCTGCATGGAAAAATTAAAGCAATAATTTAAAGGCAGGTGAGGTATATATATATATATAAAGAAAGAAAGAAAGAAAGAAAGAAAGAAAGAAAGAAAGAAAGAAAGAAAGAAAGAGAAAGAAAGAGAGAGAGAGAGAGAGTGCGAGAGAGAAAGAGGGAGAAAGAAAGAAAGAAAGAAAGAAAAGAAAAAGAAAAGAAAGGAAGGAGAAAGAAAGAAAGAAAGAAAGAAAGAAAGAAAGAAGGAAGGAAGGAAGGAAGGAAGGAAGGAAGGAAGGAAGGAAGGAAGGATTCAGACTATTTACTTTGAAAAAAAACATCCTTTAATTTACTGGAAATCATTCTATATTAAGATTAAGGTGACTGAGAATGGAAACTTAATCCTTGTATAAAATAGAGCCATTATCCTGGTGGATCAGCAGTTTCCTCTCATCTCTCCACCCTAACTCTAGGTAGACGTCAGAGGAAAAACAAAGAGAATTTCCCTTCCAGATGAAAAATTGTGTCAGACATTGGATGATGCCCAGCTGTGCAGATATTTGGTGGCCAACAGCTGCCTTCTTTGGATAGCTTTTAAAATAAAAGATATACATTCGAGGGGGTAGGAATAGCTGAAGTAGTGATACTCAGTTTCCTCACCACTGAATGTTGACGGGGCAATCTTAAAGATTTTCTGAGGCAAATGAGGTTATGATTCCCACACCTGTACTAGCAACATCTTGTCTGTGGGTCTCATACCAATTCACGATGACACCTGTGAACCTCCCAAATCAAGGTAATACCAATGTTAATAGTAATACCAGCCAAAATCACCAACTCACCAAACTCTTTGAGATGTCACCATTCCACCAAGCCACCAAACTTGCATGAATTATGATTGTGACATTGCGTCAGATTGAGCACCAAACCTGTGGTCTCGGGTTGTATATCACTGCAATGAACTGGCTGAACAATCCATCATTTGACACAATGTGTCTGGGACATAAGCAAGTGAACCACTTAGAGAGGGCTGTAAAGCACTGTGAAGCAATATTTAAATCTAAGTGCTATTTGATTTGATTTGATTTGATTTGATTTGATTTGTCAATTGCTTACAAGATAATAGGTATAAGTATAAACATAGTTATGAATACATGGATACATATAAGAAAAATAAAAGAAACAATAAACTAAAAAGAAAAGAAAAGAAACAATAAATAAAAGAAACAAAAAACTATTGCTATGTTAAAGATGAGCACGTATAATGAAAAATGAAGCTTGGTCCTCAATTTATGAAGTACATCTCATGATTGTAAAGAGCTAATTCCCTGTAATTCAAATAATAACCTCAAAGTGGGGATAATATGAATTGCGGCTTCTGTCACTGTTTCCTTGCGGTGCATACAATCAACAAAATTGCTCCAGCATATTTCTGCACCCTCCTCTGCCATTGAGAGTGTAGAAGAACATCTCAGCCACAGACCACTGGCTTCATTTCCTGGCTATGACTGTTATTATTTCTTTCCCCACTGTTTTGCAGGATTGAAAAAGCTTTTAGACAACAGAGGTGGGAGCCGAAAAGTGCTTGCATTGTATTCTGCTGGGAATAAAGAGTTTTCAGTGATTATTTACTCAGCAGGATGGGCAAGTTATAAATCTGTTCCTGATTATGACTTTGTGTTGCAGTGGGGCATTTTAGGGCACCAGGAAATTTAATATTGTTTTAAATGTTGCCACAACGTTCAACCTTGCCAAATGATTTTTCCCTCCCTGTGTGCACACAATGCACACAAAACAATGTGCCCGCATAAAGCAGGAAGATTAGATTAGAAATCTTTTGTTTATGAAATCCTATGCTCTTAAAATGGCATAATACTAAAATTTAATTTGAGAGTTGTTTTTTTTTTAAAAGGGGAGGGGAATTATATCAGTCAACCTTCTATATCACTGGTTAGCACTGGCCAAGTAGCCCACTTTGGAAAGAACAGTAGTGTATTCTGTAAGAGCTGCAGTGGTGCAGTGGTTAAAATGCAGTATTGCAGACTACTTCTGCTGACTGCCGGCAGTTCAAATCTCACCAGACTCAGCCTTCCATCCTTATGAAGCAGGTAAAATGAGAACCTAGATTGTTGGAGGTGATATACTGACTCTGTAAACTGCTTAGAGAGGGCTGTAAAAGCACTGGGAAGTGGTATATAAGTCTAAATGCTAGTGCTAGTGCTATTGCTAAAGCAGGGATCCACACGCTTTGAGCCATGGCCCACTATTGGTCCATGGCCTATTTGAAACCGAGCTGCATAAGTGATAGACTGGCATGGATGCAGCTCAATTGTGTGCTTTTGTTTTATTTTTATAGTTTTCTTATGTATGAGGTACACTGAAGATGGCATTTAATTTTGAGGTGCAGTGACAATGAAGTAAACTAACTAACTTACATAAGCAGCAGGACAGCGTGCATTCACATGCATGTGGAGCTCAACTTGTGCAAGTCCAGTTGTGCACGGATGCATGTGCAGCCTGGCCCACCACTCACACAAGTCAGCACCAACTGCCCCTCGTGTAGTCCAGTTACCCTCTCCTTCCCTTCCCCGGCCTGCCAAGCCACCAAGGTTGGAGACCACTCTTCTAAAGGGAATCAGAAAATAAAAACATAAAACGATACTCTGATTCAAACTGAATCTGACTTCTGATGAATTTATGGACATGAATATGGAGTTTTCTGGACAGCATTGGGGAAGTCCCACCAGGCAAACCAGGCAAGGAAATCAACTGTACAAGACTAAAAGTACTTTCATTGAGACGAGCTTTAGAACATATAACATAGAATAACAGAGTTGGAAAGGGCCTTGGAGCTGCTGTGGGATCCTACCTGTTCCACTACTGGTTCAGTGATCGCATGTACGCACCTAACGTGCGTGAGCAGTTTTCCACACACCAGCTGAGGTCTGCAGCACCTATCAGCTGAGAAGATAAAGAAGAGAAAAGTGCAGGGGTGGGTGGGAGAGCCGATCCTGCTCTTTCCTCTTCTTTCTCTTCTCAGCTGATCATCAGGCTTTTTTCCCCTCCCCTCAGCTGATCATCGGAGGCAAATTTTGCTACTGGTTCAGCTGAACTGGGCCGAATCAGTAGCATATCACCACTGCCTTGGAGGTCTTCTAGTTCAACCCCCTGCTCCAGAAGGAGACCCTATATTATTCCAAGTAAATAGCTGCCCAGTCTCTTCTTAAAAAGCTCCAGTGATGGAGACCTACAACTTCTGCAGGCAAGCTGTTCCACTGGTTAATTGTCCTCACTGTTAGGAAATTTCTCCATAGTTCTAGGTTGCTTCTCTCTTTGATTAGTTTCCATCCATTATTTCTTGTCCTGCCTTCTGGGGCTTTGTAAAATAGGTTGACCCTCTCATCTTTGTGGTAGCCCCACAAATATTGGTAATAACAGAATCTTGTAAGTCTATGATATATCTCCCCCCTTATACTGCTGTGAATTAGAGAGGTATAGATCTGAGACACTTCCACATATTTTCTGTCTTTTGTGGACTTAAGATATGATCCACCTCTCACTACTTTGGTAAATGAAGCTGTCAGCCCTTCCATGTAAATGAGACAGGAAACATAACCAAATAAGCTAATTCTACTTTATTGACAGTCTACATTAACAGAATTTTCCAAGTCTGAAGGTACAACTTCTAATCATCACTTTTAACCTTCTGATCAATTTCTTTTCCCCTGTCTGATTGTTCCTTAGGCATTCCTTCATTCCCCTTCAGAGACTAGGCACTTTTTATATTTGCATTTAGGTGATTCCGAATTTCAAATAAAACCAACAATGGTGTAACCCCAACTTTAACATGTTGCTAACTTATTGGTGGTGGGGATTCAACTTTCAAATGTTTTAGGTCTCATTACTAAGGGAATAGAAGAAGCATATAGTTTGTTGGGCATGAAATACATACATGTAAAGATATAGGTTTCCCCATCCAGCTGTATCTGACTCTACAGGATGATTTCTTAACCAAAGGAGACAGCATTGTCTGAAAACATTTCCATAGCCATGTGGCCAGCATGATTATATAATGAGGGCATGGAACACTGTTACCTTCCCACCAAAGATGTGCCTATTTATCAACTTGCATTTGCATGCTTTCGAACTGTTAGGTAGTCAGGAGCTGAGCAAGTTATGGGAGATCACTCCATTGCACAGTGCGTGGGTCTCGAACTCCAGCTGTCAACTTTCCAGCTGACAAGCTCAGCATTTTTATCTGCTGAACCATTGCTCCCTACCTATACATGTAGTTTATAAGATTAAATAGAATAGGAAGAATAGAATTCTTTATTGGCCAAGTGTGATTGGACACACAAGGCATTTGTCTTGGTGCATATGCTCTCAGTGTACATAAAAAAGATACATTTGTCAAGAATAATAAGATACAACACTTAATAATAGTCATAGGGTACAGCAATCAAATCATACTAGGAAACAGTCAATATAAATCATAAGGATACAAGCAACCAAGTTACAGTCATACAGTCACAAGTGGGAGGGGATGGGTGATGAGAAGATTAATAATAATAGTAGTGCAGACTTAATAAATAGTTGGACAGTGTTGAGGAAATTATTTGTTTAGCAGAGTGATGGTGTTTGGGAAAAAGCTGTCCTTGTGTCTGGTTGTTCTGGTGTGCAGTGCTCTATAGCGTCATTTTGAGGGAAGGAGTTGAAACAGTTTATGTCCGAGATGTGAGGGGTCTGTAAATATTTTCACAGCCCTCTTTTGACTCGTGCAGTATACAGGTCCTCAATGGAAGGCAGGTTTGTAGTAATTGGTTTTTCTGCAGTCCTAATTACTCTCTGAAGTCTGTGCCTATCTTGTTGGGTTGCAGAACCAAGCCAGACAGTTATAGAGGTGCAGATGACAGACCTCAGTAGTGTTACCTCACTAATGTTGCTTAGAGCAAAAAGAAAAGTGACTCAAGCCCATTTCTAGGAGTTAATTTCTGAAAGATATGAAGAAGGATCCTGGTTTCCAGAGGTTGAACGGAAGGCCGTTTATTTATTCCTTACATGTCTTCCCTCTTATGCAAACAATCAAGTAATGTCCTGGGAACGGCAGTGACAGTGATGCTGAAATACAATAAACAGGCTGGTTCAGACATTGTCCCATCAAAACGGATGTTTGAACTGTAATCTAAGCTTGCTTGAGGTAAGACAGAAGTAGGCAGGGGAAAAATATTCAAAAAAGTCCCTGTGATAAAGCAGCTGTCCAATGCATCAATCAGTCTTTCTGTTCAATGAATTCAATTATTAACTTGATTTAATTGACAAAAATGTTTCCATTTCTTATTCTGAGTTATCAGTGGGACAGGTTGCCTTAGTGCAGAAAAAGTTGCCACAACATCAGCATCAATATGGTTGCCTAATTCCATAAAGTTTCAGCCTATGAGTGCTTCAGTCACTGTTTGTGAGCCCCAGGTTCTCTTTTGAGTTATTGGTTGGTTAAAGATGAGTGACTTTAGTAGGTGGTGCAGCTCACAATTCTGCACCAAATACAACTTTTTGCACCGAACACCCAACTATTTTCTGTGGTGATACTGAAGTCTTCCAATCAGCATTATTTTTGGTATTGTAAGGAACAATGACTTCATGTAGAATTAAATATATTCAATTCATTTATTTTTTACTAACTTTTTAATATTAACTTCTGAGAGGTGTAACTAAGATGGAGAGAAATAACCAGAGTGGTACTAAAACATTTCCACATTCCTGTATATTTTGACACATTTATTTTGACCAATTGCCTCTTTACCAGCTGTTAATTTTCAACCTTGCTGTTTATGAATTCTACAGAAGTCCATAAATATATTTTACACATATTTTTTACATGTAACTTTTCCATTAGCTTTGAAACAGTTTTTCTTCTAATGTAAATTCTAAACTAAGTTTCACAATTCTAAACATTGACACTTTTAGTAATCGTACGTGTTGTGGGTTTTCCAGACTATTTAGAATATCAGAGTTGGAAGGGACCTTGGAGATCTTCTAGTCCATCCCCCCCTGCTCCAGCAGGAGACCCTATACCATTTCAGACAAATGGCTGTCCAGTCTGTTTTTAAAGCCTCCAGTGATGGAGCACCAAAACGTCTGAAGGCAAGCCATTCCATTGGTTGATTGTTCTAACTGCCAAGAAATTTTTCCTTTCTCTAGTTGGATCTCTCTTTGATTAGTTTCCTTGTGGGAGCTTCATCACCTGACTTGAGACTTTCAAGAAGAGATTGGACTGCCATTTGTCAGAAAATATGTAGGGTGTCCTGCTTGAGTGGGGGGTTGGACTAGATGACTTACAAGGTCCCTTCCAACTCTGTTAATCTATTAAAAATGTTTGGAAACCAACTCACAAACTCGGAGAATGAACCTTCACCCTCAATGTAACAGATATGTTTCTTTTTAAGACAATAATTCCTTCTTGAGGATAGCAACAGTAGAAGGGCAGTGAAGTAGCCTGAGTTTTGATAAATTATGAATATTTATCTACATACGTATGACAATCCTTTTCTCCTCCTTTTCTGAAATGTATAAATATGTGCATCCTTTTGTCTATGGGAGTCCCTCACATTATTTTCTAAAGGGAATTCCTCCAGTGTACACTGAATAAATAATTGTGTCAGTGAACTTGGATTATTGGTTTTTAGGTCCTATGTTTCCTATCCACAATCAGAGATGGGATCCAGCTGGTTCAGACCGGTTCGGGTGAACCAGATGTTAAATTTAAATCTGGTTCGCCAAATCAGTAGCTGAACCGACTGACTGGCCCCACCCACCCACCTGTCCCCTCCCAGGAGTCTCCTTGTGGCCCATTTTGGATGCAGGTTAGTGCAGGGTCTGCGTGGAGGCTCTGGGAGGGTGAAAAACAGGCCTGCCAGAAGTTCCAGAAATCCAGAAATGAGCCTGTTTCTGGCTTCAGGAGGGCCTCCAGACCCTGGGGAAGGCCATTTTTGCACTCCCAGAGGCCCAAGGGAAGCCTTTGGACCCTGGAGAAGGCGAAAAATGGTCCTTCCAGAAGTTCTGGAAGTGCAGAAACAGGCCTGTTTCCAGCTTCTGGAGAGCTTCCGGACCTGGGAGGCCATTTTCACCCTACCAGAGGCCCAAGGCAAGCCTCCAGACCCTGGGAAAAGCGAAAAACAGCCCTCCCGGAAGTTCCAGTAAGCCACGCCCACCATGGCCATGCCCACCCTGCAACTGGACAGCGAACCAGTTGGTGGGATGTTTGAATACCACCCCTGTCCACAATGGATAGGAGCTATCCACAATGGAATGGACATTCCCCGCTTGCAGAAGTTCATAGTGTCAGTCCTCTACATGAAAATAGATTAGTGGACTCTCAGCAGGCAAGATGGATTATGAGAAATGTGAGAAACTTTGGATAATGAGAAATGTGAGAAACCGAATCTTTAAAATTTTCTTAAGTGGTGCATTTGGGTAAGAGAATGTTAGAAACACTCTAAGTGAGCTGAAGTCTTAGGTGGAAAACCATGATTTGAAATGTGGCAAACTCTTTGGAGGTGATGTCAGAACCATTAAAGGACTTTCACAAGATTTTGCAATGCTAAACAACCATGAAGTTTTGAAGATGAAGGTGTTGTTTGACTTCATCCTCTGAGCTGGAAGAGGATGTCAATCTGGTATGTTCTGGACAGAAAGGTATGAATATTGAATGACCTGACCTTCCCACTAGGAATTGTCTGACATTTTCCCCTCATCTGTCTTTCACTATATGCTAAATAAGCCAAAGTTAGAAGCTAGAATATTTCTCTATTCCAAGTTCCCTAAATAAAGGCAATGAGCTTCAGATTATAAATTGGCTTCCTATTTCTCTCTAGATTTTTAATAACCAAGCCATTTAATGGAACATAGGTGTCCTTCTTTGCTTCCTTGCATTAACTTCTGCCAATCAATGCTAATATGCCTTAATTTCAGATGTCACATCCCTGTAAGTTGAATGCAAAACCATGCTAAAGAGCTCTGTAGGAATTGCTCAATAGTTCATTTCACCATTTTATGGCTCCTCAACAATCTTGAGGTTGGCCAATGAAATTAAGGCCAACTGTGAAAAACAAACTCCCTTTCCTGTGACATAGTGGGAGAAATTCATTGTCTTGTAAATTCTCAATGAACCATTCTTAAAGAAATCCTTAATTGCTATTGGCTTGCCTTCTCTCAGTTAGTTTCCTGTGTCTAGACACAATTAATGGCTGCTGTTCTACAGAGTCTTCCAAAATCCCTGCCCTTTTTGAAGCCAACCTAAAATAAATTTAATACCCTTATTACAGCTGTGAATGCCTCTGTGTGTGGCCATTAGAACTTTATTTGGTTATCTCTGGTGTCACAGTGGGGGGGGTTCTCCTTCAGAGTCCTGAACAAAGCAAGACAGATGTCATAGTATTTCATGTGCCTGTGAGGAATATAGTCTCCATAGCAACAATAACCATGCCAAAGCTCACTTGTAAAAGAATATCTTTGCCGACTGACATGCAGCCTCCTTAGCAATTCAGATAGGACCATCTCCAAAGCTCATCTGGAGGACCTGATTGGAATTCATTGCATTTGGTAGAAGCAGAGCAGATGTTGAGGTCCCTGTGATATACAGAAAACATTTCTTTTCCCCATTTTGACAGTCACTTCAATTGCATCGATTGAGCTAGGACCATCTTCACTGAGATGCTCCAGAGATGGTGGTAGATCATATTTTAAATATGACGTGAGATAGGCAGAGCTATTTAATTAGTCAGACAACAATCTGGAGCCAACACATACAACCATTTTCTACAAAGATATTGAAGCCTTCTGCTCAGCATTGTGTTTGGTATTCCAAGGAACCAAGGAAAGAAAATATTATATAGAATTAAATGAATTCTATTCAGGATCATTTTTTGTAGCATCCTTAATCCTCACTCAAAACCTTAGCAATTCAGTTGCAAACATTTTATATCAAGCACAGTCCAAAATGGAACTATCAATTGCATCTGTTTTTTATGCACCCCTAAAATTTATGAAACTGGTTGGTTGAAACTGGTTTAGTCTAGTGGTTAAGGCATCAGGATAGAAAACAAGAGGCCGTGAATTGAAGTTCCATTTTGGTCATGAAAGCCAGCTGGGTGAGTTTGGGCCAATTACCAGTAGACTGTGAGTTCTAATCCTGTCTTAGCCATGAAAATCAACTGGATGATTTTGGGCCAGTCCATCTCTTTCAGTTTAACCTACCTCACAGGATTGTTATTGCGAGGAAAATAGGAGGAAGAAGGTGTGTTAGATATGTTTGCCACCTTATTTGGAAAAATAATAAAGGCATGATGCAAATAACAAACAAACTAAAATGTCTGGAAGAGATCTAGAAAAGATCTTAGAAAGCTGTAGTTGTCATGGATTGCAGTATGCTTGCACCACAATTAACGTCTTTAGGATTTGTTAGCAATCTTTGATCAATTTTCTTTCACAACCTGTTGTCACTGAGAATATCTCATCTGGACACTAGATGCAGATGTGAAAATCAAAGCTGTCTTCCAATTTGTCCTACTGTAAGGCAAGTTACTTCCAAACACGAACATAAGTCCATGTTTTGCAGCACAATCTTAAAATCATTTCAAACTTGTTTCATTATTTTGATGAAAACAAAAGGAGTGGAACATCTGGAAAGGAAGATACCGAAGTTTATAAAATTGAAATGTGGGGATGGGGTTATATGTGCATAATGCTGAGACTGTCAACCTCAAACTCTAAGAAATGTATACAGGAGACATTGTCAAGATACATATCTGAAAAACACAATCTGGTTGGACTAGACACAAGGCAGACCAAATGAATAACTCATAAAGCCATTTTGGTTGCACCAGCAAAAGCAATCAATAGAAGAAACAATGTCTCTGCATGTCTGTTAACAATATAAAGTTCCTTCTATCTGCCAAAACCTTTGTATGGACATCTTGCTAAGAACAAGTACCAATCAAATCTCAGAAAAAGATAAATGGAATACTTTTGCAAATTCCCACACATTCTCTTTGAGGTATACAGAAGAAAGTCACATACAGAAATGTTGCTCCTTCTAAAAACATCTGCCTAAGATTTATATACATATTGCTGTGAGATTAGATTGCTTCCTTGGGAGATAGCAAACTCCGCTGCCTACTAGCACTGAAAGAGTTACCTAGTTTTTTTTTTTAATTTATTTTTAATTACATTTATATGCCGCCCTTCTCCGAAGACTCAGGGCGGCTTACAATTTTTGGGATACAACCCAATGTGCTCAGCAATAGCCTTCATTCCATTGTATATGCCTGCTTATTACTAAGCGGCATTTTTACAAAGTCAGCTTATTGCCCCCAACAATCTTGGGTCCTCAGTTTACCTACCCCGAGAGGATGGAAGGCTGAGTCAACCTTGAGCCTGGTGGGATTCGAGCCTACAGTAATTGTAGACAGCTGGATCTTAAGAGCAGGCATTTGTGTCTCCCTGCTCTTATAACACTCTTCTCCTTGAATTCATTCCCAGGCATTTATTGAACAGAATCAATAGTATCCCCTTTTATCAAGAACTAAACAGACCCACTATTTTCTCTGCTTATTCCATTAATCTTCTTTTATCTCTCCTTAGAGACCAGCCAATTAAAGATAGGACACTTCTAAGAGAGGTGCTGGTGACAAAAGAAGCTCCTATTTTATAATTTATTTCCCTTTTTCTTTCCTTGAGTCCTTTCAGTGAAGACCACAGAACAAAGTCTTTGTTTGCAGTAGAGTAATATACAGCTTTTGGTCTCCTACACCTTGAATAGGTTTAAAGTTAAGAGCATTCAGTGCATCGGTGTACTGGATTGAGCTGGCAAGGAATTCTAATTAAAACTGAACATCTAATATCACACTGATTAGCTTGGATTAGTAAATCAGGAGTGTTTACAGCTTTGCTTCAACATGGTAAATTAGCAAAACTGTTGACATTAGAACTGCACGTTCTCAATCACGTATCCTTTCTTACAAAATACACCTTTTTGAATTCCATAATTTTAACAAACAAGGTAAGAAATGGGAAGTCGGGTCTTGTGCATAGTCACTCCGAAATCACTCTTAGTCAGTGAGCCTTACCGTATCATTCCTCTCCTAAATTACTTTTGGGGCGAGATAGAAAGTATCTAAGCTACTGATAAGAGACCTGTCATTACCTGCAGTAGCAAAACTAGGGTCCAAAAGTAAGTATAAGTGTACATGCTTGTGATTGTGTGTGTGTGTGTGTGTGTGTGAGAGAGAGAGAGAGAGAGAGAGAGTATTGTCCAAGCTGCTACTTTTCAACCATGTTCCACTTCCCTCTCAAGTTTGTATTTTTTCTTTCTTTCACTCCACCAATGAAAAAATAACATTCCCCTTTCATCCATTATCCCTCTTGGCTGAGAGCATTTGCACCAAGACAAATTCCTTGTGTGTGCAATCACACTTGGCCAATAAAGAACTCCATTCCATTCCATTCTATTCTGTTCTGTTCTATTCTATCCTAAGCTACCTCAAACTCTTCACATCTAACAGAATAACAGAGTTGGAAGGGACCTTGGAGAACTTCTAGTCCAATCCCCTGCCCAGGCAGGAAACCATATAGCATTTCAGACAAATGGTTGTCCAATTTCTTTTTAAAAGCCTCCAATTTTTTATTCATTTTTTTTTAATTTTCATTCATATTTTTTATCCCGCCCTTCTCCGGAGACTCAGGGCGGCTTACAGTTTTTGGGATACAACCCAATGCGCTCAGCAATAGCCTTCATTCCATTGTATATGCCTGCTTATTACTAAGCGGCATTTTTACAAAGTCAGCTTATTGCCCCCAACAATCTTGGGTCCTCACTTTACCTACCCCAAGAGGATGGAAGGCTGAGTCAACCTTGAGCCTGGTGGGATTCAAGCCTGCAATAATTACAGGCAGCTGGAGCTAAGTGCTAGGCTATTAACAGCCTGCACCACCAAGGCAAATGATGAAGCACCCACAACTTTTGAAGGAAAGTCCTTCCAATGATAAATTGTTCTCATTCTCAGGAAGTTTCCATCCACTGCTTCTTGACCTGTCTTCAGGTACTTTGGAGAATAAGTTGGCCCCCTCTTCTTTGTGGCAGACCCTTAGATATTGTGAGACTGCTGTCATGTCTCCCTTAGTCCTTCTTTTTATTACACTAGATATACTCAATTCCAGCAACCTTCTTTATGTTTTGGCTTTCAGTCCCATAATCACTTTTGTTGCTCTTTACACTCATTCTAGAGTCTCAACATCTTTTTTCACCTCGTGGCAACCAAAATTGGATGCAGTGTTCCAAGGGTGGTCTTATCAAGGTGTTATAAAGTGGTATTATCACTTCATGTGATTTTGATTCTATCCCTCTGTAAATGCAACCTAGGACTGTGTTGGCTTTTTTGGCAGCTGCAACACACTGCTGGCTCATATTTAAGTGATTGTCCATCTAGAACTTTAATGGCTAAGTAATATCTCAAACTTTAATTATAAGTCTTTGCTTTGATTTCATATTTTTGCAGCCTTGAAGCTAACATGTTCTTTGAAGTTCAAAATGTTGCTTTAAGGGGAATGAAGACATCATGAAAAATCATGTTACGTTATAATTTAATAGTGCTGTGCAGAATGCTTCTTTGTTCTTTTCCTTATTCAGCTCTGATTCCACCTGATGGAGAAGATTCTGCTTTTGAAATTTCTTTTTCAAGACATAAAATATTTTGGTGCAGTTCTCATAACTGAAGCAGGATGAAATGAACATTGTGTCCTTTCTTTCAATGTGTGTTCCATGCTCCAACATGCTCTTGGGTTTGTCATATTTCCATGAAATTCTGGAAGGATCATGAATAAATACTTCCCATGTGGCATTTTCAGACTGTAAAAATACAGCTAATCAAGGACTTCAAAGGGACAGAAAGATAATAACAGGAAAGATTGCCAATAGTCCCTGATGCCTCTTACTCCAATAAAGAAAACTCAAAACACACCGCCAAGACAAATGTGAAAATAATCCACCAGCATCCTGAGAATAAGGTAAAAGAATTGGGAGTGTGAGAAAGACAGAAATCTATTTTCGACAATGGAGAAGACTTTCCAGAAATTGCACAAATATTTCTGCACAATCTTCGCACTTCCTTTTGGGGATTTAATAGTGGCACTTCACAATCTTGTTAGACCCATGCATCAGGCATATGTATGACAGCTTCAGACATTCTCTAACCGTGTTCAGTTCAGCTGCGCATACATTCATTTCCACCAAAGGAAAATTGTCAATGTTACGAAGGAACTCTGTTAAGATGTTTAAATTTAGTAGCTGGAGGAATGGGGTTGTGCAGCGAGCTAGAACACACAATTATAGTTTGTTGGTTGAAGAGTGGTGGCTCTTGCATGAGGCAATCTGAGCTATGATTGGTTGCTGTGGGTTTCCTCTTTTTTCCCGCCTTTTTTTCTTCTGTATGTCCTGAGTGCTCTGAGATTCATCTCATGATGCTCTTGTTCGCCTGACTATCTAGTCTGATGTAAAATATACTTATGTATATAAAATTACAAATTTGTGTCAGCGTCTCTGACTTTATTTGTATACTTGCTGCACAGCTCCCTGACAAACTCACTCACCAGGGACTCTGGCCCTATGATTGGTTGAAATTTTATTTTATTTTGTTGTATTTTATTGTATATTTCATTTTATTATTTTACATGGGCCATTCATAATAATAATTATTTTTCAAAGTTATATGCCACCCATCTCACCATAAGGTGGTGCAGTGGCTCAACAGTTAAGATGCTGGGTTTGTTGGCCAGATAACCTGGCAGTACAGGTTCAAAATCTAATTGGAGAGCATGATTGATGACTCTTGGCTATGGATGTTTTTCATTGGATGGTACACCCAGAGGGGTGGGGGGGGGAAAGCAGGATCAAGGGTGACAGTGAATTACGTATCTCAGAGTTGGCTACGTCAGGTTAATGCTGGACGTAGGATGTTAACTTCAAATAAATCTTTTTTAGTTTTGGGAGTGTGGGTCGATATTAATTGGAGTAACTGCCGGAATCCTGACAGGTATAGAGTCTCTTGTTTGAATAGGGGGTTGGACTAGAAGACTTCCCAGGTCCCTTCCAATTCTGTTGTTCTGTTCTGTTCATGCCATAAAGGACCATAAATCCATTTGATTGAACAATTCAAATCAAATTATGAATCACTTTTGTATGGCGGTTGCCTGAACACCATCACAAAATTGTTCTGTTTTCTCTTTCCCTTGTTTCCGGACAGAGAAAACTCACACTGAGCTAATATTTACATGCATTTTGTAAACACATGGATACTTACATAGTCTACATATTTTCTGACTTGAAACAGCTAAGTAAGCAAATCAATATTTCATCACTTCGGCTAATCCTTTAAAAAATGTTCTGTTTGTTAGTAATGTGAGACAACTGGAATATTGTAATACAATTTGCATCTGCATGCTGGATAAAATGTTAGATTTCAAATTAAAATAATAGGTGCACAAATGTGACTTTGTGTGAGAAATGTGAGGAAATGTAGAATGTTTATGCAGAACAAAAGACCAAAATGCTATACTGAGTTAAGGATCAATATTTTCATTAAATATACTGCATTTTCTCTTTGGAAAATCAACACATCAGTTTGAAATATGTTCTTCTTCAATCTGCAGTTAAGGAATGTCAGACTGTGTATTAAATGATTATCATAAATTTAAATAAATGATAAAAAGCAATAAAAAACTTATTGTACATGTACACACACTTTTTTGGTCGATTCATAGCTTTATGCAAAGGTTTGAATTAGAAATTCAGTTCTAAAATGATGTAATCAAATCTCCAAACATAATTACTTTTTTTTTTATAAAATGCAAATTTAATTTGAATTGTCAGAAGAAATATTTCTTTCCTGGTCAGTTTGATTTAGAAGATTTAGAAAATATGGATATTATTTTTTATATATGGAAGTGATTAATGTTATATGGGTTTCTTTGGGACAATTTCACCTGAATTGAATCAACAATTTAATTTGAATTGAGGCAGATTCATATATTCTTTTTGATTAGTAAAAAACAGGTTCCCAATATTTAAACTATTCAAGTACTAGACTATTGAAGGCTAATGAACACAGGTAAAAAAAGGGGTAAAGGTAAGAATATAAATAAAAAATTAATATGCTTCTCTGGAATGTCATTGTATATTCTTATTTGCAAAAAAAAGCATGACCCTTTCTATTGTTTTTGAATAAGGCAGGACATATATAAAGCAGCTGTTAAAACAGGATGATTGCCTTAAAAATTGTTCATGTAATTTCACAATCCTGTGAAATTCATTCCATCCTAATACTGTACAAATTGTAATTAAAACAAACTAATAAATGTATTTGCAGAAAAATGAATACCACTGTGCATGATTTTTAATGTGTTTATACTATTTTGTAATAAAAAACTTAATTTGCAAATATTAATTTAAACGCATAATACTGTTTTCTGTTTCCCACACTAACATATACCTTGCTCCTAATACAAATGAAACCTTGATTTAATAAACCTCACTCACCCCTTTATCAGACTAAATGCAATGCAATGCAATGGACTATATTTTCATCTGGGTGTTGGTTAAAATAACTGACCAGTCTCTTGCCTTCAAATTTGTCTTATCAAGGCAATAGTTATTCATATTAATTTTTGATGGCTGTTTATGTTTTGGGGGTAATGATGTCATCACATTTACCTCATTTGTAGAACGTCATTCTGCCAGTGACCCTGATGTTCCTACCATTTGCAGAATGATTTCATTGGACAGATAATATAAATTGCTGCAGTGACATATTTGCATATTCAGTGGACATTGAGGAGTAAGTCATCTCCCCTTCTCTGAAATTGTAGGAGAAGAGCAGGCAGGGCTGTGAAGGGAGGGGAAGAGTCAAGCATGTTATCAGCTTAGAATCATTAAATTCCCACAAGTGCTCCAACTCCTCCTGAATTATCTTATCTGGAGCCAATTTAGTGTTGAACATTAGTGGATCAGATTCTTGTGTACAAGCTTGAATAAATCTTCTATGCTGCAATCTAACAGATGGTCTGGATTCTTTGCGCCTGATGGAAATGATTTGTTCGAACGTTTCACTGTAAATGCTTTTCTGCAGGTAAGCTTTGCTTTAAAAAAAAGCCTGCATCACAAAAACTGTGTAGGATAACTATCAAAGGTGTTTTTTCCCCACCTACAACAGGGATGAGCAAGATTTTGACAGCTGGGAGCTGTATTTCAAAGTGGACATGGAAATTGAAAGGCCTTAGAGAGGAGGCGGGGTTATGAGACAAAATTGCAGGTTAATATCTGTTGGAAGAAAATTCTGGTTCAATCCAGGCTGGATTTTGCAAAGGCCACAGGACAAGCACTGGAAGCAGAGGTGAAGTTTATTTGAGAGAGTGACAATCAAAGCAAGCCAGCCCCATCAATCAAAGGTACAGTAGCTATGCAGTTATGCTTTTGAACTTACTTCCTTTTTTGCCATGTTCTCATCACACACATCATATGCTAAATAAATACATAATAACACTTTTGAAGTGATGACTATTATAGGCTTTCTATAGACAATAGAAAACACTTTCAATTGCACCCAGAAAGTGTGTAATCTCAGTCAGCCTTCTGGAAAGCATAGCAGATCTAATATAAGTAGCCCTCAACTTACAACTGTTCATTTAGTGCCCGTTCAAAGTTACAACGACATTGAAAATAGTGACTTATTTTTTGCACTTATGCCACTGTAGCTTTGAACGGTCACTAAACAAACTGTTATAAATCAAGGACTACCTGTATTTTCTCCCGCCCTTCCAAGCTGCCAAATATAATCTACTCTGACCATATGAAATGCAGTTTAGTTCATTTTCGGAGCCTAGTTTGGCCAATTTTAGGGTTACTGCCAGACATTTCCTAACATGAATTTTATGCTTTGCTCTTTTACTAACAACTTCCCTTTTTTTCCAGCTGGGATGCATCCTTTGATTCATTTCAATATGTCAAGGGAAAGAAGAAACAGGCATGTGTTAAAAGTCAACACTGTGTGAGAATTGGACAGCTGAGCCAATTTATTTCCTTGATGTAGTAAAGAGAAGATAAGAGGTGACTGTATTTCAGGTAGAGACACACAAGAAATGGAAGCTGTTCCAGAAATCTGAAAAGTGCACCTCCCAAACTTTTCTGCTAATACATTTTAAAAAATGGTCACTGACTTGGAGCAGAGGATGTAGGTAAGTAAATAAACAGTGCCCTCTTTTTTGATCTGCAGTTCCAAACCAGAGAATTCTAGAACTTCCTGCAGATCAACAAAACCTGAAAATGAGCCAGGAATAAACAAGGAAAGAGTGCCATGTTTAACAGAATAACAGAGTTGGAAAGGACATTAAAGGTCTTCTAGTCCAACCCCCTGCTCAAGTAGAATATTAAATACTATTTCAAATGGTTGTTCAAGCTCTTCTTTAAAATCTAAAGTGATGGAGCATCCACAAATTCTGGAGGCTACCCATTCCATTAATTAATGGATGAATTGTTCTAATTGCTAGGAAATTACTCCTACGTTGGTTCTCTCCTTGATTAATTTCCATCCATTGCTTCTTGTTCTACTTTTAGGAGCTTTGGAGAAAAGCTTGAATCCCTCTTCTTGGTAGCAGTCCCTTATATCTTGCAATATTGCTGCTACCATTGCTGCCTGTCACCCCTAGTCCTTCCTTTCATTAAACTAGATATACCCATTTCCTCCAACTGTTCTTCATGTGTTTTAGCTTCCAGTTTGTAATCATCTTTGTTGGTCTTCTCTGCACTCTTTCCAGAGTCTCAACATCTTTTGTATTATGGCTGCAACTGGATGTAATATGCCATTTTACCAAGGCATTAGAATGTGGTAAAAACATATTGTGTTTCTCAGGGGGGGAAATGCAATTTTTCCGGGTTCTACATCATTTGCTCCAACCAGAGTAAGTTAAACACTTAACTTGGATGAATTCTAGAATGAATTGGATGAATTCTAGAAGCAACAGAGGTCCCACAAAGTTTCCACTTTCATAGATAGTCTTGAAAAGCACCACTTCCAGAACATGGACTCATAGAGCTGGAAGAAACCTTTTAGTCCAGGGCTGTTAAATTCACAGCCCATGGGGCTGGATGCATCACACACTGGTCATGCCCATGCCCAGTTTAGCAAAGGGGGAAAAAGTCCCAATGCATCACGTAACATCTCTGTGGTGACACAAGTTTGGCGCCCCTGTTCTAGTCCAACCCGCTGCTCAAGAGAGGAGAGCTTATACCATCCTGGTCAAATGGTTCTCCAATCTAATCTTTTGAAAACTTCCGATGATGGAGCACCATCTCCTTCTATCTCTGCACCATCCCTTCCTGTCTCTGCAGAGACATTTAAAATCCCTGAAGCTGAGACAGATTCTCCTCTTCGATGTTTCCTTTAGCGGAGCCATTCCTTCATTTCCTTCTTCTAATATGACGGAGTGTTCCCATGTTTGAAGGGCTGCCACAAGGAAGAGGAGAGTCAACCTATTTTCCAAAACACCTCCAAAGGACAAGGAGCAATGGATGAAAACTAACCCAGGAGACAAGCAAGAACAATCCACTAGTGGAACAGCTTGCCTTCAGAAGTTATGAGTGCTCCATCACTGGAGGATTTTTTTTGAATGACTGGTCAGCCATTTGTCTCAAATGGTACAGGATCTCTGCTTGACTAGAAGACTTCCAAGATCTATTCCAACTCAGTTATTCTATTATTCTTTCTAAGCATTGCCAGCAGCACATGGAATCCTCTTACCATCAACCATGGCAACCTTGGCATTTGTTCGCAATGGCATCTCCTAAGTAACGGAAAGCTGAACTTACAGCAGGACTCAGCCATTAAGGTGATGGATTTTGCAGCTCTATAGTCATATATAAGAGGTGGTCATTATAAATGATCATCCAATGCCAACCCATATGGCCTGTTTATTTATTAGATGTTTGGCACGTGCAATCCCTGCCTCTAGGAACAATGTGAGTGGTGGCTATGGCAAGATTTACTTTCCCCTCCTCCGGAACTAGCCACTTGCAAGGAGAAAGAAAGGAAATGAATTATAACAACCGCTGATAAAGCACAGCTGGAAAAACCTATTGGCCCTGGGAGAACTTAGATAAATAAAGTGTCTGAACATTCCAGGTTATCGTTCACCATAATGGTTTTCCCACCTTTGGTGACCTTTGCTTGCCAAAATGCCAGCTATAAAATTTATCACATTATTAAACCGGTGAGATCGACAGATGATCAAGGAAAACTAAGAACAACACAGGTCCATTGAGTAAACTGTTGCCTAGACTGAGTGCAGATGTGGTCTTCTGAACCTTAACAGGATGATAAATGGGAAACAGTTGCATCTGCCTTTTTATAGGAAAAAAAATGTTATCCTACTCCTTGGCACTGCCACGGACTCGTAGTAAAACCCAGAATAAATATTTTGTCACACACACAACGGTTCACAAGCAAAAATAAAAAGGGGGAAATTTATTTTGGCCAATAAAATTGGTTAAGCAAAGAATATTATGTAGTTTATCTGAGGAGGACATTGTTTACTGTCAGGAAAGAAAAGACAAGCAAGATACATCTTTGCTTGTTGGCATTTGTGAAATCTTGCCATATCCTATTGGTGGCAAGGGTTATACATGCACCCAGATTCAGTTTATCATATTGGATGCCTCCTGCAGCAACCTGCCAGCCAAAACAGGGTGCAGGGGGCCTCATGTACTCTGTTTTCAGCCTGGACAGCCTCCTGTAGTATCCTGCCAGCCGAAATGGGGTTCAGGGGGCTGCACGAGGCCCCCGTGCCCCATTTTGGCTGGCAGTGTGCTGCAGGAGGCCATCCAGATTGAAAATGGGGCCTCTCAGGCCCCATTTTGGCTGCCAGAAGCACAGCAGGCCAGTCCTTTGCTATTTTCTGGCTGGCCCCTTGGGCCAGATTTAAGCACCCGATGGGCTGGATCTGGCCTCAGGTTTTGAGTTTGACACACGTGATCTACTCTAATAGAAGAGGATAGTTGTAGCCCAGGATTGAACTGAGGGGCCTTTGGTGCTCTCTGAGCTTGGCTATTTTGCTAGATACCACTGATGATATTGTCTAGCCAGGTAATAAAACATCTGCAAGAAAACAACCAAGTTCAGAGAGCACAAAAGAACCCACATTTGCTCTCTCTCACAGTTTCATATTCATCCCCGCTTACCATGTCCTTGTCAACTAGCAATAGCACTTAGACGTATGTACCTCTTTACAGTGCTTTGCAGCCCTCTCTAAGTAATTTACAGAGTCAACATATTGCCCCCAACAATTTGGGTCCTCATCTAACCACCTTGGGAGGATGGCAGGCTGAGTCAACCTGGAGCCTGATGAGAATCGAACTGCCAAATTGCAGTCAGCCGGCAGTCAGCAGAAGTAGCCTGCCGTACTGCACTCTACCACTGCACCACCACAACTATGTAGCTCAACAAGGCTACATAGGCACTAGCTAGAGAAGGTAAACCATCAAGTTTGAACTCCAAAAAGCAGGATCTCTTTGATTCCCCCCAAATCCTTGCTTTGCTTATTTGAAAGTTTGTTTAGTCCTAATTAAATCCTGTTGGTTGTCCAAAGCTTAATCCCAGACCTGGACCTAGGGAACTATAATCCTGAATACACAGCCGTGGAGTAAGTGTTCCATTGTACTCAGAGGGCCTTATATATTCTCAACAAGGAGGACAAATATAGATTGCAGCATTGATAAACTCTTTACCTCAGCTTATGTTTATTCCAAACCATTTCTTTGTTTCCCATTATTCACCCGGAACTATTACTAAACGTTTTGCAGTCAAGGGTGAAAAAAGAGATTTGATTTGTCTGTCATGAAAGCACAAGGCTAAAAGAGAATCACAGGGAAATAAAAATCAATAATGTATGATCATTTGCAAAAGCAGAGCGATTGTCTCCGTTTCCTCCGCTTCCATCATGGAGCTCTTAAATACAATCAGCAGCTAAAAAGGGAAGCCTGTCAAAAGCAAGTCACTTTGAGTTGTGCACACTGGCAATACCAGAAGATCATCACTGGGCACGCTAATAGCTCACCAGCGGATAAAGTCCTGATAACATCTGTCAAGTCCCTCAACACTAATGCATATCCAAGGAGTCAAGATTTACACTGTCTTTCATTGCTCATATTTAATGCCAGAGGAATGGTTAAGATTCAGAATTTGGAAACCAAAAAAGTAAAACTCTCTTTCTTACACTTTTGCATGAATTTGATTTCATTAAGGCAAGATCCCCATGAATCATTTGGATTTATTTGTCCCTGCTTATCCGGAGGGCTAACTGTTCCTTTACCAGATGAGCAGGAACCATCCATCTGTTCTTTGTTGGCCATGTGTGAAAACAGTTCCTTCTCTTTTGCAGACTCTGACTTCTTTCTTCTCAAACACCTTGACATCCTCCTCCTTATTATCTCCTTATTATCTTCTCAACGAGGACATTTCTATGCAGTCAAAATTCGTTAGGCTAAAAAATCTATGCGATAGAATAACTGCATGCCCATTCATATATCAAAAGAACAAGAAGAACAGTATTTATACAATAGCAATTAAATAGACAACAGACTAATATCATCCAGTTCTAGATGGTACATAGTCCATCTAGGATGATCTCCATTAACTTCTAGAAGGCCATTGCGAGGTTGAAAGGCTCTTGCACCCAAGAAGCACCATGATCATCTGATCTGTTGTTTAGGTACTTTAAGGGTACAGGGGTAGCTTGATTTTATGTGTGTGGATGTCTTTGCCAATCTCAACAATAAAGAAATGAAAATAGAATGCAGGGATTTATTTTCACTGTAAATATCAAGAGAGAGAGCGTGTCATGTCACTAGTTGTCCAGGGAAAGCAAAATTTTAGATACTGCAGATCCACACTTCCTATGGGAAAAAAAGATTTGCAATATTCAAAATGTTGCTTACCCTTAAAATCTGGTGACATGACACTCTCTCTTGATACTAACCCCTTGCAGCCTACTCCTTGATTTCTTCTGATGCTGGTCTGTCTGATATGGGAGTGGGGTTAGGGTTAGGGTCCTGATGGCCTTTGAGGACACATCTATGTGGTTTGCCCAACAACAACATTGAGGTGTTACTTTCTGGGAAATTTTCTAATCTAGACTATACTTATTTATTTATTTATTTATTTATTTATTTATTTATTTATTTATTTATTTGACTTGTATGCCGCCCTACTCCCTAAGGACTCAGGGCGGCGAACATTAAAACAGAGAAAAATTTACAATAAAAAAGAATTAAACAAATAAACAAGCCGAATACAGTTAAAATAAAACCCAAACCCCCCCCGGGTCATTCCAGGGCGGCCCGTTGAAACAACCAAGTCTTCAGGTCCCGGCGGAAGGAGCGGAGGTCAGGGGCCAAACGGAGATCCATGGGGAGCTGATTCCAAATGGCAGGTGCTCCCACAGAGAAGGCCCTAGCCCTGGGGACCGCCAGCCGACAATGCCTGACCGACGGCACCCCAAGGAGGCCCCTCCTATGAGAGCGAACAGGGCGATCGGAAAGTGATGCTGGCAGGAGGCGTTCCCGCAAGTACCCTGGACCCAAGCCATTAAGGGCTTTATAAGTTGTTACTAATACCTTGAAGGCGACCTGGGAGGCAACCGGCAACCAATGCAAGCTGCGCAGGAGGGGTGTAACATGGGAGTATCGGGATACCACCATCACAGCCCGCGCGGCTGCATTCTGCACCAGCTGAAGCCTCCGGACCGTCCGCAAGGGGAGCCCCATGTAGAGAGCATTGCAGTAGTCGATTCTAGAGGTGACGAGCGCATGAGTAACCATTCGAAGGGCATCTCGGTCCAAATAAGGGCAAAGCTGGTGAACCAGCCGAACCTGGGCAAAGCCCCCTGGCCACAGCTCCCACATGCTCCTCCAAACCGAGCTGTGAGTCCAGGAGGACACCCAGGTTTCTCGCCCTATCCACGGGGGGCAACACCTCTCCCCCCATGACCAAAGATGGTACATCCAATAAAGACCGAGATGCCAGTAAGAACAGCCACTCCGTCTTGGTGGGGTTGAGCTGGAGCCTGTTACTACCCATCCAGACCCGTACCGCCTCCAGGCACCGGGACATCATGGAGAGAGCATCACTGATCTGGTCTGGGGTGGAGATGTAAAGCTGGGTATCATCAGCATACTGATGATACCTCACCCCAAAACCTCGGATGATCTCTTCTGATACTTCTTGGGAGTCCCACATTCTAACACTAATGAGGTCAACTTCTGAGATCGGAAAACAACCTGCTCATCTTCTGAGATCGGAAAACATTGGCCAGCTAAAGTAGGAGATGAACAGGAGGGTGGGGTTAAATGTGACATTAGTTTGGAATCATTGTACAGCTACAGGAGACCAAAGTCCTCCCCATGAATTCTGTTGACCCTTATCTGTTGACCCAATTTAGCTTGGACCATTAGTTGCTCAGATTCTTTTTTTATAGGTGGCAAGAATAAATTTTGTGCTTTGAACTCAACTCCTGTTCCTGATTATTTGCACCTGACAGCTAATGCTAATACAGAATTAATAATGTATTATTTCTAAAGGATTTTTTTCATTTTTTTTAAAAAAAGATTATCTGTTGAATCCTTGGAATATTGTTTTCAGATTAAAAGATATTCATCCTGTTGGTCCATTTTAGAGATTTTTGGCCCATGGGTGGCAGAATACTTCATTTTTCTAAGAGTTGATGTTTGCAAATTAGCAAAGCCTGAAGCTTTTCTTTTGTGGTGAGTGGCTATCAGAATCCAGACTTTTTTTCCTGCATATAAGGAGGCACAATAATTTATAGGCATGCCTAATTGGTGCCATCTTTTCAATTCCTTCCTCATTCTCCCTCTGGGCCATTCTATAATTTCTGAGTTATCCTTGCATGCAGTTTAGGTTGCAGGTATATCTTAATTGTTTCATCCAGTGTTTCTCAACCTTGGCAAATTAAAGATGTGTGGATTTCAATTCCCAGAATTCTCCAGCCCACATACTGGCAGGAGAATTCTGGGAATTGAAGTCACACATCTTCAAGCTTCCAAGATTGAGAAACACTAGTTGCCTCTCTTACAGGTGGTTTGCAAATGCATTTCAGTCAAGCCCTAAAAACTGGCCATTTGTGGCCAGTAAATGCTGATGTGCTGTGAATTCCACATAGGCATCAGGAAGGGCATCTGACCAGTAAATGCTGAGTTTACTGGCCAGATGCCCTTCCTGATGCCTATGTGGAGTTCACAGTAGATATTTTCTTCTTATGCCCTGATAGAGAAACATTGGTCACTGCCTAGGATTGATCTCCCAACCTTCTGAGCAGGAGGTAAGCATTTTCACCTCTAGGCCACCACGCCACTAATAACACAATAAAAAAGTAACAAAAACCCTATAATCAAAAGAAAATAAATACTATGAAAATAATGGTAATTGCATAACTTGGTTATTGCATAACTCACTCACCTGGTCTCACTTAACTTACTCATGCTTAATTAACTCACAACACAAGAACATAGATGTAGACTCCACTACAGTCTTAAAGGTTAAGGTTCCCCTCGCACATACATGCTACCGTGTTTCCCCGAAAATAAGACCTACCCCGAAAGTAAGACCTAGCACTATTTTCTAAACCTGCCCTAATATAAGACCTACCCCGAAAATAAGACCTAGTGTAAATCTCCAGTTCCAGGAAGACTTTTCAGGGAGCAACCATGCACCCGCAAAACACCCCCCCTACACACTCACACCCACTATTTGGCACCATAAA
>CM019150.1:213627926-213688295 GCA_009733165.1 Naja naja | reverse complement strand
TTGAAATTGACTGGTTTTAATTTACGGCCTTTCATCTTGTCATTGTTTTGATTTGGTGATTTGCAGAAAGTATGGCAAGATTCTCTTTAGGATTTTTTCTTCTTTTTTAAGTGTAATATTTAGAAATCAATGTGTATTATTGACTTTTGGGTTTGCTTATTCACTGCTTTGAGAAAACTGTTTGCTTTTGAAGGGTAGTGAAAAGTCTCTAAAAATATTGATGCAATCAACTGTAAAGCATTCTCAATTTATGACCTCTTGTTTTCCAGGGCTCAAAAATTATTTTTAATCAATGAACACACCTGCAGAAATACTGCACATAAAGAACAGTGGTGCATTTGTGAATTTGGTGACATCAACAACATTCCTTTGCAGCATTTATCTACCATTAACGTACCCCTGAGAGAACAGAAAACTTTATGGACTGCACATAAAAGTTGGATGTAAAAAAGGAAATGATAATGACAGATTCATGTACATGTTTATTCTTCCATTGCACTTTGTGGGGGGAAAATATATTTAAGGAGGGATTTGGATAAGGATAAGTATAGGAGCATAAGACAAATTCAGCTCTATTATAAATACTCAAGATTGGCCCAAGACAGTTGATTGCTTGAAAGCAATATATTGCAAATTCCTCTGTTCTTTGGTGTGTTATTGGCTTAGATTGCTCTCAAGACTCATTGAGTCTTACTTAAATACTACCAGTGGATAATATTGGTCATTAAATTTGAATGCATCTGATTATGTTGATTGATGATGTCCTATTAAGTCATTTTGAATCTTAGCTTCAACACAGACAGATTTTCTCCGTGATGATTTATGCCTGACCTAGTTTCAGGTCTTTCATTAGTGCTTCCATCACCGCTGTCACTGAATCCATCCACCTTCCAACTCATCTCTTCATTTTCTCTTCCTTTCTCTCTTTCCCAGCATTAGACCCTCCTCCAGAGAGCTATGTGTCTGAAGTAGGATAATTTAAGGCTGGTCATTTGTGCTCTGGTTAAATTAGAGGGTGAAAAACAGGCTAATTTGTGGGTATCAAAGGTAAAATGATTATGGGGTTTTCTACCCACATCTAGAAAGTCTATTGTCTTATCTAGTAAGAAGCTTCATTAATGAATGAAAACAAAAGTTATCTTCCAATTGAGATCAACCCCTATGACTTTAGAGATGCAGCTATATTGTTTTCATATATGGAAATGGTTGTTCGTTTTTCTCTCTCTTTTGGGATTGTTTTTCCAGTCCTCAGGTCTGTCACTGGCTGAAGTCTCCCATCCAAATAATACTCAGGCCTGATCCTGTTTAACTTCATTGACCCAACAAGATCAGCTTTCTGGGGCTGTTTTCTAGAGATACTACTGTGGACTAATAGAACATCTGATGTAGCAATAGCATTAGCTCTTAGACTTATATACCATTATAGTCTAGTATGTAAGAAAACTCCAATATATATCAGAGGGCAAAATAATTTAATAAGTCCAATGTGTCACTACATTTTTTTATTTGTCTGTTTCAGCTCCTAAGCTAATATTATAGCAGGCAGGTGTCTGCTAGCTAGCACATTTGTTATCTTGTCTCCATAGCAATGAGATAATACAGTCTTGTGATGTTCTGCTTTACTGCACATGTTTCAAAAGTTTTTACTTCACTTCCTGTAACTTCCTTTGTTCTTTTGCTGTATATGCCTTGGTGTGAGATTAAGCTGCCGGTATGTAGCTCATTAGGTTTTCTTATTTTTGTACAATAAAAATGTTTCTTAGATTACTTTCCGGGTCTTATTTTATCAAGGTTGACAGCAAAGAAAGGCACGGTCTATCACCTCTAATTAGCAGGGATGTTTGGAAGATTTTTACTCCCTGACACAATGGAACTCAAAGAACTTATTTCCAGGAAAGTGTGGACAAGAATTGTTTGGCTGGCTTTAAGTAAAGTAGATAATCTGGTTATCTTTGGGAATTTTTGGACTTTGGTAAGTCTGCCATTGGTCATTTGTCCTTGCCTCCAAGCCTCAAGGATATCCATGGGGTATGGAAAAAATAAAAGTCAAGAAGGAAGCCATGAGGTGCAGTCAAAACCTTCCTGTTTCTTCATATTGTCACATGTTTGATGCATGTACAAAGCAAGGAGAGTTTCAATCACACCATTGCATTGATCACCTTGTCATTTTTGCCCGTATTTTGAGGACACACCTTGTTGCATTTGTTTCTCCCCTTTCGTTAATGGACTTGAAGACTTCAGCATGTCTTTGAAAAGGCAACCCCCCAAAAAAAAATTACAAACAAAATCCAGCACTTTCTTACACTTGGCCTGCTCACTTACGTGTCTGCGTGAATCTCCTTTTGGTTCATTTCTTGCATTCTGTGGATTAAACAGGTGTTTAAAGAGAGGCCGGGTGGCATCTGCAGTGCATGAGGTTGGATGGATAACCTTCCAATCCCATCCAATCTAATATTCTAAGAGGTGATCAATGGTGTGTCTTGCTGCCTAGAGATGTTCGATCTTGTTGCCTTCATGGTTTGTTGCACTCTTTCTGTAGCTCTTCAAGTGTTAAAGGGAAAAAAAGGGATTTGCTGAGCAGGACATGTGCAGGACTGTAACTTTTATTCTATCAGAGCAGAGCAGTACTAATAAATGTAATTTGTATTTCAGATGGATGGCTTCAGAGGTTGTATTCAGCAGGTGCTGACCAGTTCTGGAGAACTAGTAGCAGAAATTCTGAGTAGTTCAGAGAGCTGGCAAGTACCACCTCTGACTGGCCCCACACCCATCTATTCTCTGCCTCCTGAGTGCCAGCTGATCAGCTGGGTCTTCTTTTGTTGCCCTGCACAGAAGAACAGAGCTGGAAAGCAGGTCAGTGGAGTGGGGAGGGAATGGGGATTTTGCAGTAACCTTCCCCCAGGAGTGGGGTGGGGAAATGGAGATTTCACAGTATCCTTCCCCAGCTATGCCCCCCAAACCAAACCCACAGAACTGATAGTAAATATTTTTGAATCCCACCACCAGATGGCTTGCAGTCAGGACTGGGAGGGATTTCTTTTTAATGTGTTTCAGGATGGTTGTCCTTCCTTCCTTCCTTCCTTCCTTCCTTCCTTCCTTCCTTCCTTCCTTCCTTCCTTCCTTCCTTTTTTATTTCTTTCATTCTTCTACTTTTTATGTCCTTCCTACCTCTTTTATGTCCTCCCTCCCCACTCCTTCCCTTCCTCTCTCTCTTCCTTTTTGTGTCCTTCCTTCCTTTTTCTTTTTATTTTCATCCTTCCTCTTTTTATGTCCTTCCTTCCTTCCTTCCTTCCTTCCTTCCTTCCTTCCTTCCTTCCTTCCTTCCTTTCTCTCTCCCTCCCTTCTACACATTAAAAAGAAATCCCTCCCAGTCCCAATTGCTCATCCACTTTAAACATATATTACATTTATTAGTACTACTCTTCACTAACACTATGTTAGTGAAGTTTAGGTTGATAAAATTTATAGTCATGCACACATCCTGCTCAGCAAATCCTAGTGACACACTATTGTTAATTTTTTAGTAGTGTTTTTTGAACAATGGTAGTTGGCAGACCAGTCTTGAACTTTGAAAAATTGGGGTGTTTTTTTTTTTTGAGAAACACAACAAATTGCCACAGGATTAAGCTTGTAAATGGATATTTGGGAAGATAATATTATGTAACTAAGAGTAACATAGTTACACACAAGTTTGTAATTTGCTGTCAGAAGCCATCAGTGAAGTTTGCAAATAATGATCAACATCCAAATTTTAATCACATGACCAAGGTAATTTTTTTTGTCAGCATTCCAACCAACAAACTCCAAACCAATAAACTCCAAGACAGGCATTTTCTAAGTTCCATTTTATTAGAGCAGTCATATTGGCACATCTGGGAAAACCAGAATCTCAGAGTTCCGAGTTTTCCCTACTCAATAGAAATTCAAAGATCCATCCCCTGCAGCCATCAGTCCATCACATGACCCAATCACCATCCGTCGCAACTGGAGACATCCCTCCAACCACCCCTTTCCCAGGTACAGGATGGCTTGTCCTTGACTCAGAAGAAGAACATTGTTATGTCTAAACTTCCACCTCTCTCTAAAATCCTCCCTCCCAAATTCCCAGGGACTAAAATGTGGCAGCATGGAAGTTGCTAAGTAAAATATGGCCTCCAAAGCTGATATTTGTGATGGTTATAAGTGTGAGGACCAGTCATAAGTCACTTTTTTCAGTGCCATGTATGAATGGCTTGAGATGGAATGGTTGCAATGCACATACCTGTATGTGCACTGCCTTCATTTATTTATTTATATATTTATTATTGGGACTTGTATGCCGCCCCATCTCCGAAGACCCGGGGCGGCTCACAACTAAGAAACAACAGCAATAAATAATTAAAAAGAGATTAAACCCGATTACAAGCCCGAACAGATTTAAAGTACATTAAAAATATAAAACCACCCCGCCCTCCAGGAAAGAAAAGGTCACAGCCCGGATTGGTCAAACAACCAGGTCTTCAAATCATGGTGGAAGGTGCGGAGGTCAGGGGCCAGGCGGAGCCCCAGGGGGAGCTGGTTCCAAAGGTCAGGGGCCGCGACAGAGTAGGCTCATCATGGGGGGACTGCCGGCCGGCATTGGCCGGCTGACAGGACCCCAAGGAGTCCTTGCCTGTGTGCTCGCACAGGGCGGTTGGCATTCGATGTTGGCAGGAGTCGCTCCCTTAAATATTGAGAAACCTTGAATCTCACCCGGCGCGCAACCGGCAACCAATGCAGGCAGCGCAGGAGGGGGGTAACATGGGAGAATCAGGAAACTCCCATCACCACCGCCGCATTCTGCACCAGCTGCAGTCTCCGGATGGTATGCAAGGGCAGTCCTAAGTAGAGAGTGTTGCAGTAGTTGAGCCTAGAGGTAATATTTAATGAACAAAAGTTAGGGTTTAACGAAGAAATGAATGTGCAGAAGCTTTCATGAGCGAAAAATCAAGAATGATGCTTTAAGAGTCCTTGGTGGCTCAGGCTGTTAAATGCCTGCTCTTAAGATCCAGCTGTCTACAATTACTGTAGGCTCGAATCCCACCAGGCTCAAGGTTGACTCAGCCTTCCATCCTCTCGGGGTAGGTAAATTGAGGACCCAAGATGGTTGGGGGCAATAAGCTGACTTTGTAAAAATGCCGCTTAGTAATAAGCAGGCATATACAATGGAATGAAGGCTATTGCTGAGCGCGTTGGGTTGTGCTCCAAACATTGTAAGCTGCCCTGAGTCTTCGGAGAAGGGCGGCATATAAATGTAATTAAAAAAAAAAGTAACCTACACATTGACAAGTGTATTAAGAAGAAATCAGAAAGCTTGATGATAAATAGAGGAAAGGAAAACAAAGACAACAAAAAAGGGAGAAAGAGGAGGAAGGGACAAGGGAAAGAAGGGGAAGTGGAAAGAGGAGGAGGAGGAGGAGGAAAGGAGAAGGGAATGAGAAGGAGAAAGAGAAGAAGTAGGAAAAGGAGGAGGAGGAGGAAAAGGAGGAGGAGTAGGAAAAGGAGGAGGAGGAGGAGAGAAGGAGAAGGGGAAGGAGAGGAAGGACAAGAAGGAGAAGGAGAAGGGTAAAGGGAAGGGAAAAGAGAATCTTTTAGCCATCTCAATTTTGCCTAAAGCAACTGTTTTCTCAAAGTAGGATACTTCACATGGAAATGTTTTATCTTCTGGAAATAACTCTTGTTTCAGAATACTGAGGACAACGTTATCGTGAGTCCCCCAAAGCATAGGAAGAGATTCTGTTGGTCATCATGTTTTACTCAGAGAACTTTGATATGAAGTTCAAAAAGGAGTATCCTTCTAGAAAATGAAAGGGATGGAAACACTGGAAGACTCACGAGGCAATTGCAAGAAACAAGATAAGACCCTTAGGATGTACCGAGTGATGTTTACTACAGCCTTCTTGGATTCAGAATTTTTACGTAACTCAGTTTTATCTTTTTAAATGTCTCTGGGGTTGGTCCTCGTCATGTCTGTCCCTGTGGGAGGCTTACTTTGGGACATTTTGTATTTCTTCGCCCCCTTTCAGTCAAGAACATTGCCAGCCAAACTGGAATATTATTTCACTGTGGCATCGTTCCAAAGACAGAAGCTTCTGCATTTATTTTCACTGCATATTTAATGATCACACCAAGCGCTCGACATCTAATTGCACATAAGGATAAAGACTTCATCCAGATATTTATAATATTGCTCTAGCACAAGGGTGTCAAACTCAAGGCCTGCAGGCCAGATTTGGCATGCAATGTGGTCGGATCCGGCCCACGAGGCCATCCTGGTCTACTCAATGGGAAGATGAAAGATCGGGCCAGCCTAGCTTTGGCCAGGTCTACTCAATGTGAAGAGGAATCATGTCAGAAGTTTGGGGGCTGGTGTCAAACTAGCCATGCCCACTCAGTCAGCCATGCTCACCCAGCTGACCATGCCCACCCAGCTCCCCAAGGTCAACCACAGCCTTGATGTGGACCTAAATGAAATTGAGCTTGACACCCCTGCTCTAGCAGAAGAAACTTTGGACTCCTTTTGATCTTTCAGATGGATGCATCCAAGGTTTGTGATTTAGTTGCTAAATCATGTCTGACTCTTCAGAATCTCATGGACCATAGTATGCCAGGCCCTCTTGTTCTCCACTGTTTCCTGGAGTTTGCCGAAATTCATGTTCATTGTGTCAATGACACTATCTAACCATCTCATCCTCTGCCGTCCCCTTCCCCTTTTGCTTTCCTTCTTTCCCAACATCAGGGTCTTCGCCAATGAATCCTCTCTTTTCATTTGGTGGCCAAAGTATCTGAGCTTCAGCTTCGGGATCTGTCCTTCCAAGGAACAGTCAGGGTTGATTTCCTTTAGGATCAACTGACTGGATCTCCTTGCAGTCCAAGGGACTCTCAAGAATCGTCCCTACAATGGTCTCCAAGGTAGAGAGCAGAGGTCCATGTCTGCTTCCAAACAGAGACAAAATCTGACCTGGCCAGGTTGGACATCTTGACTGAGAATGTTTTGGATAAGAATAAAGTGGGACCCGGAAGCTTCAAAATTCAACAGTATCATATATCTCTCCTTTATCTTTTGGAGGTTCATAACAATGGTTTCTCTGTACTTCTTTCCTTTGCTAGAGATGGCAGATTGCTCTCTGAGTTCACAAAATATAAATTCAAAATCCATTATATCAAAACAATCGTTCCCATTTTTGCATACATGCTATCTTGAGTAAAAAAAATAGCAATAACACTTAGACTTATATACCACTTTACAGAGCTTTGCAGCTCTCCTTAAGTGGTTTACAGAATCAGCCAATTGCCTCCAACAATCTGGGTCCTCATTTTACACACCTTGGAAGGATGGAAGGATGAGTCAGCCTGGTGAGAGTTGAACTGCCAAATTGCAAGCAGTCAGCAGACCACTAACCACTGCGCCATCGTGGTTCATTTATCTTCACTGCATATTTATGCAGTTTTTCTGCAAATAATATTATGGCTTTAAAAATGGCCCGTTTCATCCAACCAGCTAAGATCATGGCTAGGTTCCCTAAGACACTGAACTACAAAGATGTATTCAGCTACTGTTATATATTTGTTTCTCTCTAAGGAACAGGAGGAGAATTCAACCCAACATATCCCATTAGATTTGACCAGACCATTTTATACATTCATATAAAATGTCATCAGTCTTCTGAGTTTTCATTTTGCTTTTTCAAAGAAATATAATTCTTCATTCAACTATTCAAGAGCCTTGGTAGCTCAGGCTGTTAAATGCCTGCTCTTAAGATCCAGCTGCCTACAACTGCTGTAGGCTCGAATCCCACCAGGCTCAAGGTTGACTCAGCCTTCCATCCTCTCGGGGTAGGTAAATTGAGGACCCAAGATTGTTGGGGGCAATTACCTGACCTTGTAAAAATGCCGCTTAGTAATAAGCAGGCATATACAATGGAATGAAGGCTATTGCTGAGCACACTGGGTTGTATTCCAGAAATTGTAAGCCGCCCTGAGTCTTCGGAGAAGGGCGGCATATAAATGTAATTAAAAAAAAAAAAAACTATGACTGCACAAAATCAAGTGCTTGCTCCTCTTTCAGTTGTGTATTTATTACTTTTTAGGGGAAAGTCCTTGTCTAGAAGCCCATCTCTCTTTTTTTTATGATACAGCAGGTTTGCATGCAAAGTTTCAGCAGATGGACTTGTCTAGGCTATGAAGCTAAGGAGAGTTAGATTGAGTTGGAATTTGAATGATGGGTTCCTGGGGATCAATAGAAAAATTAGAGGCCAGATTGAAAGACTTTAAAAAAAAGCAATGGGGAAAAAAAGCAATGTCAAGCCAGTTGCTTAAAAAAATCACCTAGAAATACGTACCTATGAATTCACCAGACATTACATTATACTCAACATTATTTTGTGGATTTTTGTATATCACTGAATATTATCAGAGCTCCATGGAAGTTTCCCTCCCTCTTTTTTTCCTTCTTCCTTCTTCTTTCTCCTACTTCCATCTTCCACCTTCTTTCTTTCTCTATTTTCCTTCGACTCTTTTTCTTTTTTTCTTCCTTCCTCTGTCCTTCCTTCCTTCCTTCCTTCCTTCCTTCCTTCCTTCCTTCCTTCCTTCCTTTCTTTCCTGCCTTTGAGTCATTTTAGACTTTTCATGAATTCCCAAACTAGCCCTTGGTAACATTTTCAAAAATGTCATTGTTTTCTTCTTAGGTCTGAGAGACTGCTTTAAAGCCACCGATCTGACTTCATGCCTAAAGCAGAATTAGGATTTACACTCTTCCAGTTTCTAGCCTTCTGTTCTAGGTCTGATTGATACATAAAGGGAGGCTGAGTAAACACATACAAGCAAGGGTGGGCTGTTACCGGTTCTCCTCGGTTTGGGTGAACCGGTATCTAATTTTAACATTTTTAATTAGCAGTTCGGTGAAGCGGTAAATCCCACACCTGCATTGCCCCACCCACCCCTCCCCTCCCAGGAATCTCCACGTGGCCCATTTTGGATGCCAGGTAAGTACAGGGCCTGCACGGAGGCTCAGGGAGGGCAAAAACTGGGCCTCCCAATTCTGGCCTCTGGAAGGCCTCCGGAGGGTCTCTGTAGCCCAGGTGAGGCCATTTTTGCCCTCCTGGAGGCTCGAGAAAAGCCTCCAGAACCTGGAGAGGGCAAAAAATGGTCCTCCTATCAACCAGGCTACACCCACCATGGCCACTCCCACCCAGCAACCAGGCAGAGAACCGGTTGCTGAAATTTTTGATGCGCATCAAAGGCTTATGACTGCAACTGAGATCAGAACTTCCATTGTTATGAAATGGAGTCATTTAGTGAGATGCCCAATTTTATGACTTTTTTTGCCACAATTCTTAAGCAAATCACTGCAGCTGCTAAGCGTTAATTACCCAGTCATGAAGCCAATCTGATTTTTTTTTCCCCCACTGACTTCACTTGTAGGAAACCATCTAGGAAGATGAGCAAATGGACTGGAACTATCATCCCAAATGCTAAATTCTGAAGCACCAGAAGGCAAAGCAAGAAGCAATCGATGGAAACCAATCAAGACAAGGACCAACCGAGACTTCCGGGTTGAGCCTTCTCGAGAACAGGCGGCGGTTTGTGATCGTCCACGACCGCAGCCTGGCTCTTGCGGAGAGCCCCGATCCTGCAAGGTTCGGGCTGAAGCTGCCTAGGGGCGGCGGAGAAAGGGAAATCTGCCAGCCAGAGTGAGGGGAGCCGCATCTCCCCCCTTTTGGGTCTGGTCTTTTCCCTCCGAAGACGCCAAGAAGCGGTGGTCAGAAATGGCCACCTCAAGAGAAGGTCTCAACGGGACTAAGATTGGTGCAGGAGGAAAGAGAGAAGTCGACAGCAGAGGAACCGGAGTATCGGATGGTAAGATCAAGGCACCCCGGGATTAAGATAAAGATGAGTTTTTAAAAAGAGAAATAGAAGCGCAGTTCCAAGTGAAGAAAAATAAGTAAAATATTTTTGACAGCTATAAGGGGCTTCAACCGGAAAGGAAGAAGCCAGCGTAAGAATTTAAGTTTGGGGCTCGGAAAACTTTGATTATCAAAATAAAAGAAAAGGGTTAAGACTCTGTGCAGAAAGTGCCACTTTGTGGAGGAAAATTGGAAGTTAAAGAAGTAAGAAACTATCTTGTTCCTTTGTGGATTGGTGTTGCTACATTTTAAAGAGATGCAGGACTTATAGAAAGTGAAAGCTTGAATACACAAAGACGGATTGCTGGATTAATTGGCAATATTGATATAGACTCTGGACCTGGGTTAGGATTATAGAAAATTTAAAGAAGAAGAAATAAGGGAAATTAAAATTTTGGTGGTCATCCAAAGAATTAAAAATGGAGTTTAAAAGTATGAAAGAACTGTTACAGGAAGTGACTGAACTAACTTGGCATGTTGCAGAAAATATGGGCATTCAAATGCTGAACAAAGAAGAAGAAGCCGTGGAAAGGGTGGAGCCAGCACAAGAGAAAGCCATCTTAAAAGACAATTAACACAAATAAAAGGGAAAGGAAGGGTGGCTAAAAAACGGAACCTAAGAAAGTATCTAAAAGGGGAACATTTACGAAATTAAGCATGTTAGAAAGGTTCAGAAGGAAAGGAACAGAAAGGTAAAGAGAGAGAGAGGGATTCAAACTGGATAGAGAAGGGGAGAGCAGGATAATAGGGAGGAGAAGGGAGCCAGCACAAGCGAAAGCCATTTTAAGAAGACAATTAACACAAAGATTAATACAAATAAAAGGGAAAGGAGGATGGTTAAAAAATGAAACTTAAGAAGGTAATTAAAAAGGAACATTTATGAAATTAGGCATGTTAGAAAGGTCCAGAAGGATAGAGTGCAGAAAGGTAAAGAGAGAGAGAGGGATTCAAACTGGATAGAGAAGGGGATAGCGGGACAAAAGAGAGAGAAGGAACAAGAAACAAGAACAAAAGATAGAGAGACATGGGAATTACATAATAAAAGAAACTTGTTTGCACAGAGACAATGGCTAGCGTATTTAAAAGGGGGTTCTGCATGAAGAAATGGTAATAAGAATATATTGTAATTATAAAAGTGTAAAACAATAGGGGTTACTGACAATTTTACTGGTAAAAGGTTACATTTTTCATTTCTTATCTACAAAAGAAAGCTAAATGATGATTAGATGAATTGAATTGATTGAAATGATTTTAGAAAATGCCTAAAATGAGATTTGTCAATAACCAAGATTAGTTATTTTTATTATTATTTTGGAACTATAAATAAATTTTAGGGGGATATGTGTTGCAGAACCCAACTGATTAGAGATATATTGTAAGGGAGCTTTTTCCATTTTCTTTTTCTTTTTCTCTATCTTTCGTTTTAAAGGGAATGATTATGATTATGTTACTATATTAACCACTGAGGTGTCACTCTCGAAGTAGTAAAAGGGGGCAAGTCTAGGTTTTTTTCATTCTTTTAGTGTTAACATGGGTACGGATTTAGAATTATGGAGAGAATAGGTGATGAAAGGGCAAATCTGACGGACAAAAGAACTCTGCAAATGATTAACAGTATTAACAATGTGAAGATAATTAAAGGATAGACATGGACGAACTTTATCTTTAATATGATGGGCAAATATATTGTTATTTGTAAGATTTATACATGAAGTTTTTAAAATATATATGTATATTTGCAATTAACTCGAAGTGAACTGGGGGCTATACAGATTGAGATTAAGATTTGAGATTAGGATTAATTTCTTTGACCCTTTGTCCGCTAAAATGGAATAGAAGTGAAGTTAAATGTTTAAAATGAATATAGATCTACTGTCACATTTGCATGTAAAAGTGATGACTCGGGACCATGCTGTCTACTGAAAAGAGCTGTTTTAAAAAATTGTTAAAAATTGAATAAAATTTGTTTAAAAAAAAAAAAAAAGACAAGAACCAACCTAGAACTAAAGAGAAATTTCCTGGTGGTGAGAACAATCGACCAATGGAATAGTTTGCCTCCAGAAGCTGTGGATGCTCCATCACTGGAGGCTTTCAAGAAGTGACTGGACAGCCATTTGTTTGAAATGATATACATTCTTATGCTTGAGCAGTGGTGGGATTCAGCCTGTTCTGATCAGTTTGGGTCAGGGTTCAGTTGAGGCACCCCTTGACATGAGTGACATTGAGTTGGCCACGCCTACCTAGTCACATAACCACCTAGCCACACCCACCTAGCCATGCCCACAGAATCAGTAGTAAAAGAATTTGAATCCCACCACTGATTAGAAGACCTGCAAGATCTCTTCCAACTCTGATGTTTTATATTCTATGTTGCCCAGTAACCAGCGTACATAATCAGGCCACCCTATAAGAAGGCTGGGAATTGATGTGTACTCAAACTTTAGAAAACCTGGATCCATTCTTCCTCATTTTTGCAAACTCTCAGATGAGAGTTTTCTTTTAGGATCAGTATTTCACCCACTGGCCCTAAAAGAAACAAAATGAATGAATGAATGAATGAATGAATGAATGAATGAATGAATGCATGAATGCATGGATGTGAGTGAATGCATGAATGAATTCTTTATTGGCCAAGTGTGATTAGACACACAAGGAATTTGTCTTGGTGCACGTGCTCTCAGTGTACATAAAAAGAAAAGATAAAAAGTAAAACAGTCTTATTGAAAGAGTACTAATAGAAAAGCCAAATGAAGGGAGGGGAGGGAAAAAAAACCCACCTTTCCTTTATCTTCACTTCCTTTTCCCAGCATGTAGCAAGCAGAGAAAAATTGTGGGCCCTGACTTACTGCTTTTCCCCTTCTTCACCCATTCATCTCCCTGATATGTTGAATAGCATCCCATGACAGCACAGAATGGAATGGCCCATGGGAAGCATAGTTTTCAGAAAGAGAAATGGGGTTGAACCAGAGAGACGAAAAGGGAACACAGGGGAATTATAAACTGTTGAACATGACACAAAGGCTGGGAGGAAAAAGAAAAGACACCCCCCCCCAAATTGACATTGGTCTTCACCAAATCAATGAAGGTTTTGCAATCTTGATTGTGGGGAGAGAGGGAGAGGGAGGGAGGGAGGGAGGGAGGGAGGAAGGAAGGAAGGAAGGAAGGAAGGAAGGAAGGAAGGAAGGAAGGAAGGAAGGAAGGAAGGAAGGAAGAGGGAATACCTCTAAGTTCTGAAGGCAAGCCATTCCACTGGTTAATTGTTCTCACTAATAAGAAATTTCTCCCTAGCTTTAGGTTGCTTCTCTCCTCGATTAGTTCCCATCCATTGCTTTTTGTCATGTCTTCTGGTGCTTTGGAAAATATGTTGACCCCATATTCTTTGTGGCAGCCCCTCAAATATTGGAAGAACGCTATTATGTTACCCCTAGTCCTTCTTTTCACTAGACTAGACACACATACCCAATTTCTGCAACCATTCTTTATATGTTTTAGCCTTCAATTGCCTAATCATCTTTGTTGCTCTTTTCTGCACTCTTTCCAGAGTTTCAGCATCTTTTTTTTTTTAAATTCTGGTGCTCAGAACTGGGTGCAGTATTCCAAGTGTGGCTGTACTAAGGCATTATAAAGTGGTTCTAATACTTCATGCAGTGCTGGGATTGAAATATTTTTACTACCAGTTCTGTGGACATGGCTTAGTGGGCATGATTTGGTGGGCATGGTAGGGGAAAGATACTTCAAAATCCCCATTCGCTTCCCACCCCTCTAACCTGCTTTCCAGCTCCGTTCTCCTGTGTAGGGCAACAAAAGAAGACCCAGCTGATCAGCTGGGACTCGGGAGGCAGAGAATAGATGGGGGCAGGGGCAGTCAGAGGTGATATTTGCCAGTCCTCCAAACTACTCAAAATTTCCATAATTGGTTCTCCAGAACTGGTCAGAACCTACGGAATACCACCTCTGACTTCATGTGATTTTGATTCTATCCCTCTATTAATGCAGCCTAGGATTGAATTGGCTTTTTTGGTTGCTGTCACATACTGTTTGCTCATATTTAGGTGATTGTCCAGTAGGGCTCCAAGATCCCTCTCACAGTTACTGCTAATGAATCAGGTTTCACTTAATCTGTACCTGTAGCTTTGATTTTTCTTGCCTAAAGGTAAAACCTTCTTTACTTTTTTTTACATTGAATTTCAGTTTCTTAGATAGGGTCCAATATTTTAAAAAAAGAAAAAGAAACAGTTGCATAGTAAGACAGATATGCTCATTCACGGACATAATCCTTCTTCAAGTAAAATAATGTGTGTAATGAATATGATCAATTTATCTGGAATCAGAGCATTCACTTACTTATTAAATTGATGTGTTCTGGAATAAATTGTGACTCTATTAAGTGAATCATATAAAAATTAAGGATTCCGCTTTCAAACAGATTTGATTTGCATTACATTTTCAATCATTCTACTTTTCCATTGTGTCCATTTATTAGAACACCGTTGCATTAATCTTCTGTATAATTAATTTTCTACTTCGTTTACGATCTAAAATTCAGGGCTTTTTTTAAAAAATATATATTTGTACTACTATAGATTTTACATGAAAAGGGAGCTGAAAGTATCTAATTATAGAGGTAGAATCTATACCTCAGCCAAGGTTCCAAGACCAAATGAAGTTCCAACTACCACCAAAACAGGATCCCAGAAGATAACTACAAACCCCTCAAAAGTAAAATAACAATAATAGTAATGATAATAATGATAATAATAATAATAATACATAATACATAAAGTGAAACATTTTGAAAGGACTATAACTTTGTTAAAATGGGAAAATACATTTTAGCAAATATAAATCGAAATAAGACAGAGATGGTATCTCTGGATCAGGAGGAACACTATATACATATATCAACATTTGAAGAAGATTAAGGATAAGTAGGATTCTCTTTTTAGCAAGAAAGGGAGGAAAAAGGAGGGAGGGAAGAATTCAGGCAGATCTTTTGAGGTTCAGTTTCCTCCTGGACTCTCTAGAATGGAACCTCCTGGCTGTCTTGAGTGACATGACTCTCTTGATGTCAGGGAAAGTTTGCATCTTGGTCTCTGGAATCATTTTGTAGATGTATACAAGGGTTGCTATACAGAAGGGCCAGAAGAGGATAGAGCTGTAGTTGCCAAATTGTATCTGAAAATGGAAAACAATATGTGGGAAATTCAGAGAAAGAAAGAGGGAGAAATGCACATTTCATCCCATAAATATCATTCTGGCATTTTTCTTATCCTTCCATATTAGCCTCTGGTTTGTGAGGTTCTTAACTTGGCCAGATGTCTAAGAGATACAAGAGGAAGCTACTCCTAATGAGAGCAACACTTCCCATCTGTATCTTCTCTGGATTGCCATTCACAATTCCAGACAGAGAGAGAGCTACAAGTAGACTTCCACTTACAACCATTCATTTAGTGACTATTCAAAGTTAGAACAGCACTGAAAAGGATTGTTCTGACCAAGGCTTCTGAAACCGTAATTACGCACATGCTTATTTTAAAAACAAGTCTTGTTTTATTGCAACGCTGGGAATTGTTTTCATTCCCAGCTGGTAATTAATCTCAAACCATCCCTCGAGATAAGTGTTAAGTTTGCATGAAGAGACAGACGCTGAGTGCTTCAAGCTCTTTAGTTTATTAGTGACTACAGCTCAGAACGGACCCGCTTTGGCTGGGCTGCGGCTGCTACTTATAGTCAGCAGCTGCAGTTGACAGCCAATCAGAGTGCAGGGTTTTCCCGCACTTTTTAAACCAATCATTTCTAACATTTTACAAGAACAGTTCAAACTAAACCAATGACTTCAAACCTGCATACATAACACCCCTCCCCACTAGGTTCAGTCCATACTCAAACCCCATCTATTTAATGTATTCTTTTAAATAGGTGGGGCTCTTACGTGTACGTTGAGACCTATGTGGTTCAGATGTTTTAAGGTTCTCACCCAGTGAGAGAGGAAATGTGTCTGCTGACATTTCCATACTTGGACTTCTGGTAATAGTAGAACCTGTTTGGTTGCTACAACCTGGTCTCTCCTCCCAATCCATCTCCAACCCAAAGTCAGCACCTAAGTCAGGTAGTGATGTACAGCCTTCCACTTGTAAGAATGGATTTTGGCATTGTGACAGGTTTTGGGATGGTTCCTGTCATGTTGGCTCGTTACACATGGGGTTGATTCTTGCATGCTAATTATCCTCATGATCCTCCCCTTCCCCCCAGATGAGGTACTAGGTGTGGGAACCAGAGAGGAGCAATTGCGATGTTCCTGAGGTAATCTGGATCTAAGCTGATCAATGTGCCTGCTCCAGAGGACACCATCCTCTGTTTGTACCCTGTAAGACCTAGGGCCTGTGATTTGGGTTATCTCAGCAGGAATCCATAATGGGACTCTTCTGGGCTTTAAACGGATTGGTGGCACCTTGGGATCTAGATTGAAAGTGATAGGGATCCCCAAGTACTTGCCTAATCCGTCGCTGAAGACCTCTGGAAACTCAGACTTCAAGGCCTCCTCCCATTAATGTTGCTCACGTGATTGATGCCAGTCACCTCGATGCCCAGCGGGTTGAACCACTCAAGTCCCAGCAAACTTGGGCGATCCTTGTCCACGATGGTCAGGGGCAAACGTTTGGTGTGGCCTTTGAACTTCACATTGAATTCTCTTGTTCCAACTACTGGAATCTTCTTCCCTTGGTAGTCTTTAAGAGTCAGTGCTTGCTTCTTGAAGTGATTCTTCTGACTGTTTGGGAGTAGTCTGTGGATAGTGTCCCATGACACCATAGATAGATATGAGCCTGGGTCCACTTCCATTTGGCAAGGCCTTCCTTCAATAAGTACCTTGACATGTACTTTTCTGTTATTGATAGAAGATGAATGACCAATAGTTACTGTCTGATGAGTTTCATTCTTCCCCTTTGCTTCTGTGCTGCGCCCCCATTTCTCACTGAGATTGTTGGGCTTGAATTCTTTGTCTTTGTTTGCAGGAAATTTCCTTCTGTTGAGTGGAGTTCTGGATGATTTGCAGACTCTTGCTAGGTGTCCTCTTTTTTCATAACGGAGGCAAATGGTGTCTAAAACTTGCATTCAGTGCGGGGTGGCTTCCCCACAACCTCTGCAGTAGAAATCTTGCCTCTTCCTATCCAGGTCTTTCTTTTTCCACTCCATTCTGAGTCTGTAAATTCCCTCTTCCACCTCACTGCAATCTGATTCAGAATCTAGGTCATCACAATGCTTTGTGGTAGACTTTTCCCCATCAGAAGGGTTTGTGGCCCTGTTCATCTTCCTCATGGCTGCTGCTGAGGACTTGGTAGCTTCTGCTGAAGAGGCTTCTTCTATGGCTTCTTTTAGCGTGATCTTAGGTTTCATTAATAACTTGCTCTGTAATACCTTGTCTTTAAGGCCCAGAACCAATCGATCGTGCATGGCCTCTTCTAAAATGTTAAATTCACAAGCACCCCCAATGTCTCTTAAACTTGCCACGAAGTCGTTTACATTTTCGTTTTCCCCCTAATCACGACGGTAAAACTCGTGTCTCTTAATGAGGCACAATACTTGGGGCGCGTAATGGGCTCTTAACAGCTTTTCCAAGTCAGGCCAGTCCATTACCTTCACGTCTGCAGCTCCCACCAATGCCTTCACCATCTTGAAAACTGCTGGACCGCAGTACGTAAGAAAGACTGCCCTCTTCGGCTTCTCGGAAATGTTGGCTAGATCGTTTCCTTCCAGATACATTTGGAAACGATCTGCATACGACTCCCAGTCTTCTGCCGTTGGATCAAATGGGGCTGGGGGGGTGTTCAGCGCAGCCATCTCTCTCTTCTTCTGTTCCGCGTTGCCTTCTTCTTCAGGGGAATCCCACCTTCGCCGCCAGTGTTAAGTTTGCATGAAGAGACAGACGCGGAGTGCTTCAAGCTCTTTAGTTTATTAGTGACTACAGCTCAGAATGGACCCACTTTGCCTGGGCTGCGGCTGCTACTTATAGCCAGCAGCCGCAGTTGACAGCCAATCAGAGTGCAGGGTTTTCCCGCACTTTTTAAATCAATCATTTCTAACATTTTACAAGAACAGTTCAAACTAAACCAATGACTTTAAACCTGCATACATAACAATAAGCACCCACCTTTCTTTTCTGTGAAGTTCTGCCAATGACAGAAGTGTCAAATGAACTAGAAAAAAAACCAACCAAAGTCCAAAGAGCTTCAAGAATGAATTTGAACTGAATGAATGACTTTGCTTCCTGCAAAGGCTTCGTCATCTTTGCCTGTCCTTTATACCTTATGGGAGGGGCAATCACCTCCCAGCCTTATTCTAGAGTCACTGGAGTAAGAGTTTGTTTCAGTTGCTCTCACTTACTAGCAGCTCTGTGCACACACGCACTGAGAACTGGCTCCCTTGGGTCCTCTGCCTCGCTGCTGCCAGACTCCAAAGGCTCCGGAGGCAACACCCCACTCCCAGATGGTCCTGGCCCCATCTCTGCATTGGACGCAGGACTGTCGTCTCAGTCCTCTTCAGACTCCAGGAATAATCCCTGTCCTTCCCCACTGTCTGATTCCGCTGCTGTCTGCACAGGCTGCCGGCGAACTACAACAAGGATGACTTACAACCAGTACTTGCCATTGCAACTGATGTACCATCCCTGTGATTATAGGATCAAAATTTAGTTGCTGGGATTCTGGCATCTATTTGTTGCAATAGTGGCAGCATCCTGGGGTCACGTGATTACCATTTACCATTTTCCCATCCAACTTCTGGCAAGCAAAGTCAATGGGGAAATCTGGATTTGCTTAAAGACCACGTGATTTATTTCAGAACTTCAGCAATTAGTTTAACAGCTGTGGCCAAAAAGGTTGTAAAATTTGGGTGTGATTCACTTAACAAGCCCATTGCTTAACAAAGGAAATACAGTGAATTCAGTTGTGGTCATGTACTTGTGTTCTCTGTGCAGAACAATCTCTCTTCCTCTGCACATTGTAAAATATGGTCCTTATTTATTGCTTTCGTGTTTTCTGGTGCATTTCAATTGAATGCCTGTAATCCACCTAGATTCACCTCTGGTGAGATGAGCCACAAGCAGGCTGAATAAATAAATGAATAAATAAATAAGCAAACAAACAAACAAACAAGTTCAATGAAAGGCTTGAAATGACTTTTAACTTTTAGCTATACAATTTGGGATGAATACCCTTTGAATGGTGTGGGAGGAGGAATGAATTCCCAGAGGAGAAAAATTGCAGAACCAGGAGCACCACTCAGGTGACCTTAAGGACACTGATAAACCTCCAAGTGGCCTCAACGACCCTCTAAAAGGATGCAAATGGCCAGCTGCCTGCAAGGAGTATAAATCCTTCCATCCCCCACTATCCTGTTAGAGCTGAAGAAGCTCCCTGGATGAAAAGTGAAACATCTTCAAAAGAAAAAACAAGAAAATCCAGTTACTTCCTGAAAAAGAAATACCTTTGGGACAACCATGAGCTGGATCACTGAGAATCTCCACAGACTTTAAGCCAATTCACCTTTTCCCAGCAAGTTGCTCTTCAAACTTACTCACTTCTCTCACACTAAGAGCAAACCTCTCTCCCTTCTAGCACTGATAATAGCAATCGCACTTAGACTTATATACTGTTTTACAGTGCTTTACAGTCCTCTCTAAGCAGCTTACAGAGTCAGCCTGTTGCCCCCAACAATCTGGGTCCTCATTTTACCCACCTCGGAAGGTTGGAAAGCTGAGTTAACCTTGAGCCTGGTGGGATTTGAACTGCCAAATTGCAGGCAGCCGACAGTCAGCAGAAGTAGCCTGCAGTACTGCACTCTAACCACTGTGCCACCGAGGCTCATGATGTTACCTAGTAAGGTCATGAAATGCCTGTAAGAAAACAACCAAGATCAGAGAACACCAAGGACCTCCCTCTCTTACCTCTATGTAGTAGAATGATAGTCCTGTGATAAAGCTTATACTCCAGAACACAGAGCCTGAAATCACAAAGGCCGAAGCTCTTGACGACTGAGAGAACATCTCCAATGTAAGTAAGTGCGGAAGGGGTGCTTGGTAGACAAAAGGAAGGCAAGAAATGAAGCATCACTTTTGAGAGGCAAGATAATTTATCCTGGTTGGGGCTTGATCTTCCTCCAGAGGTGCTTCAACCACGGCATTACTTACCAGCTCCCATATCGTGTGTGCAAATGAATAGGATTAGCGCAACGGAGCTGAAATATGTCAACTCTTTAATCATTTTCTGTTGGAGGAAAGTAGATGTATTTCAGTGATGGACTGGTGGAATTTTCAGATGGCTTTGTTTATCTAGGACAGGGTTTAACAGAAACCTGGCAGAAAAATAACAGAATAATGGAGAGGTGGAAGGGGCCTTGAAGGTCTTCTAATCCAGCCCACAGTTCAACCAGGAAACCCTATACTATTCCTGACTATTTTATTTTATTTATTTTATTTTATTTTATTTATTTTGTCAAGCGATTATAAGGTAACAGGTATAAGTATAAACATAGTTATGAATACATGAAATATGAATATAAGAATTTAAGAATATAAGAAAAATAAAAAGAAACAATAGGACAGGGACGGTAGGCACATTAGTATGCTTATGCATGCCCCCTAGTGGCTGTCCAGTCTCTTTTTAAAAGACTGGTTAATTGTTCTATCTGTCAGGAAATTTCTCCTTAGTTCTAGGCAGTTCTCCCCTTGATTAGTTTCCATCCATTGCTTCTCGTCTTGCCTTCTGGTGCTTTGGAAAATAGGTTGATTCCTTCTTCTTTGTGGCAGCCCCTCAAATATTGGAACATCGCTATCATGTCAACCCTTAGTCCTTCTTTTCTCTAGACTAGACAAACCCAATTCCAGCAACTATTCTTCATATGTTTTAGCCTCTAGCCCAGTGGTGGCTAACTTTTTTGGGTTCACTTGCCAGCACCCAGAAGGCAATGCGTGCCCCCCGTGCCCCCTGCGCATGCACGTGCCTCACAGCTGATTTTCAGCTGGTTTGAGGCCTCCCAGAGGCTTTAAAAAAGCCTCTGCAAGCTTTGCAGGCTGAATAATAGGCCTGTTCTGTTGTGATGAAACAGGCCTATTATTCAGCCTGCAAAGCCTGCAGAGGCTTTTTCAAGCTTCTGGGAGGCTGAAAGAGGCCTCAAATTAGCCAAAAATCAGCTGTGAGGCACGCACATGCGCAGTGAGCCTGTGGCTTGTGTACTGGCATAAATGGCTCTGCATGCCACTTGTGGCACGCATGCCATATGTTTACCATCACGGCTCTAGCCCTTTAATCATTTTTGTTACTCTTCTCTGCACCCTTTCCAGAATCTCAACATCTTTTTTTTAATATTGTGGTATATATTGTGGATGCCATATTTAATTTAATTTAATTAAATTATTTATTTTGTCAATCGCTTACAAGTATAAACATAGTTGTGACTACATGAAATAGAAACATATAAGAAAAATAAAAAGAAACAATAGGACAGGGACTGTAGGCACATTGGTGCACTTATGCACGCCCCCTACAGACCTCTTAGGAAAGCGGTGAGGTCAATAGTAGACAGTCTAAGGTTAACGTTTTTGGGGTTTGGGGAAGAAACCACAGAGTCAGATAGAGTATTCCAGACATTGACCACTCTGTTGCTGAAGTCGTATTTTCTGCGATCAAGTTTGGTGCAGTTAACTTTGAGTTTGTATTTAATGTGTGCTCTTGTATTGTTATGGTTGAAGCTGAAGTATTGATTGACCGGAAGGACATTGCAATGTATGATTTTATATACTATACTTAGATCAGACCGAAGGCAGCGTAGTTCTAGGTTTTCTAGGTCTAGAATTTCAAGTCTGGTGGCATAAGGTATTCTGCAACGAGTAGAGGAGTGGAGAACTCTTCTTGTGAAATATTTCTGGACTTTCTCAACTGTGTTAATATCAGATACGTGATGTGGGTTCCAGACTGTTGAGCTATATTCGAGTATTGGTCTAGCAAATGTTTTGTATGCCCTAGTTAGTAGTGTGATATTACCAGAGAAAAGGCTATGTAGGATTAGGTTCCAAGTAATATTCCTCAGTCTTGGCTGCTTGTAGGTGTGTGGAATTGTTCAGGATGGGAATTCAGTTTAAAGCTGCCAAGATTGAGATAGACTGGTCCAGGTGATAGATTTAAAACCATTGTTGTCCGGTTCTCCATAACCCCAGCTTGTTCAAACAATTTGTGGGCAATGTCAGACCTTTACAATTGTAATATTCAGTCTTGTTCCTAGCTACGAGTGAGAATGAGCATTGCTTCTTGCTTCAACCCCTAGATCAGTATTTTACAACCTTGGCAACTTGAAGATGTGTGACCTTCAATTCCTTTGCTGCCTGGGGGATTCTGGGAGTTGAAGTCCTTACATCTTCGAGTTGTGAAGGTTGAGAAACACTGCTCTAGATAATTTTCAACAAAAATATGTCTGGATACTCAGAACTGCTGCATATATTTGTGTTCTTTTGGCCCCTATATTCCATTCTTTTGTACCAGAAGAATGAGCTTCATCACTATTTTAGAGAATAACATGTAAAGCAAAATTATTACTAGGTTCTTTTATTGACTGAAGCTAGAAAGTGACCAAAGAATGCATTGTTCAGTACATGCCCCATCTTTTAACTAGGAATGTTTCTCTTACTTGCTCTACAGCCGGGGTCTCCAAACTTGGCAACTTTAAGACTGGTGGACCTCAACTCCCAGAATTTCTCAGCCAGTCCAGGAATTATGGGAGTTGAAGTCCCCAAGTCTTAAAGTTGCCCAGGTTTGGAGACCTCTGGTCTACTGTCTCCTTGAGTTTCCGAGCTTTCATTTGAACACAAGAAGAACATCAGGAGGAGACTTTCAATGGGATTTTTCCAGATTGGACTGCAAGGCACCAAAGAGGGCTAGAGAGATGTGTAGATGGTGAAATATGCAAACAGGAACTGTCCAAAATGTGCTTTTTTCAAAAGGCAACTGGACTTTGTTTTTCCTTGAAGAAGTTCTGCTTCTCATCCAAGAAGTTTTTTTGAGTTCTTTAAAAGCTGAAGAAGATTCTTAGAGGAGAACAAAATGTCTTCAAGGAAAAACAAAGTCCATTTGCTTTTTTCAAAAAACCACCTTTGGGACACCTTTCAGTCCTAGATGACTGAAAATCTCCATAAATATTTGTCTCAAAGGTGCTTTTTCCAAAAGACAACTGGACTTTCTTTTTTTTTTCCCTTTGAAAACATTTCGCTTCTCATTCAAAAAGCTTCTTCAGTTCTTCAAAAGCTTCTTGGGTGAGAAGCAAGACATTTTTAAAGGGGAAAACCCCAAGAAATTCTAACTGCCTTTTGCAAAAAGCATCTTTGGCCTGGATGATCTCCATAGCCAAAGGAGAAGTGCCATACCTGCATCTGAAAAAAGAAGACCAGTAAAATCTTCCATTCAAAAAAAAAATCACCAGAAGAAAACAATATCTGTTATTCAGGGCTGAACAGAGGCATCCTTGGTGCTGTGGTGGGATTCAAAATTTGTTACTACCAGTTCTGTGGGCGTGGCTTGGTGGGTGTGGTGTGGCTTCATGGGTGTGGCTTGGTGGACATGGCAGGGGAAGGATACTGTAAAATCTCCATTCCCTTCCCACTCCTGGGGGAAAGTTACTGCAAAATCCTCATTCCCTCCCCACCCCACTAACCTGCTTTCCAGCTCCATTCCCCTGTGCAGGGCAACCAAAGAAGACCCAGCCAATCATCTGGGACTCAGGAGGCAGAGAATAGATGGGGGCAGGGCCAGTCAGAGGTGGTATTTGCCGGTTCTCCAAACTACTCAAAATTTCCGCTACCGGTTCTCCAGAATTGGTCAGAACCTGCTGAATACCACCTCTGCCTTGGTGCTCTCTGAGTCTGGTTGTTTGCTTGCAGATGTTTCATTACCTAACTAGGTGACATAATCAATGCAGCATGGATGATGTTATCTAGCTGGGTAATGAAATGTATGAAAACACTGAAGCTCAGAGAACTCCACAGGGACTCCACAGTTCAGCCCTGAGCTGCAGATCTTCTCTTCCACTGGAAATAAAAAAAAACTGTTTATTTGTGGCATTTAAAAGGGTCCCTTCTGTATAGCAGTCTTACATTTTAAGCATTTTTGGTTTTAATGCTCTTTATTCTGCATACTTACATGTGCTGTATTTCTATGGCCTATTTGATATCCATTTTATGTATATTTAAAAAGGTGCTGATACAATCAGCATATTGTTGTTGCAAAGTTGAAATTGTGATGTAAAATGAAGGGAAATGCACAATAAATATATTTAAAAAAGAAAAAGAAAAACAAGAACAAAACCTCCTACCTGAGCTGCCAACATTATGTGGAGGAGAAGTCTTCAAAAGGTTAGTGACCTGCACATCTAACTAGCTTACAGCGGAAGCAGCTTCTCCCACCTGCAGGGCTCCATGCTTCTATTTCAGCTATGACTGCCACAGAGGCCAGGCATCTTTCTTGCACAATTTGTCCTTTGATTCTTTTTGGGTTCCACCCCCCGCCCCCATGGACCAGGCTGATTAGTACCGATTTTGTAGAAGGCTAAAGCTCAGTCTTTCACAAGGTCAACTCTTCCCATCCTTAAGCTCCATGCAGTCTAATTAATGCAGACTATTAAGGCACAGGGGATGCCATTTTCTTCCATGCTGCTCTTACCTAGCTTGTCTTCTCAGCCTCAGTTTCCCCTGATCTGCCCGCCTTTCTCCCAAACAGCCAACCATCCAAACCGAGAGCATATCCTCTTTTTTCCTGCTCTTCCACCCTTTTTCTTCACTCCTGAGTTGGAGAACACAACTTAGTGGACTTCTGCTGGGATTGGGGTAGAACTAGCCATTTTCAGATTCTCGTGGTTTCTTCCCATCCTAAGAACAGGAGGGTGTGTGAATGAGCCATTTACAGTGCAGCTATCTGAAAATAGCTTTGCTGCTAAATAAATTGGAATTAGTCAGATGTTGCACCTGGAAGGGAATGGACATGGAACTCCATTGTTCTCCCCATGCTTGATGTTCCAAATTACAAACCTGAAGTAGAAGTGACACTATTAATAAAACGGAGGTAATGATGTAACCTGCAAAACTCCCAAGAAGAAGGGGACGCCGTCCCACAGTATCAACCAGGTACATCTAGAGAATATGAAGAGAAGAAAATGTGTGAGGGGGAAAAAAAGCTTAATCATAGTGAAGTGAAGTGAAAAACAAAATATCCTAATTTTGGGCTGTCCAGATATTGTACTCAAGTATCTAGATGTCCTAAGAGCCATGGTGGCACAGTAGTTAGAATGCAGTATTGCAAGCTAATTATGCTGACTGCCAGGAGTTCGGTACTGACCGGATCAAGGTTGACTCAGCCTTCCATGATTCTGAGGTGGGTAAAATGAGGACCCAGATTGCTGGGGGCAATATGCTGCCACTATAATCTCCCTGGCATAGACAGCTGTGGTAAGAGCTGTGGTGGTGCAGTGGTTAGAATGCAGTCTTGTAGACTAATTTTGCTGACCACTAACAGTTTGATTCTCACTGGCTCAAGATTGACTCATCCCTCCATCCTACCAAGGTGGGTAGAATGAGGACCCAGATTGTTGGGGGCAATATGCTGACTATGAACCACTTAGACAGGGCTATAAAAGCACTGGGAAGCACTATATAAGTCTAAGTGCTATTGCTAGAGGGTCCTGTAAAGTACTATGAAGATGTATATGTCTAAGTGCTACATCTATTGCTTCTCAATATCTGTTTCAATCATCAGGAGTTGGACAATGGTTCATATGAATCTCAGGATGAGTTCACCCACAAGCCATGAGGAACATAATGCTGGCACAATGAAACTAGGCAAAGTGAATAATTCCAATAATGTCCCAACAATAAATGCCAGTTGTCAGGACTAAAGAGAGTTGTAATTCACAACAACTGGGAAGACGTAGGCTGGGAAGGTCCATCCTATTATGCAGAATATATAATGAATCCCTCCATAGCTATCATAAGTTCTCTCAAAAGACATATGTAGGTATCACACCTTTATTATTTTTTATAAATAACTCAAGGTAGTGAACATGCCTAATACTTCTTGCTCTGCCTATATTCCCCACAAGAATAATCCTGTGAAGTGAGCTGGGTTGAGAGAGAGTAATTCATCCAAAGTTGCCCAGCTGGCTTTCATACCTAAGAAGGGACTAGAACTCACCATCGCCTGGTGATTGGCCCAAAGTCATCCATCTGGCTGTCATGCCTAAGGCAGGACTAGAACCCATAGTCTTCAGATTTCTAGCTAGGTGCTTTAATCACTAGGACAACCTGGTTAGAGAGGAGGTAGTTTCTTACCCCTAATAGAACAGAGCAGGTCATAATAACAATTGCTCCAGAATTTAAGTACTTCAGGTTGCTGCGATCAATCATCATCAAGAAAATTCGTTCTGTAGAAAAGTAGGCCTGAAAGTAGGCCAGGGCAAAATAGGGAGGCAGGGAGAAAATACAGGTGAACAACAAGTCATGAATAACCAGAAAATCTCAATATTACATTGACCTTCAAGAGACACCACATAGTTGGTTTAGGACTCCCCAGGCAAGAAGTATCAGGTGTCATCAGGGGTGGGATTCAAATTTTTTTAACAACTGGTTCTGTGGGCATGACTTAGTTGGTGGCCATGGCTCTGTGGTCATGTTATTGGCTGGGCATGGCCAACTCAATATCATTCACATCAAGGAACACATCTCCTCGCCTGGCCTCTCATGACTGTGGGGATGCTGCAACAGTCATAAGTGTGAAAAATGGTCATAAGTCACTTTTTTCAGTGCCATTGTAACTTTGAATGGTCACTCCACACAAGCAAAGTACCAGCAAAGGAGGGGAAAAAAACTCCAGAGAAGTTCCTGAGACAGGAAGTCTAGTCCTACCAAGAATTTAATAAGGGTTAATGGAGAGGCAGTTTCTGTAAGCAACACCAGAATATTTCCTTCCTGCCTTCCTTACAGGATTAGGCCAGTAATTTCTTCTAACAACCGGTTCTCCAAACTGCTTAGAATGTTAACAACCGGTTCTAGAGAATAGGTGCGAACTGGTAGAATCCCACCCCTGGGTGTCATTCTTTGGAGTTCAAATCTTTTCCCCAAAGTTGAACTGACAACATTTTCACTTTAGGTACAGAATGCAATATATTAGCTATTAAGAGCAATTCATGTCCCGGTACTTATGCATGCATTATATTTCCCAGGATTCACTAGGTAAGTGGGATTTAGGGACACATGCATGTGAAAAGCACAAGACTGGGGAAGAGCCTATGTTCAATTTCCTTCTCCTGAATGCTCCAGATTTAGATTCTCTCAAAAAACCAGACTTGTCAGCATTGGATTGCCCAAGCATTCTATAGGTAGTCCTTGACTTACAACTTAGTTACTGTTTGAAGTTATAACAGCACTGAAAAAGTGACTTACGACCATTTTTCACATCGATGACCATTGCAGCATCCCCACGGTGACATGATCAAAATTCAGATGTTTGTTCGCATTTTATGACAATTGCAGTGTCCCAGGGTCAACCGTGAATAAGCAAAGTCAACGGGGAAACCAGATTCACTTAGCAACCATGTTACTAACTTAACAACTGCAGTGATTCACTTAAAACCAGTGGCAAGAAAGATCATAAAATGAGGGAAAGCTCACTGAACAACTACCTCGCTTAGCAACAAAAATTTGGGGGAGTGTTGTGGTCGTAAGTCAAGGACTACTTGTAATAAGGAAAAAATTGTAAGTTGCATAATTCATTCCACATAGATTCCCAATTGCTTGTGATAGGAGACAGATCTCACTGGACTGTTATTTGCTTTCCTGCTGAGATCTGCTTTGAGATCAATCATATGTTCCTAGATTCCTATTGCCCGCCCCCCCAGGGGTGGGCTGCTACAGGTTTGCCTGGTTCAGGAGAGCCCGTAGCTAACGTTATGGCTGGTTCAGACAACCACCAAGTCCCACCCCTGGCTGGGCCCTCCCACCTTGCCCTGCCCCTCCCATCCTATCTTGCCCCTCCCAGGAATCTCCACATGGCCGTTTTGGATGCAAAGTAAGTGCAGGGCCTATGCAGAGGCTCGGGGAGGGCAAAAAACAGGCCTCCCGGAGGCTCCAGAAGGGTGGAAACAGGCCTGTTTTCAGCCTCCAGAGGGCCTCCAGAGCCCGGGGGGCTGTTTTCGTCCTCCTAGAGGCTCCGGAGCCTGGGGAAGGTGAAAACTCCCCCTCCCACCGTAGTGCAGGAGGCCGACTAGACCATGCCCATCATGGCCACACCCACCCAGCAACAGGGCAGAGAACTTGTTGCTGAAATTTTTGAAGCCCGCCCCTGTGGCCCCCAGCTGTCTTTTGACCAAGTTCTGTCATATTACTGGAAATTGGATGAAGAATGTGAGATGTTGTTAAATTGGGGTTTTTTCTCCCCTTCAATTATAACACAAGATTGAAGTGGACTTCTGACACAAACCTTTCTAAATGCTGAGAAGGTCAGGAGAGGGCCTCTTCCAGATGACAATTTTCTGAATTTATTTGTATGAAACCCAAAAAGAGCTTTTTTCACAGTTGTTTTCTGGTAAGCTGGGCCAGATGGACAGCATAGGTCAAACTGTGTGCATTTTGCCTACCCGTGAAATTTGGGATTGAACATAAAATGGAATCTGTGCTCCAGACAGACCTGTTTTAGGGTAGGAAAGTTGAAAAAGCCAATGACATCACTGTCAGAGATGTGCTAATAGGTATGTTGTGCAAGATGGTGCCCATGGAGGGGGAATTTGGTTGACACACTACAGGAAAATGGCAGTTTCCCAGGAAGAAAGGAGCACAATTCCAGAAAGTGGAGGGCAACAAGAGGCAGCACAGTCCAGAGCTGGATAGGAGACATAGGAAGAGAGTAAACTAGACATGCCCTAGAATCTCCCAAGGTATATCTATAGGTGGGAGTAGTAAGGCTTTAGTCTGGCAAGATTCTGTCTACTGTGTGTAAGCAAATAAAGAACTGAACTATGGATGAATTGCTTAGCCTTGTTCTCGGCTTTAGCCTGACAGGTATGGAGTTGCATTCCATCTCATTTCAAAGAAAGATAAAACAAAAATAGTCTTTCCTATATATGCATTCCATCTCAAGAAATTAATATTTCTTCGAACTACTTATGCCTTGCTTACCAAACTTATGCCACTGAGCTGTGCACCAGCCACCACAACAACTATAGTGATGATTTGCAACTGCATACTTGGAGTCCTGATTAATTTCAGTGGAGTCATGTCTTTGTTATTACCCTCAGCGAGATCCTCCTGATACAGTTCTATAATTTCGTCTTCCACATCATCTGTCTCTCTTAGCATCTTCAGGACTGGATTGGGGGAGGGGAATAGGAGAAAAAATTTGCATTGGAAAAATGAAAGAGAAAGTCAGCTAGCTGACCCAATGGTGCTACTAGCACCAGGACTGAGACGGTCCCCATGTCTTCTTCATAATTTAGGTCAAATTGTGCCACAACTACTTTATTCAGACTTAGACAGTCAGGTGAACATTAATATTAAGTAAATGTCCAAGATAATTAACTCAGAAGAGTAGCATCCTTTCTCTCAATCTCCAAATGGAAGTTTCCCTACGCACCACTAGTCATTACCATAGTAAGTCCACGATTTCACTCCCTCTGTGTGAATTGCTCCAAACATTCTCTCTTTTATTTATTTTTAAATTTATTACTATTATAATTTCAAATAAAAGAATAATACTCATAGAAATTTAAATGGTCCCAAATAACATGTGACCTATCAGTTCATTCTTTGAGACAAAGTAGTGCAAATAGGCAAAAAAAAAGCAATGGGAGCAGAAGTGACTTCTGACTTCCTGCTGGCTTCCCCATTGTCTTTGTGCAAAACTCAGAGATTGATGGAACTCATGTTCACATGACCATGGGGACACCAGGGATGAAATTCAAAAATTTTCCCTACCAACTTTGTGGGTGTGGGTGTGGCTTGGTATAATAGTAATAGCAACCAGGGGTGATTTTTTACCAATTCAAATCGTCCCTACCACCTCTCCCAAGCCAGGCTGAGGTGGTTGAATTTCACCCTTGGAGACACTGATATGGCTACAACTTTGCAAACAAAAGTGGTCTGCAGCTCCTTGAAATTTCATCCATTCTTTAGGTTAGTGGATTTGAGGTATCTTCATTCAAAAATTGTTGTGTTTTGATGTACCATTTGGGCTAATTGAAAGGTTCAAAGAAACAAACTACAAGAATTTTTGTAGTATATTGAAAAGGAAGGAAGGAATGGAGGGAGGGAGGGAGGGAGGGAGGGAGGGAGGGAGGGAGGAAAAGAGGGTGGGAGAGAGAAATTACAGGTGAATAACAAGTCATGAAAATCTCAATGTTACATTGACCTTTAAGAGACATCACATAGTTGATTTAGGACTCCCCAGGCAAGGAATAATTGGTGTTAACATTCAAAGTCCTACAAGACAAGGGTCCAGGATATTTACAGGAGCGTCTCCTGCCGGCATCGAATGCCAACCGCCCTGTACGAGCGCACAAGCAGGGGCTCCTCAGGGTGCCATCTGTGACTCAGTGTCATTTGGCAGTGTCCCAGGGGAGGGCCTATTCTGCAGCAGCTCCCACCTTATGGAATCAATTACCCCTGGGACTCTGTTTGGCCCCTGACCTTCGCACCTTCCGCCATGATTTGAAAACCTGGTTATTTGGACAGGCCGGGCTGTGCTGACCGCTTGGGGGTGGTGGTTTTATACTTTAAATTAATAAGGGTTTTTAGGATGAATTTGGCTTGTTTTATTTAATACTGTTTTAGTTAATTAATTTATTGTTCTGTTTTTAGTTGTGAGCCGCCCGAGTCCTTTTTGGAGAGGGGGCGGCATACAAGTCAAATTAAATAAATAAATAAATAAATAAATAAATAAATAAATAAATAAATAAATAAATATCAGGTGTGATTCTTTGGAATTCAAATCTTTTCCCCAGATTTGAACTGACAAATTTTCACTTTAGGTACAGTATGCAATGTATTAGCTGTTAAGAGCAACTCCTGTCCTGGTACTTAGCAGCACCACAAGAGATCTCTAGATGGCCTGTCAGAATGGTACCTATAGTCCACCTTCCTTTAAGAGGTCAGAAAAGAGAGATACAAGTGTTGCCCATCATGTCATGCCCCCATGTATGGAGAGAAGAGTTTGGAAGTCAACTAAGTTGACCCGTACATGGATTTAGGTGGCTCTGTGCAGGTGGACTGTAGATATTCTGAAAGTATAGCACATCTAAAATTCATTATTATATTTTAATGTGCTAAAGTAAAGCCTACAACTGCTGTAGGCTCGAATCCCACCAGGCTCAAGGTTGACTCAGCCTTCCATCCTCTCGGGGTAGGTAAATTGAGGACCCAAGATTGTTGGGGGCAATTAGCTGACCTTGTAAAAATGCCGCTTAGTAATAAGCAGGCATATACAATGGAATGAAGGCTATTGCTGAGCGCATCGGGTTGTGCTCCAAAAAAAAGAATTGTAAGCCGCCCTGAGTCTTCGGAGAAGGGCGGCATATAAATGTAATTAAAAAAAAAAAAAAAAGTAGAGTTCCCCAACCTTTTTGGCACATGTTTGCCCACTGTTCACACAAGTGGATTATGCATGCATGAGCTCACCCTCCACCTCCACGGCCCAGTTCTAAAAGACACAAGGTCCAGAGGTTAGCTGTGGCGTGGGGGTTGGGACCCCTGCCCTACAGAGTGCTATACATGTTTCATGCCTGATTTCTGATTTCCTTTCTGATTTCTAACCAGAATTACATTTTTTTCCCTTTCAGAGAACTTTCAAACTTCTTTCCACAGTCATCATGAACATTAACTGAACTGCAAGGATTTTTTTTTTTTTTGCTAGGCCCGATTGGTCCCAGGGTCAAATCTCACACCATTTGTGTTGGCCCAGTGCAATGTATGGAGTCAACATAGCTAGCTGATAGTTCGAACTCCCCTTTATTGCTCCAACTTTCCCCCAACATGCTCCCACATTTATGGCAAGTCCTGGAGCAAAGCGCTTACATACATCTCCAGCAGCCTCTGGCTGCGAATAGTCCAGCAAAATGCTGTTAGCATAATGGCTTCAAGGCAAGAGGTCCAGCAAGGCAAAGAAACAAAGCAGCAATAAGGCAAGAAGTCCAGTGAAATCCAGATGTCAGCAACGGCACACAAAACTCCACGAATTCAGCACTTGTTCCCAACAAGCGCCCCTCCCCATAGTGTCTCCTTAAGTCTCAATCCCCAGGTATGCCTTGTGAAGAGGGGTGGGTTGAATCGTGAATTGTTGGGTTGGCCTGTGCTGCTCCCGCCTCCTCTCCACTCTCTGTGCTTGGGGATCAGGAGAGGAGGTCCTTCTCATCACCTGAGCTCCATCACTCTTCATCTCCACTGCCTGCCCTCTTTTCCCCCCTCTTTCAGTCATCCTGCCCCCGTTCTTCACTGCTGTCAAGCCGTCCCAGGCCCAAGGAACCCGGGGCTGCCTCGTCTTGCTCCTCCCCATTTTCCTCCAGAGCCAATGAGGCTGCCCTCTTGACTTCCATAAACCCCAGCTCCAGCTCATCTTCCTCTGCAGACTCAGGCTCTGATAGGGCCATGACACCATTAGAAAGTTTGAAATGGAATCTGTTTTCCTAGAACGTAAAACTATCTGTTATGTATGTAGGTTTGAATGTTATTGGTTTATTTGAACTGTTCTTGTAAAATGTCAAATGGTATTGGTTTAAATAGTGCGGGAAGAAACCCTGCACTCCCATTGGCTGGCAGCTACGGCTGCAGGCTATAAGAAGCAGCCGTAGCCAAGCCAGGACGGGTCTATTCGAGCTGTAGTCACTTAATAAACTCTTTGCTGGAACTCCTCGCGTCTGACTCTTCATGCAAACTTAACACTATCACTGTGTTCCATGGCCTATATTATGGAACTCAAAGGTAGACACAAAACCTTACATTGGGGTTTGACCAGTTCAGTGTATATTGAAATAACTGCTATATGAAACATTGATATTAATTTTGCATGCCTTGACTTACCTTAATGATACAATAGGAATTGCAAACATCTACCTGAGACCTCATGAGAAAAGCAAAAGGAATGAATTTTTCACTACCCTTCCCACTAATATTTATGCCCACTATGTACGATGTTTGTCTTAAGAGGTCTATTTTACCTTTTCTTGCTTGCTGTTCATTTTTCTTATGAATCATTAAGTATCTTGGACTTTCAGGTATGAAGGGCAGTAGAAACATTTGAATCAAGGGTAGAATTCCTCCCATAGCCATCAGTGCAGGCCAACCTGCACCAGAACATTGAACAGTGACACAGAGGCAGCAAAGAAATCATGGGGACCACCTGACTACTACAAGCAAAAACAGGACTTTTCCAAATCGAGAGCTCGGGGCTTATGTGAATTCACTGCTGGCTCATCCTCAGAAGTATCTGTGCTTCCCCAATTCAGTTGGCTTCCCTCTTCTTAGAGGCTAATTAAGCCCAGTTGAAACTGGAGGAGGGATTGCAGCTGCCTATATCTGACTCTTGAGCTGGCTAGTTGGTTTGTCCTTGATAATAGGGAACACAAAGACAAGACAATTCTCCCTTTACTTGGATCACACTATTCTTCTTACTGAGTAGATGGGCCATGTTCAGAGCAAACATGACCACTGAGGGCCACTGTAGTGTAATGGCTAAATTATACCCTAGTGAGAAGTAGGGAGACCCAGGTTCTAATCTACCCTCAGTCATCTTAAACTATCATAGTTAGTTTCTTTCTCAGTCCAATTTCTTATTTGTGGGGGGGTGGAGGAAATGTTATATAAGTCCCTTGAACTCTACAGGATATAAATCGAATACAGTTCTACAACCAACTACTGCTTCCAACAGCAGCACTCCATTAACTGGGATCATTTTGCATCTTCCAGCTCATCATCCCAGTACAATACCATTGTTTCTAAATTAATAGGGCTCCCATGCTTTCTAACCAAGGCATCTTCTTTACCAAACAAGGTTTGGTAAATGTAGGCCAGCCTGATGAGCAAAATTTGAATTGTAGGAAACCAAAAACCAGTGGGGGGATTCAAATAATTTAGCAACTGGTTCTCTGCCCTAATGTTTTCTTCCAACAACCAGTTCACCCAACTGCTCAGAAAGTTAACAACCGGTTCTCCTGAAGTGGTGCCAACTGTCTGAATCCCACCACTGCCTAAGACCATGAATGGGATTCAGAGGAACTGCCTGAGTGGCAACAGAAAGGAAGAATTCCAAATTCCTCTTGGGGTCCCTGCTAAATTAAGGCCAATAAAATACTGGTAGAGAAGCATTTAATTGGTCCTTGCGATTTCACGTCGTTCTTATGTACAGGTAGTCCTCAATTTACAGCAGTTTGTTTAGTGACCGTTTGAACTTACAATGGCTCTGAAAAAAGTGACTTATGACCCTTTTTCACACTTATGATGGACTGATTCATATTTATGATGGTTGCAATGTTCCAGGGTCATGTGATCCCCTTTTGTGACCTAACAAACCAAGTCAATGGGGAAGTCAGATTCATTTACCAACTGTGTTATTAACTTAACAACTGCAGTGATTCACTCAATAATTGTCTCACTTAGGAAGATTAAATTTTGGGCTGAATTGTGGTCATAAGTTGAGGACTACCTGTATGTATTTATAGAGTGAGATTTTATGGGTTTAAGTTCAGACACTATTGATCTAGGTTCACAACAAATTGGTTATCAGTTCATTTCTTCAAATCACCTGTGCTGTTCCCTAGAAATTCCTTTATTGCAAGGATCTGAGCTATCAGGATGCCGATATTTAAACAGAACTGGTGTATGAAAATAATGACTCCTCTGTACTTCCTCGGGGCTATTTCACCCACATATAAGGGAACAATACCTAAAATGAAACCTGGTTGGAAGAGAAAGCAAAGAATAATACATAACATGCAAACTACATTGTGCACAGAAATATATGAACAAATTTATAGCTGGCTGACAAACTGTACTCAATGAGTAGCCCTTAAGAGTACTACATACACATGGAGAGAAGAAAGCAGTGGGGTACCACTGTCACTGCGTTTTTTTTGTTTTGTCTGTTTCAAGCTTCTAAGCTCATATTCTAGCAAGCAGGTGTCTGCCAGCCAGCACTGTGTTATCTTGTCTCCATAGTAATAAGATAAGAAAGTCTTGTGATGTTTTGATCCACTGCACATGTGTACAGAGTTTATACTCCATCTTAGGCCCAGGCTCCATCTTAGGCCCAGTACTCTTCAATATCTTCATAAATGACTTAGATGAAGGAATAGAAGGGGAACTCATCAAATTTGCAGATGACACTAAGCTGGCAGAAATAACCAGTGTTCCAGAAGACAAGCTCAGGATCCAAAAATATCTTGAAAAACTTGAACAATAGACCCTATCCAACAAAATGAATTTTTATGTGGGGAAAAGCAAAGTTTTACATTTAGGCAGGAAAATCAAAGATGTAAGTCAAATTATGTGAGACCCGGCTCAAAAACAGTAACAGTGAGAAGGACCTTGGAGTCTTAGTGGTTGATCACTTGAATACAAGCCAGCAGTGTGCAGCAGGTGCCAAAAAAGTTAATACAATCCTGGGTTGTATAAACAGAGGCATAGAGTCAAGATTGTGTGAAGTATTAGTGGTTAGAGTGCAGTACTGCAGGCTACTACTGCTGACTGCTGATTGCCAGCAGTTCAGCAGTTCAAGTCCCACTGGCTCAAGGTTGACTTAGCCTTCCACCCTTCCAAGATGGGTAAAATGAGGACCCAGATTATTGGGGGCAATAGGCTGACTCTGTAAACTGCTTACAGAGAGCAGTAAGAGCACTGTGAAGCAGTATATAAGTGTAAGTGCTGTTGCTATTTATAAAGCCCCAGTAAGACCACACCTGGAATACTGCAAACAATTTTGGTCACCATACCACAAAAAGGATGTTGAGGCTTTGGAAAAAAATTAAGAGAAAAGCAAGTCAGATGATCAAGGTCCAGGAGACTAAAACATATGAAGAACGGCTGCAGGATTTGGATTTGACTAGTCTAAAGAAAAAAAAGAATTAGGAGTGACATGATAGCAGTATTCCAGTATTTGAAGGGCTGCCACAAAGAAGAGGGGGTCAATTATTTTCCAAAGCACTAAGGGCAGGACAAGGAACAATGGTTGGAAACTAATCACCGAGAGAAGCAACATAGAGTTAAGGAGAAACTTCCTAACAGTAAGGACAATTAACCAGCGGAACAGCTTGCCTTCAGAAATCGTGGGTGCTCCATCACTTCAGGTTTTTAAGAAGAGACTAGACAGTCACTTGTCTGAAATGGTAGAGGTTCTCCTGCTTGAGCAGGGGGCTGGTCTAGAATACCTCCAATGTCCCTTACAGCTTCTATTCTATTCTATTCTATTCTATTCTATTCTATTCTATTCTATTCTATTCTACTCTACTCTACTCTACTCTACTCTACTCTACTCTATTCTATTCTATTCTAGATTAATGTTGCATAAAATGTCCACCAGCTAGACATTGCAATTTCTCCTATCCTAAGACATTCTTGTAAAGGTGCTACAAAATACTTTTGAATCTGGTTCCATGTACGTCAAAAAGCAACCTGTTTAAAATCTATTGGTGGGTCTATGACAATTCACAGTGGTCAATTTGCTATGGCCAACTTGCTGTGGGACACCTCACTGCGAGACAAGAGTGACACTAATACCAAAGAAATGGTAGAATAGAATCATTAAAGAAAGGATGCAAAAAGGACAGAATAAAATAGGAAGGAATTTTTTTTATTTTTTTTAAAATTTATTTTAAATACTTAAATTGAATGGTTAAATTGTCCTGCAGTGACTTGTCCTGCAGTGAGTTCGCCATGGCGAGTTGTCCCATGGTGAGTTGGCTGTGGTGAGAGTTGGCCACAGCAAGTTGGCTGTGGCAAATTGTCCTGTCCCACCTATTGGCACCAGTGGTGGGATTCAAAAAAATTTCCTACTGGTTCTGTGGGCGTGGCTTGGTGGACATGGCTGGGGAAGGATACTGCAAAATCTCCATTCCCTCCCCACCTCACTAATCTGCTTTCCAGCTCCCGTCTCCTGTGCAGAGCAACAAAAGAAGATCCAGCCAATCAACTGGGACTCAGGAGGCAGCGAATAGATGGGGGTGGGGCCAGCCAGAGATGGTATTTGCTGGTTCTCCAAACTACTCAAAATTTCCACTACCAGTTCTCCAGAACTGGACAGAACCTGCTGAATACCACCTCTGATTGGCACCCTGCATTTGACACAAAGTGATACTGTCTGTATCTCTTTACCTAAGGCAGGGCTGTCAAACTTGTGGCCCATGGCCCAGATGCATCACATGCTGGCCACACCCACACCCAGTTTAGCGAAGAGGGAAAAAAGTCATGATACATCACATGATGACGCCATGATGGTGTGAGTTTGACACCACTTAGTTTGACTAAGGGATCCAGCTCTGATCTGAAAAGGGAGTAAAATTTCAGAAGTTTGAAGTTGGACAGAAATTGGATTCTGGAGAAATTCTTTAAAAAGCTATTCAAATATTTTGGAAAGATGTAACGTATCCCCAAATTGTTGCATTCATTTTTCTCCCACAGGAGGGAAGTTTGAAAGAGATTTGTTGAAATCCATGAGCTGCAAACAACTGTCCTCCTACAAAATTCTCTCTGAGATGCTGCTTATCGAGACAAAGGCAACCACACACACAAACACAGACACAGAGAAAGACGTGCACACACACAACAAATTGGTTGATGTTTTTTTTTTCCAAATCCTAATCTGGAGCAGAGTCAAAAACATTAATTTGGTAAGAGGCAGATATTCAGAAGGCATATCTTTGCTTGCATATGTCATTCAATTCTGCTGTGATACTTCAGGCAACATCTTCCTTTAAAGGGCCTTGGTGGCTCAGGCTGTTAATTGCCTGCACTTAAGTTCCAGCTGCCTACAACTGCTGTAGGCTCGAATCCCACCAGGCTCAAGGTTGACTCAGCCTTCCATCCTCTCGGGGTAGGTAAATTGAGGACCCAAGATTGTTGGGGGCAATTAGCTGACCTTGTAAAAATGCCGCTTAGTAATAAGCAGGCATATACAATGGAATGAAGGCTATTGCTAAGCACACTGGGTTGTATCCCAAAAATTGTAAGCCGCCCTGAGTCTCCGGAGAAGGGCGGCATATAAATGTAATTTAAAAAAAAATCCAAAAGTCACATTCTGGAATCAGTTATTAATTGTCTGTGCTAGCCAAAAAGAGGTAGAAAGGTTCAACATTGACGCTGTTGAATTCTGACCCCACAAAACAGTTCAAAGGAAGATTGATTTCTAAATTCAAATTAGAGAACAAGGTTGGTGTAATGGTTAAAGCACCAGCCTAAAAATTGAGTCACTTTAAGTCCTAGTCCTGCTTTACAGCCATGGTGGTACAGCGGATAGAATGCAGTATTGCAGACTAATTCTGTCCACTGCCAGCAGTTTGATCCTGACTGGCTCAAGGTTGACTCAGCCTTCCATCCTTCTGAGGCCAGTAACATGAGGACCTAGATTATTGGGGGCAATATACTGACTCCAAAAACCACTTAGAGAGGGCAGTAAAGCACTGTGAAGCAGTATATAAATCTATGTGCGATTGCTTAGACATGAAAGTAGTTGGGAGACCTGGGGCCAGTCATTGTTTCTCAGCCCCGGGAAGGAGGCAATGACAAATCTTGTCAAGAAAACTGCAAGGACTTCCTAGGCACTTTCCAGGAGTCAATGATGACTCAAAGGCATAAAAAAAAATGTCAGAAAAAAAATGTGGTTTCGGTATATCCCTATCTTTTAGCAAATGCTTTTCCCTGTTATATTCTGATGGCAGGCATTTTGTGCCAAGTTAGCAAATAAAAGAATTACAGCTTCATTTCTATACCCCTCATTTATTTCCTCACCTCCTTCCTTTGCATATACTTTCCTAATATTAAAGTCTGTAGAATAATTGATGTCTGAAATATATACTTCTGTTGTGATTGGCTCCAGCTGCATACTTAGTAATGTCCATTGCCATTTCTTTACATGGTCTCATGTCCAGAATAAGGGAGCATATAATAATCTGGTTTAAAACAGCCTGATGTGATCCATCAATGCTCCATTATTTCTTCCACTTCAGTACATTTAGTTTGTGCTTTGATAATTTTAAGTCTTTGTTCACAGCTTTTTCATTTTACATTTTGATTGTGTGTGCCTTTGTTAAGTGAGGTAACTTAGATGTCCTGGTGGCCTTTGGTCTTGCTATACCATCATTTTAATCTATTCATGGGAGGTTAATAGTTTAGAGGACTGCCTTCTGATGTAGCATCACTGGGTACACAAAATCATATAAATCAGACAATTGTATCTGTATTCTTTTCTTGGCAAAGGGACCTTGGAGATCTTCTAGTCCAGCCCCCTGCTCAGGCAGGAGACCTTATACCATTCCAGACAAATAGTTGTCCAATCTCTTCTTAAAAACCTCCAGTGTTGGAGCACCCATAACTTCTGGAGGTAAGTCATTCCACTGATTAATTGTTCTAATTGTCAAGAAATTTCTCCTAAGTTCAATTTCTCCTTGATTAGTTTCCATCAGGGATGGGATGCTACCAGTTCTGCCTTGTTCTATAGCACTGGTAGCTCTGAAGAGCAGCAGACACTGAACCAGTTCTGTGTTTGCTGCTCTTTGGCCCACCCGCCAGCCCAGGCTCTTACCTGTCCTTTATTTCCTGCTTTTTCAACCTCAGCTGCTTTCCGCGGCACAGCTGAGGTTGAAAAAGCAGGGAAAAAGAGGCTTTTCAAATGCCACACACCCGTGTGCAGTGCTTTTCAGCTGTCCGGGCGGCACAGCTGAAGTTTTCTTTTACATGTGTGTGCAGCAAAACGTAGTCACCGAACTGGTAGTAACACGGTTGAATCCCACCCCTGGTTTCCATCTGTTGTTTCTTGCCTTGCTTTGCCTGGTGCTTTGGAAAATAGTCCCCCCTCTTTTTTTTCTTTGTGGCAGCCCCTCAAATATTGAAACACTTCTATCATGTCACCCCTAGTCTTTCTTTTCATTAAATTATTTATTTATTTATTTATATTTGAACTTGTATGCCGCCCCATCTCCGAAGACTCGGGGCGGCTCACAACTAAAAACACAGAACAATAAATATTTAAAAAGACATTAAACCAAACAAGCCCAAATATAAAACACAACAATAAAATACATTAAAAAAAACCATCCCTCCCCCCAAGGAAAGGTCACAGCCCGGGTTGGTCAAACAACCAGGTCTTTAATTCGCGGCGGAAGGTGCGGAGATCAGGGGCCAGACGGAGCTCCAGAGGCAGTTGATTCCAGAGGTCGGGGGCCGCAACAGAGAAGACATACTTGCAACCGTACTTCATATGTTTTAGCCTCCAGTCCCCTAATCATCTTTGTTGCTTTTCTCTGCACTCTTTCTAGAGTTTCAACCCAGAGAAATCATTTACTATTGATCTCGTCCTGCATGGGTTGCAAACCTCCTTGTTGATTTCAGATCTTCTTCCTTCAAACTTACAGACCTACCGGCTGTCACTCCCCCATCCTGCATTACTTTTAGTTGTTTTTTTCCCCACTCTTTAGACCTTGCTAGTAAGGCTGCCACTCACAACCATTAATGTGTCCACCAGTACCACACTCAGCACCAACAAAACTGCATTACATCAAGGTGGAAATAAACCAGGGGTGGGATTCAACCAGTGTAACAACCGGTTCGGTGAGTGTGCTCTTTACACATGTGCGTGCGCCAAATGCACACTTTGTGTGTGTGCAGCATTTGGAACTCAGCTTCTGCTGCCAGCCCTGTGTGTAAAACAGCTGATGTGTGGGAATCCGCTGTGCCGCGTGAAGTAGCTGAGCTGGAAACCTAAAAATAAAGCACAGACTAGAGCCAGGGCAGGTGGGTGGGCCCAACAGCTGATTGTCAGAATGAACAAGTTCACTCCCAGCTGATCTTCAGAGACACCAGTTTGCCTGAAGTGGGCCGAACCAGTAGAATCCCACTCCTGAGATAAACTAGAATGTGTTGCATTGCATTCATCCATTTCCAGAGTCAATTTTGGCCAAATGTCTCCTGTGCTAAAATATTTTTGAAAGAAATAGCTTCTCCTTCCTAGGTCCAAGGTCACCTTCAGAAGTTTTCCAGGAATTGTCAACAAAGTGAATCACAAGGCAAAAAGAGAGTAACTTCTTTGGTTGTGGATTGCAGAATGCCCTGGCCACGGAGTTGTGGTTTGCCGGCAGCAGATGCGGACAGTTGAGATCTCGTAGAGTGAGGACTCAGATGAGGGGCCTACATGTGATGCAGGGATGGGGCCAGGACTATCAGGGAATGGAATGCTGCCTTCGGAGATTGTGAAGGCTGGCAGCAGCGATGAAGAGGTCCCCGAGGAGCCTGTGCCAGTGCGTGTGTGCGCAGGGCTGTTCGAAGGAAACAGCAGCTGCAGCAGCATGGGCGACTCAGGAGTAAGGCTGCAAGGTAATGGCCCCTCCCTCAAGAGATAAAAGTCAGCTGAGAAACAGGAGTTCTTTGCAGGAAGCAAAGAAGTTTTTGTATTCAAGCCTTGTGGATGTTCAGAATATCTTGTTTGGAGACTCTTTGTGTTTGAAATATTTCTTAGTAACTTTATCTAGTGTTCTTGGCAGCCTTGCACCATCTTGGCAAGGCTCGTTCTTATCAGAGTTAAATAATTTGAAACAGCCTTTTAACCATGAAGGAACTGAATTCGTAAATAATCATTAAAAGGTTTTTCTGTTACCTCTGTTTCGTATTTGTTTCCTTGGAACAAGGTTTGGGTCAGAACACACAGACATTAATACATACATACATACATACATACATGCATACATATTAACAGATATTAACATACCCTATAAATATATATAAGCGTGGCTTGGTGGGCGTGGCTTGGTGGGCATGGCAGGGGAAGGATACTGCAAAATCCCCTTCCCTCCGCACCCCACTAAGCTGATTTCCAGCTCCATTCTGCTGTGCAGGGCAACAAAAGAAGACCCAGCTGATCAGCTGGGACTCAGAAGGCAGAGAATAGATGGGTGTGGGGCCAGTCAGAGGTGGTATTTGCTGGTTTTCTGAACTACTCAAAATTTCCTCTACCAGTTCTCCAGAACTGGTCAAAACGTGCTGAATACCACCTCTGATATTTACACTGTATGTTAATATCTTTTTTGAGTGTCAGGAAAAATACGTGCATCTTGTCTAAATGCATTCCTATTGTTTTATAGTCCTTATTTCTATATCGAAATTACAAATCATTCCATTTTGTTCTCCTCCAATATTTCTCAATTGCATTGTGTTAGTGTGATTGGTCAGATAAAATCTGCCTGTATGGTCATAAAGACTTAACACTGCCGTGACGGTGTTGATGATTCACCAATAGCCTTGCTATTTGTGTGTATGGGTTTCTCAAAATTTCTTTTAAACCCGATTTTATATTGTTTGCAAATGCTTGATGGAAGATTGCAAGCTACTGACCAATCTGCGGTAGAACAGAATGATATTAATCAAAGCAGAAGAATAACCGAAATCTTTTAAAGACTTAAATTATTATATCCATAGATAGTACCCACCTGCAGATAATCCAATGAACAAGGTACTAAAAAAGGTGAATTCAATGTCTTGTACAATGTATTTTCCACTCATCAAGACCGCAGAAGTCATTGCTGTAATATTAGCTACCACCAAGCAGCCTTTCCTGAAAAATAAAAGATATCAAAGGAATAAGAAGCTGGAGAGAAATCAATAAATACCTGGTATCCACCATCAGCCACATGTAACATTTTACGGGAGTTTGAACCTTATTTTCACTCCAACTTACATGGCTGTTCCTTGTGAGAAGTTGGCTTGTCATAAGGATTCCAGCAATTCCTCTAATTAAATCATGATTCTCGAGCCAAACTTCAAAAAACTTCGAAGGATTTATTAGAGTTGACATACTGGTACTGCCCTGTATGAAACCAACTCTGGCATACATCATTTACAGTCACCTGTGACCCTGTTTTTCCCCTCCCCCCTGGGTGTCTCATAAACCAGATTCTCCAATTGAGTACATTCACGGGCTGGGTGTCATCATTCACATTCTCCAATTAAATATAAAAGCTCTGGTATTTTAGTATTTTCTGGGCAAAAGCTCTGGTATTTTAGTTACAATCTTTTAAAGATAAGAGTTGGAATGTACTTTTGATTTCCAAGTGCTGCACTGCTCTTCCAGATTTCCTTCTCCTCCCCTCCCCCCTTTTTTTTTAATGGCAACTACTAAAACAGGCATAGGAATGTTTTATGAATTGACAGTTGCAAGCATCAGCATGGCTACATTGCATTGAGATTTTGAAAGAAATGCATTAAAAATCTAATGAATTTTCAAAAGAGGAAGAAAATGTGGCAGCCAGACAGAGCAAGAAATGGGCTAAGGAAAAATATCCAGATAATTTCTGAATGAGTGAGAGGTGTTGATCAGCAGTTACAGGCAGTCCTCGGTATTTGACCACAATTGACCCCAAAATTCAAGTTGCTAAGTGAAAAAAATTGTTAAGCGAGCTTTCCCCCCCCATTTTACGACTTTTTTCCCCACATTTGTTAAGTGAATCACCACAAGTTGTTAAATTTGTCAGCTTTGGAAGCCATATTGAGACCAGATGTTTCCACACGGCCACATTCTTGAGCCTGGGAAAATGGGAGGGGGGAATTTCTTGGAGTGTATGTGGTTAGACATAATAGCATTCTTCTTCTAAGTCAAGGTCATGTTATTTCTGTACCTGGGTGAGGGGAAGTCTCAAGTTGGGATGGATGGTGATTGGGGCATGTGATGTGATGATGGGTGCAGGGGGCGGATTTGTAATTTTTTACTTATCGCAAGGAAACCCGGAACTTTCAGATTCGGGATTTCCCAGATGTTCCAGTTTACTACTCTAATAAAAGGAACCTTGGAGAGGATGTCTGTCTCAGAGTGATTTGTTGGAGTGGAGGTTTGCTGGAACGCTGACACGGTTGTTAAGTGAATTTGGCTTTCCCATTGATTTTGCTTGTCGGAAGGTCGCAAAAAGGGATCACGTGATCTCAGGACACAGCAACCATCAAAAACATGAACCAGTTGTCAAGCATCCAAATGTAAAACACGAGACCGTGGGGATGCTGCAATGGTCATAAGAGTGATCTTATCTCTCCACTCTCATAGCGTCCGCAGATAACCGCCCAGCCGCCCTGTTTCGGGTTACCCGTTCCCTCCTGCGTTTAGAGGGAGGGCTGGACCCATTGCGGGGCAGGGCTGAGGAGTTTGGTCAATATCTGACGGATAAGATCGCTCGCATTCGGGACAGGTTGTCCTCTAATTTGCAGTGGTCGGAGGAACGAGTTGTGGGTAGTCTGGCCACCGTTATCTGGGATGAGTTTGATCTTGTCTCCGAGGATGAAGTGGACAGGATTATGCGGCGACTGAGTTCCACCACATGTTTGTTGGACCCATGTCCCTCCTGGCTGACTTATGCCGCCAGGGAGGCCACCTGCGGCTGGCTCCGGGCAGTTGTCAATGCTTCATTAAGGGAGGGTGTCTTTCCCTCTGCCTTGAAGGAGGCGGTGGTGAGACCCCTCCTGAAGAAGCCTGCCTGGACCCGACCGTGTTAGACAACTTTCGTCCGTCTCCAACCTTCGCTTTTGGCGAAGGTTGTTGAGAGTGTGGTGGCTCAGCAGGTTCCGCTTTTCCTGGATGAAGCGGACTACCTGGATCCGTACCAATCGGGCTTCCACCCGTTACAGCACGGAGACGGCATTGGTCGCACTGATGGATGATCTCTGGAGGGCCCGACAGGGGTTTTTCCTCTGTCCTGGTCCTATTGGACCTCTCAGCGGCTTTTGATACCATCGACCATGGTATCCTTTTGCGTCGCCTCCGGGGTTGGGAGTGGGGGCACTGTTCTTCAGTGGTTCTCCTCCTACCTCTCGGTCGCAATCGGTGTTAGTGGGAGGTTCGGTCGACCCCGAGGCTCTCTCTTATGGAGTCCTGCAGGGGTTGGTCCTTTCCCTCTTATTTAATATCTACATGAAACCGCTGGGTGAGATCATCCGTGGTTTTGGGGTGAAATTCCATCAGTACGCTGATGATACTCAGCTGTACCTTTCCACCCCTGGCCAGATCAGTGATGCCCTCTCCTGATGTCCCGGTGTTTGGATGCGGTACGGATCTGGATGAGTAGGAACATGCTCCGACTCAACCTGGCCAAGACTGAGTGGCTTTGCGTGTCGGCGTCTCGGCCCAGCCAGGATTGTTTATCCTTGGCAATAGGGGGTGAGTGTTACCCCCTGTGGATAGGGCACGGAATCTGGGGGTCCTCCTGGATGTACGGCCCGTTGGAGGAGCAGGTGGGGGCCGTCGCCAGGGGGCCTTTGCCCAGCTCCGTCTTGTTCGACAACTTCGCCCTTTTCTGGACCGGACGCCCTCACGCACGGTTACTCACGCCCTTGTCACCTCGAGACTCGACTACTGCAATGCTCTCTATCTAGGACTGCCCTTGCATACCATCCGAGATTGCAGTTGGTGCAGAATGCGGCCGCAGCGGATGGTGATGGGAGTTACCGGTTCTCTCATGTTACCCTCCTGCGTGGCCTGCATTGGTTGCCGATTGCGCCCGGGTGAGATTCAAGGTTTTAGTTTTGACATTCAAAGTCCTACACGACATGGGTCCCCAATATTTGAGGGAGCGTCTTCTTCCAATATCTAGTGCCGGCCGCCTGTGCGGGCTCATAGGCAAGGACTCCTCGGGTCCCATCGGTGAGCCAATGCCGGTTGGTACTTCCCCGACGAGCCTTCTCTGTTGCGCCCCACCTCTGGAATCAACTGCCTCTGGAGCTCGTCTGGCCCTGATCTCCGCACCTTCCGCCGCGAATTAAAAACTTGGTTGTTCGACCAACCCGGGCTGTGACCCTTCCTTGGGGGGAGGGATGTCTTTTAATCTATTTTATTGTTGTGTTTCATATTTGGGCTTGTTGGTTTAATGTCTTTTTAAATATTTATTGTTCTATGTTTTTAGCTGTGAGCCGCCCCGAGTCTTCGGAGATGGGGCGGCATACAAGTTCAAATATAAATAAATAAAATAAATAAATAAGAGTGAAAAATGGTCATAAGTCACTTTTTTTTCAGAGATGTTGTAACTTTGAATGGTCACTAAATGAACAATATTTATAATGTGTTGGGGCCTGTCAGCCGCCAGCCTCGCCAGTAGCCAAATCAGAGTAGGAGGAGGCAATGTGGAAGTCAGGATCAGCATCAAGGCAACCTGGGAGCTTTGCGGAGGAAGAGGGAATGGATCTGGCAGAGAGAGAGAGAGACAGAGGTGGAGCCTGGGCTGCATCAGTCCTAGATGGAGAGTCAACAGCCCCCAGATCTGGAGGTGGCTGATGAGGAAGAGGAGAAACAGCTGGGTCCAGTGCCTGATGCGTGGATGCGCAGAAGGCAGAGGAGAGGAGAGCAGTGGAAATCTATGGGCCAACCTTTGGGCCGGAAGAGCCACCACTGCTAGCAAAGCCCCACCCTAGCTCTGGGGACAAAAGGCAAGGGGTGGAGATGAATAGGTGTGGCAGACAACTATTCCTCTCCCTGCCGGACAGACTTGTTAGCCTGTGGTGAGAGAGAAACTTTTTTGCTGGGGTTGCTGGCACTCCTAATAAAGGAATCTTTGAGTTAACTTCAGAGGGTTTGTCGTGTTTGTGGAGCTGGGTCAGAACATAGTAATTGCAACATCCCTGGGGATCATGTGATCATTATTTTCAACCTTCCCAGCTGGATTCAGACAAGCAAAATCAATGAGAAGCTGGATTTGCTCAATGACCACAAGATTCACTCAATAAGTGAAGTGACTCATTTAACAACTGTGCAAAAAAGGTCATAAAACCAGGTGTGACTGATTTAACCACCACTTTTCTTAGCAATAGAAATTCTCATCTCCCCTGTAGTCATAAATTGAGGAGTATGTCCAAAAATCTAACAAATAAGCAACTGAGTATATAAAACTCTATGAAACTGAAAAGAACAAAGGGAAATAGGGGTATTTTTATGTACACAATAATATATCCAGTAATAAAGAAACCAACTGGTGCTGTGTTGATGTCACTTCCCTGATAGCTGAAGGTGCAAGTGTTGCTGTAACTTTGAATAGTTACTAAGCAAAATGTTGTAAGTAGAGAACTAACTGTCTATGGAAGAGGGAAATCAGGAGGTTGGGCAAAAATGTGAAGTATCATTATAAATGGAACCCTTTCTTTATATAGTCACTTCATGAAAAGTTATAATTAAAAAGATACAAACAAATACAAACTAAAAAAGAAAGAAATTACAATAAAAAAATAGAAAAGTAACACAATATTGTCCAATAAAACTTCTTCCTCTTTCATAATGTTTTTGAAACACAAACATAGAGATAGATACTCTCAAGGTTAATTTCCAGGACTATTGTTCCAAAAATATCCTTCAATATGACCAATGTTAAAATGCTTCCTATATGCTCTATTAATCGATAATGGGGTCAAAATGAAATGTGGAATTAAGAAATATGGATGGAAACCTATCCAACTTATCTTAGTTCCAACCTGGAACTAAGGAAAAATTTCCTGACAGTGAGAACAATTAATCGCAATCTGCAAGCTGTAGTAATGAAAACTGTAAAAAAAGACTAAAATTATATATGAATAATAATAATAATGATGTTACAAAAAACAATACAGTCTTAGAACTGATAATGAAGATTAGCCTGAGGGAGAGAAGGAGATAGGAGGCTTCTGAGGGCAGAAACTTGAGGGAGAGAAGGAGATAAGAATTAGGGCCTTAGGAAATGCTAACAGGGTTGGTGCTATTCTAATTTCCGAAAGGAATTACCTTGTCAGAATCTGTACATTAATGTCAGCCAAGTGTGCTTATCTAAACTTACTAAAGTTTGACCAGAAATCCAGTAACTCTTTCAGAGGCTTAAATTACTTTTTGCTGGGTGATTGTTGCTGTTGTTGTTGTTGTTGTTGTTGTTGTTGTTGTTATTATTATTATTATTATTATTATTATTATTATTATTAAACTTTTATTCATTAAACATGAAACTCAGTCAACTGAACATTTAAAAATGTATCACAAATATCCACTTTTTCCCCTTTATGTTCCCATGATTTTTCAGATACAGGTAAGTTGTGTTTTTTACATAATGACCAGTGGATTAATTTAGCAACTCGGATGTGTTGGCAGTTGGGATTGTCAGTGGATTTTTGCATCTTCGCTTTCATGGCATTAGTTTGTAGTTGTTTGTTCTTGAGCAGCAAGTATTAAACCTTCCATTTCTTTCTTGATGGTTTCCTTATTAAGCCATGCTCATGTCAAGTTGTTATCACATTTTCCTTCAATGTTTTTTCAAGTGCTGTCCATGCAAAGCTTTGGTTTTCCATCCATTTAATCTGTCATTATTATTATTGTTGTTGTTGTTATTTAAAATTTTATTCATTAAACATGAAATAGTAAACATGAAACTCAGTCAACTGAACATTTAAAAATATATCACAAATATCATTGACTGGCACTGATGGTTGATACAGGTTGCTGCTAGCATCCTAGGTATCAAGCAAGTTGTTGTTGTTATTGTTATTATTAGTATTGCTATCTCTTTTATTCATTAAGCATGAAATTCAGTCAACTGAACATTTAAAAATGCATGACAAATATCATTGACTAGCACTAATGGTTGATACGGGTTGCTGCCAGCATCCTGAGTATCAACCTTATTATAATTGTTGTTGTTGTTATCTCTTTTATTCATTAAACATGAAACTCAGTCAACTGAACATTTAAAAATATATCACAATTATTATTATTATTATTATTATTATTATTATTATTTATTTATTAAATTTATATCCCGCCTCACTTTCCCCAATGGGGAACTCGAGGCGGCGTACAAAAGGATAAAAACAGTTTCTATACAATGTAAAAACAAAAACTCATTCATACCAATCCAAAACATACACGGGGGAAGAGCAAGGTCTCAATGCCATGCCCCCCGACAAAGCCAGGTCTTAACGGCTTTGTGGAAGGCGAATAGATTTGGGATGGTTCTAATCTCTGCGGGGAGCATGTTCCAAAGGGACGGCGCCACTACAGAAAAGGCCCTAGCCCGTGGACCCACCAGCTGACATTGCCTGGCCGATGGTATCCGGAGCAAGCCCTCCCTGTGAGATCTAACCGGGCGCTGGGAGGCATAAGGTCACAGTAGGCAGTCTCGTAGGTATCCCGCTCCTAAGCCATGAAGGGCTTTAAAAGTTGTCACTAGCACCTTGAATTGCAAATATCATTGACCGGAGCTGATGGTTGATACAGGTTGCTGCCAGAATCCTAGGTATCAACCAAGTTGTTGTTATTGTTCTTATTATTGTTATTGATATTATCAACAACAACATTATTATTATCATTATCATTTCACTATGTTAACTGGATGGAGTGATTTATGGATAGAATGCTGGCACATATATATTACTAAATAAACCATAAAAGCAACTTACCTGCCAAGGGTATCAGCCAAGAACCCAGCCATCACTGAGGCAAATATACCTCCAAGTGGGATTATAGAAACAATGATTGCCAGCTCAAGTAATTTAAACTTTGGATGAGTAATCACTTGGAAAGTTATGGGATTATAATGTTCTCGCAAGAGCTAGAAGAGAAACACAAAGCATGTACATGGCATCAAAAACACTAGTTGGGGGAACCACAGAAATTTCGGAGGGCAGTGATACCTCTGGATAAACATTAGAAATTAACAAATGGCCTTGTGGTTTATTTCATTGATAAAAGAACATTACAATTTGCTAACTCAAGAATGACATTCATTGAAAGAAAGCCCCATTGGCAGTATAGAATACAGGGAGAGTGGGGGAATGTGGAGCATATATTTTACGTTATCCATCTTATATGACCATCATTCCTTTTTTATTTAATAACTTTTTTTAGCAAAAATGAAAGTGGGAATCAGAAGGCATTTATTTACCTCTTAACAAATTAGTAACAATACTAGGATCACCAAGCTTTGCTTAGACGTATTAAGCATGTCAGTATATTAACTTACAACTTTTAGAATCTGATAGCTAGATAGATAGAGATAGCTAAATAGATACCTAGATAGATAGAAGATATGTAGATAGATAAATAGATAGATAATAGATAGATGCAGGGATGGAATTCAGCCGGTTTGGGCTGGTTGGGTGAACCAGATGTTAAATCTTGCCCTGCCCCTCCCAAGAGTCTCCACATGGCCCATTTTGGATGCAGGTAAGAGCAGGGTCCATGTGAGGCTTTGGGAGGGTGGAAAACAGCCCTCCCAGAAGTTGGAAGTCCGGAAATGGATCTGTTTCTGGCTTCTGGAGGGCCTCCGGAGCCCGGGGAAGTCTGTTTTCATCCTCCTAAAGGCCCAAGGGAAGCCTCTGGACTCTGGGGAAGGCAACAAAAAAAAATGCCACCCCTGGAAGTGTGAATAGACCATTCCCGCCATGGCCATGCCCACCAAGCAACTGGGCACAGAACCAATTGTTGGGATTTTTGAATCCCACCCTTGGATAGATAGATAGATAGATAGATAGATAGATAGATAGATAGATAGATAGATAGACAGACAGACAGACATAATTACTTGGATTGAATCTTTTGGAAACCCCTTAGATTAGAAAGTAATTTGCATTAAAGGAAGGTCTTACCACACCAGGGGAATAAACTATCCAGATAAAGTAACCATGGTGCATGCTTAAGATGCTGGATGCAAAAGAAACCCAAAGAAGTGACTTTGTCATCTCCTATTAAAAAGAAATAGCACGGTGTGACTTTTTTAAAAAATTAAAATGATTAAAATGATTTTTTTAATTAAATAAAGTTAACATAATCTTTTGCACTGTCATAATTATGGAACCACAACATGCACACACAAAAATGCCTGTATCTAGGTGTCTATGGAGATTCTCAGTCTTCAAAGTCATGGTTGTCCCAAAGATGCTTTGTTTTTCCTTGATGGAATGGGACAACTCGCCATGGTCAATTCACCACAGCTAATTCACAGCAGCCAACTCGCCATGGCCAACTTGCTGTGGGACAATTCAACAATTCAATTTCATTATTTACAACAGCAATAGTGCTTAGACTTATATACTGCTTCACAGTGCTTTACAGCCCTCTCTAAGCAGTTTACAGAGTCAACATATTGCCCCCAACAATCTGGGTCCTCATTTTACCCACCTCAGAAGGATGGAAGGCTGAGTCAACCTTGAGCCTGGTGAGATTCAAACTGCTAAATTGCAGGCAGCCAGCAGTCAGCAGAAGCAGAAGCCCATTATAACACTTTTTTGCTTGAAGTCAATAGAGTCATTAATCTATGTGTACCTAAAATAACCCCTAAAGCCAAAAAATAAATAAATTACCCATAACAATAAGAAAGTAGAAAACCTACTTCTTAGTAAGCTAGAAAAAATGGAATAAATAGCACCACCACTAGATGGACTCACAACTGGCTGACAAACCGTACTCAACAAGTAGTCCTTAATGGATCTAAGTCTACATGAAGGGAAGTAAGCAGTGGGGTGCCACAAGGTTCTGTCTTAGGCCCAGTACTCTTCAATATCTTCATTAACAACTTAGATGAGGGAATAGAAGGGGAACTTACCAAATTTGCAGATGGTACTAAGCTGGCAGGAATAGCTAACACCCAAGAAGATAGGCTCAAGATCAAGATGGATCTTGACAGACTAGAACACTGGGCTGTATCTAACAAAACGAAATTCAAGTAGAGAAAAGTAAAGTCCTACACTTAGGCAAGAAAAACCAAAAGAACACATATAGACTGGGTGAAACCAGGCTCAACAGCAGTAACCGTGAGAAGGATTTTGGAGTCTTAGTGGACAACCAGCTAAATATGAGCCAGCAGTGTACAGCAGCAGCCAAAAAAGCTAATACAATCCTAAGTTGCATTAAAAGAGGGATACAATCAAGATCAAGTGAGGTACTAATACCACTCTATAAAGCCTTAGTAAGACCACACCTAGAGTACTGCATCCAGTTTTGGTCACCAAATTATAAAAAAGATGTTGAGACTCTAGAAAAAGTACAGAGAAGAGCAACCAAGATGATTAGGGGACTGGAGACTAAAACATACAATGAACCTGTTATGTTTGCATGAAGAGTCAGACGCGGAGTGCTTCAGTGAAGAGTTTATTAGTGACTACAGCTCATAACAGACACGATTTGGCTGGGCTGCGGCTGCTACTTATAGCCAGCAGCCGCATTTGCCAGCCAATCAGAGTGCAGGGTTTTCCCGCACTTTTTAAACCAATCATTTCTGACATTTTACAAGAACAGTTCAAACTAAACCAATGACATTCAAACCTGCATACATAACACCCCTCCCCACTAGGTTCACTCCATACTCAAACCCCAACCTATCTAATGTATTCTTTTAAATAGGTGGGGCTCTTACGTGTACGTTGAGACCTTCGTGGTTCAGAAGTTTTAATGTTCTCACCCAGTGAGAGAGGAAATGTGTCTGTTGACATTTCCCTACTCGGGTTTCCAGTGAAAGAAGACCCTGTTTGATTGTTACAATCTGGTCTCTCCTCCCAACCCATCTCCAAACCAATGTCAGCACCCAAGTCAGGTAGTGATGTGCAATCTTCCACTTGTAAGGATGGATTTTGGCATTGTGACAGGTTTTGGGATGGTTCCTGTCATAATGGCTCGTTACACATGGGGTTGATTCTTGCTTGCTGATTATCCTCATGCTCCTCCCCTTCCCCCCTAGAAAAGGCATTAGGTATGGGAACTAGAGAGGAACGATTGCGATGTTCCTGAGGTAATCTGGATCTTAACTGATCAATGTGCCTGCTCCAGAGGACACCATCCTCTGTTTGCACCCTGTAAGAACGAGGGCCAGTGATTTCAGTTATTTCAGCAGGCATCCAGGAAGGTTTACCCATAAGGTTCTTAGCATAAACAGAATCACCCACACTGTGAACTTTGCTAGTGGAATCAAGTGGTGCATTGGGTGCGTAAGTGGGATGAAGGCGGTCAAGGGGAGACCTAAGTTTCCTACCCATCAACAACTCTGCTGGGGATAAGTTAGTTGATAGGTTAGGAGTCATGTGCTGAACACTAAGAAGTTTTTCAACTTTCTCAGTGATGTCCCCAGGACCCAATTGCTGAAGCTTTTCCTTGGTAAAACGTACCATACGTTCAGCATGGCCGTTAGCCGAAGGGTGCCCAGGGGCAGTCAGGGCATGTCTGATACCCTGTTGTGCTAGATAGGATTCAAAAAGGTTGGATGTAAATTGAGGGCCATTGTCAGAGACAAGAACATCAGGTAACCCATGGGTTACAAAAAGCTTTTTAAGCTGCTTGATGACAGCATCAGTTGTGGTGGATGCCATAGGGATGACCTCTAGCCATTTGGAATATGCATCTACTATAATAAGAAAGGTGTGCCCTCTGGTAGGGCCAGCAAAATCAATGTGAATCCTAGACCATGGGCCCCTAGGACATTCCCTTTCCTGTGTGGGAGCGAGAGGTGGGGCAGGCCTGACTACCTGACAGTTGGGACAAGATGCAACCCAGTTTTCAACCATTTTGTCAATACCTGGCCACCATACATAACTCCTGGCCAATCCCTTCATCCTTACAATACCTGGATGACCCTCATGTAACATTTCCAAAACCTCTCTTTGCAGTTTTGCAGGAATAACTACCCTGTTACCCCACAAAATACATCCTCTTAATACAGATAATTCAGTTTGCCTGGATTTAAAAGGTTGGGCAAGGTGAGGTAGATCTTGAAAAGGCCAACCTTTCTTAATCCAGCCTATAACAGGAGCCAATGAATTGTCTTCGGCAGTCTCTCTGGCAATTTCAGCAGCGTGTCCTGGAAGCTTGGCAACAGTTTCTAGGAAAAAGGTGTGCGCCTCAGGTTCACAGTCCTCAGGGTGAAACGGAAGTGGGCAGCGACTCAAAGCATCAGCATGCCCAATGTCTTTGCCAGGCTTGTGGATGAGCTTGTATGAATAAGCAGCAAGAAATTCAGTCCACCTCAGCATTCTTGGTGACAGGATAGTGGGCATAGGTTTGTCTCCTGCCACAATGCCTAAAAGAGGTTTGTGATCTGTGACAATGGTAAATGTTCTCCCATATAAATACTCATGGAATTTCTTGACAGCTGCACCAATTGCCAATGCTTCCTTGTCCAATTGGCTGTAATTCCTCTCTGCTTTGGTCAAAGTGCGAGAGTAAAATGCAATAGGGGCTTCCCTCCTGCTGGGAAGCCTGTGGCTCAAACCCCCCCCACTCCAAAAGGGGATGCATCACAAGTAAGTACAACAGGCAAATTCTCAGAGAACTGTATCAGTACAACATCAGACGTGATTAGTCTTTTAATATTGTTGAATGCTGATTGTTCCTTCCTAGCCAGCAGCTGCAGTTGCCAGCCAATCAGAGTGCAGGGTTTTCCCGCACTTTTTAAACCAATCATTTCTGACATTTTACAAGAACAGTTCAAACTTAACCAATGACATTCAAACCTGCATACATAACAGAACCATTACAGGAACTGGGCATGGCTAGTCTAGTGAAGAGAAGGATGAGGGGAGACAGGATAGCAGCCTTCCAATATTTGAGGGGCTGCCACAGAGAGGAAGGGATCAAGCTATTCTCCAAGGCACCCAAAGGCCAGACATGGAACAATAGATGGAAACTGAACAAGGAGAGATTTAACCTGGAAATAAGGAGAAACTTTCTGACAGTTAAGACAATCAACCAATGGAACAGCTTGCCCTCGAAGTTGCGCCATCACTTGAGACCTTGAGTGCCATCACTTGAGTCCTTCAAGAAGAGATTGGACTGCCATTTTGTCAGAAATGGTGTAGGGTCTCTCACTTGGGTGGGGGGTTGGATTAGATGACCTATAAGGTCCCTTTCAACTCTGATTATCTGTTATCTGCTTGAGCAGGGGGTTGGACTAGAAGACTCTAAAGTCCCTTCCAACCCTATTATTCTGTTATTTTCTATGATATTGTGGCAGGTTTTCATGGAAGTCTCTGAGTTATGGAACAGAGGAAGAAGCTTTTAGAAGTCTTCAGAAATGTGGACTAAATGCTTATCTATAAGCTTCAAAAAATAACTACAATCCTGTATGTTTGTCTGAGAAAAGTATTTGGTAGAGGACATTGAACAGCTCATGAATCTGACAGCAGCAGCTCAAGAACATTGCTGAGCACATTGGGTTGTATCCCAAAAACTGTAAGCTGCCCTGAGTCTTCGGAGAAGGGCGGCATATAAATCTAATTAAAAAAAACATGGGATAGATTATATTAATGTCATCTTCCCCATGCTTATTACATGGGGAAATGGGGAACGAGGATTGCAATGATGCATCCACCAACTTGTCCCTTCCCTCCCAAAAAAATCAAGGTGATATCTATGAGAAGTGACAGGAGTCCTATCCCTTCTGTATATGCCCCAAATTTATACATGTGTACCCAGAGAAGGTTGATCATGCACTTGTGACTGTCACGTTAACAATGCATAGAGCAGATTGATTTATTTTATATGCAAGGATGAGGGTTTTTTGCTCATTGAAACTATTAACTCTGTTTCACATAAATCCAAATGGATGTCCTGTTTTAACTTCATTTTAATGTGTTTTGCAGTCCATTTCCTGAGTGAGTCACATGTAATTCCAGAGGGTAGTATTTTCCATGGAAAAACTATAGATTTGGAATGATTCTCCACTGGGCCATCAAAACAGGTAGTCTTTGACTTCTGACTACAATTGGGACCAGAGTTCCTCTTGCTAAACAAGGCAGTTGTGCCTGATTTTTTTGCCATGGTTGAGAAGCAAATCACTGCAATTGTTAAGTGAACCACATGGTCATTAAGTAGCACTAGCACTTAGACTTATATACCACTTTACAGTGTTTTACAGCCCTCTCTAAGAGGTTTACAGAGTCAGCATCTTGGCCTCAACAATCTGCGTCCTCATTTTACCCACCTCGGAAGGATGGAAGGCTGAGTCAACCTTGAGCCTAGTGAGATTTGAACTGCCAAATTGCAGGCAGTCAGCAGTCAGCAGAAGTAGCCTGAAGTACTGCACTCTAACCACTGCACCACCATGGCTCAATCTGGCTTGCTCCATTGATTTTGTTTGTCGGAAGCCAGTTGGAAAGGTCACAAATCGTGATCATATGAACCCAGGATGCTGCAACCATGGTTAATACATGTTGGATGGATTTTTGAGGCTGTAATGGTTGTAATTGTGAGGACAAGTTGTAAATAACCTTTTTTCAATACTGTAACTTTGACAGTTCCTAAACAAATGGCACACGATGAGAACTATCTGTAATGCTATAACATGTAGGACAGAAGTCCCCTTCACGTTACTATGTTAATGCCCTTCTTCACTGTGGTGCTGTTTTCATGGAATTTTTTTTTTAATTACATTTATATGCCGCCCTTCTCCGAAGACTCAGGGCGGCTTACAATTTTTGGAGCACAACCCAATGCGCTCAGCAATAGCCTTCATTCCATTGTATATGCCTGCTTATTACTAAACGGCATTTTTACAAGGTCAGCTAATTTCCCCCAACAATCTCGGGTCCTCAATTTACCTACCCCGAGAGGATGGAAGGCTGAGTCAACCTTGAGCCTGGTGGAATTCGAGCCTACAGTAATTGTAGACAGCTGGATCTTAAGAGCAGGCATGTAACAGCCTGAGCCACCAAAGCTCCCCACAATAGACAACAGCTTGATATCTTTTCTCATGAAAAATCAATGTCAAACCACCTCACCAGTTTCTAAAAGAGCTGGGTTTAAAACATTTGATTTTTTTTTTCATAGGTGTCTTCTGCATTTGCTGATTTTTATGACATGGATCCTGTCAACCATCCTAGAAATTCCATATATTATCTTGATTCCAAAGGTGCTTTTTCAAGAGGCAACTGGACTTTCCTGTTTTTCTTTGAAGACTTTTCGCTTCTCATCCAAGAAGCTTCTTCAGATGAGAAGCAAAACGTCTTCAAAGAAAAACAGAGCTGAAGAAGCTTCTTGGATGAGAAGCGAAATGTCTTCAAAGAAAGACAAGAAAGTCCAGTTGCCTCTTGAAAAAGCACCTTTGGGACAACCAAGACCTGGATGACTGAGAATCTCCATACACGTATATTATCTTGAGTAACTCTACCAAAGTTTAATTAAAATATCAAGCCTTGAAACTTTAGGCTTACCTATCAGCTTGCTCTTAAACCCCATAAACAAAGCTATCAGCTTTGATTGTCATCATATAGTTTGTCAAATCCCAAGTAATACAACCCCGTGGCAAACCCCAAGTTTGTCCAAACTCACTCTTTTTGGAGATGTCTTCAGGACTTCCTGTTCCCTGTTAGTTATTATTTGTACACTTTTCTTTGATTCAGCCATGTTTATATTCTCTAATGGGGAGTACCTCAAGATCACCTGTGAGACAGTGAGAACAAGCTTAACAGTTGGTTATCTAGTATCTATTCTACTATATTTTAAGACTATATATATATATATATTTCATAGACACCAAGACCTACATCTATATCTATATCTATATCTATATCTATCTATCTATCTACATCTATCTATCTATATCTATATCTATATCTATCTATCAATATCTATATCTATATCTATCTATCTATCTACATCTATCTATCTATATCTATATCTATATCTATCTATCAATATCTATATCTATATCTATCTATCTATCTATCTACCTAATTTCAAAGTTAAATGGGATGAAGTAGATAAGTCCAGGGAGGAACAATCCTTTCAATCAGAAATTCAGAAACATATTGACTCTAGAGAGCTATAAAATGCAACCAAGCCAATCCATCATGTCCAAGAATTGGCAGGATTATTTGACCATACAAATTTCACGTAAGTCTTACTTTGAACCCACACCTATCTATACACCCATACTCATATACACATGCATGCGTGTACGGGAAAGAACATTGTGACATATTTTGATAATTGAAACACTAAAAGGATGTTTATGATCCCTTGACCATTGGTGTCTCTTTGGTGGGAGTTTGCTAATTCATTATCCCTAGAATTCCTTGAAGAGCAGAACTGAAGGAATCCAGGAACTGATTCATCCAAGCTATCTAAACTGCCATAGAAGGGGAAGCTATAAAACCAGCCCACCTGACTCAATCTCTCATAACATGAATGAGTACAGAAAACAGTCTTTCTCTAGCTTCCCCTGTGGGTGAGGAAGGATTCTAGAATTAATCCAAGCTGAATGATCTTTTGCTTGAAACAATATTTTGAATTCAAATTCTAACAGCACATCAGTAACCAATCAGATGAAGGACCTCAGACTATTCCAGGAGAATCTGTTGGCAGTTGAAAGTGGAAATTATCGTCTCTGTCAAGAAAATAGTTTAGGATGAAAGTTTCAAAGCAACTGAACATGTTCATTTCTGGTGGTGAAGGAAACAAAGGATGAATTAGGGGAAAAGAAAAAGTAGAAGAAAAGCCACCTAGTTGGCTTTTCTCACTTGTTGGTGTCTATTAGGTCTCTCTTGCCTCAAATTTTAATTCTGTCATCTCAAAAGCAGGGTGGATAGTGTCAACATATCTTCTTCAATGGCTTTTGTTATATTTGCTTTTCAAACACTAAATAACTGAAAGTGCTATCAAACTATTGGTTTACACATCTCCCAATATTTCACGGATCAAAATAAGTGCATGAGAGAGGAGCCAGTTTGGTGTTGTAGTTAAGATGTTGGCCTTAAACCAGGAGGTGGTTGGTTCTAGTCCTGCCATGTCATAAAAGCTTCCTGGATATTTTTGGGCCGGTCATTCTCTTTCAGCCTAACCCACTTTTAGAAGGCTGCTTTTTGTGGGGAAAATAGGAGGTGGAAAGAGTACAGGTAGTCCTCAAGTGACAGCAGTTCATTTAGAGGCCATTCGAAGCTACAATGGCCCTGAAAAAAGTGACCATTTTTCACATTTATGACCTCTCCATGGTCATGTGATCAAATCCAGGCAACCGACTCATATTTATGATGATTACAGTGTCCTGAGGGGCGGGTCATGTTAAACCCCTTTTGCAGCTTTCTGACAAGCAAAATCCATGGGGAAGCCAGATTCTCTTAACAGCCCTGTTGCTAATGTAACACCTGCAGTGACTCACGTAACAACAGTGGCAAGAAAAGTGGTAAAATGGAGCAAAATTCACTTAACCAACATCTCGCTTAGCAAACAGAAATATTGGGCTCAATCGTGGCCATAAGTTGAGGACTACCTGCATTGTACATGTTCCTTGCCTTCAGTTATTTATTAAAAATGATAAAAGCGGGAGAAAAAATAAATAAATTACGAGCTGAGGACATTTTGGTTGGAGTTCTTTCCCATCCACCTATTTTCAGAGACTTTTCCCCAAGTGATGAGTGGTTTTCTCTGAGAAATGGGCCATTTCCGTTGTTTTCAAAGGCTTTTTAGCACTTCCGGTGGAAGCTGGCAGACTTGGCCGCAACGATTTTCCCGAATTGGATTGCTCACCGAATTGTTATGGTCTCAGCAGTACAGAAAAAAACACGCCTCTTGGCAGCTTAGAAAGGTATTCAGTAAATCGTTCAGGAGGGCTCTGAAAATCTTTTGATGTCATGATGGACCATTTTTTTATTTTTTATTTGTAATTGAAGGCCAATGGCAGAGGGGGAACAGAGGAGTGAACTGAATCCATATATTTCTGAGGCCACATAAAAAAGGCTCTCTTTTTGTAGGCCTTTTTCCTCTCTCTCACCCTCTCTCTTTTCCTGACATCCTCATTCTTTATCTAACGGAAAAACAAAATAACAGAATAACAGACTTGGGAGGGACCTTTGTGGTCTTCTAGTCCAACCCCCTGCTCAGGCAGGAAATCCTATACCATTTCAGACAAATGGTTGTCCAATCTTTAAGAAGCTGGCTACTTAGAAAGACAATGAGGGAGCATATTAGAATTCTGATGTTACAGCCTGCAAAGATCATTTGAGTCAGGCGATAGATAGATAAGCTAGATAGATAGATAGATGGATGGATGGATGGATGGATGGATGGATGGATAGATAGATAGATAGAGATAGATAGATAGATAGATAGATAGATAGATAGATAGATAGATAAATAGATAGATACAGTAGATAGATACAGTAGATGGATAGATAGATAGATAGATAGATAGATAGATAGATAGAGTAGATATATAGATACAGTAGATTAGATAGATAGATAGATAGATAGATAGATAGATAGATAGA